>CM032332.1:56076071-56676071 GCA_019022515.1 Quercus aquifolioides
CCACGTCTATATATTCTGTCAATTCTTTTATTTGTTGGTGATTATGTTAATTATTCAGCACCAAAATCTTTGTAAACTTTCAACATGGGATAAGTCAAAAATCACAAACCCACTTCCTTCCATATCAAAATCTACACAACATGTTTTGACAAATATTACCTGACAATATGCAACAAATGAGGATAAGATTACCATTGGACCACAAAGTCATTCACAAAGTAATTTTCAAGGCTACTTTACAGTAATTTTATCAAGGATGTATCCATAGACTTGCAGGTGCTGATGTTAATGGACAACTTGTAAGTTAAAATTATCTGCAACTGCCCTTGGATATGTGTTATATGACCCATGAAACTTGAGGACATTGGAACAATAAATCTCCTAAAAAAAAAGGTTTGCCATGCAAAATATCATAGAACAATAATGAGGGTATACTCAGCCTAACATATTTTTTTAGGCATATTAATACTGTTAAATTTTTTGTAAACCATAATAATTATGTGAACTGCATGGAGAACATAATGCAAACATCCATTCTTCTGCATTGTTCAGTAATATTTTCTATTGTATTGTGCATTTTCCTTAAGCAGAAACTATATTCTTTTCTATGTGGATGGATGTAGATAGATTTTGATATGGTATGGTGTCGTGGAACAGTGAAAGAAAAGATCTTTGAGCCATGGATTGACTTCATGAGGACCTAAAGGTTGTGAAATTCTGGAGGGTAGAAGGAGTGACAGATTTTTCCTTTAATGAAGGAAACAAGTTGTATTTCAGAAGTAATTGTGGCAGAGAGTCGTATAATGCTGATGCAGTTATATTGGCGGTAGGAATCTCCAGGCTCCAGGAACTTATCAAGAATAGGAGTGCTGTTTTTCACGAATTTGTACATTTACTTTATTGTGTTTATTAACTTGAAACGGTTCAGCTATTTGAATTCAAGTTTTCGCTTGTTATGCCATATTTCAATGCTCCATATTTTCGCAAAGAAGTGGTTGACAGTCAGACTATATCTAGACCAATTTTTCTAATCATCCTACAAAACACAAATTGGGATACTGCTTTAGTTAGTTCTGTTCTACTTTAAAATATTGAGCAGAATGTTAACAGCTTTAGAGTTAACCTGTTCTTGCTATCCTTTTTTAACTGGCAATTGAGTTCTGTATAGTGCAGTATTACGTACAAGGGAGGAGTTTCTGAAGGTTTTAAACTTGGCTAGCATTGATGTAGTTACTGTTAAGCTTCAACTCGATAGGAAGGTGAGTATGGGGAAGTTTCTCCTTTTAACCTTTACTTTCTTATTGCTATGTATATTGTTGTCCTTATGTTACAGATGATTGCCTAGAGATGATAGGTTAAGTTACTTCAGAATATTGTTACCTATAGCAACCCAAATTTATTATGTATTTCAATTCTTAAAATTTTTTCCCTATATTTTATTTTTCTAGTTATGCTGAACTCTTGCATCCACCATGCTTATCAATACCGCGTCTCCACGTGCAAATATGGCTGGTTGTTGATAAACTAAGCCAGAGGTTGAAATGTAAAAGTGTCTGCTCAAAGTCAACAGTTTGACTAAGCTGACGACCTCAAATAGCAAATTGATAGATAAGGAAAAATATGTCCTTCCAAATTCCAAATAATAAAAATGTACGAAAACAATAAGGTTGGGTAAAATTGATTTTGCAACAAAAGATGTGTTATTTTTCTGAAAGAGAAGGGTGTTTTCAGTTTGATATTTGGACCAGTTGGACTGGTCCATTTTCATACACCCTGGCAGGAATTTCATGATGAAGATGCTTATCATTCTGCACTTATGCCACGTCTGCTAATATAGTACTCATGACTTCTGCAGGCTCCTTTTTGCAATATCAAATTGGTTTCCTTGCAATAGAGCTTATTTTAAGTGAAAACTCTACATTTGTCTTATAAAAAAAAAAAAATGAGAACTCTACATTTGTGCAGGTTAAAATCCCAAATGCTAGTAATGTTTGCTCTGGATTTGATGATTCATTTGGCTGGACTCTTTTTGACTTGAATGTAATTCATGATGAGCACAAAGATGATCCAGTAACAGTCATACAAGCTGATTTTGTAAGTTTTACATTATTTTTTTCCTTATCCTAATTAATCAAGGATTAAAAATCTTACATCAGAAATGAAGGTTCCTAATCTTTTTGTCTCGATATCTTGTGTGTAGTATCATTCCAATGAATTCTTGCCATTGAAGGATGAGGACATAGTTGCAAAAGTTATGTCATACCTTTCAAAGTGCATCAAGGACTTCGAGTCTGCTTCCGTGGTGGATAAGGAGATAGGAAGATTTCCACAATCTTTGACTCACTTTTTTCCAGGTAATTTATGGGCTTGTTATTTTTATAAATTACTAGTATAGTTGATGGACAAAAAACTTGATTCTACTACCTCTCTATGATGTATCAGGACTATTATTGAGGATTTTTTTTTTAATAATCTTCTATTTAGAAAACTAAAAATCTCTAAGAAATTATCTAAGTAAGAGTGATCTGAGAGTACTTTTGTTCACAGATTGCTTTTACTTCATATGCGTTTAACATCATATCCTTTTTCTTTCTTTCTTTGCTTGTTCTTTACGTAGGTTCATACAAGTACATGATGCGCGGAGCTACATCTTTCTCAAATGTATTCATGGCTGGAGACTGGATTATAAACCGACACGGTTCCTGGTCACAGGTTAGCTTTCAACTATTCCCTTCCCTTTAGTCATTTGAGTGAAAATTATAAACCAAATGAAATTATTTTATGACAAATGTCATTGACAGGAGAAATCTTATGTCACGGGGCTTGAAGCTGCCAACCGGGTAATAGACTATCTTGAAGAAGGAAGCTTTGCTAAAATAATACCAGTAGAGGAAGATGAACCTCACATTGAAGCGCTTCGCAACCTGAACAGGCGCTTCAATGAGTTTAGAGACCAAGTTCCATTGTCCAATTTTTTCCTCCAGTGAACCTGTAATTGAGTTATTTGCTATGTTTTAGAGCATGTACTTCTTTTTCATAATGTTTACAAGGATGCTACTGCATGCCCATTTTGATTAGTTTTAGGGGGTGTTTGGTTCCCTATGATGTTACATCACACCATAAGATTACGTTATTGTAATCTTACATTAATGTAATCTCAATTCAAAAATATAACATTTATATTGTTTAGGAATGTGATGAAATTAAGATGGTTTGATATATCTTATAATTTTAAATTATGGTAATGTTAGAAAAAATAAAATAAACCAAAAACCTTAATGTCACATCATTGTAATGTGAATCACATTAAGAGCACATTACAGTGAACCAAATTTGACTAAAAAGCTAGTTGAACTTACATAACCCTAGTTGCAATCTTGAAGTTGCAATTTTGAAGACAGCTTTTTCTCTGAAAGTGTCAACACAAACATTTGTTTATTTCAATGGAAAGTATGATCAGTTACCACAAACTGTTTCATGTGTGACATTCACATCAAGCAGTAAAAAAATTTGACTAAAAGGGGACTAATTCTAATTCCGTTGTAAATTGTAATCTATGAAAATAAGTTCTTCTTATAATAATGTTCCAATTTATGATATCTTTGGTGGACAAATTAATCTCAGTGTATAGAGCATATATAGTCAAGAATGAAGCATATTCCCTTTGTGAAAATATCAGGACTTTGGTGACAATCTTTTTATCTTTCACTGTTATTTATTCGACTGGTTGGCTAGTGTCTCAGTCTAGTCCCAATCATACAAGTAATTGAGTAAAAACAAAATGATATCTGTCTCAGTAATTTTGGACCGTCCGATCCTAAATAAATAAATACAATACCAACTACTTCTTTTTTGGTGTCAATAATTACATTACCAAAAAATTCATAATGTTACAAAAATCCGGAAGCTGCAGTGGACCCCCAACCAGCTTTCCAATCCACGACTCACTTTCCCCACAATAGCAGGAGAAACAGGAGGAGATGGACTGGAATTGATACTCTACAATCGTTCTTATTCCATAATCAATTAATCACTGCAGCCAAATATCCCCACTTGTCATTTTACACCAAAGCGTTAGGATACACCTTCATACACAATTTGTCACTCTTGCTACGGTGGTCACTCCACAAGTATAAATGTTTGCGGGGTGCAGGGGGCAAAGACTGAGATTCAAGTCTTAAGGAGTGAGCTTCACATATATACATTTTTTTTACTCAAAAAAAAAAAAAAAAAAAAAAAAAAATTCTGTGTAAGTTGTGATTAGCAAGGTTTGCAATTCATGTTAGTCGGTCGTGTTTGTAGTGATTTGAAGTAAGCATATTTAAATACATAGTTTAAATCTAATTAGATCCATTTATTAAGCTAGTTGATTTAATATGATCAATTTCAATATAAAATCTAAGAAAAGTAAACTGAAAAGAGATTTTTTTTTTGGTTGTTTTGGGTGAAAGGGTTAGGCATTTTATAATTTCAAGGAAGAATTTATTAATATAACCATTAAAATCTTTAATTACTTAATTATATATTAGAATTTAATTTTATGTTAGATAATAATGATATTAATTTATATGAATTGGTTCAAGTCAACATGGAGTTGTTCAAATTAACTTGACCCACTTTGATGCCCATTTTGGTATGAAACCATTTAAATTTTAAACTAAACACTAACCCATAAAACTTGTTCCCCTTCTTCAAACTCGGATTCGTATTGTTCATAGAAAATCTTTAATCAAACTGTGCCATGTTCGCGGGTTGTGTCAAACATTACCACCCTTAGATTGTTATGCGAAAATTTTGTGTCAATTGTCTATAACTTATCAACATCTCAAAAACCGAATTCTCGAATCCAAAAATAGTTTTCACTACTCTCCTATAAAGAAACAACACCAATTTCCACAAATGAACTATTAGCCCCCAAAATTGTACTAGAATTGAAGCCACAACACTAGCAATTCAGTAATTCCAAATCAAGAGTGTAACTTATTTCTGAGTTGGGGATAAGATAATGTGGTTTTTCTTAAGACTAGCTTGCATTCTTGACTCTTGTTTTCATTTTGGTTCCAAATGTTTATAAGGTACAAAAGCTTATAAAAACGGTAAAAAATGAACACATACCAAACACAAAGATATTTAAAAAAACACACACACACACACAAACTCACAAACCTACAAAAAGATTATAATATAATATAATTTATTTTTAATTAGTTGGCATTTTTTGATTGGACCACCTAAGCCCAATGCAGTCTCTACATATTCACGTGATATTCCCCCACACAGTTGTTATTATACACACTACAAAACAGCCTTTGTTGTCTCTTTGTCATTATTACCCTCCTCATCACCTTCCATTAATAACGATCACATGTTAACTAATCCTACTATAAAAAAATTTAAATTAAAAAAATAAAAACCAATTAATCACATTTCTATTTAAATTAAAATTCATTACATTTATTCATTTTCATTTTTAGCCATTAGATCTCAGTTCTCAATTTTCTCTGTCTTCGCCAATCCCTCTCTCTCTCTCTCTCTCTCTCTCTCTTCGTCTTCGCTTCGCTTCGTTTCGGATCGGAAATTGAAGGTAAAGCTCTCTATACACTTTCAGATCCTAAAATCTCAGCCATTTTAGTCCTAAAACTTGTTATCGTTGTTGTATTTGATTTGAGTTTATTGTTAATCTCTGTGATCACAAGGCTTTGAATTTATATCGAATCGATTGCATTTAATTCTCTACTTTTCTTTGAATTTCTAGTTAATTTTTCGTTGTTTTTTTTTATCTCAATGATCATTTGTTTTTTAGTGTTTTAGTGTGATTTTTTGAGGTTTTCGAATCATTTTGGTTATACTTAGTTGTGATTAGATTTTCGTTAGGCCTGACTCTGTTTGGTTACCGAGAAAGTGTGAGAAAAAAGAGGAATCGTTAGAGTTTTGATAGATTGCATTTTCAGCATTAACTCCAAGATAGATTCTTTAGCTCGGTTCGATTTTTTACTTTTTGGAATAGTTTGATTGAGTAAGATTTCCTTGAGTTTGGAGTTAATTATTCGTTGCCTTGATTCAATTCTCATCTATTTTTTGGTTTGTAGTTATTTTGAGGCTTTTGAATAATTTTAGTTACTAAATTGTGATTAGATTTTCGTTAGGGCTCTGTTTGGTAACTGAAAAATTGTGAGAAAAAGAAGAATCGTTAGAATTTAGATAGAATGCAGCATTAACTCTGAGATAGATTCTTTAAATCTGTTCGATTTTTCTTTTTGGATTAGTTGGATTGAGGAAAATTTTCCTTGAATTTTGAGTTAATTATTTGTTGTTTTATTTCAATTCGCAAGTGTTTTTTGGTTTTTAGTTTGATTTTCAGGTTTTGGAATAATTTTGGTTACTTAACTGTGATTAGATTTTCGTTTGGGCTATGTTTGGTAATCGAGAAAGTGTGAGAAAAAGAAGAATCTTTAGAATTTAGACAGATTGCAGCATTAACTCTGAGATAGGTTCTTTAGCTCTGTTCGATATTACTTTTTGGATTAGTTGGATTGAGGAAAATTTCCGTTGAGTTTTGAGTTAATTATTCGTTGTTTTATTTCAATTCTCATTTATTTTTTGGTTTTGAGTGTGATTTTGAGGTTTTTGAATAATATTGATTACTTAATTGTGAGTAGATTTTGTTTGGCTATCAAGAAAGTTTAAGAAAAAAAGAAGAATTGTTAGAATTTTGATAGATTGCAGCATTAACTCTGAGATAGATTCTTTAACCCTGTTCAATTTTACTGTTTGAATTAGTTTGATTGAGGGAAATGAGATTTGGTCTCTCTATATTACCATTTTGATGTGTATTTTTTTTTTCTTGGTAATCAAGCGGAGAGTTATTAATGATTTTAGTTAGAGCACACTGGAGAATTTTATTATATGAATCCCTGAAATTCATGTACTCAGTGTTAATCAAGGCATTTTTGTTTTTTGAGGAGTGATTTTCTAAACAAACTGTGATGCTGGCTGAGTCTGTATGTTTTTAGTGGTGTGTATATATTGATATTTGTGACTTTGTGTGTTTGAAGCTTTATAATGGGTGTGCCGCCAAAGAATCACGATGTGGATGAGGGGTTACTGGAGATCGGCATGGGTAAGTTTTTTGTAATTACCACTTGTACATAAAAGCAACTTTAGAACTCATGATCACCTACTCTAATACCATGATAAATTACAAGCTGATGAGAGATAGTAACAATCTATTCTAATGAGTTTGACCCTAATTTACTTTTCATTTTTCATATTGTTTGGGTAAGTGATTTAATTTATTATCTGAATGTGAGCATAAAGCAGAATGGAGATGTTCTTCGAACTAATAATAAAATATACTGTCTATTTATTACAAAAAATAATAAATAAATTATACCATGTGTAGTAAATTAAGTAAATTGATTAAGATTACTGAGGATATATTTAATTGGTAAATTGATTTTGATAAGTTCTGCTTATTTATGTTTATTAAATTGCAGAGTATAGAACTGTTTCAGGAGTTGCAGGACCTCTAGTTATCCTTGAGAAAGTAAAGGTGGGAGATTTTGCTCTCTTGCCATACATTTCTTAGTAATTGTGTTAACCTTTCTCAACCTGGATTTCCCCCTCCTTGAACTATGTGATTTACATATCCTCTGGTTAATTTTCAGGGACCCAAATATCAAGAGATCGTCAATATTCGTTTAGGAGATGGATCCATGAGACGTGGTCAAGTCCTAGAAGTTGATGGAGAAAAGGCTGTTGTTCAGGTGATTGTTTGAAAATCTTTATTTTTTTGCTCCACATGGTTGTGAGTTACCCATAATTGACATTATTTGCACAGTTTATAAAATTGGACGTCGTTCGCATTGTGATGATGGACCTCTATGCTTTCTCTTATAAGTGTAATTCATACACGTCTTTAATTTCCTTGCAATTGTAACTCTATTGTAGTACTATTGTTCATAGAGAATGATATTTTTACCTTATACTTTTGCTTATTTAGTTCTCAATCGTCAGGTTTTTGAAGGAACATCTGGAATTGACAACAAGTACACAACTGTGCAATTTACAGGAGAGGTATTCAACTTTGTTCTTATTCATTCTATATAATTTAAAGCATCTTTTGGCGTGATGAAAAATTGGGCTGTCTAGAAGGCATGGTACAATGTTTTTGTGGAAAAATTTGAATATAGAGTTGCTAATGAGATGGTACTTCCTCTTCCTGCATTAATAGAATGGAGGGTGAGATTGTAAGTTTTTAAGAGTTAAGATCCAATGAGGGCCATCTATCTTACCAATAAAAGGAAGGTTTGGAATCTGGATTTATCTGTCAGGTGAAATGACGTCATTATAACACACAAGATCAAATTGATGTATGTGCAATTACCAGGAAGTTTCATATGGAATTAGATACTTTTTCTGTTGTGTTAGGCTTAAGGCAACAGGAACTCTATGATAGATTATTTCAACAAGTTACAAACTTATCCCACTCTTTTTATTTCTATGGACCATGAACATTTTCTTCAAAATCAAAACATAAAAAATTAAGCAATAACCTTTCAGTTTTCTTTACTATTCATATTTTAAGTAAGCATTGGTGGGCTATCTTTGTATAGAATCTAGAAGTCTTGCCAATAAGCTCTAGCTATTATGACACCTCCTCTGCTTGTAAGAGCAAGAAGGAGGGTGAGGCTGTGGGTTCAAGACCCATCAAGTGCGTTTGTAATTACTAATCTACAATTGTTGGATGGTATGTCACTATATTGGAAAATTTTAGATTTTGTATTCATTGCTAGAGTGGTGAGGTGATAAAGGAGATTGAAACTAAATGAGATAAAAATACAGCCAAGCATAATGTATGTAAATGTGATCAACCTCAAGCAAATTGAGGAAATAGTTGTAGCACACAGGATTTCACTTATTGCATAAGGCGTCACATCAATTTTTTATTCTTCAATTAAGAGTTTCCTCCCAATTTTGGCTTTCTAACATTTAGAAAAGCCTACTATAAAGAAGTCTCTGCTTGGCAGCCACTTTTTTGGTGAATTTTAACCAAGCAATTTGTTAACAATGATTATGGAATGGAGCTTTTTATTGTTCTTTGCAAGCCTGTGATTCTCTGACTTTTGGGTTCTATTTCTCTCAGTAGAATCAGTTCTACTCTTTTGATCCCCTTTCTTCTCCCTGGACATGTGTTGCAGGTTTTGAAAACTCCTGTCTCATTGGACATGCTTGGGCGCATATTTAATGGTTCTGGGAAACCAATCGATAATGGTCCCCCTATTTTGCCTGAGGCTTACTTGGATATATCTGGTGAGTTATTGTAGTGAATGATTATATATGTTGTTCTATTCGTTAGTTATTTGCATATCCTTCAATCTATCACTTTGTCTTTTTCAGGAAGTTCTATCAACCCTAGTGAGAGAACCTATCCTGAGGAGATGATACAGACAGGGATTTCTACAATTGATGTGATGAATTCCATTGCTAGAGGGCAAAAGATTCCGCTTTTCTCTGCTGCTGGTCTTCCCCACAATGAAATAGCTGCTCAGATATGTCGCCAGGCTGGTTTGGTCAAGCGATTGGAGAAGACTGAAAATCTTCTTGAGGTGCATCTGCCATAAAAATTTTTGTTAGCTAGTCTTTACTGAATATTAAACAAGGGTGGATGACTGGAAGTAGGAGAGCAATAAAAGGATATAACTTCTGACGAATCTGCCTTTTTTACTGATTTTTATGTGCGTACTTAGATGTATGCACAACATAATTTTATTGCACTAATGAAGTTAAAATCTGAATAGAACTAGCAGTTCCCTTTTACAATGAAATTCATGTAGTGCTAGTATTATATACCTTTTTAGTAATTAGTAAATAGGAATATCAATTTGAATTAATAAGAACAATTTCTTTTGCTTATCATTGCGACTTAATTGAGCTTCCATTTTTTTGTTCCTTTTAGATAAAATTGCCCAGATTTGTTGTTTGAAGTAAATCTAATATTTCTGAAATAGTTGAAATGGCCCATGGATAGCCTGAAGGACAACTGCTTCAATTGAAGAGTTATTTTATGCTATTGCTCACTACTGATCCAGTTGTTTCTTACATCACCACCTGTGTTGCTATGTCTCGTCTTCATATTGACGTCTTCTCCCCCCCCCCCCCCTAACTTTTAGGTGATTACACTGACCTACTTTATGTATTTACAGGATGCGGAAGATGACAATTTTGCCATTGTATTTGCTGCTATGGGTGTAAATATGGAGACTGCACAGTTTTTCAAACGCGATTTTGAGGAAAATGGCTCTATGGAGAGAGTGACCCTCTTTCTGAACCTGGTATATTTTGAAATCTGCATGTGGACCATATTGTGACATATTTGTTTCTGTAATGAGGGAACTTGTCAATAATACCACTTCTGAATTGAATTCGTAAAATGTGTCCTCTGATATGCTCTTGTACAGGCAAATGACCCTACAATTGAACGTATTATCACTCCTCGTATTGCTCTAACTACTGCCGAATATTTGGCTTATGAATGCGGGAAGCATGTTCTTGTCATACTTACGGATATGAGTTCTTATGCTGATGCTCTTCGTGAGGTATTGTGAAAATTTTCAGTCTTTAATTTTCACTGAGGCTGTGCCATATGCTGTAATTTATTGGGGGGGGGGGGATAGTTAGGATGCATGAAGCCGCCTGTACATCCTTTAACATATTTTTGTGGTTCTGATGCTTAGAAATTTTCAATATATTTGCAAATTTTATATGGCTTCCAACTGTATTTGAAAGTCAAGGCTTTGCTGTTTGTCCGAATTTTGAGTACTCTGTTAGAGCCTCAACTGATTTCTAAATTAATTTGCATGATGCAAACTACTGATTGCTAATGTGCAGGTGTCTGCTGCCCGTGAAGAGGTGCCAGGAAGGCGTGGGTATCCTGGGTATATGTATACTGATTTGGCAACAATTTATGAGCGTGCTGGAAGAATTGAAGGGCGGAAAGGCTCCATTACACAAATTCCAATTTTAACTATGCCTAATGATGGTAATGCATTGCTAAACCACATTCATAATCTCACCCATTCTTTGATCTTGTTTTAATGATCTTGAACATTGATTTAATTAAAAAAAAAACTTGAACATTGATTTCTTTGTTTGGCCAGATATTACGCATCCGACTCCAGATCTTACTGGATATATTACAGAGGGTCAGATATACATTGACAGGCAGTTGCAAAACAGACAGGTAAAGTTTTAAATGTTATTAGTATAGTGATTCAATGATGGGAATTAAATTTCAGATGGATGTGGGTTCTTATTATCAAAGTAATTTAAGGTCACCTGTGCATGATGTCAACAAGTAAAACAACATTTTTATAAGAATATGTAAATGTGTGTGTGTGAGATATAATAAACTAAATGCAACAAACTGTGTCATGGTTTGATGAATTTTTTATGTCAACAATAAGAATTTTGTCTTCAGTATTGTAGCATGGTTTTGATGAATTTTTTAGACTGACTGTGTTTAAAACAACTGGTTGATGATTGAAAACAGTGAATAAAGATTTGCTCTCATTCATTTTGATCTCAAATTTTAAAATAGTTCTTGATGCATTTAAAAGTTAGGTTCTTGTTCCATTCATTGACTGGTACGAGGTCTACGAATTTTATTGATTGGTTGTATGAGCTTTTAAATGATTCTGAAACTAAACATTGATCTGTTTTAATGGGGCAGATATATCCACCAATTAATGTTCTTCCGTCACTGTCTCGACTGATGAAGGTAAGGAATAATTTTTAAATCATTTGAACTTTGAATGCGCTATTGCTTTTACTGTAAAAGGGCAGCTGTATGCCTTGCCAAGAGTTCTACCAAACTGGTCCTGAGAGGGATGGCATCTCAGAATATATACAAATTATGGGTGGTACTCTAAAGTATTATTGATTATCTGCAGAGTGCCATTGGAGAGGGGATGACTCGCAGAGATCATTCTGACGTTTCCAACCAGGTCTGCTTGGGTAGTCTTTTTATAAATTTATTAGTCTTCACTTGAAGCCATGTAACCTTCCTTTTCATGCCTCATTGCTTGACTTATTATTTTCAGCTATATGCAAACTATGCTATTGGGAAGGATGTCCAGGCCATGAAAGCAGTGGTTGGAGAAGAAGCACTTTCTTCTGAGGATTTGGTCTCTTACCTCTTTCTCTTTCTCATAAAGATTTTTTGTTTCATTAATAAGTAAAACTATGTAATGGAAAGGAACAAAAAAAAAAACTAATGAGCATTTTTTGGGTCTTTATAAAACAGCTGTATTTGGAGTTCTTGGATAAATTTGAGAGAAAATTTGTGGCCCAAGGAGCTTACGACACTCGCAATGTCTTTCAGTCGCTAGATTTGGCATGGACACTCCTTCGCATTTTCCCACGTGAGCTTCTCCACCGTATACCTGCAAAGACCCTTGACCAGTTCTATAGCCGTGATGCAAACAATTGATCGAGGAAAGTTAGCTCATATCTCCTTTTCTCCTACTTAATTAGCGTTGCATGAGATCTGCAATTTGTTTCTTTATTTGCTTTTACTTCCTGGGTTGCGCATCTCTCTTATATATCAATAATGGTTGTGGTCTTTTTGAAGTCCCGCATCTTGAAAGCTGTTTGGCTAGTCAAAGTGATGAGTATTCTTCTAGGGAAGGCTTTTAGTTCTTGTAATATCTGTGTTTTTTAAATTTTTTTGGGTTACCTTTTTATTAGTTTGTGTCACCCATCCATGGTTTGGGTGTTGCATTTCTCTCTCTTTTTTCCCCTGAAAAGTTGAGGAACCATCGGACATTTAGGAATGATGAAGTCTTGTTAGACATGCTTGTTGTTCTATAATCATATTTAATTGTAAGTTTATCTTCATGGATTTTTTTACTCTTGAGATGATATACAATCTCAGTTTGATTTTTTCATAATGCAATAATGTCTATTCTCGTTCTGTAGTGGGCGTTCTACCATTTTGATATTACTAGGGGTTAGGAGAATGTAGTTAAGAATATTAGTGATCTCTTAATTCTTGTTTTACACTAGATCATGTATGTGAAAATATGCTAATTCTTTATTTCAATTTTCAATAAATCACGTAACTTTTTAAGATCAATATGCTAACCGGATGTCTTGGTTTGTGAACATTTTAAAGTCAATCTAAAGAAAGTTGCATAATTTATATTCTTATCTAAACGTTTGTTATATTGAAAATCCAAATTCCAATGTCAATATGCATGGCAATAATTTATTAAAAAAAAATTGAATAAAATATTAAAAAATAGGAGGAAGCGGGTAACCCATGTGAGCATCACATCATCAAACATTGAAATTAAAGATGCCAAATTTTAATTCGAGAGAATAAAAATTGGTATTTGTCAAAATTTGGGGAATGGTTTTTTAATTTTTAAATTCAATTGTTACAAGTAAGGGGATGTGAATTCAAGCCTTGATCATGAGTTAGAAGACTCTTGATAGGGCCTGAAGTTTTTAAGGTCTAGCCTTTCTAAGATGGGGGATGGGTAGGATCCGTGAGAGTCTGATCTGAGTGGGTTAGGAACTTAGGTCATAGACTTTACCAAATGGTAGCAAAATTGTGGGGGAGGGACTCAAACTCCAAACTTTGCCCTAGTATTTTTGGATATGCTGTTGGGTTGGGACCACTCAGCCCAATTGTTGATTTATCGTTCCAATCCAAACAACGTAAGTACCCTCTTTGTCCAAAGATTCTCCATTTCATGGTATGAATTGTTCTTTTCTCTTTTCATTTATGTCGTCCTTTTTTCTTTATTTTATTTTTATTTTTTCCATATAAGTTCTTATTCACACTTCACAGTCACAACTCACAAGTCTGCTTCACATAGTTACTACTCACATGGGTGATGAGAGAAATCTGAGTTGCAGACCCAGCTCTGAAAACCCAATCAGTTCTTCTGCTTCATGGTCACATGGGCAGCAGCAGAACAAGCACGATCACAGCCCATGTGAAGACTTCTGTTTCTCACAATGACTTGGTTGGGTGAGAGACTTAAATTTAGTTTAGAGGCTTTTGTGGGCCTGTGATTTTCAAGGCTACTATATTTGAGAACTTTCAGGCCCAACCCAAAGGTGAGGTAGCACTTTTAGAAGCTGTGATCATAAGGGGGTAAGGTGTAGGACATTCATGCCACACCTTCAATCCCTGCAAATCCTAGAACCACCACTCCTGCTAATGCATTATTCAAGTTTTGATTAATGTCCACAATTAGCTAAGGCATGTGCTACAACATTGCCTTGCTTATAAATGTGAGAGAAGGAAAAACTTTGAAGAGAATTAACAAAGGACATAGTGCCTTTACTAAATGACCAAAGCAGAGTCAACCATATCATCTTTTTGGAGGGAGTTTAAGATAATCTTCGAGTACCCCTCAAAAATGGAGTTTCCAAGGCTGACTTCATGGACAAATTGCGTCACTCGCCTAACTGTTAATGATTTGATGATAATCACAAAAGAAGGTTCAAGATTTTTTTTTATAGAGACGCCATAACCTCATCATGGGAATTGCGAAAGTTATTTGATATATGATAGAGTTAATAAAAATATTGAAACTTTTCTTTCCTTATATGCATTTCATTATTTCAACAAGACCCAATTTGAGTGTTATTGTTTTTAACTTAAATTTCTAGACTAATTTGATAGTTTTTCAAATATCGGTAGATCCCAAGAAATATGGTTTTGTTTCGTTTTCATATAAAAATTGTAGCTTGACATTTTAATTGATGAGGAGTTGGTTTCATTGTTGATACAAAGATAGGTGTAGATTCATTTATATCTAATGGTGGCATGTGCATCAAGTTGCTAAAATGAGAGAAAGTAGTTCCTTATTACCTTATATAAACAGATAAGCTAGCTAATACTTAACATTAGGGAGTTTGTCATGTACTAGTAGGTGTAGCAAGGAATGTTGCTGGATGCATATGGGCCTTGATACGGCAGATGGGATTAGGTTTTGCTTGGTTAGTTCTGCTCATAAAGGGTTTTGAGCTTTGCTGGAATGAAATGATTCCATTATTGTTTTCCATAGTATTTATAGGCACCCAAATGGTAGTCGGAAATAGGAATTAACACAAGATAACTAATGTTGGCTAACGTTGCCATTTCTTGTAATACCACAGGTTCTCATGATTTTTTGACATCATTGGTAATGGTCCATTCAAATGCTATGAGAAACAAAATAAATTTAGTTCACTTAAAAAAAATAAAACTTTGCTATGTTAAATGGAGCAGAACATTTGAACTCATTCTAATGCCTATCCTAATGTTGTACTGATGAATTGGGATTAATAGAGATTTGTTAATTTGAAAGGGTAAATTACAATGACAGCACTTGTGCTTTGTCACAAAAGTAATATCCCTTATAATTTGGATTTGGACTATGACAGATGTAGTTAAGAAATAAATAAAGAAACATACAACCAAGACAGACATAATGCTCAAACCAGTTTTTAAATGTGAATTTCTTCTGTGCAGATGATACAAGGTCAGTATAATCAGTTGCCACGGTTGTTTTCAGTCTATCAAAGTTGTAAACCATCAAAGTATATGGAATCTAAAATTACAAGCCAAACTAGTCAAGTGTAATGGATCTAATAGAAATTGCAACTTGAATACCATGGCATTTTTTTCTCTTCTGACTTGCTATATTTGTTGTTAATGTCTCTGAATTGGTCCTTGATTTTCACCCATCATCCTGAGTTTGAATTCCAACTAGAAGTCCCCCTTGATACTTTATGAGTCATGGATCAAGGTTTATTTCCTAAGCCTGAATTCAAAGTCCCTATACGGCTAAGATTTCACTACAAAAAAAGAAAAAATAGTCATTGATTTTTTATTGATAGTCACGGAGCATGTATGATATTACAAAAACATTCTTGAACAAAAGTAAACCTCTCATAGATTATGTAAACATTTTGCGTACATGGGTGAAGCGCTCTAAGCCATTTAAGGAACTAGTAATAGCATTGTGCATTACATATTACTTGCAGTGATTTTTTAATCACTTTTTTATTTTTTATTTTACATATTACTTGTAATGACTTTTCCTTAGACGTAGTCCCTACTTCCATGGAAAAGTCAAGTAACATAGAAAAGCTATTGAGGAGCTTGGTCATCCTTTTTTCTTTACCTTCCTTTTTCACATAAATTCTTCTAGTTTTCTACCGTGTGTAAGCTCTTTCACATATGCAACCCAGCTCCATATTGAAATCAAAATCCAAGCAGTTTTATTATACGGTCACTCATCACGGCAGCTCCATAACTCACCAGCATAACACCTGAAATAAGTTATAACTTATATTAATAGATAATTAATATATGCACCTTTAAAACTAAATCATAATTCAACTTATCTACTTCAAATCTCAATAAAAAAAAAAAAAAAAAAAATTCAAGTATTTAACTAGGATGGATTCTTCGCTATCAATAAATTGGACTTAATCAAGTTACTAGAAGATACCCTAAATGCACTTTTGGGGAACACTGTACAGGAAGAGGATAACATACAACTAGTTGCCATAGCATGTGATATAAATTAGAAATTAAGAATGAAGTCATGTTTGATAGTGGTAAGGTGCAAAAGGATGCCAGTCCTGCCCAAAATCCATTAGACTACAATCGCTATCTCAAAGGGACACTAGCGTATCAAGAGATTCAAGTGCAACAAGAATGTGAAATATGGGAAGGTCTTAATAGATCAAGGTGAATTGTCAACTATCAAGAGAGATGTACTTCCGTAATGTGATTTTGTTATCAATACTTTCATTATCTTCTTAAAAACGAGAGAGAGAGAGAGAGAGAGAGAGAGAGAGAGAGAGAGAGAGATAATGTTTAGCATATCATAAACTAAAAAATAATTTGTAATAATATCATTAGTAAGTAAGCATCTCTCATAATAACGCCCCTAAAAACAAAACTAATAAGAAACAAGAACAAAATACGAATGCAAAATACTTTAACGTAGATTATTAAATTTAGAATTATAACCTCTACAGTCATGGTATGATTTGAAACCCAAATGGTGGTTGAGTCAAATAATATTGGAACAAGATGTCATCTATCATGGAAACTTCAAAGAATTGCGTCTAGTATCTTCACATTATATCCTGGATACCACAGGTGCATGTATCGATTCGTGAGTTCATGGTTATAATGACCCTATTATTCAAAACATCAAAAAATTTAGTGGTTATCAAACATGTATAATTATAGACAATTAAAAAAAAAAAAGCAAGTTTATAGAAAAGAAAAAAGAGTTTACCCTTCATAAAAAATGATGATGAACACATCTTATGTAATGGGGCAATCCATTGCAATAGTTGATGGAGGAGGATGAACACATAATGACTTCACAATGTCAAAGAACATCCGCCCCGCATAGAAGCTAAATCCTAATAGGCCGCATTCTGGTGTCAATTCCCATAAACCGAAATTAGTATTGTCCATTGCTAGAAACTGAAAGAACGTCTAAAATAATAATAATTTTTACATAAGAGACTAATAATAAATAGTTAAATAAAAACAATTATATCACTTACTAATCCCATTTCCAAATTACCCATATTATAAAAATTATATAATGGATTGCAAATGGAGAAGAAGGTGGGCTTTGAGTGAAATTGTAGTCAAATTCGTTAAAGCGGCACAGGTCTGTAAAAAACGGAATATCAAGCAATTGACTAATGTCTTCCATTTTGTATTAGTGGGATCAGTGAGTTTGCTAATTTGAGAATTTTAGTATATATAGCAATATATTAACGCCTACATCTATAAGAAAAGATTCATTATCCTTCTTATTCAACTAAAAGACAATCAAGGCATATTGTATAGAGCAAGAAGATAAGATAATACAAGACATATGGCATAAGATGCCAAATAAGATATTAGAGCATTCTCATTAAGGATCTTAAAAAATTTATCATTTAATATCTCAAAAATTTACTTTATTAAAATATTAATATTTTTATTGTTTTATAATTATTTTTATTCTCATCTCATCTTTTCTGCTACCCACAAATCCATAGCTACCGCCCACACCCACTGCTACCAGCCACCACCGCCTACACTCACACTCACCACCACCACCCAACTCCCAACCACCAAAATCACAAACAAAAATAAACCCACAGCAAACCCACAGTCACCACCAGCCAACCCAACCCAACCCACAACAAACCTAACCCAGCAAACCCCGAGTCACCACCAGCCACCATTACCCACCGACCTACCACCACCATAAACCCCAACCCAAAATCAACCCACCACTACAAACCACACCCAACCACCATTAACCACCAAAAACCAAAACCCACTCATCCACCCACCTGCCACCACCTTAAACCCCAACCCAAAATCAACACACCACTAGCCATCACCGCCACAAACCCTACCCACCCACAACTAAACAAAACAAAATCACAACCTAGCCACCACCTTCAACCTTCCTCCTCCAAATCACAAAAAAAACTACCATCACAAACACAAAAGCCAGCTACCACCAAATCCGATCCACCACCAAACTGTGACCCATGACCCATCGTGACCAGGCGACCCACAGTGCCGCCAACGCACTGTGACTCACCCACGGGAAACCGGTGAGAGAGAGAGGGACGAGCAAGAGATATTAACAATGGACGAGAAAGATATGTGAAACTAGAGTCTAAATAGAGTCGGAATAAAAATATTAAGGCGTAGTAGTAGGAGAGGAAGAATGTTATACATCGGAATTTTTACAGCACTCTTGAAAACTAAAGCCAAGCAGTTGATTAAATTCGTGAAAAACCTGAAAGCAAAAAGAAAAAATTTAACAATAAGAAGAAAAAAAAAAGAATTAATATAAAAAATAAACTTAGAAATAGAACACTTACACATTCATGTTCTTCGTTAATAGCCTGAGGTGCTACCAAATGAAACCCCGAAGGGTACTCCATATCCATATTGTTGACCACAGACCTGTGTTTTTTTTTTTTTTCCTTCTCTATCTCCCCTAATACACACTTACTATCTGTTTCCTTTTCTACGCATCTCTAACCTCTATATATAACTTTGATGAGAGAGGAAAATGGTTTGGGAAGGGTGTTAGCGTCTTTTCATAAAGGGGATTTAATTACATCTTTGCCCCTAAAGACTTGAATAGTGAGTTGATTTGGTTCAAATCGGCAACACTCTCGTATTGTTGTTGGTGACAATTGGTTCGGTTCCCATGCAAAGAACAAACAGAAGTCCCATATGATGTACTCTCTCTACTTTGTAGATGTGACAACTGATTGAAGTTTGCATGAAAATGATTTGTTCTTTTATCTTTCAATTTATCTCGTCCTTTTTTATTTCCTTCCTTTTCCATGTAAGTTCTTTTTCCTCTCAGACAAGGTCACATGGATGGAGGAGCCTTAATATATATTTAAAAGGAGGGGTATTTAAGTAAATTTGTTTATGGATCAATTTTATAATTAATATTACTAAGTGTGGTTTTTAGAAAATAAGGTTGAAACACTAGGTATATATAATCTAATTTAAGTCAACATATAATGACAGATATTTTGAGAGAGGATACTACTTAACATACTTAACTAGAGAAGGTTTGACTACACAATTGAGGTAAGATCTAAAGCCCTGTTTGGATTTTTTTTTTTTCATTCATTACTCCTCACTCAATTTTCGTCAATCATTACTCATCACTTAAAATACCCCAACTCCCTACATGAAGTTTGTTTGGCACCATCACTCAAATTTTTCAACTGTTTGTGGGCCCCATACCTATAACTTGGTGTAGCTTTTATTGTTTTTTTTTTCCTTTAACCTCCAGTACCCAAACTCATCGAACCCAATGAGAGAAAAAAAAAAAAAAACTCAGAAACTCGAACCCAATGAAAGAAGAAGAAAAAAAAAAAAGGCGTAAATGCTCTTTTCGTCCCTATATTTTGGGGTCATTTCTATTTTGGTCCATACATTTTTATTTTACCACTTTTAGTCCTTAAACCAATTAACGCGTGACATTTAAGTTCTTATCGTCACCCAACTAACAGAAAATGCTGACGTAGCTGACGGCACAGTAAAATAATAATTAAAAAATTTATTTTGACATTAAAAAATTGCTACGTCAGCATCTAAATTAAAAAAAATTAATTTATTAATTTTAATTAAATGAAAAAAAAAATTAAATCCCAAAAATCAAACCCAGAAACCTATAGATTGTGTGGCGTAATTGAGTGTGGCGTGCAAGAACTTGTTCTTCATGTTCTTCCCGTATCCAAGAACAATCAAACCCAGAACAAGAGCACAATCAAACCCAGAACAATGCAAAATTTCATACAAATCCGCATAATAAAAAAAAAAAAAAAAACCCAGAACAATTTGGGCAAAATCTCAGAACATAAACAAACTCAGAACACATACAAACCCAGAACATCAAGGGCAAAAAAAAAAAAAAAAAACACAAACAAACCTAGAATTCGCCATCAACAACACCAAATCCGCTGTCAACAAACCCAAATCCACCATCAACAGCACCGAATCCACCATCAACAAACCCAAATCCCCCATCAACAACACAAAAGCACCAATGTTCTCTACCTTCCTTCTCCGGCGGAAAACTCCTCATGCAAAGCGACCTCGACCACTCCGATCCGAGGCTCCAATGCCATCGTTCTCTCTCACCCAGGTCGAGTTCATTTTTCCAATGAAATCCATTATTCCCATCGTTTTCTCCGCATCAAGAGAGAACCTTGATCTGCTGCCCCACGAACCTAGGTCCACCCACAGCACCACGACCCCACGCTGATGTCCACCGTGACAACCCAAAATCTCAGATCGACCACCACCAAAACCCAAATCGCAACCTACATGTCTTGCTCCTCAAAACCCAGACCCAAATCAGTCATGCTCCTCCTCCACAAATCAAAACCCAAACCCATAGATTGGCTTCGCCGGCGACAGATCGGAGATGTTGGAGGTGGGTATGGCTTCGCCGGCGTGAGGGAGATTTTTGCCTTGGTGGATCGGGTACATGCAGGAACAAGATTGGCCATGTTTGATAGAGAAATTTTCAATTTCAAGCTTTCAGATGTGAACACAAAAAATCTTGCAGAAAGAGGTTACAAGACTTATAAATGAAGTGACTTTCTCAATACCCAGATTGAAAAAAAGAGGCGTTTCTCTTGTCAATGATCAAGTTGAGGCAAAGAATCAAATCTGTGGACTCTGATGGCTTTGCAGACAAGGAAAACTGGGATTAGACTTCAAACCCAGATGGAATTCGACGCCAAAAATGGGACTCAACATAGGCAACCAAAAAATGAGAAGACTTTACACTGATTTGAGATTCAGATTTGGAAGGTCTCAGCTTTTTTGGTACTAAATAGAGTAAAGAAAACAAAATATAAGGAAATTACAGACCAATCTGGGCTTGAGAAGTCCTGGGATTGAGTTTAATTTTTCTGGGTCTTGGGATTGAGTTTAATTTGTTTTTTAATTTATTTTGTTTTTTTGTTTAAATTGTAAAATACCAAATAATATTTTTTAATAATATTTTAATCAACACGTCAGCGCCACGTCAGCTAATAGGGTGTTCCGTCTGCCACATCAGCTTTTCCCGTTGGTTGGCTGACGGTAAGGACTTAAATGTCACGCGTTAATTGGTTTAGGAACTAAAAGTGGTAAAATAGAAATGTAGGGACCAAAATAGACATGACCCCAAAATGTAGGGACGAAAAGAGTATTTACGCAAAAAAAAAAAAAAAAAACCAAAAACCCGAACCCAGTGAAAGAAGAAGAAAAAAAAAAAAAAACTTAATGAAGAAGACCAAGACCCAGTGTGAAAGGGAAAAGAAAAAAAGAAGAAGAAGAAGAAGAAGAAGCCACCTAGTGTGAAAGGAAAAAGAAAAAAAAAAAGAAAATGAAGAAACCAAACTCACCGAACCTAGTGAAGGAAAAAAAAAAAGGGTCAAAAGTTGCGGCTGACTCTGACTGTGGGACCCAATATGTAGTTTTAATTACGGAAATACCATTGAAAACAGAGTTATGGAAACTGAAAACACCTAACTCAAAAATCAGAGAATTGAGTGATGAAAACAAAAACTGGAAACAAAATCCAAACGAACTTCTTAGCCATGGGTCCTACCATTTTTGAGTTATAAGTTATGGAAACAACAAATCCAAACAGCCTCTAAGAATCTCTTTCTTGTCAAATCTAAACTTTATTTGGAATTAGAGTATTTTTTTATGTGAGTATTTTGGTCAGTAGTGAAATTATTTAAGGGATAATTATAGTAAACCCACCTGTGGTTTGAGCGAAAATCACTTTGCCTACCCATGGTTTGAAAAGTGTCACTTAACCCACCTGAGGTATGTTTCCGTCAATCCCCGTAACCCACCTCGGTCTCTACCGTTACAAAAACACCTTTTAACCCCAAAACAGAACATAATGCGAATCAAAACACCCAAAACTCAAAAACTTTGCGAGAGAGAGACCTGAGGTGAGATCGGCTTGTTCTTCGTGGTTTGGAGCGTCTAGAAGGGGAGAAAACACTTGTTTTGCATCATCGAAGCTAGGCAAGGTATGTCTGACTATTGTTCATCGCGACCCACCCACGTATTTGTGTCTGTTCTCGATTTAAGGTTTCAGATTTTGTTCAAGTGCGAACTTATTGTGTGAATGTCTAAATTTGTACTTCCCAGGAATGGTGTTTTGTTGATATGTCTTCATCAAATGGTAGTTTCTCGGGTTCATGTGGGCATATGTGCAATGAGCAGACTTGTGTTTTGAGAACAAGTTTGAGTTTGTACAATTTTGGGAGGAGGTTCTTGGGTTGTAGCCGTTATAAGGTTGGTCTTAAGTGTCCTTTCTTTGTTTGGCTTGATAACCCAACTTGTCCTCGTAGGAATGAAACTGCACCTTTGGCTCTAGAGAGAATATCTAGGCTTCAGAGTACTCTCCAACTTGCCAATGAGAGGGAAAGGACAACCCTAGAAACGGCAGAAGAAGCTAGGCAAATGGCAGAAAAGGCTCTTGAAGAGGAAGCCAAAGCCAAGGAGAGGGAGAGAAAGGCTCGAGTTGTTTGTGCAAAAGCTAAGGAAAAGGCCATGTTTGCTGAAGAGAAGCAGAGAATGTGGAAGTTTGCATGCATTTTGTCTTGGATCTTTTTTGTTATTGTTATGTTGTTGTGTTTTGGCTCAATTGAGTTCTCTAGAGTAAAGAGACCTGGATTGTTGCCCTGAAGTAGTTAATTGGTTAGTAGAGATAGTTATGACAATGGTGTTAATGAATTTGCATTGTAATAGCACTAACCTACTGATGTAATGTTTTGATGTGTAAATGAATGAAGAATTGGTCAATTATTGAGTATTTTGTGCATACCATAACAACCATTCAATGAAAGAAGTATTGGTCAATTATTGGTCATGCCACTAGTCTGTGGGTGTTGAGGGGCATTTTGGCTCACTTCGGTCAACTTCAGTCCATTTCGGTCTATTTGGCTCACTTCGGTCCATGTCGGTCCTTTCGGTCTATTTCAATTCATTTCGGTCTACTTCAATTTACTTTAGTCCACTTCAATGATGCTTTGGGAGGAGAAGTCTGTTGAGAGTCATTTTTTTTGAAATAGACAGAAGGCAGCCCAACCCAGCAATACGGGCAGTAGAGAAGCGGCAGGCTAAGTAAAATCATTAGGCCCAAGCGGCAGAAACAATGGATCACAGGCCCTTAATACAAACAAATGGGTCTTGAGAAAGTAAGTGGGCCTAAAAGGCCCGAAAAGAGAGAAAATAGCACCCATGGGCAGTATATGGTATGGAAAAGTGAGAATGGGCCGCGGTAGGCCCAAAACAATGTAAACAAAGAAAGTAGGGGATAATGGCAAGGCCATGAACCCCAAGGATGAGAATGAGGAAATTGGGCCAGGGAAGCCCAATTAAGTTAGTAAAAGCCCATGGGATGCGGAGTTAGTAAATGGACCGAGAAAATCCAAAGGAAGTAAATGGGCCGGAGAGGCCCAAGGGAAAAAAAAGGGACATTGGAGCCCATAAGTGAGAACACCAGTGGCCACATTAAGCTACTGGGGGAAAGAATAGAACGGCAGGCCAGAGAAAAGGCCCAGCAGGAACAAGTCACCGCGGTAGGAAATGCTAAGTAATGCGGTAGGAAGCCAAGGCAATTAAAGAATTGGGTTGAAAAGAACGCAAAGCCCAATACTGAGTAAAGCCCAGATCCTAAAGGAGCGGAAAATCAGAGTAGTAACTCATGAAAAGACAGAAACGGACAGCAGGCAGTACAGACAAAGTCTCCAGTCCACGGCAGATGCATGAACAGCAGGCAGATTTCAGACATATGCATGCGTGAGGCCTAGGCACCACCAGCCTGTACCCAGTCAATACGGGACATGGTGAGATCATGGGTCAGAGGTAAGAGGGCATGGTTTGGTGGTAGGGAGAGGGGAAGACCTGTTTTGAGGTTCCTGCTCAAGCTCTTTCGGGGGATATGTCCTACTGGGATGGCATACCTCCCAAAAGAGGCAAGACTGAGCTGGAACCACTAAGTGCATGCCATGAGGGGTAGAGAGAGAGAAACATCACCGCGGCAGGAAGAGGTGCTACGGCAGACTAACAGACAAAATAGTTGTCTGTGTCTGTAATAGGGGAACTCGCAGACGGAACAGTGATGGTTGGTAAGTACACCCAGACCAGACAAAGGTGGTTAAGGGGTAGAACAGTAAAATCCGGTCACGGCAGGCACTATAAAAAGGAAGCCTTCTGCCGTGTACAGAGGACGAGAAAAAACAGGGCAATACAACACAACGTAAAAAGACTCTGAGATATGCTTAGGAAAATAGGGGAAGCACAATACTAAAAACCACAATTGTGGAAATCACTAAGGAAAGACTAAAAAGGAGAGAAAGATAGAGAGAAAAAGAGCAAGAGTTAGTGGCATGCACCAATAGGTCCCCTCCCTTCTTTCCCTCTCAAATCTCTGCTCTCTTCTATAATTATCTTAGGCATTTTCCATTCGGGTCCGCCTCCCTCAAACCCATTAATTTCCATGGCAGGAATTCTTTTCCTCGGAGGTTAATCGCGTTGAGAAGAGGCGTTCTTCCTCTTTGGCCTTGCTCCTACGGACCGAACTAAACTTATTTCCTTACCTGTTGATTAATCTTTATTACCATTTGCCCTTACTATTTTATTTGTCAAAAAACTGTTAATATTATTGTGATTATAGATCATTTGGTCATTTCCTATTAAAAGAACTATCTGGTCATTCCAGAACACATGGTTCTGTTTTATCAATTATATTTGCCTGCCGCAAGCTTCCCTGAAACAGCTCTGCCTGTCGCAAGCACTCTTCTGGCAGACGAGGCATAGTTCGCGCACAAGCCGGCCAAGTTGAGTTCCAGTTGGACCGGTCTCGACTCCTGCAACCTAGAACACTTGGGCCTACAATCACAAAGAGACAACCCAGCCCAACATAGCAAAAAAGGCCCCCACAGTGGGCATATAATGAAAGAAGTATTGGTCAATTATCAATGACCTGTGCATACCATAATAACAACAATCTATAGTAGCAATAAATAACAATCTGTAGTATTGGTCAATTATCAATGACCATTCCACAATAACAACTTCCATACTCTATATTGGAAAAATCATCTTGGACACAATCTGTAGTAGCAATACATAAACTTCCATATAATCCGGTTTGGACAAATAATATTCCATACAGTTACCTGCGCATACCATAACAACCATTCCACAATAACAACTTCCATACAATCTATATTGGAAAAATCTACTTGAACACAATCTGTAGCAATAAATAACTTCCATATAATCTAGTTTGGACAAACATTGTTCCATACAAACTGTAATACCACAACTTCCATATAACAACTTGGAGCACATTCCAAGGCTAGCTACATATATATATATATATATATATATATATATATATATATATATATATACACATACATATAATTGCTCAAAACAAGGTGATTGTTTTTGACACTACTTGATAATTACAAAAAGCCAACAGTGGTCTTCACAAAAAACAAAAAGGCCCACATGTTCCCACTAGCTTTACTCCCAATGCTGGCTTGCGTACCCACTAGCTTCATTCATTTCTTGCCTTTACTCTTTCCTCTTTCCACCCACTGAATTCATTTTTGGTGGCCTTTATGCAGCAAGCTGTCCTCTAGTCCTCACACCACCAGTGCTCCTATTTGCATGTGAAGGCTACAAAATAAAAAATAAATCCACTTGTTAAAAAATATCCCAGTCTACACAACCATCCAGGAAAGAGGTTACTCAACTAAGTTACTTGTGAAGAACTTGGTAGGGTATCCCAGGTCTCCCTAGGTGTGTGAAACTCTGGCTGTGAGGAAGAGAACCATCCTGCTCTCCTGTGAGATGGCCTAGCTTGATTTTCTTGCTGTGAGGATGAAGGCTGAGTGGCAGACATCATGTTGTAAGTCTGGGTAGGCTGCTAGGATGATGGTTGGGGTGCTGGCTAGGGTGCAGGCTGAGGTACAGATCTGGTACTAGGTACAGGCACCCCTTCCTTTGCCTGCAACAAAACCCAGTTTCAATACATAAATACCTTTGTAAGTTTAAAAACAAGTTTTTTTTTTTTTTTTCATTTAAATCCCAATTACTTACAGCTTTTTCTCTTTCAAGCCTCTGTCTCCTCTGCCATGGTGTCTCCCCAGTGATGCCAGCCTTGCACCCTCTTGAGTTATGCCATTCCTTTTTGCATTTCCCACATCTTACAAGTCTGTTCAGCCTACTTGCTTTGTAAGGGTTCCTAGGCTCATCAGAAGCCCTCTTTCTTTGCTTGGGTGGCCTGCCTGATGGTTTGTATATGTGAGGTGCTAAAGGAGCAAGCTGTCCAGTCTCAGCCCATTCTAACTGGCCAGGCATGGGAGGAAGTACTTCCTTGTATATCTCCATATAAGTTTCTTTGAAGTAGCATGGGTGGGTGTAGTCTTCTGGTGTCTCAATGTTTGTATAAATGGCTGTTATGGCATGTTTGCAGGGAATGCCATTTAAATCCCAAGACCTACAGCTACATGTCTTCTTGACAAGATCAACTACATGCCTTTCATATTGACTGGCTACCTCATAAAGGAAACTGCTAGCTAGGGTAGCACTAAATGGCTTACTTTCAACCTTCAATTTCTCTAACCTATCTTGTATGCTTGGACACAACTTTCCAACATACTTCTGTATCCCTTCCCTTTTTGTGTAAAGCCTAGTCATAAGTCTAACCCTAATCCACTCCAACATTGCCAAGATAGGCTTGTCCCTAGACTTCAATATCATTGCATTAAAAGACTCACTCAAGTTATTTACCAAACAATCTGTTAAGGCCCTAGGAGTGAAGCGTGACCTTGTCCACAGTGCAGGTGCAATGCTTGCAAGATACTCATATGCCTTTTCATCCAAATCCCTTATGCACTGCATGCATCTCTCAAACTCCCTTACTGTTGTGGCAGCAGCACACCTCCACAGTGCATCCTTCAGCTTCAATCCCTTGTGATCAACTTTGAAATTGTTGTAGATGTGTTTCACACAGTATCTATGCTCCACAGTAAGGAATAGTGTCTCTATTGCAGGAATAAGCCCCTGCAAATAATCAAACAAACAAACAAAATAGGTTAGTTCAGCAAACAAAGTAAATTATTCAAGTGTAACTGAACAAACCAAAACTTGCATACCTTTTGCCTATCATAAATGAAGACCAACTGAAGCTCCTCTAGCCTCCCTATATCATCAGCAAAAATTTCCAAAAACCATATCCAAGACTCCCTGGTTTCTTGTTCCACAACAGCCATGGCTACTGAAAAAATGTTGTCATTTGCATCCTTGGCAGTGGCAGATAAGATTTTCCCACCAAATCTGTGCTTTATGTGACAACCATCTAAACCTATAAATGGCCTGCATCCACCTAAAAATCCTACATTCTGAGCATTGAACCTAACATACATCCTCTTAAATTTTGGCTGGGAAGTCTCATCAGCCATTTATGTCTGCAATATAACCCTACTCCCCTTGTTTACAGTGTTTATCATTTGTGCATAGTCCTTAAGGACACCATATTGCAGTTGCTCATTTCCATTGATAAAATCCTTTGCCTTTCTCTTTGACCTATACACTTGGTTTACACTTAGGTCAACAGATAAATTTTGCATCACATGGTTGTGTACACCACTCACCTCCCAATTCGATTTTTTGCTAAAATCCTCAATGAACCTCTTAGCAACATAAGCTGATGTTGCTTGGCTTTTTTTAAAAGACTTGGGGCAAGTACAGTCATCAGTCAAGGTCTTAATCTAAAATGTTAGCTCTCCACTTATTTGAGATGCATAACATCTCCACCCACACCCATTCTTGCAGTGAACTGATATCTTGGTCCTCTTATTAAGCTTGAATTTAATGTCAATAGGTTTTTTGATTGCATACTCCCTCAAAGCAGCTTTGAACACCTTTGCATTAGAAAACTTCATCTCCTTCTTCAGTACAACATTTCTCATGTCACTCTTAGCATTAAACTCTACCTGTTCATCATCAGACATCCATGCTTACCAGGTCATCCTTAAGGGCTGGCTCAGCCCACTCAGGGTCTGCATGGACTGCATTGCTTGATTCTGGGGCTGTGTAGGGTGCATTGCTTGATTCTGGGGCTGTATTGGGAGCAGAACCTTGTGGACCTAAGTTTTGAGCAGAACCTTGTGGAGCTGAGTTTTGAGCAGCAAATATGTCATCACCAAAGTCATCCCCCTCTAGGCCTTCATTTAGCCAATCGTCATCATCATCATCATCTCCTTCAACATTCTGTTCTTCAACCCTTGCACTAACCTCAGCATCCTGTTCTTCATCTCTTGCACCAATCTTAACATCCTCAACATCTTCTTCTTCATCATTCTCATCATTTTCATCATAATCACTCTCCAAATCTATTTCATCCCTTACTGCATCACCAGCTACATCATCATCTGCCACTCCCCTTCCATCAGGATACTCAACTGCCAGTGGCTCCATATCTATGTTAGTATAGATTATGATTTTGGTAGCTGGCCATGCCTTATGAAGGGTAGTCATGTTCATCACATCTGCATCTGTTTCTATGGCCCTTAAATCATCATGTAGACCACATTCAGGAAGTAAATACCTATATCTACTTCATTCTTTAGGAGCACCAACTAGATGGCATAAATCTCGAATTTCAAAGTAACTCAACTTGTCAGGGTCAATCTCTGTCAGTGTACATACAGACTCACCCACATATTCAAGGGTTGGCTCCTCCACAAAACATCCCCCAACATGAATTTCAATGTCAAATGTGAAGTCAGCCATCTACAAACAAAGTAAGTAGTTTGTTTACACACTGACATGCAGCAAACGACAAGAAGCCAAAAGAGACAACAAGCCAAAAGAGACAACAAGCCAACAAATTGACAACAAGACAACAACACACGGACAAAGGGACCACAAAGGGACCACACTACCCACAGTTTACAAACAAGTGTAATCAGGTATACGCATTATATAAACACCCATAGCAGTACATTAGCTACATCCTAAGCGATTCTACATATAAATAGCAAATTGCACATTTAACATACACCAATTTTGAGAAAATTTTACAAAACCTAACTACGTGGGTGGGTCGCGATAAAAAAATGACATCAAGAACTCAAATGCAGATGAACAGCAATCAGACATACCTTGCCTAGGTTCGATGATGCAAAACAAGTGTTTTCTCCCCTTCCAGACGCTCCAAACCACGAAGAACAAGCCGATCTCACCTCAGGTCTCTCTCTCGCAAAGTTTTTGAGTTTTGGGTGTTTTGATTCGCGTTATGTTCTGTTTCGTGGTTAAAAGGTGTTTTTGTAACGGCAGAGACCGAGGTGGGTTATGGGGATTGACGAAAACATGCCTCAGGTGGGTTAAGTGACACTTTTCAAACCATGGGTAGGCAAAGTGATTTTCGCTCAAACTATAGGTGGGTTTACTATAATTATCCCATTATTTAATTATTCAAGAATTTAATGATGCAAACGAAGAAAAGTTTGGATTTATTTTTGTAAACTAGACGCTATTACTGTAGATTTTTTTTTTGTTCAGTAACTTAGGGGTTGTTTGGTAGTGTATTTTGAACAACAGTTTTTAATGTTTAAACAACATTATACGTATTTCTACACACTTTTTTACTTACACATATTTCCAAAAAATACAAACAATATTACTAGAACAGCATTACCAAATGGTCCTTAATCTTTATCTATGCCTTTTGTTGCGTTGAGCGGAGATAAAATCTGCAAATTTTTAGGCTTGGTGGGACAAGTTTCTGCACGGCCCTTCATTAAAGGAATAGTACTGATTTGATGAGTTGAGGTCTGACAAGTTAAAAAAAAAAAAAAAAAAAAGGTTGTTTTTTTGTTTTTGTTTTTTTTTTCAATTTATGTCATTTTTTCAGTTTTGTAGGTATTATTTGGTTTCTTTTTTGACAAATTTTTTTGTCTTTTTGTTTATACTTAACAAGCACCTAGCGGTGCTTGTTAACATATTCCCTAAAACAAATCTCACAAATTTATCGTATCATTATTTATAGGATTTTAACGTATGCCACATATTAATAAATTATTTTTAGAAATTTTTTACTGAGAGTTAAAAAATTGTCACAGTTTTTTCAATTCCCAATTGTATTTCAGCTCTGAAATTGTTGCAGAGAGGTTCTAAAACAAATCTCACAAATTTATAGTCTTCATATCATTATTTATATTGTTCCAATCCTTTTTGCTTGTTCCAACATAAACTTTTTTTTTTTGTTTACCCAAAAAAAAAAAAAAAAAAAAAGCAGCTTGTCATTTTGTGCCCTTATACATCCATCTGGATCTATTCATCTTCGGCCAACTACTTTTAACTAACATATTTATTATTGAAGGTAGATCATTCTACAATTGATAAACAGATGATTCAATATTTGTTTCATTCCTGTTCTGTATGTTATTAGAAAATTATTTAGGGCATACATTAATCATCAATTTAAAAAAAAATTTAAATGAAAAATTGAAAATGCTATTTAAAAAGTTATTCACTTTTTCATTTTTTCTTAAAAATTTTCTTTAAAGACATATGTTAGTAAAACTTTTTTTTTTTTGCATTATTTTGTTTAATTTTTTTTTCTATTCTACTTTTTATTTTTATTTTTATTTTATATAATCACTTTTCAAAACACATATATCATATTATTTATTTTATACTTTATTTTATTAAATTATTATTTATTTTTCAATTTTTTTATTACTCTCTCAAAGCATTTCTCTCTTTATTATGCTAGCAAATAAGTATTAGAAAATGGATTTACATATGAATAGTAACCACATATATTTACATTGTTACTATAACAACAATTCAAATTTACACAAAGTTACATAAGTTGATGAGGATAATTTTTTTAATTAAATATGTAAAATTTACCACTAAAGCTATACATTACATGAATATTTTTAGTGTTTGTTTGGAAATAGTTTATTATAACTTTTTGTTAAAATTTTTTCCTGAAAAAGTGCTAAACTATATTTATATTTTGAAAAAAAGGAGAAAAAGTAAGAAAAATTCAGGTTTTAAAAAAAGCCGTATATAAAAGCAAAAAATTATAAGTTAATTCAAAACACACCAATTTGTAATTTACTGGCCACTGTATATTGATGTTGTGGACGACTAAATTTCTCGGTTCGAAATAAAGTCAAACAAGTAAAATAGTGTCACAAGTGCGAATTTGTATTGATGAATGTGTGGTACAATTCTCTGTGATTACAAAAGAGTGATCCTCTGATTCGATCTCCTTGAAAGATTTGTTGATTGGAGTTGTGGTAATGTGATTTTGATTTGAACACAAAATATCCTTCAATTTGGTTGATGGATGGATCGAAGATTGTTGAAACAGAATTACAATGAATCTCTGGCTATGAGCTTGTTAGAAATCCTTTGTTCTTCACGTTCTTCTCGTTCTTGGTGTGTTCTTCGTGTTCTTGGTGTGTTCTTCGTCTTCGAAGGTTTGTGGTGGAAGTTCTTTGGTGCTTTGGAGGCTTGAATCCGTAGAGCTTCACTGATTTATGGTTTGTGAGGTTTCTGGAGGCTTCTGAGCTTGATTCCAGTGAACTTTGATATGTAGGAATATGATTTGGATGATTCCTCTTTGAATGTTCTTCGTATTTGAAGGTTTGTGGTGGAAGTTCTTCGGTGCTTTAGAGGCTTGAATCCGTTAAACTTCACCGATTTGTGATTTGTTGATGTTTTCGGACACTTTAGGCTTGATTCCCGCAAACTTTTGGATCTAGGCAGATGATTTGGATGATTCTGCTTCGAATGTTCTTCGTATTCGAAGTTGAAGTTCTTGAAGTTGCTAGAGGCTTCGGGGCTTGATTCCAGCAGAGCTTCTGGACTTCTGGATCTTCTCTGATGCTGCTTGTGCTTCAGATGGCTTGGTGCCCTCCTAAATGTCTCAGGAAGGCTTCTATTTATAGGAGTTTTGGGGTGGATGAGCGACACGTGGCGGAGTCTGATTGGTGACACATGTCACAGTCTGATTGGTCCGCTTATGTCATCGCTTACACGTGCGAGGTTGCTTGGGTCATCGCTTACACGAGCGAGGTTGCTTGGGTCATCGCTTACACGTGCGAGGTTGCTTGGGTCATCGCTTACACGAGCTGATGCATGATTGGTTCTTGCATGACACTTGGCAAATTTCTGTTGGCTTCTGAATAGTGATAGTAAAACCTAGCAGCAGTATGTGGCGTTTTGTAATTGGCTGTATTTTGTGGACTTGGTAGTGTGACGTGTCAGCTTGTGATAGGTCGGGAATTTTCCCTCTCTACAGATGTGGTTAATTATTATTAGTTCTTATTTGAACTCACTATTAATATCATTTTTTCACTTACCAATAACTACTTACCCCATTAACAATTTTTGTAAAAAATATTATAAAATAGTTTATAACTCTAGCACTTCTCAATATAAAAACTTAATCTCAATATAAGATTGAACACTTCAACTTGTTCACTACTATATATAGGTACAGGCGTACAACCAAGAATTTTCACTTAGAGGTTGAGATACAGTGGCGGAGCCACACACAATGGTGGGGGGGCCAAGGCCCCCCCAAAGTTTTAAAAAATTATTTTATATTATTTACATTTTAAAAAATGTAGCATGTAAAAATTGAAGTTGGCCCCCCCCAAATTTTGAGTCATTTCAATGGTGTTCTTAAAAGAAAGAGAAATTATATTAAAATCATATAATTTAAGAGGTTTAACAAATTAAATTATATAAAAAATGATAATTTTCTGTACATGTCTAATACAAGAAATACACAACTTTTGTATGCTCATTAAAATTTAGAAGATGATAAATTCTCTTAGTAAATTAATTTTTATATGTGTGTGTAGAGGTTTGTCTTAATTAATATATTAACATCACAACTTGGACCCCCCAAAACAAAAAAAAAAAAAGAAAAAAAAGAAAAAGAAAGTTAGTTCAACTTTATATGTGTGTGTGTGTGTGTGTGTGTGTGTGTGTGTGTGTGGGGGGGGTGTTTCCAATTAGTACAATTAGTAAAGTCTTTTGTTATTGAATAAGAGATTTTTGCATCAAAATTATACCCGACAATAGTAGTATCTTTATTCTTAAAGCATACTCCAATCGTTTATGACTTGTTGAAATTTTTTTTAGCTTTAATATGACTCAAGAATTAACCTAATATGAACTCAAAAATGATTTGTTTTCTCATTTATATAAATGTTACTCGCATTAAAAAATGAATTCCACTATGATTTTAAGCACCGTCCAACTTATCATTCATATTATTAAAATTTTCTTATATTAATTTCTTTTTAACGAATTATCCACCCAACACTACACAGCCCCACATCTTGACACAGTTGCAGGTTCACTCTACTATTTTAGCAGCAAGGAGATGGTCAGATGAAAAAAAAGAAAAAAAGACAGATAATTTATTACTGATTGCGAGGGTTTTGTTTGGTTGTGTTGATATTTGATAGCAACATTGAGGAGAAAAAGCAAAAGGCATACTAGGCTTTAGAATTGTGAATGAGAATGAAGAGTGAAGGGCAAACGCAAAGGTTTGTTTTAAAATAAGCTGACATCTATGCCATTTTGGAGAGAAATGGGCATTGTCCATTGGATTAATTACTAGTCAAAAAGGACAATTGGTGGGTTCAACTGATACTGGTGATTTTCTAAAGCCAAAGAATCAAAAAGTTCAAAAGTATTTCACCCTTTTTGCGTTGTTATTCAATACTCAATAAAGTCAGTGTTTTTGTGTGTCTAATGAAGAAACAGGTCATAAGTACTCTGTACTGGGTTCTGCACAATTATAAATTCACATAAATTAAGGCACACTAATTATATATCTTTAAACCTTTACTGGGTTGGGTTAGGTTAGGCAGAATTACTGGGTTCTGCAGAATTATTTTAAAGAAACTTTAAAAGTGACAATACTTTTATGAGTCACGGATGTGTTTAGTTGAAGACTGAGCTGCACTGCATTGTCTACGTACTCTCTCATTAGTTGAACAACGCGTACAAAGAAAGCTCATGGTGAAAACAAATCCAAAAATGTTTTATTAGTTAGTGTGAGACTTGATATATCTTTATCCAAAGCCTTGAACCCTTGCAATCTCTATTCAGTGATCACTCAGATTGAAGAGAATTGGACATGGAGATCTTCCTTTCTGTACTAACTTAATTTGTGCATTTCTCAAAACCCAATTCTTTATTATTTACATTTTTTTTTATCTTGCAGTTTTTTTACTTTTTTTTTTCCTATGTATTTATATATTTGCGCTTAGGTTTTGGAGAACTGCATGTGCATGTGTTTGCAAGGTTTTTATTTTTTAGTTTTTAAACATGTCAAACACTTTTAAAGTTTTTTCCACTTCATACGGGCATATATTCATAGATAAATCCTGATTCATTAATAACAGTGTACTAGACCCTGCCAGCTTTTAAAAAAAGGGCATTCAGTGAGATGAAAACAAAGCTAATAACGGCTAGAAATTTAAAAATAAAATCTTCAAAGTTTCTTTAGTTCATCTATTGGCAAATGTTAACGTGTGGTGCTGGTTAAGGATGTACTTTTCATTAAAAAAAACTACAAAAAGTTGTAAAAATGTGTAAAAAATAGTATAAAGTTACAAAAGAGGACAAAACGCTGTAAAAAAAGAGAGTAAAAAATGTGTTGTTACGGTGCCCGTTAACATAATCATTTTTAATTTTCTTTTATTTTTTGTAATGAAAAGAAATTTTCTTAATTATATTAAAAAAAATTAATATAAGAAAATTTTATTAATATATATGATAAAGCAGATGGGGCTTAAAATAATAGTGATATTTGTTTTTTTAATGCGAGTAACATAGAGCTCGAGAAGTAAACTAATCACATCCTCAACATATGCACATGAAGGGAAAATATACTGTGGTCAATAAACTACAGACTGGTGTGTTTTGAACTATAGGCCTTTTAACTTTTATATATGAGTAATGTTATGCCCGTGCGATACACGACTTAATAGAAAAGTATATGTAAATTAAACAATTTAATAGAAAAGTATATGTAAATTAAACATAACACAAATACAAACCCTTGTAGGAGAGAATACAAAATTTGATAATTCTTAAATAATAAATAGATAAAGTGTAAGTATTTATAATGGTTTATATATATAATTGATTTCATGGATTTAAAATTGCCTATATGACTCATAAGCAAAATCTTAAAAAAAGAAAACACACACACACACAGACACAGATACAGAGAAACGAAGAAGAGAAATACATACTTGTAATAGTGTGGATAGTAGGTTTGATAAAGCATTCTACTATGGATTTTACAAACATCAAATTGCCTAAGTAATAAGAAAAAACAAAACAAAACAAAAAGAGAGTTAGATTTCAAATCAACATAGAAATTATGAGAGAATGAGAATTATTAATAATGGGGGAGAGAACTGATTAGAATAATAAGTAGTGTTTCTACTTTCTATAAAAAAAAATAATAAAAAAAAAGCCGTAAAAAGAAGAAGAAGCAGCCGTGGTAGGAATATATAAGAATACACTAAAAAAATTCTCTATATGTATTAGAAATCCTAACTTAATTAGGATTCAAAAGTCTTCATCTAATAGATAATCTCAAAAAAAAAAAAAAAAATCATAATAATTTTATCTAATAGATAATCTCAAATAAAAATAATCATAATAATTTTTCAACTCGCGTAAATGACACCCATAATCCAAACTTGATAATTTCAGAGGGGCCTAGCTATGAATGTTTCTCTCTAATTGGCCTGTCTCTATAGGAAAAAGACTTGAGTTATCATAAAAACAAAAAATTGAGTAATAAATTTATTTATTTTTATATAAATAAATAAATGACTTTATGGGGTTACTAAGTAGACTTGGATGTGTATGTATATTCCAATGTGTACGTAACTCCTTCATTCATGTAAAAAGGAAAAGAAAAGAAAAGTAACTGTGTGTGAAGAGTAAAAAATCACAATAAAGATTGGTTTTATATCAATAATCAAATAGATATAGGTTATAACTCTCCAACTCATGCACATGTTTAACTCTTCCTAACTATGCACGTTGGTTTTTTTATTTTATTTATTTATTTATTTAATTTTTTAACTTTAAAATTTGTGAGATAGCATTAGCATGTATATTAAAATTTTTTGTTATTTTTATCTAAAAATTAGTGATAAAGCAATAGTTGATAAGAACAGATAAGAAAGTTGTTTTTATCTATAAATTTGTGGAATTGTGAAGCTGAAATCTAAATCTAAAAAATAAGTGAAATGTGAAGAGGAAATCCAAAGAAAAAAAAAAGTAACCGTGTATGAAGAGGAAAAAAATAAAAATAAAAAATAAATTAATAATAAAAGGATTAGAATTTGGATGGTAATCAAATTAATATTTTTATCATCTTAAAAATTATAGGAGAAGAAGATAAGACTAAAAAAATTATTTCTATTTTTTAAAAATTCTAAAAAAATTTCTGCAATTTGGTGAAGTCACTTGGCGCAACCACGGCTTATAAGCCCAACTTTTATTATATAATGATAAAGCAATAGTTGATAAGAACAAATAAGAAAGTTGTTTTTATCTATAAATTTGTGGAATTGTGAAGCTGAAATCTAAATCTAAAAAATAAGTAGAATGTGAAGAGGAAATCCAAAGAAAAAAAAAAGTAATCGTGTGTGAAGAGGAAAAAAAATAGTAAAAAATAAATTAATAATAAAAGGATTAGAATTTGGATTGTAATCAAATTAATATTTTTATCATCTTATAAATTATAGGAGAAGTAGATAAGACTAAAAAAATTATATCTATTTTTTAAAAATTCTAAAAAAATTTCTGCAACTTGGTGAAGCCACTTGGCGCAATCATGACTTTTAAGCCTAACTTTTATTATATAGTATATGATTTTTTAAAACTTAAAGTTTTATTACTTTTTTTTTTCACTTTTTCAAAGTATAAATATATTTTAGGACACTTTTAGTAAATAAATTTCAACAAAAAGTTAAAATAAACTATTCTCAAACAAAAACTAAAAACACTCACATAATAGCATAAGAGGTAAATTTTACAAATTTAATTTTAAAAATCATCCTCATCAACTTATGTAAACTTGTGTAAATTTGAATTGTTGTTATAGTAACAATGTAAATATGTATGATTACTATTCACATGTAAATCTATTTTTTAATACTTATTTGCTAGCATACGTAAAGAGAGAAATGCTTTAAGAGAGTAACAAAAAAATTGAAAAAGATATAATATTTTAATAAAATAAAGTATAAAATAAATAATATGATATAAGTGTTTTAAATAGTGATTATATAAAATATAATAGAACTATAGTAGATGATAGGTATTGGATGGAGGATGTACCTCCTATAGCTTTCGATGCTTTGTATAAGGATGCTTCTAATTTATGAATGAATGAATGGCTATCCCACTTTCAAAAAAATAGTGATTATATGAAATAAAAATAAAAAGTAGACTCAAGAAAAAAAAAAAAAAGGTTTTACTAATATATTGTTTAAAAAAAAAATTATATGGAAAAATGAAAAAGTGACTTTTTAAATAGCATTTTTAATTTTTCATTAAAAATTTTCTTAAAATTAATGATTAATGTATATCCTAAAAAAATTTCTAATAACATATATAAACCGAACCAAAAAAATATTGGATTATCTATTTAATAGTTGCAAAATGATGTACCTTTAATAATAAATATGTTAGTTAAAAGTAGTTGGCCGAAGATTAATAGATCAAGATGGATGTATAGGAAGTAGGCCGCACAATATCACATGCTGCTTTTGCACTTTATAAAGTTCAGATTTCTATTTGCAAGACTATTGTCATTGTGCATGGGGACAAGCAAAAAGGATTGGAACAATATAAATAATGATATGAAGACACAATAAATTTGTGAGATTTGAGTCGTGGCGGGTACCGTGTGGGGGGATTTATGGCATGCATTGCGCCCTACACTCTGGCTCTCTTGGGGTGCTAGGGTGAGGTCTGTGGCGCCCCGGTCACAGTAAATATGGCTCAATCTAACATTCCCTAGCGGGAGGTGCCCCTATTAGGTCACGTCCTAGGGGGTAAGTCACATATGGCCGCCCCTGCCCCCTTTTGTTCATCAAAAAAAAAAAAAAAAAAAAAAAAAATTGTGAGATTTGTTTTAGAAATCGGAAATGGTAAACCCTTGCAACGATTTCAGAGCTGAAATACAATTGATTATGTGTTAGCGGTCTTTAACACTTTTATCTTCACTGACATCTTAGTTTTTGCTTCATTTAATTCACTTGCAACGTATCACTGAATGAACTAGTGAAAAAGAAATGTTAAGCAGGTTTTTGTTCTATTTTCGTGCCTTTGTCCTGTTTTCCTTGTTTGTTCTGATCTAGTTGTAATTTTTACTTCTTGAATGAAAGTTCAGTTTCAAAAAAAGAAAAAAGAAAAAAAAAGACAGACATTTTTTACTGATTGCGAGGTTTTTGTTTGGTTGTGTTGATATTTGATAACAACTAAACAATGGGGGCTGGCATGGCAGCAACATTGAGGAGAAAAAGCAAAAGGCATGCTAGCTTGAGAAATGTGAATGAGAATACAGAGTAAAACGTAAAGGTTTGTTTTAAAATAAGCTGACATCTATGCCATTTTGAAGAGAAATGGTCATTGTCCACTGGATTAATTACAAGTCAAAATGGACAATTGGTGGATTCAACTGATACTGGTGATTTTCTAAAGCCAAAGAATCAAAAAGTTCAAAGTATTTCACCCATTTTGTGTAGTTATTCAATACTGTTATATGACACATCCTCTATAGGAATCTCTTTGTAACAATAGAATGGAAATTCTGCAGTAGTGCCAGTCTTAAACTTTGCAGATTTCCATTCTATGATTGGACTTAGTTGGGTTGTCGATGCACAATATAGACCTTGCTGTCATATAAATTAGCTTTTGCATAAAAAGAAAGAAAGAAATAATGGCTGTTCCGTAAGGCACATGGCCTAGCTTGTACTTGGAGTTGTCCTCATCTCAAAAGATGATAATGGTGGCAGACTCGCAGGTGGTAGAAATAAAAGAAAAAAAAAAAAACATGTACCTGAAGGGTAGTCCACGTGTTGCTCTTCTTTTACAAGTGACTTTTGCCTTTATGAATTTTATAGGTTTTATCCTATGGTATTATTAGTTGCAGAAAGTAAAGAATATTATATATGGTGAATATGTGGATTTTTGTTTTGAGATAATAGTGAAAAATATATTTTTAATAGTTTCTCTTTTGGTCGGGTACCATTATAAGTTTTTTTTGAATTATTTGATTATCGAGTATAGTGCTTGAAAATTGTTTAGGTAATATCTAAGGATTTTAGAGAAAGTTTTAGAGAGAAGTTTTTTGTGATGAGAGCATCAACAGCAGTGGAGCTAAAAATTTAACTATTTGGCACCATAAAAAGTTACTTTATCTATTTTACCTACACATATACTGCAGCAGTGGATCTATTTTAGCTTTCAACACAATAAAATAATATAAACATTACAATAAAATAATATATCCTCTACAATAAACATCAATCACAACCACACACACAACCACAACAACAACAACCACCACCACCACCACGGCCCATAACAAAGAAAAAAAAAATCAACCAAACCCACACCCACCCGACCCACCAGGCAACACCCACACCACGACAATCAAATTCACGCAATGCAAAAAAAAAAAAAAAAAAAAAAAAAAAAACCCAAAGCTTGGATCGACGGAAAACCAAAGCAATGGGCAGACAAAGGCAGCGGTGGCTTCGATGATAAAACCTAGAGAAATCCAGAGCTCAGATCGATGATGAAACCCACGAAATCCAGAGAAACCCAGGCTTGTCGGCATTAGGTGAGCGTTGAGATGAAGGACTGTGCGGAGGCGTGGATCGGCGACTTGGGGCTTGGGTCGACTTGGTCTGATCGGCGGCTTGAGACGGTTGGTGGGTCTGTGACGTCGAGTTTCGGTGGCGGCAACGTTGAGGATGAGTTGGGCCGGCGGCGGTGAAAGAGTGAGCTTGAGAGAGTGACTGAAGAGAGAGGCACGGTTTGAGAATAAAAGGATTATTTTAATCCCGAGCTGGAATAAAAAAATTATTATTTTTTTAGCCCCAAGCTACAGTGCACATCTATCTATAGATGTGCACTGTAGCAATGAAGCTAAAAAAAAATAGGTTTAGCTTCACTGCTGCATGGCTATTTTTGGTGTTTTGGTGGAGCTAAAATTGCTATATAGCTATTTAGCTCCACTGCTGCAAGTGCTCTGAGTTAGCTGAGGTAAGTAACCTTATCTTAATTGGTTTTATTTGCTTATACTAATGTATTTTAACTACTGAAATTTGTTTATAATTATTATAATTTTCTTCAATTGTTTTAGCTGCATTGATTTAAAGTAAAAAAAATAAAATAAAGAATTATCAAAAATATATTTTCATTACTGAATATATAATATTATATATATATATATATATATATATATATATATATATATATATGTATGTATGTATTTGATTGAAATATATTTTTGTTTGAACTATGATTTGATATATATGATTTTAGACAATCTGACTATGTTTTGACTCTGATACCCAGCCAAATGGAGTTATTCATTGGTACTCTGATACCCAGCTAATGGGGGTCATTCATTGGTATTGAAACTAGTTCTATCTAGGGTATCACGAGCCTATCGTGTTTCTGGACCCAGTTAATGGGGGAAATACATTAGCACGGAACTAGTTTCATCTGAATCCGATGCCTAACCACAGGAATATAGTGTGACCATAGTCGTAAAGATTGTTAAGAATATGAATTATGTTGAATAATTGAATTGTTTAAAGTCCTTGAAACTACTTATGTGTTTTTGGAACCTATTGTAAATTATAGCTTGATATATATGGAAGACTAATTAATTTCTAATTCATCTATGATATATTTGTAAGATTTAAAATTTTTGATCTCTATATAATTTATTATTTTACAGATTTATTTATTTGATAGAACTTTTTAGGACTTTGGTTACTTATTGAGTTGTCAACTCACCCCCCTCCCCTCTTTCTCCTTTCAGATTTTGATCAGGAAGAGTAGCATGTTTTTGGGTTTCCACGGAATGTGCGTATGAGTGAAGTTTAGGAATCATTGGAATAAGATTTGGACTTTTAGGTTTAACATTGTCTTTGTTCAGACTTTAGTCTTAAAAAGATTTAGTTTATTTTCTTTATGATGTTGGAAGATTATTATTTTGGAGATCCTTTGAGAATTGCACCATTTGAAGATTTTTTTTTTGGATTTATTGATGAAATTTTTCTTTGAGGATAATTTTTTAGTTGTTAAGAAGGTCTTTCACACTTGTAGGGTGTAAACTTTATAAGTATGTGGCTATTGTCACGTGCCTAGCTCTTACTTGGGTTCGGGGCGTGACATGTGATCCATAGACCATAGCAACTTTTATTGAAGGTATATAATTTCCCATAAAATTATGGCTTAAAGGGTTAGAAATTTGGATGAGACCAAAAAAAAAAAAAAAAAAAAAAAAAAAAAAACCAACAACAACAACAACCAAAAAAAAAAAATTTAGAGAGAGATATAAAATAGATACTAGAATATTCATATTTTTTATCTTCAAAAAATTTTAACAGCAACATAAAAAGCAATTTTATATATTTTATATTTTTATTAAAATAGTAGCCTATTGTGCTCTAGTCTGACTAGAAAGTTACAACCATTATAAAAATAATTGTCGTAAATACATATTCTCTTATTTTTGAGGGGAGTTTGAACTTTTATTAGTGGATTTAGGTTTAGGGCACAACACAGTTTAACAATCTGCCATAAATAATTTTTTGAGGAAGTGAACAAATGACAATCAGTATTCCTCGACAAAAGGTTCAAATATGGAAGTTTATGTATCTAAACTCTAAAGCCGACACCTAGCCCCTATGTATTGCTATTTTTTACTTGTAAGTTGTAACTAAAGCCATTAATTACCAGACCATCAGACCATATCGAAATCATATCTTGCTACTGTAATCAGTTTTATTAATTATTAGAAGAGTTGGATATCATGTCTTTATTTTTCATTTTTTTGCTGAGAAAAAAAAAAGAGTAAACAGAGTGATTTGATCAATTGGTGTCTTGGCATCTTCCATTTAAGCGTGATCATAATAAAATTTTATCTATTGGACCCAGACCTACGAAAGCAAAGGATCTGAATGAGCCTGAGCAATGCACATTCGAGAACGCTAGTGAGTATAAGCCGAGAGCATGAAGTTATTTCCCAAGCGTTTTTCATTGCAGGATTCGAATCTGGGACCTCTACCTTCCAAACCCTTAAGGTGAGCTCATGACCACCAGAGCAACCACCCTAATAGTTGGATATTATGTCACATTTCAATTTGTTACTTTAATTAATACTATAGTGCTTTATTTCTATTTCTACAAAGTATATAGGTGAAACCACCGTGAAGGAATGACCTTGAATCTTTGTTGTATTAATTGCTATTTTGGTATGCACGTACTGGTTTAAACTATAATGTTTATCATATGCTCAGAGTTTGATTTTCTTCAAAAGACTTTTCACCAGTTTTTATAGTGAAGGTTAATCAGAAGCCTCACCATGTTTTGCAAGGTTTCTTTATTGTCTTTCATTCAGACATCTAACATTTTCATTGCTTGCCACGCATTCGAGCTTATCTGACCTGGTCACATGCATTAGAGACCCAACTTTGAAAACCGATCTGACTCTCCTCAGTATGAAGAAGCCGTATATCTTGTTTCAGTTCTCTTATCTGACAATATTTTCTTTCTCATTTTGTGATTTTCATTTGGTTTTGAGTTTTGATATGATCATTTGGTTTGGTATCCGACAATACAAAATTATTGTACTTCCAAGTTTCAACGAATAACTCTTGGCCTACCACACAAAATGATTGGTATCCGACAATACATCTTGGAATGTGTATCAATGCATGAGAGAATTGGTCATGGAAAAGAGAAACCCATTCCCACTTGAAAGTGTTCAGACTTCAGATTGTGCAATCCAGCAAAGAAATAAATATGGTCATGGAGACATGCATATGAACAATGAAGTAAAGCAGTCCTTTTTGGATTTTCATACCACATATTGAGATATTACTTCTTGTCCTAAATTGTTAGGCTTTATTTATTTTTCCTTTTTTTTTTTTAATAGAAGGGGCTTATTTCGTTTTGGATGTACCAAATTATTCAAAACAATTTTTTTAACATGCTCTATAATTTATTTTAAAAACCAATATAATTATTAATAAATTTTAAATAAATGAGTTTTTTTTTTTTTTTTTTTTCTTTCTGCTGAGAAAATTAAATAGTTGTGAATATTTATATATTTTTATGTAAATGATATACATCAAAAAATTTCCTTCCTAGGTTTGATTTTAAAACATGAATAATACATCAATAACTGCTTCTAGCATTATGAATTTTGTCGCTGTATATGTGTTTGTTTATTTATTTGTTAGCTTTGTCCAAATCAAAATTACAAGAGGCCTATTGCAATTTACCCTTTTTGGGCAAGACCTTTGTCATTCTCACATTTCTCACTAAGGGTTCGTTTGGATACAACTTATTTTTGTTGAAACTGAAAACACTGTAGCAAAATAATTTTTAAATGGGGAATAGTGCCGTGGGACCCATGAACAGTGCGTAAACATTGCCTTTTGTCTCCTGTGCAGTACTCACATGTGATGTTACTGTTCACGGATAGTACCTTTGTCCCTTGCGCAGTACTCACATGTAATGTTACTGTTCACGCGCTAAAAAGAAAAGAAAAAGTGGCAGAAAACGCAAACGTGGGTTTGGAAACGTGGTGTCCAAACCCACACTAAGTGTGAAAAGAGGTGTATATTATTGCTCAAATTAACCAGTCCCTATCAATCCCAATTTATCAGTTCAACATTTGGATAGCCCTTAGAATGAGCTCAAATCTTCTGCTTCATTGAACATGGCAAGGTTTTATAGATAAGTAAACTACATTTATTTTGTTTCTCATAGCATTTGGAAGGACGATTACCTATAAATGTAAAAAATCACATGAGAATTTGGTATTACAAGAAATGGCAACGTTAACCAACATTAGATATTTTGTAATAACTCCTACATCCATTTTGGAAATGGACAGGTGCCCTCAAATACAATGGAAAAAAAATTATGAAATCATTTCCCTCAAAACCCTTTTTGAGCAGAAATGATCAAGTAAACTTTATAAATCTAAAAATATGATCTACGCATAAGATTTAAACTTGCACAAATAGAAGCAATCACCAGCCCCTGTGAGCCTCACAACTAATGCAGCAAGTGTGGGGAAATAATACACAGCAAAAAGATGAAAATCTCTTCCTAAAATCTATAGTACTTTATCAATGTGGTGGACAGCTTGATGTCAAAATCTTATAAAACTGTCCACAAGTGTGGTACGTAACTCTTTGATTTCTCTTCAAACCAATTCTCGTGAAGCTGAACCCTCCTTTATTAGATTATAAGAACATTCCATCTAAACCAAGGGTCACATGGAGGTTCTGCCAAGCTCGTGTTGATCACATGGGGTTCCAGTTGTTCTATCACAAAATTTGAAAAGGTTCTCTCACCTATGTGAGGTCCTTTGTGCTTAGCTAATTAGAGAAAACTGGGGTCTCCAACCCAGCTTTCAAGAAACCATCATTTTTCATGTAAGTTATACATAAAAAAGGAAGGAAAAAAAAAAGAAAAAAAGACGAGATGAAGTAAAAGAGAAAAGAACAACTCATTTTCATGCAAAATGCAAACAGGTAGGGTACATCACATGGGGACTCCCAGTTTGCTGGTTGGACCATTGGATGTATCAAAAGGGTAAGCCTGAAGCAAGCATTCATTGCAGAGAAGCAGACCTTCAGGCAGAGAGGCAGGGCTTCAAAACAGAGCACTGGAAGACTTGCAGCAGTAACACTTATACGACACTCTACAACAACTAATACGACTTGCAGTTTTTGAATTAGTTGCCTCAGTAGTTTAGTAGCTATTTATACATAGACACGTGTAATGTTTTGATTGGTTGTAAGGACTAGATCCGTATAAAGCGGAGTTAGTTAGGATTAGATATTTTTGAGCTCTTGTATCAATTCTTGTATAAATAGGCTCTTGTACATTCTTTTCTGATTAATGCAACACAGAAGTTTCGTTCTCAAATTCTCACAGGATGGGAACAAAACCAACACACAAGATTGTTGGATTTGAACCAAATAAACTACTCGGTCAAAATGTTTTTATTTTAAATTTTTTTCCCCACTTTTCATATTGACCAAATGTCCCCAAATATCTTTACATTCATAGCAGTATATAGGGGCAAACATGTACCATCTTCACATCTCATCAAATGATTCAAACCAATACACCATAAGGCAAAATGTAGAACATGAAACACAAGCAGTTGGTCTGCTCAGGGCCTCAGACGCTCAGTTCTAGCTTGAAAACTAAATCCAAGCAGTTGCTAAATCCAAGCGGTGTAGAGCATACAGTCAATACAACATGAGGCAACTGTTTGGATTTAGTTTCAAGCTAGAATGAAAGTCTGTTAACTACAACTACAATAGTCGGCTCCAACTCTCACTTGTAAAATATGGATCATATTTCCATCTGTATTCTTCATTGATGGCCTGAGGTGGTCTCTCTTATGGTACCACCTCATTCCATCAAGAATGTTTCATTTCTGAAGGCCATACAATACTTTACATTCTTGTTGCCATTAAGTTTCTTAATGCAGTAGTGTCTCTTTGTGATAGCCATTGACGGATTTTTTCAGGGTTGGATTTTCACTTATATCACATACTATGTCAGCTAGTTGTATGTTGATTATATCTGATCTATTGGGAGCAAGGAATCCATCCTAGTTAAGCCCTCAATGAGTACCAAACCAAGCCATTTTTGCCACTACAAAGTGCTAGGTGTGCTTCCATTTTTGTCGTAATCCACACACTATACAACTCTCATCTTGTGTAATGCCTCTACAGCTCTACTATTCTACTACCAGGTCCAAGCCTTTTCTCCACAGTCAAGTACTAGTTGGCTACTTGCTATCCTTCCAAGCTTTGTGTCCAAAATTTTCTCAAATTCTACTAAAATCCCTTTGTCAAAATATTGTTCATTGTTCAGTTAATAACCTGAATTATCATTAAACAGCCGAGACTCCTCCGCATCCATGTTAGAGCATTCCTTTTGTAAAGATAATACCTTTTGTAAATTTTTGTTCATATTGTTTAACCAGTAACATGATTTGACATTCTATTTTTTCTATCTTGATATTTAGATTTTTAAAGGTTTTGTGCAAATTTGGTATCTAAAATATTTTGAGGGTTCGTGTTTGAACTGCTTTTTTGTAGCTTAAACTCGCATCATTGTCATTCTAAGTTATAAAGGAACGAGGACCTAAAGCTCTGAGGTATAAACAACTATTGGGTTTATCTTTCTGAAATTTCTTTTTAACAAAATAAATCAGTTCCTGATTATTTGCCTTTTTAAATAATTGTATTTGGATACACTAGTTCTGTTTGATAAGTCAGATGGGCTTTGATTTTATTGATTGGTGTTTGTTGAGTGTTCTTTTTTCTTTTCCCTGAGAAGATGAATTTAGTTGTCAATTTTTTTAAAAAATGAAAGACCACCTAATTGATTATCTTTCCTTATTTTATAGAAAACTATCACTAGATTTTATTTTATTTTTTGGTTCTTTTTTAATCCTGAGCAAAACTCAAAAAAGAATATTAGTGATGTATACGAGATACACATGCAATTGTAGTTCTGTAGTGGGCGTTCTACCATTTTGATAGTAGTAGGGGTTAGGAGAATGGAGTTAAGAATATTAGTGATCTCTTAATTCTTGTTTTGCACTAGATCATGTATGTGAAAATATGCTAATTCTTTATTTCAATTTTCAATAAATCATGTAACTTTTCAAGATCAACATGCTAACTGGGTGTATTGGCTCGTGAACATTCCAAAGTCAATCTAAAGAAATTGTATTATTTATATTCTTATCTAAACGTTTGTTATATTGAAAATCCGATGTCAATATGCACGGCAATAATTTATAAAATTAAAAAAAAATGAATAAAATGTAAAAAACAGGAGGAAGCAGGTTAACCCATGCTTTGCCTAAGTTTTTTCGGCTAGGCCGTTGGGTTGGGACTTGGGACCATTCAGCCCAATGTTGATTTATCACAGTATGAATTGTTATTTTCTCTTTTCATTTATGTCGTCCTTTTTTTTTTCATTCCCTTTTCATGTAAGATCTTATTCACACTTCAAAATAACAAGTCTGCTTCACATAGTTACAGTCACATGGGTGATGAGAGAAATCGGAGTTGCAGGCCCAGCTCTAAAAACCCAATCAGTTCTGCTGCTTCATGGTCACATGGGTAGCAGCAGAACAAGAACGATCACAGCCCATGTGAAGACTTCTGTTTCTCACAATGACTTGGTTGGGTGAGAGACTTAAATTTAGTTTAGAGGCTTTTGTGGGCCTGTGATCTTTCAGGCCCAACCCAAAGGTGAGGTAGAACTCTTTGAAGCTGTGATCGTTAGGGGTAAGGACGTAAGGTGTAGGACATTCATGCCACACCTTCAATCTCTGCAAATCCTGGAACCACCACTCCTGCTAATGCATTATTCAAGTTTTGATTAATGTCCACAATTAGCTAAGGCATGTGCTACAACATTGTCTTGCTTATAAATGTGAGAGAAGGAAAAACTTTGAAGGGAATTAACAAAGGACATAGTGCCTTTACTAAATGACCAAAAGTAGAATCAACCATATCATCTTTTCGGAGGGAGTTTAAATTAATCTTTGAGTACCTCTCAAAAATGGAGTTTCCAAGGCCGACTTCATGGACAAATTGCGTCACTCACCTAACTGCTGATGATTTGATGATAACCACAAAAGAAGGTTCAAGATTTTTTCTGATAGAGACGCCATGACCTCATCATGGGAATTGTGAAAGTTATTTGATATATGATAAGAGTTAATAAAAAAATTGAAACTTTTCTTTCCTTATATGCATTTCATTATTTCAACAAGACCCAATTTGAGTGTTATTGTTTTTAACTTAAATTTCTAGACTAATTTGATAGTTTTTGAAATATTGGTAGATTCCAAGAAATATGGTTTTGTTTCGTTTTCATATAAAAATTGTAGCTTGACATTTTAATTGATGAGGAGTTGGTTTCATTGTTGATACAAAGATAGGTGTAGATTCATTTATATCTAATGGTGGCATGTGCATCAAGTTGCTAAAATGAGATAAAGTAGTTCCTTATTACCTTATATAAACAGATAAGCTAGCTAATACTTAACATTAGGGAGTTTGTCATGTACTAGGAGGTGTAGCAAGGAATGTTGCTGGATGCATATGGGCCTTGATATGGCAGATGAGATTAGGTTTTGCTTGGTTAGTTCTGCTCATAAAGGGTTTTGAGCTTTGCTGGAATGAAATGATTCCATATTGTTTTCCATAGTATTTATAGGTGATAGGTTATTTAGACCCCTAAAACAACCAAATTGCGTAGCCTAGATTAATTAGCCAAGTTGTTACTTAGTCAAATTAAACAATTCTAGGTTAAAGCAATTCAACAATCATATCAAGAATAATAATGCAGCGGAAAATAAATAACACAAGATATGATCACCCAGGAAACCACACGGTAAAAACCTGGGGAGGATTTGACCCACCGATCCTCAAGGCATAACAGAATTCACTATGAAAGAATTGAAGTTCTTACAGAAGGACTACAAGCTCCCTGCTCGACTTCCTAATGCTACCCACCAGTACGAACTTCCTGACACGACCACGCGCAGGCTCCGAATCCACGGACTACTTCTTTCTTGAATTCTTCAATCAGCTACAAGCTCCCCGCTTGCTTTTCTTTTAAGTTCAAATGGTTGCAACTATGTTGATCATCAAGATATTGACAACCCTAAGTTTATGTGAAGGAAAGCTCCTCAAAGATCTCACAAGAGATTCACACAAACAGAAAATATGAGCAACAATACAATATGGACAACCTCAAAAACGTGGCTAGGGTTTTGTTTATATACCTAGGGTAAAAACATAAAACCCTAAACATTTAATGAAGTAGGGCTGAGTTGGAAATTCTGCAGAATAATCAACCTGTGCGATTTTCGATCGATCGAGTCTATTCTTCGATCGATCGAGCCAGGCCAAAAGTCCCAAGTACTTCTGCAGCCACTCGATTCCAACTGTACAATAATAAACCAACTTTGAGCAAGCCTAAATAAGACTAAATACAATGTTTTGATCATGGTTTGCCAACATTACAAATTAGAGTTCTAAATACATAAAATCCTAAGACCTTAGAACCTAACAAACTCCCCATTTGGCAATCCGTGACAAAACCATAATTAAAAGCTCAAAGTTTTACAAGTAAAAGCCCTTTACAAAAGTAATGCTCATAAAATCAAATTCAGCCTAACTACTATCCATCAGTTGCAAGTGTAGACAGCAGCTTTAGTTGAATCAACCTGTATATTCCTGAAATACTCAACAAACGCATAAACGCATGTGTGACAGAAAAGAGTAAAACAACAGGTATAACATTCTTGTAAGATTCACACAACACAAAATAAAGACATATATGAATGATCAACTCATAAATATAAATCAATAAGCAGTGAATCATAAAGCAACAAGAATCAACAAAAATAACATGTATATCAATCAATGTTACTCCCCCTAACATGAATATCCCCAAAAATGATATACAAAGTGAAGCACCTAGATACAATCTAAAAAACTCCACAAGCTCCTCAAAACAAAAAGTCTCCCCCTAACTACAAAAACCCCTCTACAAGTCAAAAATACCACTCCCCTTTTTTGTGACGGAATGCCAAAGAGCAATCACAAGTCGCCATCAAAAGGAGGTGGTGAGGGTGAATGAAGACGCGCCAAGTCAGCTCGTAGAGCACGAAACTCATCTAGCAAGTCCACCAAAATCTGTCCATGAGCCGCCTGAACGGTCATGACTGTCTCCAAAGTACGACGAACATCGAAGTCGGCCGAAGGAGGTGGAGGAACATCAGCAGCAGCAGCATCATCACCAACTGGATCAGGAACATCCTCACCAGCAAGACCTGCAGAAGAAGAAGGAGGAGGTGCGCTACTAGAGGGCTCAGACCTAGGGTGTTTAGAACCAGCTCGAAGATGAGCAGCCCTTTGTCTAAGAAAAGACGCACCTATAGGAGCAATAACATGAACGGGCTCAGAGGAAGGGAAGCCACCAAGATCAAGATGAAGGAGAATCCTATGAATGAAAATAGGATGTACAAGAGCATGAGCAGAAGATGAACTCCTATAAACATCGTTCAAAGAACGAAGAAAAAGATGGGGAAAACTAATAGGAGCATCAGTAACCAGAGCGTACAAAAATACACACCTCTCAAGAGGAATGGTGTGAACATGGGAAATGGGCCAGATAGAATGACACGCTATCCTAAAGAAAAGATAGTGTAACCCGGAGAGCTCAGTAGAGGTGATCCGAGGATCAGAACCCCACTGGACAGTAGTCCCAGTGATGTAAGACAAGACATCACTAATCTCGGGAGACACGTCATATGGATAGACAGGATGTCGAACCAATGGTACCCCTAGAGCATCAGCCACTACCTCAGGAGTAAGGGAGTACTTTACGCCTCGTATCCAACTCTTGACTAGAGTGTTGGAATCATAGATGCGGATAGAGATGTTCGAATAGAACTCTCTAATTAAGGCAGAAGGTGGAGGAGGATCAGAAACATCCACCAAGGGTAACCAGCCCCTACGCTCAAAGTTTGCCCTAATGGCAGGATCAAGTTCATCTAAGTGAACAGAACGCTCAGCCCAAATTTTTCTCCTAACATTCAGCTTCTCATAAATCTTTTGGTTTTTCTCACTTGAAAACTTCTCACGATCATAGGATGGAGGGGGTGAAGGAGAAGGTGAGGAAACATTCCTACGGGCTCTAGTTTTCCTAGGCATAGTGCTAAGGAAAGGACAGAGACACAAAGTGAAAAACCAAAAAGAACAAGAGAAAACAGAACCAAGGGCAGACTGCAAATTAGCACAATAAAAAATATAGAACAAAAATCTATATGATGCATGAACATTAATAATGTTGTGATGCATGATCTAATGCAGTAAACAAATAGGTTCAATTGAGATTGAATTGACAAAATTGGCTTGAACATGGAATTTTTATCAAAAATCCCAAAAATTGAAAACCACTTGTTGAAATTTTTTACCAAAAAGATGAATTGAGCATTACAAAACACATTCCATAGATTATAATGCTTAATTACAACTACACAACAAGTCAATTTCATCAAAGTCTTCCCAATTTAACAAAAGCCCCAATTCGGATCAAGAACAAGCCCTAGATTTTTCAATTTTTCACCAAACTCAAATTTGATCAAATTAACAGGTAATAATCATGTTAATGAAGTGTCCCCACAAAAACCCAATGATCAATTTCATAAAATAAGGCTTGAATCAACAGAAAATCCCAATTATTCAAATTCCGAAAATTACCCTCAAATGCATGAATATATGCATGAAAACATGAAAATAAATTCAAAAGGAAGGGCACAAGTGTCTTACCGACTTGAGGAGAGAGAGATTTTGCAAAAAGAACGGAGGAAAACGACAAAAATCTCTGATTTGAGCTTGCCAACGCCGAGAGAGGAAAAAAGTTTGAAAAGTTTTTGAAATAGGAACTTTGAAAAAGTCAGAAAAGTACCTTTTAAAAAGCTTTTTCACGATGTTCGATCGATCGAAAATCAGATTCGATTGATCGAAACACACAGTCATTTTGAGACAAATGAAAGCACTTTTTCGATTGATCGAAAATCAGGCTGGATCGATCGAAATGGGCAGAGGCTCACTAAATTTTGAGAAAAATCACAGTTTTGAAAGACAAACCAAATTTTGAAAAACAACTCCTCAAAGCATTAAATTACAGAAATAAAATGTATGAGTATGAGATGGAATGTTTTTTCAAAAACCCAAAATTTTAAACCCCAATTTTCTCAAAAACAAGTTTCAATCATTCTTCCTTTGAATATTCTCAAGCAACAAATATGTTGTGCACAAATCTCAAGATAATTTCAAACTTGGTTGGTCAGACCAAAAACACACACTAGCATGTACAGTGTTTAACAAAGAGTAACTTGTGTAGTGTGTGATACTAGCAAAAACTTGAGATACATGTGAGGTGATATGTGAATAGCAATCAAACACAAAGTCTACACAATTCATCACATAGAATTTAAAAGAGACTATCACCTAAAGAGTTACATCCTATAACTCCCACATCTCCTAGAACAAAAGCTTGCAATCATGTAAGTTTCTTGTATTTTTGCCCCATTATTTAGGTGAAATTTGGCATAAAGCCTAATAGTACACACCAGATTAGATTATGTGAAATGGCATCAAGCCTAATAGTACACACCGGTTTGAATTAAGTGAATTGGCATCAAGCCTAATAGTACACACCAGTTTTAAGCATTAAGCATTTAAGCATTTAAAGAGGCTACACCTTATGTTCTTTTTGTGCATGTGCTACACTTTCTCGAGCACAAAATCTTATGATATGCACTAAGGTGTTCATGATTGACTAGTGAACAGTGGTGAGATGGTTATTTATGCATTTCTCAAAAGAATCAAGTCCGACAGTCAAATAACATGTGACTTCAAGATCAAGACAAAGTGATTAATAACCACAAACATCTTTCCCACACAACATGCACTACAAAGCTTTAACTAGTCAAGTGCAATATTTAAGCTCATCAATGTTAAACAAGGTACACAGAACATGACAAGTGTCAAAAGATAGACCAACCTTGTTTTTCAAAAATCAAGAAAAATAGTGTCTAACATAATTTTTGCTTTCTCCTTTTCCCTTTTTTTATTTTTTATTTTTTTTTTATTTTTTTTTTTAAAGAGAAAACAAATAAATCCTAGAATGAAATGCATGAATGTAATGCAATGCAAGTCCTAGAACAAAAACAATAAAAAGACACAAACCAAAGAACAATGGTCACCAAAGAATAGAGCAATTAAGCACAAGGACCATGTCAGAAAGACTCAGTTAGTTCGAGTCTTTTGCATCCAAAACTTTTTAGATGCACCACGAGCATTGGAGTTCTTATTCACATTCGAGTGATTCCCAACTCCAGGATTGGAATAAAGGTTTAACACCTTTACCAATTCACCAATTAGTGCCATAGGATCATGTGCTTGAGGCACAGGCACTTTTGGTTTAGTTGCTCTCTTATCAGCTTGAAGCTTGTAACAGTTAGGACGAATGTGTCCAGACTTACCACAATAATGACAAACCCAAGCAGGTTTACCATGCATCTTGTCCTTAGATTTGGTAGGCTCCTTAGGTTTAGATTCTCTTAAATCTACCCTAATCTTCTTAGGTGGTGAAACTTCTACGGGTTTAACTATCTCACTCACAGGTGGTTTGACAGTTTCACTCACAACCTCACTCACAGAAGGTTCAGAAGAAGAGGAAGGAACAAAAGTAGTGGAATGTGGTCCAGAATCAAAAATGCTTTCAACATATCCTAACCCAGTTTTATCAGCAGGAGATTTTTGAACATTCAGCATGTGATCAAGTTTAGAACTAGCAGATCTAGCAACAGATAAACCATGTTCCAAAGTTCTAACTTTATCAAGCAAAAGCATGTTCTCAGATTTAACATTATTCAAAAGCTCATTAGCATCAAACAGTTTAACAAGCAAATTTCTCTTTTCAAGCTCAAGAGAATCAATTTTCTTTAGGCCAAGTTCAACTTTCATAGCATTCTTTGCAGCTACTTTGCAAAATTTGTTATAGGCCTCTTGAAGATCTGCATCTTCAGAGAGTTCCCCATCAGAAGGGTTCTCCTCAGCAGATATGCTTTCATTGACTATAGCAGTAGCCGTGAAAGCAATGAAGTTTCCATCCTCGTCACCACCGGACTCATCATCAGAAACCTCATTATCACTAAGGGTTACAGCCATAGCTTTACCCTTATTCCTCAAGAATGTAGGACATTCAGATTTCACATGACCATACCCTTGACAGCCAAAACACTGAGGACCCAAAGAGTTATTAGAAGATTGACCAAAATTATCTCTAGGTTTTTCAAAATTGTTAACCTTAATGGGATCATTCTTCCTAAAATTTCTAGGTTCAGCAGTGTAAGTACCTCTTGCCTTTCTATTTGTATTCCTCAGAAAGTTCTTAAAGTTTTTGGCAAGATAGGCAATCTCTGTAGCAGAGAGCTCATCATCAAATCCACCACCCTCAACATCATCAACTGACTTAAGAGCCATTGATTTGGATTTGTTCACTTTAGGTAGGTCAGACTCATAGGATTGAAGAGATCCTACAAGCTCATCAACAGGGATGGAGTCCACATCCTTGCTTTCAGTGATGGCAGTCACTTTGGGTCTAAAGTCTTCAGTTAAAGATCTAAGAATCTTCCTAACAATTTTAGGTTGATCACAGATTTCACCCAAATTAAAAGCAGAATTGACAATATCATTTAATTTAGCATAGAATTCATCAAAAGATTCATCATCAGACATTCTAATGCTTTCAAATCTAGAAGTCAATTGTTGCAATTTATTAATCTTAACTGCCTTTGTGCCTTCATGCACAGTTTGGAGGATTTTCCAGGCAATATGAGCAACCTCAACATTAGAGATCCTCTTAAATTCCTCCATAGAAACAGCATTAAAGATGGCATTCATAGCTTTGCTATTGAAGCTTGCTGCTTCTTTTTCAGAAGTTTGCCACTCACTCACAGGAGTAGCGGGTTTCACCCATCCGTATTCAACGGAATTCCAAACCCTTTCATCAATGGATTTCAGGAATGCTTTCATCCTTACTTTCCAATAAGCATAGTTGTTCCCATCAAAATGAGGAGGAACAAACAAAGAGTGTCCATGCTCCATGACAACAGGGGTCAAGGATCAGCTCAGAGATTAAAAATCTCAAACACAAAGAGCTACCCGCTCTGATACCACTTGATAGGTTATTTAGACCCCTAAAACAACCAAATTGCGTAGCCTAGATTAATTAGCCAAGTTGTTACTTAGTCAAATTAAACAATTCTAGGTTAAAGCAATTCAACAATCATATCAAGAATAATAATGCAGCGGAAAATAAATAACACAAGATATGATCACGCAGGAAACCACACGGTAAAAACCTGGGGAGGATTTGACCCACCGATCCTCAAGACATAACAGAATTCACTATGAAAGAATTGAAGTTCATACAGAAGGACTACAAGCTCCCCGCTCGACTTCCTAATGCTACCCACCAGTACGAACTTCCTGACACGACCACGTGCAGGCTCCGAATCCACGGACTACTTCTTTCTTGAATTCTTCAATCAGCTACAAGCTCCCCGCTTGCTTTTCTTTTAAGTTCAAATGGTTGCAACTATGTTGATCATCAAGATATTGACAACCCTAAGTTTATGTGAAGGAAAGCTCCTCAAAGATCTCACAAGAGATTCACACAAACAGAAAATATGAGCAACAATACAATATGGACAACCTCAAAAACGTGGCTAGGGTTTTGTTTATATACCTAGGGTAAAAACATAAAACCCTAAACGTTTAATGAAGTAGGGCTGAGTTGGAAATTCTGCAGAATAATCAACCTGTGCGATTTTCGATCGATCGAGTCTATTCTTCGATCGATCGAGCCAGGCCAAAAGTCCCAAGTACTTCTGCAGCCACTCGATTCCAACTGTACAATAATAAACCAACTTTGAGCAAGCCTAAACAAGAGTAAATACAATGTTTTGATCATGGTTTGCCAACATTACAAATTAGAGTTCTAAATACATAAAATCCTAAGACCTTAGAACCTAACAATAGGCACCCAAATGGTAGTCGGAAATAGGAATTAACACAAGATAAATAATGTTGGCTAACATTGCCATTTCTTGTAATACCACAGGTTCTCATGATTTCTTGACATCATTGGTAGTGGTCCATCCAAATGCTATGAGAAACAAAATAAATGTAGTTCACTTAAAAAAAAAAAAACTTTGCTATGTTAAATGGAGCAGAACATTTGAATTCATTCTAATGCCTATCCAAATGTTGTACTGATGAATTGGGATTAATAGAGATTTGTTAATTTGAAAGGGTAAATTACAATGACAGCACCTGTGCTTTGTCACAAAAATAATATCCCTTATGATTTGGATTTGGACTGTGACAGATATAGTTAAGAAATAAATAAATAAACATATATACAACCAAGACAGACATAATGCTCAAAGCAGTTTTTAATGTGAATTTCTTCTGTGTAGATGATACAAGGTCAGTATAATCCGTTGCCGTGGTTGTTTTCAGTCTATAAAAGTTGAAATTTGTAAACCATCAAAGTATATGGAATCTGAAATTACAAGCCAAATTGGTCAAGTATAATGGATCTAATAGAAATTGCAACTTGAACACCATGGCATTTTTTCTCTTCTGACTTGCTATATTTGTTGTTAATGTCTCTGGATTGGTCCTTGATTTTCACCCATCATCCTGAGTTTGAATTCCCACTAGAAGTCCCCCTTGATACTTTATGAGTCATGCATCAAGGTTTATTTCCTAAGGCTGAATTCAAAGTCCCTATCCGGCTAAGATTTCACTACAAAAGACAGAAAAAATAGTCCTTGATTTTTTATTGATAGTCATGGAGCATGTATGATATTACAAAAACATTCTTGAACAAAAGTAAACCTTATCACTCATAGATTATGTAAACATTTTGCGTACATGGGTGAAGCGATCTAAGCCTTTAAGGAACTAGTAATAGGATTGTACATTACATATCACTTATAGTGATTTTTTAATCATTTTTTTTACATATCACTTGTAGTGACTTTTCCTTAGATGTAGTTCATACATCTATGGAAAACTCAAGTAACTTTTAGAAAAGCTATTGAGGAGCTTGGTCATCCTTTTTTCTTTACCTTCCTTTTTCACATAAATTCTTCTAGTTTTCTACTGTGTATAAGCTCTTTCACATATGCAACCCAGCTCCGTATTGAAATCAAAATCCAAGCAGTTTTATTATACGGTCACTCATCACGACAGCTCCATAACTCACCTGCATAGCACCTGAAATAAATTATACCTTATATTAATAGATAATTAATATATGCACCTTTAAAACTAAATCATAATTCAACTTGTCTACTTCAAATCTCAATCAAAAACAATTAATTTTCAAGTGTTTAACTAGGATGGATTCTTCGCTATCAATAAATTGGACTTAATCAAGTTACTAGAAGATCCCCTAAATGCACTTTTGGGGAACACTGTACAGAAAGAGGATAACATACAACTAGTTGCCATAGTACGTGATATAAATTAGAAATTAAGAATGAAGTCACATTTGGGAGTGGTTAGGTGCAAAAGGAAGCCAACCCTGCCAAAATCCATTAGACTTTCAATCGCTATCACAAAGAGACACTAGTGCATCAAGAGATTAAGTGCAACAAGAATGTGAAATATGGGAAGGTCTTAATAGATCAAGGTGAATTGTCAACTATCAAGAGAGATGTACTTTCGTAATGTGATTTTGTTATCAATAATTTCATTCTTCGCTAATGTTTAGCATATCATAAACTAAAAAATAATTTGTAATAATATCATTAGTAAGTAATCATTTCTCATAATAACACCCTTAAAAACAAAACTAATAAGAAACAAGAACAAAGTACGAAAGCAAAATACTTTAACCTAGATTATCAAATTTAGAATTCTAACCTCTACTTCATGGCATGATTTGAAACCCAAATGGTGGCTAGGTCAGATAATACTCAAAGTTATTGGAACAAGATGCCATCTATCATGGAAACTCCTAATAATTACGTCTAGTATCTTCGCACTATATCCTGGATACCACAGGTGCTTGTATCGATTTGCGAGTTCATGGTTATAATGACCTTATTATTCAAAACATCAAAATTTAGTGGTTATCAAACATGTATAATAATAGACAATTAAAAAAAAAAGCAAATTCATAGAAAAGAAAAAAGAGTTTACCCTTCCTAAAAAATAATGATGAACACATCTAATATAATGGGGCAATCCATTGCAATAGTTGATGGAGAGGATGGAGGCACTACAAGAAAAAAAAAATGTTTATTACAACAAAAAAAATCGTTGCAATAAATAACCTTAGATTCATTGCAATAGTTGATGCAATGTGTTACAATAAAATATGAGGTAATATGTTTGTGCAACAAAAAATTTCATTGCAATAAACTATAGATATTTTAATGACAATTTTAATCCAATGATATATATGTTGTTGCAATAAACAATTTATTGCTTCGAATATCTTATAGTAATAGACTATTACTTCACGAATTTAGATTGAAAATAATTGACAAAAATAATTTGGGTTAAGTTATTGCAACGATATATTCGTTGTAATTAATAATTATTTCATACTTGTCATTGCAATAGGTTGTAAAATAATTGATATCAAGTTATTGCAATGATATATGCTTCATGTTTGTCATTGCAATAAATTCTAAAATAATTGATATCAAGTTATTGCAATGATATATTCATTGCAATAAAATATACTTGGAACAAAATAATCAAGATTCCTACTGAAATCCACACGATTGTATTATCAGTAAGCGCATTGGTAGCTTCCTTAACTCCCCCCACTGCTGACAATAACTACACTAAGTAGGAAATCATAATGTAAATTATTATTTAGAATATTAGATACGAAGAGTTCATGAAATGTAAAGTTATAAATAATTGTAACTAAACTAAATAAATTGAATAAATAGCTTAATTTGTAATTGCAAAAATAGTTGGTATCAAGTTATTGCAACGATCTCTTCATTTTAAACTTTTGCAACAAATTTAAGTAACAAATTTGTGGGGGAAAAAACAGTTACCAAACATACCCTTACCCTTACCATTCCTTAAAAAAAAAAAGCCATCAATAAATGATTAGATAATTCATTCCTAAAGAATAGCAATAAATAATTATTTCATAATAATAATAATTCATTTATTAGCTTTCTTTTGAATGAATAAATGATATGTAATAATAATAATAATAATAATAATAATTATTATTATTATAGGGGTGATAGGCCCAGTTGTATATATATATATATGTATGTATGTATGTATGTATGTATATTTTGGGCCGAAGGCCCAATCCAAGGACATCCAGTAATCCGAGGACGGGTAAACGCTGTTATGGAAGTCGGCATTAGTGAATAAAGAAAGGGGTCTGGCCATGATGGTCCGAGAAGATGATCTGAGGAGGGATGCTTCCTCGGCTGAGCAAAGTAGAAGTCAGAAGGTGCGGTTTGCCGCCTAGAAGCAACGTTCCAGGAGATTTTATTGATAAGGATATACATCATGGATGCACAGGACAAAGGAAAGCTATGAAATATCTAAGAGAAAGCTGCTACCATCGCATTAAATGCTCTGTAGCTAACTCTCTGGCCGCATTAATGAGGAAGTGATACCTGAACAATAATTTTTAGTCTTACTGCTACTCTCAAAGACTTCAGGAAGGTGCTGATGGGACAAGGATCAACACCAGCAATCTAATCCACACATGGAGGGTGAAGATGAAAGAAAGAAGATAGTATAAAATAGAAAGGAGTTCCATAGGAAGGGGGTATCGCAAATTTGAGAGAAAAACATTATAGCAACAAGAACTGAACTTGTAATCAAAATTCAAAGAAAGATATACTAGAATTAATCTCCTCGAACTGTGTCGAGGACGATTTTCCTTGGGAAAAACCATTTTATCTTTGATTCCTTGTCATCTGGATCCACTTTAATTATTGTTTCAGTTCATCAGGGCCTAGTTTTCCAACCTACTCTCTACAAATTCGTTGCATTGGGCTTTTTGGGCCTAAATCCATCCATCCTTTGGGCTTGGGAACCAAATTGAATCCTTACAATAATAATAATTCATTTATTAGCTTTGAGATGAATATTAAATTTTTTTTTTGATAGGAGATGGATATTAAGTTAATGTCTATTTTTTTTCTTTACTAGCTAGCTAGTAGATTATATTAAATATATTAAATTAAATTTTTTTTAGAGAGTCTTCAATATGATCATATTACAAAGATTATTTTATCTTTTTCAAAAACAATTTTATCTATTGGTAATGGTCCATCCAAATGCTATGAGAAACAATGTGTTTCTGGGCATGTATGCGTGCACATGCTTTATGTATGCGTATGCATAATTGAGGCATGCATACGCATACTTGAGGCATGCGTACGCATATGCGTGCCTAGAAACCCAGATTTAGGGTTCTTACTATTTTGTTTGTTTTGATTAATTTTAATCACATGTTTATGTCCTATTGAATCTAGTTTTCACGTGTCTAGGTCTAGGGTTAGTAGAATAACATGTTTTACTTGTTTAATTGATATATTGATAATTAAGGTTTATATCTTGGATGAACAATATGAACATGCACATTAACATGAACATGCATTGATGTATAAGTGCGGTGATGAGCATGATATGGTTGATGAACATGATGAATATGCTTGGTTGATATCATGATGCTATGCTTGGATGTTTGGGATATGCTTGATGTTGATGCCTTATTAGTGATACTATTTTGTGATGTGCTTGCTGCCCTTGGATATATTTTGCTAGATGAATGGTAGGGGTTTCATGCTTTGGATGAGTATGGGACATTTGCCATGTTTGGATGTTTGATGCATGTTAGTGCGTGTGAGTTTAGAATAACATATTAGAGGATTCTTTGATGGGATTAGGATTTGGAACACAATGAGTGGAGGCTGACCTACGGTTCGGGTGGGGTTAGGTGCCTAATATCTTCCTATCCCCATACATAATCTCTGGACACGTGCTTTGGTAAAGATCAGTCATTCCACAAGGGCGCTATATTTATGATTCCTAGACCTAATCTAGGTGGCGACTCCATATACACCCTCCGCCACGGTCCACCCTAGGCCAAGGCGTACTTCCCATGTCTTTAGAGAAACCCAAAAACTCGTCGTGGGCTCTTGCGCCCACATTTGTAACCACTTGTTCTTGATTAATGAATTCTTGGGAGTGGTGACCTGAAATTCACCCAGTGAGGTATTTGCCTTGTGAAGGTTTTCTCCATTTGTCAACAAATCACTTTGTCAAGTTTAGTTTTTGCTGCACTCAAAATTATTTGGTGATTTGTTCGTACCTCCACGTTGTTGGCATGTAATTTGATCTAATTAATCAACTTAAGTAATTGAATTATTTAATTGGAGTCAATCTATAACCCAACATAAAGAATATTAATTAGGAATAATTCAATTTAGAGGATAATTGCACATGACTTAATGAGATAAAATAATTGTCTTGAACTATATAAAATTTTCTTGGTGATGTTTTTTTTTTTTTTTTTTAATAAACGTAAAATAATACTATATAATATACCATATTAAAATAATACTATATATATTTGTGTGTTTCTTATTTTTGTTGATTTTAAAATTTATTGATATACTTTGCTTGGCCTTGTAAAATATTTTCTGGGCTCTAACACTGCGTCACTAGATTACTATCATAAATATTCTTATAACTATAAGAGGTTCCACACACACACACACACACACACACAAAAAAAAAAAAAAAAAAAAAATTGAGTATGGTAGAATTTCCCATAAAATCAATGTGTGTTTGTTCTTCCCTAATTCGGCCAAATATGTACTTTGTAATGCAAGAACAATAATGTACAAGATTTAGATGATAAATAAAAATTTCTTTATTCCAGGAACTCTAAATATGTGTACATCCAAGTTCGGGGACTAGTAGTTAGTTTATTGAATCAACAATGAGCATGAATATACTCCTAGGGGGCAAAAAAATAAAGCATAATTGAAATTAAGAGGGGGACTCATTAATGTTAGAAAATGCTAAAGTTATTACCAAATTTTATTATCAAAAGCTTATAAATTGATATTGCAATGAATGTTTCTTTTTGAGTTATTTCAATAACATAACAATCAAATTTTTGCATTACTTTTTTTTTCTTTTTTATGATTGATGACATATCAATTGATATGCTTACATCCTTCCCAAGAATAAAAAGAAATAAATAAATGCTAAGCAGTAAGCACATACGATTGACATTGGGATATTACAATTTTTTTTACATGAGACTTATATATTGATATGTCACAAATCATAAAAAAGTAATTCAAACATTTATTTATTATGTTATTGAAATGACACAATTTACATTTATTGCTAGATAGATTTTTAAAATTTTACAGTAAAATTGGTAGTAGATTTAACATTTTCCTATATAAAGTTTGTGTCATTCAATTAATGTTTGACTCAATCTATTATTTATGACTATGAGGCTTAAGGTAAATTGGAAGACCATTAACCAGAATGGGTGATATATTGAAAGACAACTTTTCATCTAGAATTGCTTTCTCCCACTTGAATCTTGTCACCACATTATGCATAAACACTAGTATTTCTAATCGAGCATACTCCCTCCCAGGACACATTCGAGCTCCTCCTCCAAATGGTACAAAAGTGTAAGGTTCAGGTCCATTCCCTTCAAATCTTGAAGGATTAAATTTCTCAGGATCTTGAAAGTATTTGGGATTTTTATGTGTCGAATATGGAGTCCAATTTGTCTGCAAATATATGGATTAACACTAAGAATCACCACTATAACATAGAGAATTGATGTATAATTTAGCTCATGTACTGGTAACTATGTAAGTGTCACATACCTTCCACCCTTTTGGAATAGTAAAATTTGTGTAAGTGAAGTCATTTACAACCTCTCTAAATGTTCCTTAAGTAGGTGGTGTTAGCCTCATAGACTCAAGTGCCACATTCCAAGAGTACTTCATCTTTTTAATGTCGTCCCAATTCAACAAATCATTCTGGCCTTCGGATATTGCAATTTCCATTTGCTCTGTTTACAAATAAGGCCCACTTTTTCATTAGATTAATCATTCGAGCGTGTTTCAAGTTGCTCATTAAATCTCGATAAGTAGCTTTTTGTTGAGCTATCTGTTAAGCTTCAATAAAACAGTTTTTCTTCACTTGTTTCTGAGATCAATATTCATGTCTTTAATAAAACCACTTGATATGTATCAAACCCAACTTAGATCTACCAAATTTACAAGTAAAGTGCGTTTAGTCAAAGGATTTGCCAATTACATAGAAAATATGACCCTAACACTGGGGATAAAATTGATTCTAGTGAAATCTAGAATTGTACGACATTGTAGTTTAGGTGTCACATCATGATATATGTCTTTTCAGTCAAGCAAGGCAAAAAGTGGTGTTGGTTGACCTCTCAGTCTCCTTCCTCAATCTAACAACATGACTTTTGAGTCTCCTTCCTTTAAAATAAGTCTCTAGAAGGGTTGCACTGCAAGTTGCAAATTGTACTGCATTGCATAGCTGCCTGATACAAACTTGTATAGTAGAGTTTCTCCTCTTATGTGGTTTAACAAGAATGCAGTCCGACAAGGTAAGGCCCGACAATTGACTGTTGCAATTTTGCAAAAGGCTAGGTACATAATAGAGGAGTTTCAAACAATGAATTTCAAGTTAGCTCGGCTTGAAATTAGTGACACAGTGTAGTGGACACCTACAGTAAGGCCTTGGTACAAAATTAATATTGAGCTATCTTTGTTGATTTAATTTCAGCGGGTGTTAGGGTTGTTGTTCGGGACTATAAAGGGCAGGTGGAGGTAGCTCTGAGTAAGAAGCTACACCTTCCATTGGGACCTTTGGAGACCAAAGCTAAGGCAATGGAAGAAGGGGTTTATTTTGCTTGGGATGTGGGGGTACTAGACGTCGTGTTTGAGAGTGATTCCAAGATAGTTGTTGATGCATGAAATGGAGTAGTGAAGCTCTAGTAGCTATTGACAACATTATTAGAGGGATTCAAGTTAAAATGCAGGATGTCAGATGTGTGAGTATTTCACAGGTAATCACCTAGCTCATCTGTTGGCTCAATATGCTAAAAATATTGATGGTTATGTAACTTGGATAGAGAAAAATCCTAATATGGTTGAGTCCGTATTGGCTTATGATGTATTATGTTTATTTTCTTTTTTATAAAATTATTGTTTTCTTATCCAAAAAGAAAAAGAAAAAAAAGATTGAGAGGTTAAATTCCTGACTTGAGCATTAGAGGATTCTTAGGCTGACACCACACCAGTGCCATCAAGGTTTTCTGATCTTTCTTTGTTTTGCAGTATAACACAGGATTGAGCTTATCTAGATCTTCTCGGCCATGCAAAAAGTGATCCATCATGGGTTATGCAAGAAAAAACAGGTTCATATCATTTTCCTTGGTTGTAAAAGCAATGTATGTTATGGCTCTCTATATCACTTGTTCATTTTTCCCAATTGAGGCATACTTTTGTAGTGTTGGAGATATATTAGTTATATTAGCTTATTAGTATAGACCTAAGCTCATCCTATAAGACAAGTCTCGTACTTATGCTAAAAATCTAAGATTTAGCCTTTTATATATATACCCATGTTATGTTTATTGTAACATAAGATTTGTACTACATTCTCATAATAAATATATAGGGCCTGTTTGTTTTTTTTTATTTTCATCACTCATCACTCCTCACTCAATTATCGTTACTCATCACTCATCACTCATCACTTAAAATACCCCAATTCCCTATACCCACCCGTTTGGCACACTTCACTCAGCTTCTTATCACTTAATTTTTCTACTTTTTGTGGGACCCATTCCTATAAATTGGTCAGACCCTTCTGTTAAGCCTACCCGCAGAACCCATTCCCCACCATTTTCTCTTTTCTCATTTCCCCTTCACCCTTGTTACTTTCCCAAAAAACAAACCCGAACCCAGCTAATCAAACCTTTCCTAGGCCTCCTTAAACACCCAAACCCCAATCCCACCTCATCTTCCTCAACCAACAACAGTAGCAACAACAACAATAACAGCAACAATAATAACAACAACAACAACTTGGAGTTCTAGCGCAAGAACTCGCGCTCTCTCATCAGAAAAATCGAGGTGTTTCTCGTCCTCTTAGATTTTCTCAAGGACTCAATCTCGACGACAAAAGCAACCTCAGCTTCGGCTTCAGCTTCATCAACTTTTCCTTCTTAACCCAGCGGTGTCGATCTCCCACCTTCTCAACCCAGTGGTGCCGATCCGTCATTTTCCTTGCCGTGCCGAGCTAGACATGGCTGACGACAATATTCCTCATTCCATTGCTGTGCCGTGCCGAGATCCCTTTTGCTTTTTTTTTTTTTTTGGGTTTTTGGTTTGGTTTGATCTGAGATCGGAGTCAGTGACTTCGATGTTTGAATCTTCATTCTTCTGCTTCTTATATCTGAGAAGGCTCCGATCTAGATTTCGTTTTTTTTTCATTCCAACAAATTTTTTTTTTTTTTTTGGAGATTGTTTGAATTGAAAAGTTTGTGGGTATTGTTTGTGGGTATTGTTTGAATTGAAAAGGAAAGAAAAGAAGAAAAAAGAAAAAAGAAAAAAAGAAAAAAGAAGAAGATGAAGAAGACCAAACCAGACCTAGCGTGAAAGGGAAAAGAAAAAAAGAAGAAGAAGAACCCAAACTCACTGAACCCAGTGAAAAAAAAAAAAAAAAAGGGTCAAAAGTTGCGATTGGACTCTGATCGTGGGTCCCTCAGTATGTGTTTAATTATCAAAATATTATTGAAAACTGAGTTTTAGAAACTGAAAACACCTAAAATGTGCCTAAAATGTGTTTTCAGTTTCCATAACTCATCACTTAAAAATCAGAGAATTAAGTGATGAAAACAAAAATAGAAAACACAGCCAAACAAGCTTTCATGGAGTGGGTCCCACTTATTTTGAGTTATGGGTGATGGAAACAGAGTTATGAGTTCTAGAAATGTAAGGACCAGATTTGAGTTCCCAGCCCACTACGTGGATGGACTTAGGCTCAAAGAGCCTAAAACAATGAATTTGTAGAGGATGAGTTAGAAAACTGGGCTTTAGGTAATCAGACTAATGCCAATGTGAGTTCAGATGATAAGAGAATGAAAGGAAGGAGTGATGTATTAGAGAAAGATAATTCTCGGTCGAAGGTCCGAGGATGTTTGTTCTTACCCTTTACTCTCAAATTCAGTGATAAGTCCAGTTTATGGAGGCTACAGTGTTTTTCCCTTGTTTTTTCGATCCGCTTTCTCAGAAGGGTCTCTTCCCTTATATAGTCCATTCTAAAGCATCCTGATCCTACATTTGTTGATCACTTGAGTGTCTATCTCATCAGACACTCTCTTTGGCTTTTTGTGAATCATGGTGGCCAAGACAGCATTGTTCAGGGGTTTTCTCCACATAAATGCGGCCAGAAAAGTAGCTGCAGTGCATTTGATGCGGTGGTAACAGCTTTCTCCCTAAGATATTTTAGGACTTCTCCCAGTATATTGTCTCTGTAATGTTTATTCGTACCAATAGAGCTTCTTGGGAGGCTCTTTTGCATTAGCAAGCCATTGCTCCTGACCTCGGCTTTGGTCGGCCGAGGAGTCATTTATCCTCGGCCAATCCCGTTGAGTCTGTAAGGCCAAAAACTGACTCTTTTATATGCCAACACAGTCTTCTGACAAAGATTCTCCCTCCTCAGACAAGACCATATCCTTGGCTTGGGCCATGGGCCCAATGCCCAAACATACAACGAACTCCTAGGCCCAATATCTCTACAAGAAACATAAAAACTTTTACTTTTGTAAGTATTCTAAAATATTCAATATAATATATTAACTCTAATATTTAACAAATACTTAATGGGCTCTCAATTTCAAATTAATACTACGGATTTACATTCCTTTGAAATCCGTAGATCCGTCGCTTTTCCTCCTAGGAATTTCTATTCAACATTTCAGCGCAGCTGTCCTATCAAGTATCAATAAATAATGGATCTGTGGGTTTCACTTATTTCATTTTCAGTTTGATTTTTCCCTTTTGATTTTTCAAATCAAAGAGAGTGGCCAAAATAGCCATTACCACTATTTAGTAAAAAAAGTTAGCAATTTACTATTGTTTTGAAAATATGTAAAGATCTACTATATTTTTGAAATTCGAGTTTGTGAAACTCGAATTTGTTGTGAAACTCGAGTTCAAAAACTCGAGTTCTTTGAAAAAATATACTTTGAAAATTTTTGAAAATTTTTTATGAAACTCGAGTACCATAAAAAATTTTCATGGAACTCGAGTACCATGAAAAACTTGATTTCACCAAACTCGAATATCCAAAAAGTAGTAGAATCTTACATATTTTTCAAACAGTTGTAGATTGCAACATAATTTGCAAAAATGTGCTATTTAGCTATTTTTGCCCAAAGAGAGATGTAATTGGTTTTTTGAGAGAGAAGGCAATGTTAGGTCGCTATCTAGTCAAAAATCAAACAAACAACCACACACATTGCATGCTTTTCATAAAAATATCAGCCAAATTATGACTAAACTATTACAGTCGTCTTTTCTTTTATGTTTAAAAATGTGTGCATTAAGGTATGTGTAAACACCGTTCTTTATATATATAAAGTTAACACATAATACAACTAAGGTGTTTTCCTCGGCTAAAAAGAGGGATGACCATGACCCTTGACTCATGTTCCATTGCGTTTGAATAGGCGTTGCTTTTTATTTCGGGGCGGTTAGCCAATGACTTTTGATATTAGTTGCTCCCGACCTGTAAGCTTGGAAAAGAGAAAGAAATCAACAAAGAGAGAGAAAGAGAGAGTCGGGTCAGTGTCGGTGTGAAACGAGGACTTATTGGAGGGAGGGATAAAAAGAATAAAATTTTGGTAGGAAAAAGCAATCAATCAGAGGAAAAAGCAGCTTTGGTTAATTGGTTCTGGTACTCACATGGTAGAAAAACTGGTTAAAAAAAAAGAAGACAAATTTTGGTAGGAAAAGTTGTAGGAAAATATATAATTTTGGAAGGCTTTGAGGCACAACCATACAAGTCATTGATAAGTCCTTCAAAAATGCACATTCAGGTGACTTTGGTTTAGTTTTTTGAAAAAATGGAATTTTCAAAAAGTGCGGTATAAAATTAGATTTTTTGTAGAAACTAATTATTTGATAAAAATTGTTAAAAAGTGTTTTGAAAAAGTTGAGTGTTTGGCTAGTACTTATAAAAGTGGCAGTTTAAGAGATAGATTACCATAAAAGACAATGTATAAATAAAGAGAATTCTTTGTTTTAATTACCTCTCTTTATACTAGTTATGGACACAATATTTTCACAAAAATTTCACAACAAAGTCTATTTGACAAGTTGTTAATGGTAGGAAAAAAAATGTCACTAGTAGCTCTAGATGAGAATTAATAACAACTTACTATGTAAACTTTATTATGAAATTGTTATAAAAATATTTTGTCAATAGTACTATTTTTTTTAGAAAAAAAAAATAGTTCTAGTTTAAAAAATTTAAAAATATAATAAAATGTCACAGTATTTTCACAATACTAATTTAAAATTAATCTTTGTAAAATAAAATTTTATTATCATCACAGTTATAAAAAAGAATAATATGTGTTCCTACTCTTTATATTTTCTTCCACGTTGCTTTATCCAAACCCAAAAACTCTTTTAAACTTTTTTCTTTCACTTTTTTCTCATCAACTCGTTCACTTCTTCCTCATATTCTTATTTTCCTTTTCTTTTACTTTCCTCCACACAAAGCCCCCACACACTCCACCATATATTAGTAAAGGACTTCAAGATTTTCAGAACAAGATCAGCCGGGGCTGCCTTGTTGTTGTTGTTGTCTCCAGCTGACTTATTAAGCAAAGAACATAGCTGATTTGCAATATCACGGCCTTGAACAAGCTCTTCTATTGCCTTTTTCTTGCTAGAAGGTAAGCTCTCAGGCCAAGTACACTCCATTGTTGTGTGTGTGAGTTTCAGTGTGTTTTGAGACTTTTGTGTATATGTGACTGTCTTTTGAGCTTTGAGTCCCTTGTGTTTGAGCTCTTTTTTTTACCAGCCAATGTGAAGCATGTTAAGAATATAAAGAGAGAGAGAATGACTGAATAGTCGGTATAATATTGTGTGTGTAACAATGTACAAAAGAGAGCCTTTATATAGGCTAGGTATGTGTGCAGTACAAGTAATAGAAGTATAGTACAAGTAATATACTAGGCTAAGCCCAATGGGCTAATCTATACACTAACATCCCCCCTCAAACTCGAGGTGGCAAGGAGGAAGCCAACTGGAGTTTGGATATAAGATCTCGAAGACGACCAGGTGGGTGAGACTTGGTGAAGATATCAGCAGGCTGGTCAGCAGATGAGATGGAGAATAACTTGAGATTGCCTTTCTTGAGATGCTGGCGAGTAATGTGGCAGTCGATCTCAATGTGCTTGGTGCGTTCGTGGAAGACATCATTATGAGCAATGTAGATAGCACTACGATTGTCACAATAAAGAGGAGTAGCAGTGGGCTGTGGAGCATCCATGTCAGCCAAGAGCCAGCGAAGCCAGACAAGCTCGCAGGTGGTGTCGGCAAGGGCACGATACTCAGCCTCAGTACTGGAACGGGAAACAACATCCTGCTTTTTGCTACGCCATGAGACAAGAGAAGTACCCAACAGGAAACAGAAACCTGTGATAGAGCATCGATCAGTCGGATCACCGGCCCAGTCCGCATCTGAATAAGCATGAAGCTCAAGAGAAGACCGAGAGGAGTAGTGTAGACCATGATAAAGTGTACCCTTGACATATCGGAGAATCCGAAGAACAGCAGCATAGTGGACAGAACGAGGGGCATCCATGAATTTACTAACCATACCCACGGCATGTGAAATATCTGGACGAGTAACAGTGAGATAGATCAGACTACCAACCAACTGACGATAGCGAGTAGCATCAGATATAGGTTCACCATCCAAGGGTGTGAGCTTGGCATTGTATTCCAAAGGAGTGGAAACAGTCTTGTTGTCAGTGATACCAGCTTTGGAGAGAAGATCAGAAGCATATTTAGCTTGGGAAAGATAGTATCCATCAGAGGATGAGGTAACCTCAAGCCCAAGAAAATAGCTGAGAGTGCCCAAATCTTTCATCTCAAAATGCTGACTAAGGAAGTGCTGGAGAGAGCGGATACCTGCAGAATCATCTCCAGTAATAATCATATCATCAACATAGAGAAGAATAAGAGTGATACCAGCAGAGGATCTTCGGACGAAGAGAGTAGTGTCATGAGGACTCAAAGTGAAACCCTGCTGAGCAACAACTGAGCTAAACTTTTCAAACCAAGCTCGAGGAGCCTGCTTGAGGCCATAAAGAGCACGGCGAAGGCGACAAACTTGACTGCCTGAGTGTGGATAGCCAGGGGGTGGTTGCATGTACACTTCTTCTTGAAGGTCTCCATTGAGGAAAACATTTTTCACATCCATTTGATAAAGAGGCCAACGGCGAACAGCAGCCACAGCAATGAGACATCTGACAGATGTAAGGCGAGCAACAGGAGCAAATGTTTCCTCATAGTCAATGCCATACTCCTAGGTAATGCCCTTAGCAACTAGGCGAGCCTTGTATCGTTCAACAGATCCATCAGCCTTGGTCTTGATCTTGTAAACCCACCTACAACCTACTACAAACTGACCAGGAGGCAAATCAACCATATCCCAAGTGTGATTTTTATGAAGGGCATCTAGTTCATCATTCATAGCTTGTTGCCAAAGAGGGTCAGTATGGGCCTCACGATAGGTGTGAGGTTCATAGAGGGTGGCAAGGGCAAAAGAGCAGTGATAATCAGAGAGATAAAGGGGAGGAATGCTTACCCGAGTGGAACGACGAAGTTCAGGACCATCAGGAGACACAGGAGAGGGTGGTGCCACAGGATCCAAGACAGGCGGGTCATATGCCGGGGACAGAACCGGAGATGAGTCGTCTGGAGAGGCAGCCGATGTTGAAGAATCCTCCACAAGTTCAGGATAGAGAGGGAGGAAAAGATCAGTAAAAATGGGAGACTCAGAGGAAGAGGATGTAGGAAACTGCTGAAGACTCGTGAAAGGACGATGTTCCCAAAACTCAACATGACGGGAGACACGAAGACGATGAGAAATGGGATCATAGCAGCGAAACCCCTTTTGAGATACACCATAACCAAGGAAACAACAGAGACGAGCACGAGGTTGGAGCTTTGTTCGTTCATGAGGAGGAAGAGAGACAAAGCAAGCACAACCAAAAACCCGAAGAGAGGAGTAGTCAAGAGTTTGACCATAGAGAAGCTCAAATGGTGATTTGTTGTGTGTAGTTGGTGAAGGAATACGATTAATGGTGTATACAGCAGTGAGTGCGGCCTCACCCCAAAAGCGCTTAGGAAGAGAGGCAGAAATGAGAAGGGTGCGGACAACATCAAGAATGTGACGATATTTTCGTTCTGCACGACCATTTTGTTGAGAGGTGTAAGGACAAGACCGCTGAGGAAGGGTACCATGACTGTCTAAAAAAGATAGGAAAGAGTTATCATTATATTCTTGAGCATTATCTAATCGAAAGACTTTGATAGTGCGATTGAACTGTGTTTCAATCATTTTATGAAATGTTTGGTAAATAGACACAAGTTCAAACCAATGGTAAAGCAGATAAATCCAAGTATATCGAGAAAAATCATCCACAAATATGACAAAATATCTAGATCCCCCCTCAGTGGGAATAGGTGTAGGACCCCAAATATCAGAATGTATAAGATCAAAAGGTGCAGAAGAAAAGGAGTCACTATTATTAAAGGGAAATTTTGTTTGTTTGCCAAAATGACAGGAAGTACAATCAAAATTTTGAAATTGAACTGAACCTAAATGACCTTGAAAAGCTAACAACTGAAGACAAGATAAAGATGGATGACCAAGACGAGCATGCCATAGATCAGGTGAGGGGGTGGCAGTGGTAGCAGCTGCAGAAACAATTTGTGAAGGAATCTTCAAGTCATGAACTTCAAACATGCGACAAACATTACGGCCTGTCCCAAGCACTTGACCCGTCCAGGGATCCTGCACATCCACACCATGATTAGTAAAGAGAAGATCTATGCCTAATTCATAAAGTTGACCAACAGAAAGTAAATTGAGGGATAACTTTGGGATATGAAAAGTGTCACTAAGGGATAAACAAGCAGAAGAGATTGCTCCTTTATGACTAACAGGCATAGGAGTTCCATCAGTAGTGTAAATGGTGACTGAATGTTCTAAGGGTGCCTTATTAGAAAATTGGGATTCATTAGGAGTCATATGGTTACAACATGTAGTATAAAAAAACCAAGGTTGTTTACCTGAGGTGACAGAAAGGGTAGTGGAAGTGCGGGATAAATCCTGTTGAACTATTGCCTCAATATCAGCCGTAGTAAGTGAGGAAGCCAAATATGGACCTGTAGGAAGAGAAGCTTTATTCTGCTCTTGCATAAATTTTTGCAGTTTGCGACAAACTGAGATGTCATGGTCTTTGGCACGGAAAACACATAGCGAGTACCTTTGGAAGACTGAGAGGTAGGATTCTTAGAGTTTATTCGTGGAGGCGTAGTGAATGCAGTAATGGGAGGTTGTGGAAATGGTGTAGCCAATACATGATTAGATGATGAAATGTGATGAGTAGGCCGACGGTTCTCCTCAGAAATGAGCTCGTTGACTGCAACATCAAGAGAAGGAGTAGGAGATCGGTTAAGCAGAGAAGTCCTAGTAGGCTCAAAATCCTCACGTAAACCCATCATAAAGTGCATAAATTTATGGCGATCCCGATATTTGACAAAGAGCTCAATGTCCTTAGAACACACTAGTGGAGGATCTGCAGCAGAGTTGTCCCACATAGTAGAAGTTTGAGAATAAAAATTAGAAATAGACTAACCTGTCTCTTGGCGCATTTGATAAAGCTTTGATTCAATGTGGAACTCTAAGCTTGAATCATTAGTACAATTATAGCGATCGGCCAAAAACTTCCAAGCAGCCTCAGCAGTCTCAAGACGAGGAAGAAGATTATGAATGGAGGGAATAGAGGTATTAATAAACCAAGACAAGATCTTACTTTGAATACTCTCCCATTCCTCTAGGCGATCTTCATAATCATCTGTTGTAACAGTAGTCGTGGAAGACTCTTCAGCGGCTATGACTTTGGACTTAGGGTTTGGTACTGGCTTAGGAATTGAACCAGTCACATATCTCCACAGTTTACGACCCTTGAGAAAAACAGTCATATTCTGAGACCATGCATGATAGCTAGTAGGACCATCCAACATAATGGTGATCGGACGTATGATGTCGCGTTCATTTTGTTGAGCCATAATGAAGAAAATGACCAAAAAATGAGATTTAGAGACCTCAAATGTAGAAACGGAGCCCAAAATCGGAATCTACGCGAAAAACTGAGCAAGACAGGTTCTGCTGAAAAATTTTGACCTTGGTCAAAGTCAACGGTCAACGGTCAACGGCTGACGCTGACGTGGATGCTGACGTGGATGCTGACGCGATATGCTGACGTGAGACGATGACGTGGGATGATGACGTCACCCTAGGGTTGACGTGGCAGTCCGTGAAACGGAGCAGGGCGCGTGAGGCGCGTGGCCGGCGCGTGAGGCGCGTGGAAGGGAGAGACGGCGCGTGGCGGCGCGTGGAAGCGCGTGGCGGCTCGTTCTCGTGAGGCAGAAACTTCTGGCGGCGCGTGGGGGCGCGTGGAGGTCTGTTTCTGGCAGATTTTTGTTGGGTTTTTCTCGGGACTGTCAGATCTGTCAATGTATGCCTTTACTTTGGCGGTTTGATCAACAAATTGACGAAATCCGAGTGTTCTAGGGTTGTGGGCGTGACGGCGGTGACTCGCTTCTGACAGTGACTACCGGATGAAGGCGAGGGCAGCGGAAGAACGCCGAAGATGTCCACAGGAACCAAAAAATCAGAGGAAAGGCTCTGATACCATGTTAACAATATAAAGAGAGAGAGAATGACTGAATAGTCGGTATAATATTGTGTGTATAACAATGTACAAAAGAGAGCCTTTATATAGGCTAGGTATGTGTGCAGTACAAGTAATAGAAGTATAGTACAAGTAATATACTAGGCTAAGCCCAATGGGCTAATCTATACACTAACAAAGCAAAGCAAGAGGGTTTTTTGAGATTTGATATGTAAGACGTAAATAAAAATAAATAAATAAAATAGAGAAGAGAAGAAGAAGAAGCAGCATGGAGAGGCTTGTTCTGAAGATGAGATGAGAGGAATTCGTAAGGTGAGCCACAGACCTTGATTTATCAAAGGGCAAAATTGGATTTTCAAAATTTGGTAATTGAACACAACTCTTAACGGTAATATTTATGTACGCTCGTTGGCTTTTGCAAAAACTCTGAAGAGCTTTGGTGTGTTAAAGTGAAGTTACTTCACATTTCAAAAAGTAATGTTTTTTGAAAAGCAGGTTTTATTTGGTTCATTTGATTTGCCAAATGCATATATTATATATTTAGTTTCAAAAAGCACTTTTTGCACTTGGAAAGTGCAAACAAACGGCACTCAATTTTTGTTACAACTTTCGCGATTTTTTTTTTTGGGAGAAAAAAATTGCCAGTTATAACAGGTGAATTTGTGGAATCACGTGAATCTGTTATTTTCTTTTCATTGCTCACAGCTTTTTATAGGTACAAAAGCTTTATAATCCCCTTATCAAAAAAAAGAAAAAGAAAAAGTTTTATAATCCCTAGTCACAACTCTGATAGGCAAGCTTATTGTCCCCAACCTGAGGTTAAATATGGCAAATTTACTATTATAGTCCTTATATTTTAGAATTATTTTCAATCTAGTCCTCTTTAAAAAAAAACTAAATTTAGTTTATGTTATTTTTAATTTGTTGTGAAGTTAATCCCTATGGTAACTCACTAGTCACTAAAGCTTACATGACTACAAAAATAAATATTAATAAATTTTATGTCAGCATTTAAAATGAACTAAAAGATCTTATTATTATTATTTAAATATTTCCTCTCCTTTCTTACTAACCAAGCATATCTAAATTCATTTGCTCCTTCCCTTTCAATAATAATAATAATAAATAAATAAATAAATCATTTGCTCCTACGTTTATGGAGATCCAATAATCACACATATCAATACACGAGGACCAAACATATCTAAATCATCCCAAAAAAGAAAACATATCTAAGCTTGTTTCATCTTTTTTTTTTTTTTTTCATAGTCTTCGTTTCTATCTCATAAAGAAGGAGAAGAAGTCATTTCACATGTAATACCACTTCACTCGTGCTCTCTCTCTCTCTCTCAACTTTAGGGTGTGTTTGTTTGGAGGTGAAATATGATAAATGGAAAACTTTGGAGAGAAAATAAGATGAAAATCTTTTTTGGAATGTATTTAGTTTGATAGAGAAGAAGGAAAATAAATGGTAAGGTCTAGGTATTTTCTCTCTGAACCCACCAAAAAATTTTCTTTCCAAAATAAAGAGAAAACTAAGTAGGAATGAATTTTTTTATTGATCGACATAAATGCCCGTATGCATGTGCAGATGGGCTTTTTCAAGTTACCTTTATTATTATTATTTTCTTCTCTAACATTGCCTTGTTGCCTTTTTTTTTTTTTTTTTTTGTCTGGGCAACGTTACCTTTTTTTTTTCTTCTTCTTTTGATTTTCTAGGCCTGGGCAATTTTTTTTTTTTTTTTACCTCTTGGGCAGTAACGTTGCCCTTCTCTATTTTTTTTTTCTATTCCTTTTTTTTCCTGGGGTTTGGCGTGATTTTTTTTTAACTAGATGTGATTTTTTTTTTTGGGACATGATTTTTATTTTTATTTTTTAAATTTGGGTGATTTTTTTTTGATTATTTGTCACTTTTTTGTTTTAATTGGACATCATTCTTTAACAAGGGTATATGAGTAAATTTTTTCAAACTCATTTTTTTATCCCTCCATTTTTCCACTCTCAACCAAACAAATAATTGAAAAAATAAAATTTTTTCTATTCTCCCACTTTTCTATCCTCTTAGAGCATTTCCATCAAGAATTCTAAAATTTTAACATTTAACACTTCAAAAACCTACTTTATTTATTATACCATTCCACTTTAGGATACATAAAATATCAAAACTTCTATATTTTTTACCATTTTATTTAAATAATATAAACTACTCATTAAAATAATATTAAAATAACTACACAAAAATCTATAGCAACCAGCCAACTGTCTCCTCTACCACCCCTACCACCGCTCCACTTGCCATAACCACCATTGTAGCAACCACAACCCACCACAACCACCACCACCACAAGTCACAGCACCACCGTGGCAACCTCAAAACAATTTTGAAGGTGAAAAGCACTATAGATAGAACAAAAGCAATATATATTTTCCTTTCTTCCATTTTCTCAGAAAGTAAACAGAGTCTGAAAGAAGAAACAATAGAATGAACCAGCGCCATTGGATCCAACAAGGAGGTAGCGATCACTGGAGTGAAGAGAGAGAGAGAGAAATCTTTGATTAAAGGAGTGGAACCCGGTGGAGGATGACCCACGAACAATTAGACCCACGCTCCGACCCACGAACAATCAGACCCACGCTTCGATCCACCCTTCGATCCACGCTCACGACTCCTTTGATCCACACTCCAAACCAAAAACCCACACTCCGACCCATGACTCCTTCGATCCACGCAGACCCACGAAGAGAGAACAAAGAACAGAGAACAGAGGGAGACCATCAGACCACAACGAACCATCAGACCACATCGGACCCATGACTATCGGACCACCTTTGCCGAACCAGAACTATTGTCGAACCAAAACCATCGCCGGATCACATCCATCGGGAGAGAGAAGAGAGAAGGGAGAGAGGAAAGAGAAGAGAGAACTGAAAATGGAGAGAGAGTTGTGAGAATAAAAAACTATTTTTTATTTATTTACAATTCAGGCTATAGTGAGCTTGTATTGATACAAGCTCATTGTAGCAGTATGCCAAAAATTTTACCATTTGAAAGCTTTGATAGAGTTGCTTTTTTGGTGTTTTGATGCTAAAATTTGGCATATACTCCTTTTAGCATCCGGAATGCTCTTACCATTTTCTATCTTTGCACTTTTCACCTCTTCCAATCAAACAAACCCTTGTACTCTCATTATGATATGACAATAAATGAAACTTGAAGTTTAAAAACCACAGAATTCAGAATCTAAACAAAGAAGAAGAATCAAAAGTCTTCAGCAAAGACACGATTCGGCAACAAAGCCAAATAATGGAGAGAGACACACGGTCACACATGCCATTTTCGGGGAGGCATGGGTCCGAGTACATAATTTATCAATCCTACAGCCCCACAACAAATTTCAACCAAAGATATCAATTAATGCATCAAAGAATTTCCCAAAAAAAAAAAAAAAAAAAACCATTCACTTCTAAACTCTCTAGACCCAAAATTTCATAAAAAATTTCACAAATAAAAAATCAAAGCTAATAACTAAAGAGGGAGAAGAAATCTTACGACAAAGAACTCAAAAACAAAGAAAAGAGAAACAAAAATCTCTCAAACGAACCTCCAAGGAAATTTTTGGTCCCTCAGTCAGAGACATCAAAATCTTCCAAAAACAACCTCCCCTCGATCTCGATACATACAAATATGAGTAGCAGAACTTCAGCTCTTATTGCTTCCCTGCTACTGTTTTTCTGGCTGGGTTTTCAGTCCACCAATACTATTATACTGGTATGCTACCACCGCCAATGATACTGCCACGGGTATCTGAATTCAACGTTCCTGAACCAAATAATGTTAGTCAAACCAAAAATTAAAACCTGATTAGTAAGTTTACGAACTATGTCATGTCATATTATGTTCACTGGGGATAAAAATTATAAAATTGATTCCAGTAAAACCCAGAATTGTACGACACTATAGTTTAGGTGAAATGTCACCATAATGATTAATGCCTTTTCATTTTCAGTGACAGGGCGAAGAGCGCTGACGGTTGACCCAGTCTCCTTCCTCAATCTAACAACATGACTTTTGAGTCTCCTTCCTCTGCACTGCAAATTGCAAATTGTAAATTGTGCTGCATTGCATAGCTGCCTGATACAAACATGAATAGTAGAATTTCCCCTCTTATTGCTTTCCTGCTTCTTTTTTTCTCTCTGGGTTTTCAATCCACTAATAATACTGTCACGGATACCATCTTACCTGGCCAACCACTGACACACCCGGAGACCATTGTGTCGCCTAATGGAATCTTCGAACTTTGTTTCTTCTCTCCAGGAAATTCGACAAAGTATTACTTGGCAATACGATTCAAGAATGTTTCTGAGCCGAATGTAGTTTGGGTTGCAAACAGAAAGTACCCATTCTCTGATTCCACTGCTGCTCTCATTTTTAATCAGGATGGAGGTCTTGTAATATCTGATGGCACAATGACATACAACATGACCAACACTTCAGCTGGCAACGGTACCTATGCCAGGCTATTGGATACAGGTAATCTTATACTCACAAACAGGGTCTTGGAGCTCTTTTGGCAAAGCTTTGACAATCCTACTGATACTCTTTTGCCCGGAATGAAACTAACAGTAGGTAATAACGCCTCATTAATATCATGGAAAAGTAGAGAAGATCCTGCGCCTGGTCGTTTCTATCTGCGGTGGGGTTCTAATATTTATAGTACAGTCCAACCAATAATAATGGAGGGGTCTGCAGAATATTGGACTAGTTTACTCACTAGCTTTGATGTTTTATCTTATGATTCGGATTATGTTTCTTGGCCTCTTAACTACACTTCTCAGACTCAAATTTCGAGAATCGTGTTGCATGAATCCGGGAAGCTTAAACTTCAGTCATGGTTAGAAGATAAGAAAAAGTGGAATTCCTCATTACAGTCATCCAGGTGTGGGGATTATACTTTATGCGGCAATTTTAGTGTATGCAATGAGACTGCACAAAAACCATGTGGCTGTTTGCCAGATTTCAAACCCGTTTCTGCTGGCGCTTGGAGCAAAGGAGACGTGTCCAGTGGCTGTGTGAGGAAAACTGCTCTGCAGTGCAGTAAGAATAATAGTGATATTCAAAATGATAGGTTTCTTCTCATGTCTAACGTTGATTGGCTTGATAATCCGAAGCCTTTGGAGATAAGCAGTTATAAGGAGTGTCAATCATCTTGCTTGAACAGTTGTTCTTGTATTGCTTATGCTTTTAAGGAAAAGTTCGGTCCCAATAGGTCCAATAGGACCAAGTCTGACTGCATAGAATGGCATGGTTCTTTTTCATATCTGAAGCTACCATCAATTGAAGATAAATATGTAAATGATTTCTATCTGAAACTAGCCCCCTTGGAATTGGCCACCCATGGTAAGAATTATGTAAGAACTTTTGTTGGTAAAGTGAATAACTAGCTGTTCCATTTGTAATTGTATATGTTTGTGTTATTAAATTCACTCTTTCCTTCCAAGAGCCTTGTAGCTCAATTTGTACACTAGGAAGACAATCCGGGTTTAAATCTCCATACCCTACCAATAGAATTTTAAAAATAAAAAAGTCAATGTTAAAAAATTCAATTAGGAATCCTAATGTATAACATATAAGATACTTTATCTATGTTTTACTCTTAAGCTAAATTGTCTTAATTTGGAACTGGGTCATCACTTTACATTTAGACTTATTGAGTTCCCAAGGTTTTTACGGGATAATTCTAGGCGTTGCCATATTATTTTTACTTGAGATGGTAGGCAATACCAATTTTTAGTTTATTTATTCCTCTGATTTTCTTTGACAGACCCAAGCTCAAAGAATGAATCCAACCCAGCAGCAACGCCTGGAGCAATTGATGGAGTAATGCTTGTACGAGCTAAGCAATTAGTCGCCATACTGGCTATATCTCTGCCTCTTGCAACGCTTTTGTTGGGCCTCTTTGTCTATTGTGTATGGAAAAAACTCAGGATGACAAGCAAGGGTGAGAAAATAATTGCTGATAATGCTATTTAAGCAATCAAAATGTATATCCTTAATTATTGCCATAAATAAATAAATATATATATATATATATACTCTGTGTGTGTGTTTTGTAATTGTTCACTGTTCAGGTGAGGATTTGGTACAGTTAGATTTGGGCATAGCCATAATGTCTGAAAATTCGGAGCTGCTGGAAGAAAATAAGCGTGGAGACATCAGGAAAAAGGAAGTCAAAATGCCATTATTCAGTTTTACAAGTGTTTCTACTGCAACTGATAATTTCTCAGATGCAAATAAGCTTGGAGAGGGTGGTTTTGGACCTGTTTACAAGGTATGATTATCCATAAACTCAATGCTTAGGATGAGGAATGTATACAAAGGTTTACTCTTATCAACTTTACACTTGCCATGTTAACGAGAACAAACAGGCACTGCCAGTTTGTTACTGCGTCTGTTATAATCCCTACTCTATATATCTCTGTCGAGTATAATTGGGCTATCCTAATTTCTTCATGGCGGCCACAAAACTAAGTTTAAGGAAAACAATTTCAGGGAATATTACTGAAAGGGGATTTGGTAGCTGTGAAAAGGCTTTCAAGAAGATCGGGCCAAGGTTGGGAGGAGCTAAAAAATGAAGCTAGGCTCATAGCCAAGCTCCAACACAACAATCTTGTTAGACTTTTGGGCTGCTGCATTGAACGAGATGAAAAGATACTAGTATATGAGTATATGCCAAATAAAAGTTTGGACTTTTTCATTTTTGGTTAGTTATGTTTAATACATACATACATACATACATATATATATATATATATATACATACATACATACATCTATATATACATATATATAATTGTGATTGATTTAATGTTCAACCTTTGCATATGATCTATTAATGCGTACAACTAATTTCTCATGATTGTAAAATAGATCAAGAAAAGCGCAAGATTTTAGATTGGCAAACGCGGATTCGAGTGATTGAAGGCGTTGCACAAGGGCTTCTTTACCTTCATCAATATTCTAGATTGAGGATTATTCATAGAGACTTAAAGGCTAGCAACATTTTGTTAGATACTGAAATGAATCCGAAGATATCAGATTTTGGATTGGCAAGAATATTTGAAGGAAACGAATCACAGGCAAATACAAATAGAATTGTTGGCACTTAGTAAGTACAAAGCAACATGATATGTGCTCAAACAGAGAGACAAAACACGACTACTAACATTTTAACTTGATTATGGTTTTCAGTGGTTATATGTCCCCTGAATATACTCTAGAAGGCCTCTTCTCCATCAAGTCGGATGTTTTCAGTTTTGGTGTCTTGTTGTTAGAGATTGTGAGTGGTAGGAAGAACACTGGGTTTTATCAGACCGATTATTTCCATCTTCTTGGATATGTGAGTATCCTATTTGCCACTATTTTTTCAAAAGTAGTTCAATATTCTTTTTACTTTTATTAACAATTACTTCTTTTTTTAAAAAAAATATATTTTTTCAACAATCCCCCCATCTCACCCCCCCTAACACACACACTCACGTACACATGCAATGTTTCAGATCCTTATGAATATAGTATTTTCATGCCAAAAAAAAAAAAAAAAACCACACAATAATAATATATTAATTTATTTGTGTTTTTCTATGAAACGTTTTTTAAATGAATTAATTATTGTTACAATTACTTCATAGTCAGAATTTCATTTAGCATTCATATGAAATAATTTTAATTGTTAAATGGACCCCAAATTATAAAATAAATAATAATAATAATAATAAAATTATACTCTGAACATTTATGAACCTAAAACTCAAAGTTCTAAACTTAAATAATTTTAAACTATAGATTTTATTATTTAATTATTCCAAGATCTATGATACCCTTGAGGCCTTCAGTCGAGGCAATATAGGAGTTTTGCTTATGTAACTTGATCTAACTCAAGCTAAGATGGAGATTTGTTGATGTGCCTTGTGGCTTGTGCAAGGGGTTCCAGGTTCCCTTATGTTCACTATGTGCTGAACATATATTCAACTTTTTAACTAGTACTCCTATGTGCGTGTTGTAATCAGGTATCTTATCGTGTGCTAATGTTTAATAGAGAGAGTGTTCTTTGGGTGTATTTGGACTTTGAATTTCTTAAGAGAGCCTTTATGCCAATATTGTAATCTTCCCATCTTCATAGTAAAGTTTTTTCCTTGTTGCCGCTTGTGAACATAGGTATCTTGCCTAACATTTATTATTTTCTTTCCCCGATATTGAAGGCATGGGAATTATGGACAAGTGATAGGGGATCAGACTTGGTGGATCCACTACTTGATGATGTATCCTCTGTCCGTGCGGCATTGAAATATGTTAACATAGGTCTCCTGTGTGTTCAAGAAAGCGCAGCGGATAGACCTATTATGTCTGATGTTGTCGCAATGCTTAGCAGTGAAAGTACGGCTCTACCTTATCCCAAACAACCTGCTTTCTTGAATATGAGAAGTGTGATGAAGGCAAACCCTGGTATTAGCAGGACAGAAATCTGTTCTGTGAATCATGTAACTGTTTCAATTATCGAAGGCCGGTAACATTTTTTGAATTAAAGCCATAAGAATTAGTATATCCTAGTAAATCATCCATAAACATTCATTTTATTTGCCTATGGCCTAACAACATTATTCAAATGTATTATGGTTCTGAAACGTATCATCAAAAGATTCGTTGGTACCTGACATTCAAGAGATTAGCTTCTCGCATTTCTGAAATGAAATGCAAGGTCTTTCTGTCACTTGAAAGTGGCAATGCTAATATAGGAAGCTATATTATGCTGGAGAATGTATATATTAATTTTTGTTACAACCCTACAACAAACTATTTTAGAGTGATTTTGAGTGACAGGACAATTTTGCATTTGTGTAATAAATTGTGTCTCATAAATGAATGTTGATAATCTAGAAGCTTTGCAATAATATTCAAGAGAAATGTTGTGAATAAGAATATTTTAAATTTGCAAGTTTTTATGTAATTCCTTGCTGAAAAGCTCTGTTGGGGGATAATAGTTGGGAGACTCCAAAGGAGGCCTTAACATAACATATATAGTAACAATTTAACCCAAAAGTTTGAGAATGTGTTACGGTCAAATTATGTTATATTAATTTCTCTAGGTGTCTTTTTTTTTTTTTTTTTTTTTTTTTTTTTTTTGGCTCTTTCTTTTTTCATGTGGGACTTGTTTGGAAATTGCCTCAAATTCCAATTGTGCCTTAGAAAGTCAATTAGGTTTCCTTGAAGAAGGAAAAATTAATTTGGATTTCCTTGTTATAGAAGGAAAGACTATTCCTTGGTGTGAAAAAAGTCTATTCCTTATTAAAAATGTAATATATTCCTAATCCAAGAGGGAATAGATTCCTTGTTAAAGAGGTAATGTATTCCTAGTCCAAGAGGGAATAGCAAAAGAGTCTTATAAATAGACAATGCTACAAAGAATTTGATGGCTTTGGCCCATGGGTCCTCCCTATGGGGGAGGGAAAATAGAGCGTGAAACCAAGAGAGAGAAAATGGATTTTCGCTTGGGAGGAACACAAGAGGAATGAATTAATAAAATTTCAGTGTGATTTTTCTCTTTTCAGGTGGATTCAAGTAACTCTTAATGGATTAAGGGTTTCATTAAAGTTAAAATAAGATCTAGCATGTATCATGCTTTCCATTCTACATCACAATTTCTTAAGTCTTAACCAAGTAAAAAAATCTTTGATATACTATTTGTAACTTTTGGTCGAAGGAGATAAGGTAAAAAAGGAGTGACAAGAGAAAGTTAATGGACACAAGTTTTATACCACAGCCCTAAAAGATGTGCAAATTTAAATAGGGGAAAAAAAAAGTAATGGGTCTATGTGAAAATAACAGTTCACCAATCACAATTACATGTGCCATCATGTTGTGACAATATACGTAATCCTAGAAGAACTGGAAAAGCTATCGTGAATAATTATAATAAGATATGGATTAGAGTTTGATCACATTTGTTTTACAAAATAATATCATATCAATTCATTTAAATTTTCTTATTTAATTAATAGAGTTTGCAACAGTTGTGGAGAAATCAAATATAGCTTTGTCTCTGTCAGTGTCAGGGTCCCAGGGAGGACAACGGTGAGTAGAAAAATACAATTTTGGCTGTGGAAATTGGTTATAATACATTATATACAAGGACATTAGAGCATTCACAATTGTGGGGGGTGAAAAGCCCAACCTAACGTATTGGGCCCAAGGCCCTATTTGAGGAACACTGTTCGTCCGAGGAGATGAAAACACTCAATCAGAGGCCCATGTAAAAGGAGCATGTCTAGAGAGGAACACGTGCATGATCCGAGGATATGTTCATTTGTCCGAGGAGTCCAAGTGATCCTTCTGACAAATGTAAGGAGGGAAATGAACCTCGGACACGCATGAGGATAACAGGAACGGAGAAATATCAAGGAGACAGATTTCAACCACCGCATTAAATGCACTGCACCTACTTCCCTGGCCGCATTAATGTGGAGAAGACACCTGAACAGTGCACTCTCAGCTACCACCACTCACATAAGGCTAAAGATGGTGCATGATGGGATATGCATTCAAGTGGACTTCTAGATGATGAACAAATGGACGGTGAAGATGTAGGAAGGGGGTACTATATAAGAGGAGGATGCCTCTGATAGAAGGGGATCGAAAATCAGAAGTAAAAAAGGAGAGTACTCCATTACTGTAGCTCCAAGAATTGTAACCCAAGTTTATGAAATAAAAACACCTCTTCGGACGTTGCGTTTACATCTGTCCGAGCACGTTTTAATACAAATTCATCCACAAACATTGCTGTCTAATACTGTTTATTCATTTCTAGCCTAGCTCTTTCACCCACTCTCTACAAATTTATTGTTTGGGGTTCAGTGGGCTCAAAATTCATACCTTCTTGGGCTTGGGCTACAAAAATTGACCATACAATTGGCGCCGTCTGTAGGGAGAGCTTGTGCAAGGGTGAAAACAACAGTTGATGATGGCAGGACAAGGTGAACAACAAGCAGAATCCAGGGCATCCCAACACGTGGACCCTTTTGTTAACTTAGAGAGGAGACAAAATCGTGAGGGCAGTGTACACACTGTGCGCCTTAGCCAGAGCCAGTCACAGGGCGGAAGTCACATGTCCTATGCAGAGAAGAACCGTGACTTACAACTGGAAGTAGAAAAACTAAAAAGGGAGTTGCGCCATGCAAAGAGGAAATGGGCTTCCTCATATTCTGAGGAGGATCTTGATGACGAGCAGGATGTCACTTATCAGCATAAATCTAGGACACCAGCTAGCGAGTCCTACACCTATGAAGAGGAGTCCCATCATAAGAGGCAACGTAGAAGCCCATCACGTGAGGACATGGAGAACGATGCCATGAATAGGGCTCTGAATCAGATATCTAGGTTACCCTTCACGCGCAGGATTGAGGAGGCCAGACTTCCTCGACGCTTTAACCAACCAACGTTCACCATCTACAATGGTAAAACTGACCCCGTGGAGCATGTGAGTCATTTTAACCAGAGGATGGCTGTCTACTCCAGAGACGAAGCTCTGATGTGCAAGGTTTTCCCTTCCAGTCTTGGGCCTGTTGCCATGAGGTGGTTTGACGGTTTGAAGGCAGGCTCCATCAACTCCTTCAAAGAGCTCACTCAGGCATTCGGCTCCCGTTTTGTCACATGCCGAAGAGTGGCTAGACCCTTCTCTTCACTGCTATCCTTGTCCATGCAAGAAGGCGAGTCCTTGAAGGCATATTCAGACAGATACTGGGAGATGTTCAATGATATGAAGGGCAACAATGATGCAATGGCCCTCAACACGTTCAAGCTCGGCCTCCCCACTGACCACGGTTTGAGGACATCTTTATCTGGCAAACCGGTCACAAACGTGCGTCAACTAATGGACCGCATAGAAAAGTATAAGAGGGTTGTCAGCAGCAGGGCAAGGGAAAGGACAAGGTTATCCCCCAGGAGAGGAGGGATTTGAGGTCGGACCGTTACAATTACAGTAAACCGCGGAGGGATTTTGCTGGGCAATCAGGATCGACGAATCCTCAAGCGGTCAACACCGTGTTCAAAGAGCCAGTGCACCAGGTCCTGGAAAAGATCAAGAATGAATCATTCTTCAGGTGGCCGAACAAGATGGTAGGAAACTCCGAGAGACGCAACCATAATCTCTACTGCCAATACCATCAAGACCATGGGCATACCACGGAGGATTGTAGGAGCCTGTGGGATCACTTGGACCAACTGGTTCGCGATGGTAAACTGAAACACCTCTTGCACCCCTCCAGCGGCCGAGGGCAGACGGGCTCAGGGCCACGCAGAGATGACCCCTCAAAGCCGCCGCTAGGGACTATAAACGTCGTCTTCGCCGCGCCGGGGAGAACAGGATCCTGGCCATTGAAAGTTATGTCGATAGGCCGACTATCCGCAGGGGAGTCAAGCCGGGGACCGAAGAGAGCTAAGTCTGGTGCCCCGCTGGTTATGGAGTTCTCGGACGAAGACATGATTGGCACCATCCAACCCCATGATGATGCACTAGTCATCACCCTCAGAATAGGAGGGTACGATGTGAAGAGGGTGATAGTGGACCAGGGTAGTGCTGTGGAGATAATGTACCCAGACCTCTACAAGGGGCTAGGCCTAAAACCCCAAGACCTGACGCCATACAATTCCCCCCTCTTAAGCTTTGAAGGAAGGCCTGTCACCCCGAAAGGCCGGATACGCTTACCTGTGCAGTCCGGCTCCGAGGTGGTGGAGTTGGACTTTATAGTTGTGGACGCATATTCACCCTACACGGCACTCGTAGGCAGACCTTGGATTCATGCACTTGGGGCTGTTCCCTCTACTTTGCACCAAAAGGTCAAATGCCCATCTGAAGGGCGGATCCATTAGACCCGAGGAGACCAGTCTGTTGCCCGACAATGCCTGGTAGCTGCCATTCAACATAAGACCCAAGCCGAGTCCTCGGACATAGCCGAAAGGGATTTATAGCAACTACAGTCTCGGGGATTGCCCGTCGAAGATCCAGATGAAGGCACTCGATGTGAGGATCTAACGAAAGTGGTTATTGGAGATGATCCTGATAGATTCTTTCAAGTCGGATCTCAGCTACCTCTTTAAGAGAGGGAAGAGCTAATAGAGTTCCTCAAGCGAAATCTCGATGTGTTTGCCTGGAGTGCTTACGAAGCCCCAAGGGTAGACCCGGAGTTTATATGCCACTACTTGAAGGTGAATCCACTGGTCACCCCCAAGAAACAGCCTATTCGGCGCCCGTCCAAGGAACATGCTGACGTAGTGAGAGAGGAGGTAGCGAAACTCAAACAAGCTAGGGCTATCAAAGAAGTCTTTTATCCTGAATGGCTGGCAAATACCGTGGTGGTAAAGAAGAAGAGTGGGAAATGGCGAGTGTGCGTAGACTTCACCGATTTGAATAGGGCTTGCCCCAAAGATCCATTCCTTATGCCAAAAATTGATCAGCTGGTGGATGCCACTGTCGGCCACCCTCGAATGAGCTTCCTAGACGCCTTCCAAGGCTACTACCAGATACCATTAGCCCCGGAGGACCAGAAGAAAACTGCTTTTGTCACCCCTATTGGTAACTACCACTATAAAGTGATGCCATTTGGTTTGAAGAACGCGGGTGCTACCTACCAGAGGATGATGATGAGGATGTTCGAGCCACAGCTTGGCAAAAATATCGAGGTCTACATAGATGACATGGTGGTGAAGATCAAGGTTGTAGCCGAGCATGTGAAGGACCTTGAAAGTACCTTTGAGGTTCTACGAAAGTACAAGCTATGACTAAATGCTTCTAAGTGCTCATTTGGGGTGGGGTCCGGCAAGTTTTTGGGATACATGGTGACCCACAGAGGGATTGAGGTTAACCCCGACCAGATAAAGGCTATCAACGATCTACGAGCTCCTCGGAATCCCAAGGAGGTTCAGAAACTAACCGGAATGACTGCTGCCCTCAATCGGTTCATCTCTAGATCAGCAGACAGGTGTCGGCCCTTTTTCTCTCTGCTCAACAAGTGGAAGGGATTCGAATGGACTGAAGAATGTGCTTTGGCTTTTCAGCAACTCAAGGATTATCTAGCTCGGCCACCAATCATGTCCAGTCTTGAGCCAGATGAGGTGTTGTTCGCCTACATTGCTGTAGCTCCCTGTGCGGTGAGCCTGGTGTTGATACGATCAGACTGTGGTGTACAAAGACCAGTTTATTACGTAAGCAAGTCGCTGCATAAGGCTGAGATTCGTTACTTGCCTCTGGAGAAGGCTATCCTAGCAGTAGTGCTTGGCACACGGAAGCTACCTCACTACTTCCAGGCCCACACGGTCATTGTTCTCACTCAACTCCCACTCAAAGCTATACTCCGAAGTGCTGATTATACTGGTCGGATTGCGAAATGGGGTACGATCTTAGGGGCTTTCGATATAAGATATATGCCCCGCACATCGGTCAAGGGTCAGGTCTTTGCAGATTTGGTGGCTGAGTTCACGGAACCCCGACTAGAAGAAGTGAAGCCCACGTCAGACATGGATGAAAAATCAGTTGGCATGATATCCTAACATAGTCCCTCCTATTGGGAAGTGTACGTTGATGGTGCAGCAAACCAAAGAGGTTCTGGAGTGGGGCTGGTGTTGATATCACCCGAGAGGATCACTATCGAAAAGTCGTTGAGACTGGACTTCTCGGCAACAAATAATGAGGCGGAGTATGAGGCCCTACTGATGGGAATGGCTATGGTCCATAGAATGGGTGGGAAGTCCGTGGAGTTGTTCTCGGACTTAAGATTGGTCGTAGGTCAAGTACAAGGCGAGTTTGAGGCGAAGGACGAAAGAATGCAAGGGTACTTAAGCCGTGTTAAACATCTGCAATCAGAGTTCGACTCTTTCAGTTTGCTGCACATCCCCAGAAGTGGTAACTCACATGCTGACTCCTTGGCCACGCTTGCTACCTCCTCGTCGCAAGACCTGCCGAGGATCATCCTCGTCGAGGACTTGCACAGGCCTACAGAGGCGAAAGCAGAGGCAATCTAGGTTCACCAGGTCAGGGCCGGGCCCTGCTGGATGGATCCTTTAATCAAATTCCTCAAAGAAGATATATTACCTGAAGAGAAGGGAGAGGCTGATAAAGTTTGGAGGAAGGCGACCAAATTCTGGTTATCCGAGGACCAGAAATTATACAGACGCTCCTACTCGGGACCATACTTGTTATGCATGCATCCTGAAGCGACTGAGCTATTACTAGAAAAGCTGCACGAAGAAATTTGTGGGAGCCACACTGGAGGTAGATCCTTGGCTCACCGAGCCCTCACCCAAGGTTATTGGTGGCCTAACATGCAAAGGGAGGCCCACGAGTATGTCAAGAGGTGCGATCAATGCCAGCGCTTCGCTCCAAACATTCACCAGCCAGGGGGAACCCTTAATCCGTTGTCTAGCCCATGGCCCTTCGCCCAATGGGGCTTGGATATCGTGGGACCTTTCCCTAAAGCTGCAGGAAACAAGAAGTACCTTCTGGTCGGCACAGACTATTTCACCAAGTGGGTTGAAGCCGAGCCACTAGCCAATATCAGAGACGTTGATGTACAAAAGTTTGTGTGGAAGAATATTGTCACTCGGTTTGGAGTTCCTCACACTCTCATCTCGGACAACGGCTTACAGTTCGATAGCAAGGCATTCGGGAATTATTGCAGCGAGCTGGGAATTATAAACAGATACTCCACTCCCGCCTATCCCCAGGGTAATGGACAAGCAGAAGCTGTCAACAAGGTCATACTGAATGGCTTAAAGAAGAGGCTGGATGATGCAAATGGCAAATGGGTAGAAAAATTGCCACATGTACTTTGGGCTTACAGGACTACCCCTCGTAGGTCTACTGGAGAGACCCCCTTCTCAATGACCTATGGGGCTGAAGCTATCATTCCCTTGGAGACCGGGTTCCCAACGTTAAAAACTAGCTCGTTCAGTCCGGCCGACAACGATGAGCAACTACAGAAGAGTTTAGACCTGATTGAGGAAAGGAGGGAGAATGCAATGGTTCGGCTGGCACATTACCAACAAAAACTCAGGCAAGGCTATGATGCTAACGTAAAGCTAAGGCCTCTAGAGCCTGGTGATCTAGTGCTGAGGAAAGTTGTGGGCACCGCAAAAAATCTAGCTTGGGGAAAACTAGGACCCAATTGGGAAGGGCCATATCACATCACTTCAGGAGCAGGCATTGGGGCATATTTCTTGGAAGACCTTGATGGTCATGTAATACCACGTCTATGGAATGTAAATAACCTCAAGAGGTACTTTTATTAATCGAGTCTTTTCTTCAACCGATGTTCCAATTCGCTGCGTAAAGTTTTCTCTCAAGTGTTTAAACTTAAATCCAGTCATGCCTGTAGTCCCCAGACCAGATGATTAGGGTTAGTTAACACTCATTCGCCACTTGCTCAAGTGTTTAAACTTAAATCCAATCATGCCTGTAGTCCTCGGACCAGATGATTAGGGTTAGTTAACACTGTTACAGTTCTATAGTGTTTAAACTTAAATCCAATCATGCCTGTAGTCCTCTGACCAGATGATTAGGGTTAGTTAACACTCCGTTACAGTTCTATAGTGTTTAAACTTAAATCCAATCATGCCTGTAGTCCTCGGACCAGATGATTAAGGTTAGTTAACACCGTTACAGTTCTATAGTGTTTAAACTTAAATCCAATCATGCCTGTAGTCCTCGGACCAGATGATTAGGGTTAGTTAACACTCCGTTACAGTTCTATAGTGTTTAAACTTAAATCCAATCATGCCTGTAGTCCTCGGACCAGATGATTAGGGTTAGTTAACACTCAGTTGCAGTTCTCTAAGTGTTTAAACTTAAATCCAATCATGCCTGTAGTCCTCGGACCAGATGATTAGGGTTAGTTAACACTCTGGTGCAGTTCTCTAAGTGTTTAAACTTAAATCCAATCATGCATGTAGTCCTCGGACCAGATGATTAGGGTTAGTTAACACTCCGGTGCAGTTCTCTAAGTGTTTAAACTTAAATCCAATCATGCCTGTAGTCCTCGGACCAGATGATTAGGGTTAGTTAACACTCGAATACGTTCGTCCCCCATGGTACTTGAATCAAATGATACAGGTTAGTCAATACCCCCACACAGCTATTGTCACTGGGGCTTAGTGCTAAAATTCTTGATTGCGTTTAAATTAATTCTCACTTATGACTGTCTTCCTTAGTTATACTTAATTTGAAGCCGTGCGAAACTTACACAACTACTCGCTGCAATCATTACTTATTAATAACTTTTATTCGGACTGTTCTTTTCAATATCAATTTCAATTACTCACACCATCAGTATGATGTATCAATCAAGTTTATTTGCATTATTTTGTTATAAGTGCAATATGCAGTTATATGCAACAGTAATAAGTAATAAGACATGTATTAAAAACATCAGAAGCAAAGGGGAAGCCATTCCATAAATAAAAGAAGAGTTTACAATTCCTTGGATAAAAACAAAAGAAAGTACAAGTGCAAAAACAAAAGCCCTATGTATCTATTCTTTTGCTGAAGGGAGTACGGGGTCAGCAGCCTGGCCTGTCCGAGCAGATGCTTCAGGGGCTTGGTCCTTGGGCCCAGCAGGAGTTTTCTCTTTACCCGACCCTTGGCCTTTGTCTTTGACTGGTTCAGCTGGCTTATCCTTGTCACCTGGCTGACCAGCCTCTTTGGGTGCACCAAGGGTGGATGGAGGAGCTTGGCTGACCAGGTTTGGCTCAAAAGCCCCAGGAAGCTGTGGGGCAGAAGGATCATCCACCGGGAGCTCTCGGATCTCAGGATCATAGTATACGCTCCCGGGCAGCCTCAGCTCAGAGTCAGCAGGGACTCCAGCGGTGTCCAGCGCCTTGCTCCAAGTTATGTCACAGTAGTCTCGGCTAACCAAGGCGAATTGCTCCATCAGCTGAGACGAGGTCTGCTCCACCCCCAGCTGGAATGCCGCCATCCTCTCAACCTCAACCGCCTCCTTGGCCAGTTTGGCATTCTGCTCGGCCACTTGAGCGCTCGCCCTGGCTTTTTGCAGTTCAGCCTGGAGACCCTTCACCAGCTCCCTCTTAGTCGCCAGATTGATCTCTGCCATGTTCAGCTGTTTACGCTGCTCCTCAGCCTGTTTCTCAACATTCTTAAGCCCAGCATCGAGGCTTCTCTTCTGATTGGTCATCTCTTTGAGGTCTTCGGACAGATGGGCATAGTCCTCCTTCAGCTGGCCCAGAGTTTTCTCCGCCTCGTCTCGAGAGCAGAAAGCTGCCTGGGTTTCCAAGTGGTTCTTCTTGTTCCACTCCTCGGCCACATAGATCTGCTGGGTGACCTGCATAATGGAAATACCGAATATCAAACATAGAAAAATAGGAAAGGCAAAAATCAGTGATTCAGCTAATCAGACTAAGGTCGCTTACCATGGCTATGTCCCTCTTAAGGGATTGAAAGAGCTCCTGCTGGGAGAAACGCCTGTAGGACTCCATGTCGTGGGGGAGGAGGAGTGGTTGCTGCAGAGTCTCAGCAACATAGCTTGCCCTTCCTCCATCGTAGTTCCTGAGGGAGGTATCCCAGAGGATTGGAGCCCCATCCAACTCCAACTTTGGAGACCAGATTCGCAGTCCTCCTCCTCGGCGGACATCTCCCACTACGCCCTCGTCTCGGCTTTCAATGGACGAGCCCCTTTGGGTCTGGTGGTCCTTTACCACCTTCTGCTGCTTGGTCCCCTTAGCTGGCAACACTTGCTTGTCTTCAGCATCAATGTGGGGCATTTTCTTCCTCAGGTCAGGAACGGGCTTCAAGCTGGGGTCAGGAACCTGGGGTGGCACTAGAGACAGGTTCACTACCGGTTGGGACGTCCCGGGAGCTTTCTGCTCGGCCTTTTTGCCCCTACTCTTCATCAAACTCCTCAAATCCATGTCGTCGTCCGAGGAGTCTTCGGAATAAGCAGCTAGCAAATTGAGGTGGATGCCTGATTGCCTGTCAGTCTCTTCCTCGGCGTCTGAAACCTCTATCACTCGATTTACTCCTGAAGCCTCTCCCGCGAACTGGAATCTGTCTATCTGCTCCTCTAGCGAGGAGGTGGAAGAGCCGACCCTCTCACCTTCAACCGCTTGTCCGAGGGGAACTTGCTGGAGTGGTTGGACAAGAGGGGGTATAGCCTGAGGACGTGGATGGGGTACGGGTTCAAGGTCGTACGGCGCCAAAAAACCTTTCTGACCGACGTCAATACGTGCCAGGCGATGGTCTCCCTGGACAATTGTGTTGCCGACTGGTTGGAAACCCTTTGGCTTCCCTGTGTATCCCAGAATAAGGGGAGCCGATCGGAGCTGTCCGTCCTCACTCACGAAAATCTTCGATCTCAACAGAAAATTAAGGGCGGCGATGTTCGTAAGGCTGAGCCGAGGAGAAACGAAGTTCTTAACTGTTACAAGGCACAGCAGAGTTATGTTAGGGACTAAAAAATAACAGCACAAGAAGAATCAAAAACCATTAAAAGACGAGGACCCTAAGCCTATGGTTAGTGTGCCTAAATCTAACATGTCCCACCTGGCTTTCCATGCTTGGTTGGGCAATGATGGCCGTCATGCCATGCGCCCGAGACGATCACATAGTCGTCTTTCATCCCTTTGTTGGATTTGGGGAGGCAGGAAATGAGCCTGATAACGTCCGACCGAGATTTTAAGTAATATCCCGCATCTTGCTGGCTGTGGCATTCGTACATATGTACTACGTCGAGCCAGGTGAGTCCCAATCCTAGGTGAAGGTTAAGGTCCTCAATCGCTCCTAGGATCCTAAACATATTAGGCGCGCACTGCCAGGGAGTAAGCCTATGGTTTCGAAGGTAGCTAGTGGTGATGGGACCCATGGGGATTGTCATTCCCCCTTCTTTGAAGGCGATGAGGGGAATAACGACTTCTCCCGTCTTCCGATCTGTTAATATTTTTTCTGGGGGGCAATACCTCACACCCACGTTTGGGGGTATGCGATATACGGCCCTAAACGCCTCCATTTGCTCAGGGCTATCTACCAGGTACTGGAGTTTCCCCATGGTGCTTAAGCAAAAACGACTGGCGGAAGAGAAAACTAAAGGATTTGGTGGACGACAACTTACAAGGACTAGGTCGGAGAAAGGATCTCAAGCTCGTAGAAAGGTTCGTGAAGATTCTAGGGAAGACTGGAACCGGCGACTGAGAGATTTGGACGGAGTCGTGCATTTGTTCTTGCTGGAGTGACTGAAAATTTGCAAAGTGAGGAAAAAATAACTTCCTCTGAGGTTTTATACGGAGTCAAACGAAGAGTCAGGGGCACTCCCACCCAAATTCTGAAGAAAAAACCACAGCCATTGGATCAATCATTCACCGTTGGATACGAAGGACAAAGCGCCACCTAGTGCAATTAATGCAGCGCCTTGGGAATATGGAAACTGCATCGGCATTAATGAAGCATCTGTTCCTATGTCTACACACGTGCCAGTTCAAATTTGCCTGTTCTCAAGCTTTTGCTCCGTGGCAAGTCAAAATCCTACTTTTTCTCTTCGGGTGCGAGGGAAAAACTACAATTTTGAGGGGCTATTGTGGGGGGTGAAAAGCCCAACCTAACGTATTGGGCCCAAGACCCTATTTGAGGAACACTGTTCGTCCGAGGAGATGAAAACACTCAATCAGAGGCCCATGTAAAAGGAGCATGTCTGGAGAGGAACACGTGCACGATCCGAGGATATGTTCATTTGTCCGAGGAGTCCAAGTGATCCTTCTGACAAATGTAAGGAGGGAAATGAACCTCGGACACGCATGAGGATAACAGGAACGGAGAAATATCAAGGAGACAGACTTCAACCACCGCATTAAATGCACTGCACCTACTTCCCTAGCCGCATTAATGTGGAGAAGACACCTGAACAGTGCACTCTCAGCTACCACCACTCACATAAGGCTAAAGATGGTGCATGATGGGACATGCACTCAAGTGAATGTCTAGATGATGAACATATGGACGGTGAAGATGTAGGAAGGGGGTACTATATAAGAGGAGGATGCCTCTGATAGAAGGGGATCGAAAATCAGAAGTAAAAAAGGAGAGTACTCCATTACTGTAGCTCCAAGAATTGTAACCCAAGTTTATGAAATAAAAACACCTCTTCGGACGTTGCGTTTACATCTGCCCGAGCACGTTTTAATACAAATTCATCCACAAACATTGCTGTCTAATACTGTTTATTCATTTCTAGCCTAGCTCTTTCACCCACTCTCTACAAATTTATTGTCTGGGGTTCAGTGGGCTCAAAATTCATACCTTCTTGGGCTTGGGCTACAAAAATTGACCCTACAACAATAAAGTAGTCAAAATAACTAAAAAGCTAGTTAGGGCTTAAAGGGTTAGGAATTTGGATGAGACCACAAAAACAAAAACAAAAATTGGAGAGAGATATAAAGTAGATACTAGAATATTCATATTTTTTTATCTTCAAAAAATTTTAACAGCAACATAAAAAGCAATTTTATATATTTTAAAATTTTAGATTTTTGTTAAAGTAGTTGCCTATTGTGCTCTAGTCTGACTAGAAAGTTACAACCATTATAAAAATAGTTGTCATAAATACATATTCTCTTAATTTTGAGGGGAGTTTGAACTTTTATTAGTGGACTTAGGTTTAGGGCACAACACAGTTTAACAATCTGCCATAAATAATTTTTTGAGAAAGTGAACAAATGACAATCAGTTTTCCTTGACAAAAGGTTCAAATATGGAAGTTTATGTATCTAAACTCTAAAGCCGACATCTAGGTATTGCTATTTTTTACTTGTAAGTTGTAACTAAAGCCATTAATTACCAGACTATCAGACTATATCAAAATCATATCTTGCTACTGTAATCAGTTTTATTAATTATCAGGAGAGTTGGATATCATGTCTTTATTTATTTATATTTTTTTGCTGAGAAAAAAAATGAGTAAATTGGGGCGATTTAAGTTGACATCTTCCACCTAAGTGTGATCATAATGACACTTTATTTGCTAGACCCGAACCTGCGGAAGCAAGGGATCTGAATGAGCCATAGCAATGCATCATCAAGAACACTAATGAGCATAAGCTGAGAGCATAAAGTTATTTTCCAAACGCTTTTCATTGTAAGATTTGAACCCGAGACTTTTACCTTCCAAACCCTTAAGAGTGAGCCCATAACCACAGGGGTAACCACCCTAGTGGTTGGATATTATGTCACATCTCAATTTGTTACTTTAATTAATACTGTAGTGCTTTACTTCTATTTCCACAAAGTATATAGGTGAAACCACCGTGAAGGAATGACCGTGAAGCTTTGTTGTATTAATTGCTATTTTGTTATATGCACGTACAGCTGGTTTAAACTATAATGTTTATCATATGCTCAGATTTTGATTTTCTCAAAAGACTTTTACCAGTTTTTAGTGAAGGTTAATCAGAAGCCACATTTTCATTGCTTGCCACGCATTCGAGCTGATCTGACCTAGGATCACATGCATTAGGAACCCAACTTTGAAAGCCAATCTGACTCTCCTCACTACGAACAAGCCGTATATCTTGTTTCAGTTCTCTTATCTGACAATATCTTGTGATTTTGATTTGCTTTTGAGTTTTGATATGATTTGGTTTGGTATCCGACAATACAAAATTATTTTTTGTACTTTCAACGAATAACTCTTGGCCTACCACACAAAATGATTGGTATCCGACAATACATCTTGGACTGTGTATCAATGCATGAGAGAAATGGTCATGGAAAAGAGAAACCCATTCCCACTTGAAAGTGTTCAGACTTCAGACTGTGCAATCCAGCAATATCATGAAATAAATATGGTCATAGACCCATGCATATGAGCAATGAAGTAAAGCAGTCCTTTTTGGATTTTCATACCACATATTGAGATATTACTTCTTGTCCTAAATTGTTAGGCTTTATTTATTTTTCCTTTTTTTTAATAGAAGGGGCTTATTTCGTTTTGGATGTACGAAATTATTCAAAATAATTTTTTTAACATGCTCTATAATTTATTTTAAAAACCAATATAATTATTAATAAATTTTAAATAAATGAGTGTGTTTTTTTTTTTTTTTTTTTTTTTCTGCTGAGAAAATTAAATAGTTGTGAATATTTATATATTTTTATGTAAATGATATACATCAAAAAATGTCCTTCCTAGGTTTGATTTTAAAACATGAATAATACATCAATAACTACTTCTAGTATTATGAATTTTCTCGCTGTATATATGTTTGTTTATTTATTTCTTAGCTTTGTCCAAATCAAAATTACAAGAGGCCTATTGCAATTTACCCTTTTTGGGCAAGACCTTTGTCATTCTCATTTCTCACTAAGTGCGAAAAGAGGTGCATATTATTGCTCAAATTAACCAGTCTCTATCAATCCCAATTCATCAGTTCAACATTTGGATAGCCCTTAGAATGAGTTCAAATCTTCTGCTTCATTGAACATGGCAAGGTTTTATTGATAAGTAAACTACATTTGTTTTGTTTCTCATAGCATTTGGAAGGACGATTACCTATAAATGTAAAATATCACATGAAAATTTAGTATTACAAGAAATGGCAACGTTAACCAACAATAGATATTTTGTTATAACTCCTACATCCATTTTGGAAATGGACAGGTGCCCTCAAATACAATGGAAAAAAAATATGGAATCATTTCCCTCAAAACCCTTTATGAGCAGAAATGATCAAGTAAACTTCATAAATCTAAAAATATGATCTACGCATAAGAGTTAAACTTGCACAAATAGAAGCAATCACCAGCCCCTGTGAGCCTCACAACTAATGCAGCAAGTGTGGGGAAATAATACACAGAAAAAAAGATGAAAATCTCTTCCTAAAATCTATAGTACTTTTATCAATGTGGTGGACAGCTTGATGTAAAAATCGTATAAAACTGTCCACAAGTGTGGTACGTAACTCTTTGATTTCTCTTCAAACCAATTCTCGTGAAGCTGAACCCTCCTTTATTAGATTATAAGAACATTCCATCTAAACCAAGGGTCACATGGAGGTTCTGCCAAGCTCGTGTTGATCACATGGGGTTCCAGTTGTTCTATCACAAAATTTGAAAAGGTTCTCTCACCTATGTTAGGTCCTTTGTGCTTAGCTAATTAGAGAAAACTGGGGTCTCCAACCCAGCTTTCAAGAAACCATCATTTCTCATGTAAGTTATACATGAAAAAGGAAGGGAAAAAAAGAAAAAAGAAAAAAAGACGAGATGAAGTAAAAGAGAAAAGAACAATTCATTTTCATGCAAAATGCAAACAGATAGGGTACATAACGTGTGACATGGGGACCATTGGATGTATCAAAAGGGTAAGCCTGAAGCATGGCTGAAGCAAGCATTCATTGAAGAGAAGCAGACCTTCAGGCAGAGAGGCAGGGCTTCAAAACAGAGCACTGGAAGACTTGCAGCAGTAACACTTACACGACACTCTACAACAGCTAATACGACTCGCGGTTTTTGAATTAATTGCCTCAGTAGTGTAGTAGCTATTTATACATAGACACGTGTAATGTTTCGATTGGTTGTAAGGGCTAGATAAAGCGGAGTTAGTTAGGATTAGATATTTTTTAGCTCTTGTATCAATTCTTGTATAAATAGGCTCTTGTACATTCGTTTCTGATTAATGCAACACAGAAGTTTCGTTCTCAAATTCTCACAGGATGGGAACAAAACCAACACACGAGATTCAAATCAATACACCATAAGGCAAAATGTAGAACATGAAACACAAGCAGTTGGTCTGCTCAGGGCCTCAGACGCTCAGTTCTAGCTTGAAAACTAAATCCAAGCAGTTGCTAAATCCAAGCAGTGTAGAGCATACAGTCAATACAACATGAGGCAACTGTTTGGATTTAGTTTCAAGCTAGAATGCAAGTCTGTCAACTACAACTACAATAGTCGGCTCCAACTCACACTTAGTGAAATATGGATCATATTTCCATCTGTATTCTTCATTGATGGCCTGAGGTGGTCTCTCTTATGGTACCACCTCATGCCATCAAGAAGAACATGGAATGGTAAGTGTTTCATTTCTAAAGGCCATACAATACTTTACATTCTTGTTGCCGTTAAGTTTCTTCATGCAGTAGTGTCTCTTTGTGATAGCCATTGACGGATTTTTTCAGGGTTGGATCTTCACTTATATCACATACTATGTCAGCTAGTTGTATGTTGATTAAATCTGATCTATTGGGAGCAAGGAATCCATCCTCGTTAAGCCCTCAATGAGTACCAAACCAAGCCATTTTTGCCACTATAAAGTGCTAGGTGTGCTTCCATTTTTGTCGTAATCCACACACTATACAACTCTCATCTTGTGTAATGCCTCTACAGCTCTACTATTCTACTACCAGGTCCAAGCCTTTTCTCCATCGTCAAGTACTAGTTGGCTAGCTGCTATCCTTCCAAGCTTTGTGTCCAAAATTTTCTCAAATTCTACTAAAATCCCTTTGTCAAAATATTGTTCATTGTTCATTGTTCAGTTAATAACCTGAATTATCATTAAACAGCCGAGACTCCTCCGCATCCATGTTAGAGCATTCCTTTTGTAAAGATAATGCCTTATGTAAATTTTTTTTCATATTGTTTAACCAGTAACATGATTTGACATTCTATTTTTTCTATCTTGATATTTAGATTTTTAAAGGTTTTGTGCAAATTTGGTATCTAAAATATTTTGAGGGTTCGTGTTTGAACTGCTTTTTTGTAGCTTAAACTCGCACCATTGTCATTCTAAGTTATAAAGGAACGAGGACCTAAAGCTCTGAGGTATAAACAACTATTGGGTTTATCTTTCTGAAATTTCTTTTTAACAAAATAAATCAGTTCCTGATTATTTGCCTTTTTAAATAATTGTATTTGGATACACTAGTTCTGTTTGATAAGTCAGATGGGCTTTGATTTTATTGATTGGTGTTTGTTGAGTGTTCTTTTTTCTTTTCCCTGAGAAGATGAATTTAGTTGTCAATTTTTTTAAAAATGAAAGACCACCTAATTGATTATCTTTCCTTATTTTATAGAAAACTATCACTAGATTTTATTTTATTTTTTGGTTCTTTTTTAATCCTGAGCAAAACTCAAAAAAGAATATCAGTGATGTATACTGAGCAGTTTTGAGCTTGGAGGTGTTTAACAATGGCGGAGAGATTAATACAAGAAGAACAAAGGAAGAGATAGAGAGAAAAGAGAATTTCTGAAAAATGAGTGAATTGATTATACCAAGCTTAATAATACATAACTCAGAGCTCTTATTTATAGAGCCCGAGAATACATACAAGACTAAAGTTCTAGAAGCTTAATCATAACCGTTTTTGTAACAACCCAAAATAACCATCTCCGATAATCAAGGAAGACAGTTGTGATCAAGTCAGTTACTTCCCTCAGCCTTGAGTTCTGGGAGTAACAGAGTAAGTCATGAAGCTGGGAGCTTGAATCTTTGAAGAAGATGATGTTAAAACGGTGACGTTTGTGTTAATGAGAAACGCACCGTTTTAACTACATTTGTTCAATCCCTTTTAAGTGCACCGTTTCACTTAGTAGTCACTTACTCATACGACAGCGTTTTTGAGTCTATTTCAGGTTACCGTTGGGAGAAGTAGCCGTTGGCTTCATCTTCTTCACTGTTCTCAGAATTCAAAGATTCTTTGTGTTCTTTCTTCATTGTTTGCACAGTATCTCTAACATATACGAGATACACATGCAATTGTAGTTCTGTAGTGGGCGTTCTACCATTTTGATAGTAGTAGGGGTTAGGAGAATGGAGTTAAGATTTAAGAATATTAGTGATCTCTTAATTCTTTTTTTGCACTAGATCATGTATGTGAAAATATGCTAATTCTTTATTCAATTTTCAATAAATCATGTAACTTTTCAAGATCAACATGCTAACTGGGTGTATTGGCTCATGAACATTTTAAAGTCAATCTAAAGAAAATTGTATTATTTATATTCTTATCTAAACGTTCGTTATATTGAAAATTCGATGTCAATATGCACGGCAATAATTTATAAAATTAAAAAAGAAACGAATAAAATGTAAAAAACAGGAGGAAGCAGGTTAACCCATGCTTTGCCTAAGTTTTTTCGGCCAGGCCGTTGGGTTGGGACTTGGGACCATTCAGCCCAATGTTGATTTATCACAGTATGAATTGTTATTTTCTCTTTTCATTTATGTCGTCCTTTTTTTTTCATTCCCCTTTCATGTAAGATCTTATTCACACTTCACAATAACAAGTCGGCTTCACATAGTCACAGTCACATGGGTGATGAGAGAAATCGGAGTTGCAGGCCCAGCTCTAAAAACCCAATCAGTTCTGCTGCTTCATGGTCACATGGGCAGCAGCAGAACAAGCACGATCACAGCCCATGTGAAGAATTCTGTTTCTCACAATGACTTGGTTGGGTGAGAGACTTAAATTTAGTTTAGAGGCTTTTGTGGGCCTGTGATCTTTCAGGCCCAACCCAAAGGTGAGGTAGAACTCTTTGAAGCTGTGATCATTAGGGGCAAGGACGTAAGGTGTAGGACATTCATGCCACACCTTCAATCTCTGCAAATCCTGGAACCACCACTCCTGCTAATGCATTATTCAAGTTTTGATTTATGTCCACAATTAGCTAAGGCATGTGCTACAACATTGTCTTGCTTATAAATGTGAGAGAAGGAAAAACTTTGAAGAGAATTAACGAAGGACATAGTGCCTTTACTAAATGACCAAAAGCAGAATCAACCATATCATCTTTTCGGATGGAGTTTAAATTAATCTTTGAGCACCTCTCAAAAATGAAGTTTCCAAGGCCGACTTCATGGACAAATTGCGTCACTCACCTAACTGCTGATGATTTGATGATAACCACAAAAGAAGGTTCAAGATTTTTTCTGATAGAGACGCCATGACCTCATCATGGGAATTGTGAAAGTTATTTGATATATGATAGAGTTAATAAAAAAATTGAAACTTTTCTTTCCTTATATGCATTTCATTATTTCAACAAGACCCAATTTGAGTGTTATTGTTTTTAACTTAAATTTCTAGACTAATTTGATAGTTTTTGAAATATTGGTAGATTCCAAGAAATATGGTTTTGTTTCGTTTTCATATAAAAATTGTAGCTTGACATTTTAATTGATGAGGAGTTGGTTTCATTGTTGATACAAAGATAGGTCTAGATTCATTTATATCTAATGGTGGCATGTGCATCAAGTTGCTAAAATGAGATAAAGTAGTTCCTTATTACCTTATATAAACAGATAAGCTAGCTAATACTTAACATTAGGGAGTTTGTCATGTACTAGGAGGTGTAGCAAGGAATGTTGCTGGATGCATATGGGCCTTGATATGGCAGATGAGATTAGGTTTTGCTTGGTTAGTTCTGGTCATAAAGGGTTTTGAGCTTTGCTGGAATGAAATGATTCCATATTGTTTTCCATAGTATTTATAGGCACCCAAATGGTAGTCGGAAATAGGAATTAACACAAGATAAATAATGTTGGCTAACATTGCCATTTCTTGTAATACCACAGGTTATCATGATTTCTTGACATCATTGGTAATGGTCCATCCAAATGCTATGAGAAACAAAATAAATGTAGTTCACTTAAAAAAAAAAAAAACTTTGCTATGTTAAATGGAGCAGAACATTTGAATTCATTCTAATGCCTATCCAAATGTTGTACTGATGAATTGGGATTAATAGAGATTTGTTAATTTGAAAGGGTAAATTACAATGACAGCACCTGTGCTTTGTCACAAAAATAATATCCCTTATAATTTGGATTTGGACTGTGACAGATATAGTTAAGAAATAAATAAAGAAACATATATACAACCAAGACAGACATAATGCTCAAAGCAGTTTTTTATGTGAATTTCTTCTGTGCAGATGATACAAGGTCAGTATAATCCGTTGCCGTGGTTGTTTTACGTCTATAAAAGTTGAAATTTGTAAACCATCGAAGTATATGGAATCTGAAATTACAAGCCAAATTGGTCAAGTATAATGGATCTAATAGAAATTGCAACTTGAACACCATGGCATTTTTTCTCTTTTGACTTGCTATATTTGTTGTTAATGTCTCTAGATTGGTCCTTGATTTTCACCCATCATCCTGAGTTTGAATTCCCACTAGAAGTCCCCCTTGATACTTTATGAGTCATGCATCAAGGTTTATTTCCTAAGGCTGAATTCAAGGTCCCTATCCGGCTAAGATTTCACTACAGAAGACAGAAAAAATAGTCCTTGATTTTTTATTGATAGTCATGGAGCATGTATGATATTACAAAAACATTCTTGAACAAAAGTAAACCTTATCACTCATAGATTATGTAAACATTTTGCGTACATGGGTGAAGCGATCTAAGCCTTTAAGGAACTAGTAATAGGATTGTACATTACATATCACTTATAGTGATTTTTTAATCATTTTTTTTACATATCACTTGTAGTGACTTTTCCTTAGATGTAGTTCATACATCTATGGAAAACTCAAGTAACTTTTAGAAAAGCTATTGAGGAGCTTGGTCATCCTTTTTTCTTTACCTTCCTTTTTCACATAAATTCTTCTAGTTTTCTACTGTGTATAAGCTCTTTCACATATGCGACCCAGTTCCGTATTGAAATCAAAATCCAAGCAGTTTTATTATACGGTCACTCATCACAACAGCTCCATAACTCACCAGCATAGCACCTGAAATAAATTATACATTATATTAATAGATAATTAATATATGCACCTTTAAAACTAAATCATTATTCAACTTGTCTACTTCAAATCTCAATCAAAAACAATTAATTTTCAAGTGTTTAACTAGGATGGATTCTTCGCTATCAATAAATAAGACTTAATCAAGTTACTAGAAGATCCCCTAAATGCACTTTTGGGGAACACTGTACAGAAAGAGGATAACATACAACTAGTTGCCATAGTACGTGATATAAATTAGAAATTAAGAATGAAGTCACGTTTGGGAGTGGTTAGGTGCAAAAGGAAGCCAACCCTGCCAAAATCCATTAGACTTTCAATTGCTATCACAAAGAGACACTAGTGCATCAAGAGATTAAGTGCAACAAGAATGTAAAATATGGGAAGGTCTTAATAGATCAAGGTGAATTGTCAACTATCAAGAGAGATGTACTTTCGTAATGTGATTTTGTTATCAATAATTTCATTCTTCACTAATGTTTAGCATATCATAAACTAAAAAATAATTCGTAATAATATCATTAGTAAGTAATCATTTCTCATAATAACACCCTTAAAAACAAAACTAACAAAGAAACAAGAACAAAGTACGAAAGCAAAATACTTTAACCTAGATTATCAAATTTAGAATTCTAACCTCTACTTCATGGCATGATTTGAAACCCAAATGGTGGCTAGGTCCGATAATACTCAAAGTTATTGGAACAAGATGCCATCTATCATGGAAACTCATAATAATTATGTCTAGTATCTTCCACTACAAAACGCGGGCCCATTAGGCCGCGTTTTTTTGGGCCGCGTTTTGACGGGCTAAAGCCCCGTTTTAAAAACGGGGCCATAGAATGGGTCTAAAGCCGCGTTTTTAAACGCGGCCCAAGCCCTTTAGCTATGGCCCCGTTTAAAATCGCGACCTAAGGACTGCTTTTTTTTTTTTTTTAATGCTTCAGTACTTAAAGTTAAACAGCTAGCTCCTAGCCATCACACACAGCCCCTCCATGATTTGAAGCCCGATACATCGCAACCCATCACACTCAGCCGATCTTCCTTCGGTTCCATCGTCCCCGGAGATTACATCTACTTCAAGTCTCAGGTCCCTCTCCACAAGATCCCCGTACGTTTCTCTCTCTAAATTCTCGATTTTCATTTTCATTTTGAGTTTGTTTTTGTTTTTCTCTTTTTTCATCTGGTTTCTGATCATGGGCTCGTCTCATTAGCCTCATTTTGTTAGTGGGTATGTCTTTGTTTTAGCTAGTGTCTCCTTTTTCTTAGTCATTTATGGAGATTAGTGGATGAGCTTCGGTTTGTAAATCTCTCTGATCATTCTGTGAATTGGGTTTGAGCTTAAATACTGTAATTGAGAGGCCTTTTGATGTGGGTGTGGTTTAGTTTCTTTGTTTGTCTGTTTTTGGGTTTTGCTTGTTCGTCTACACTTATCACTGGGTATGCCTTTGTTTTAGCTATAACTTTTTTTGGCTTTCACTCAATTATGGGGATTCGGATGAGAAATAGATTCATATTTTACTCTTTATAGCATCTACTGGATTTCTTTTTTAAGTCCGATTTATGAAAATTTTGAAAATCTTAAATTATGGCTTAATTATAATTATACACCTCGGCTTTGTAATTCACAATTTTGTTCTTCTTCTTAGGACTTTTTTTTTTTTTTTTTTTTGTTTAAATTTTAATTTGCATAAATGAGCCAGCTATTTTCAATTTTTCTTAATTAGAATTTTCTTTCTTTATTATTTGATAATGTATATGGTCACTAATTAGGAATGATCATTGTGATTTGTGACCTATGTTTGGTAAATGATACAAACTGAGTTTAGATTCTACTTAAAGAAGGAACTTGCAATGATAGGTGAAATAGGGAGAAAAGCCACCAACACAATGAATTGATGGTCATACTAATTCAGAGTAGTCGTCATAGCTGTTTCAACAAGCATTATATTGATATATAGTTGACAGCCCTGGCTGTTGATCAACAAATATTATCCATTAATCATGCTTCGCAGGACTGAAGGTGACATTTTCTGATAATTAATTACATTTCCATCACTACTATAAGTCATTATCTTTCAGAATCTAAGCTGGTTAACTATTACTATCTCACCATTTATTTGTTGTCATTGATGCTCAAAACAATAGTTACCATAAATTTTCGAAAAGCAACATATGATCATAAACAAGCCATATGGGTAGATTTTCAACTGACCCTACCAACGTGGAAGTAATGATATCAGGCAGCGATATGCATCTCACTTCTCACCTCTTGTTTTAACATCTTTCAATTTTAATATGTGGAATATAATTGTGGATTGTGGATTCATTTCACATTAATAAGAGGACTTCTATTCTACCGATATTAATGGTCTTAAATCAAACTACGTGGATTATTAAAGAAAATGCTGAATTACAATTAGATTGATGGAAAACACTTCACTACAAAACAACTAAGGAATCAAACAATTTATGAATCTATGCAAATTGTTAACAATACTACATAAATAAAAGTTTAACAACTACGATAAATTGAACTACATACTTGCATTAATGTATTACAATAATCCTAAGCCAGAGATTGACAAGTGAAATGTGATTGGCTTGGATGTGTGTGTTCGCTTTTTGAAGTGAGTCCTTTTTTCTTTTTTGCTGAATCGAAAAGTGACTCATCTAAGTTTCGACGGTTATAGAAGATCATTGTTTCCATATGGAGCTTCAGCCTTATAATTTTATAAGAGACTTGTCATTAAGTTCTGGTTGTTATCTTGCTAGTTTAAATCTTTGTAATTGCAAGAATTTTTCACACACTTCAATTATATTTGTGAATTTTGATGCTATAACCTCATTTCCATGTTTTAAAATGTAACGTGACAAGTTATATTCCCTTCATATGTGCCAATGCCATTCCTCCGTGGTGGCACTAGTTCTTATCTAATTGCTTTATTTGGAAATTAAATATATTCTTAACACATAGAAGTCTCTCACAAAATGACTTTAGATATGTGAGTATCATAGTATGTGAGAGGATGAATATTCATTCAATAAGAAATCCTCTCCCCTACTATAATTTCCATGTGGCAGAACTAGCTGTGTTCTACCATCTGTGCGCCAATAGGGGATGCAAGTGATGATGATGAGACCCAACCCCCTTCTCCAGGTAGTTGACATGTCTTGAAATGTAACGTTTGAGAATAAATACGACATGGAGCTTTCAATCAATCTTTTAAGTGTGGTCATTTCGTCCATTTCTCTTCATAGACTTAGGTGTCAAGTGTGCGAAAATGATATAAATTTAGCACTTTCGCATTTTCAAAATAATACTCTTGAAGGACACCTAATGATACCATGTGATTGTGACAAACTGAATAAAAGCAATACATAGAATACACGTAAAATTTATCGTATTAACTTAAAAAGATCGTAGAAATTAGAAGACTGAATTGAACTTATGACAAACTTAGATGATGTAATTTGTAATTTAACCTAACAATTGTATGTAATGAAAGTAGGCTTTAAATTATAGATTTGTGTGAGCTACTTGAAACTTTAATAGAGTTTCATCTGTGGAAAAGGTAGAAGTATTTGGGCTAAGGATAGCATGTAATGCATTTAATTTGTATGGTATGATAAATTTAGAACCATATTTGTATAACATTGTTTTGAGTTGTTGTAGCCATAGAAGAACTGAAAAAGATGTCTATGTGTGAAGTCTTAGGCTAATTTAGAAATAATATGAAAAAACAATAAATATTAAAATAACTTATGTGTGTCTACGGACATTTTGAATTTTTATTACCATTGTTCATTTATGTCAAAAATTTTATCGTAATTGAATAATTTATAGATGCATCTATAAATGACTCATGTGAGTAATTTCAATTTTTATTAACTAACTATAGAGAATCTATTCTCCATCATTCTCAGAAAAAAAAGAAAAAGAAAAAAAAAAAAGAGATACTATTCTCCCTTTCTCTTATTAGCCTGATTTTAAAATCAGTATACTTATATAGCTTTCTTGAAACATGTTTTTTATTATGTTCTTGACATAACAATGCAAGGCTGCTCATTGCTTCTTTTAAATTCATGAAAATATGAACGACTTAATTCACTTATTGTCCTGAGTAATAAGAAAATTAAGAAAACAAATGGGAAAAAAAGTAAAGCTAAAAAGCAAGTATAATAATGCCATGATTGACGAACATCACTATCATGTTAAGAGTGTGCACTTAAGCTATATACAGTAACTTCTGTGTAATTGTGAACTTTGAAATTTCATTCCTAATGGCGGTTTACTATATGCAGAAAATTTGGTTCAACAAACCCAAGAAACCAGTAATGTGCGTGCAAAAGAGTTGGGTCCAGAAACCCCCGAATCCAGTAATGGGACTAAAAAGCGTGGGGAAACGCTAATGCGAAAAATATGGGCACTTCCACTGGATAAGAAAATTGAGTTGCCGTTAAATGCAAAAGGCCAACCGCTTGGGGAGAGCAGACAGACATTCGTAAGGTGGTTGGGCACTTTTTGCATCTGCCCCGCCTACTGCCCACTAATGCCTTTGAATTGGACGCATGTCCCTTCTCACCACAAAGAAGATGCCTGGATTGAGATTCAGGTATTAGCATACTTTGTTTGTCTTTAACATTGAAATATTTGTGAGTTAGCTGATCCATATATATATGCCCGAATATGCTCAATGCACTATGAAACATGCCGAATTCCACCCAATCAACTCATTTAAGTGGAATATAAAAATCATTTGGTCATGAATTGAGTGTTGAACTATTTAATTTTTAGTTCTATTAATCATAGTCTGTCAAGTTGTAACACATCTTTTTATTTTTCCATTGTAACACAATTTACAGAAATAAAATAATATAATTTACAGAAAAAAATAATACAATTTACAAAATATAAAGTGGAACATTAAAAGTGAAACAAAGTTGGATATATATATATATATATGCATTTTTTACATTTTTAATATTCAATATATATACATTTTCATAGCCTCATACTTCATTTGCACACATTGCTCTAAAAAAATGGGCCATTGTCTATAGTAGTTCAGCACCAACCGCAAAATCAGATTGTGGCAGTTGGCAATTTGTGCTTGTGTATAATTATTGCCATGCATGTTCACGGTTTGGACCAATGTGGAAAATCCATGTGAAAAACAAGCATGGTTGGTCTTACTCTGATGGTGACACATGCAATAGAAGATGGCTTCTTTGACTTAGCATAAATCATTTATGAAGTATAGGACTCAAATATAAGAACAAAGAATTCATACCAATGAGATTTATGTCACAGAGCACCTTCTAGTGGATATCATTAGGAAATAGGAAGTAGGAGAAGTCTTTAGGTTTTTGTTTAATTAAATGAAAGTTAACCATCCAATTCATTTTGCTTAGAAATTCAGACTTGTTCAATCTATAGCTATATTACGCTACTTTTAATTGTTATGTACAACCGAATGTGTGCTAAATGGCATGTTCAGTAGGGTGGACTATTGCACTATGCTAACTCATTTTTTGCATTTCAGAAAAAGTGGATCATTAACCCAAAAATTCTCCACCCAGCTAATCAAATGCCGTGGGCAATGCACCTACTAGGGGAACTGAGGAGGAACCGACATACCAAGTTGAAAAAAAAATGCTACCCAAAAGATGCGTCCAAAGAAGAAGTCCTTGCAAAAATACCAGGATGGGCTGAACCGCAGCAGTATGTGGATCTAGTTGACTATTGGTTTCATCCAGATACGGAGGTTCAGCTATTTTCTTGCTCTATTATCTTTTATTTATAATATACATATGATGGGGTATTTGAATTTACCGAGTACAGTTTATGTAAGTAATTTCTTCGTTTTAATTTGTGGGCGGGGATGTGTTTGTAGACATTAGTTAATAAGAACAAGAGAAGTCGTTCGTTGCAGAAGGACATAGCGAGGTCAGGGCCTATAACTTTTGCCCAAATTGCAGACAATATGGTAAGAAATGCATTATACAACAACTAGCCAAGGTTTTAATAGTCTACTATTTTAGATTCAAATGTAATAAATGTAAAGAGTTTGATGAAATTAATTTACTGATGAATCTGAGGATAATGTACAAAGTTAGTATGTAATGTTTACTATTGCTTGCGTCATTAGTATAAATTCGTTATAAAAACTAATGTCAGAGGAGCATGTGAGGTTACATGTTGTTGCAGAGGAGAGCACAGTGTTGGGGTAAGGAAGACCACAAACATATCCATGTTCATGACTGTTAATAAACATTTCTTGTGATGTTTCCTGTTCTTGATTAGTTATTTCATTAATATTATGTTTGGTATATAGCAATTGCTTGTTTTGTGAATTTCCTTTTTTGTGTTACCTTGTATGTGGAAAACTAAATAGGTTGAAAGCGGACAGCTCCAATACAGTTGGCATGCATATGCACATAGGGTAGGGGCACTTATGTGAAGAAATGACTGTTTTGTGGAGATAGTTTTGTGTACAGTATGCTTTAGCTGTATAGGGACAACCAAAAAAAAAAGAAGAAGTTAAAGAGCCATAAATTGATAGGAACATTTCATTTTTCTTCATTTTTTTATTCATAGTTTTGACGTTGTGACAGCAAAGACAAGTGAGAGAGAGGAAATGTTTGGGACCAATATATAGAACTTTGGGACCAAAAACCAGTTGATACTAAGCATTCACATAAAGAAAACAACTCACATGTCTTTTTGAACGTAATCATCTACGGCTTTAAATTTGTTATACATTATATTGTATGTTATGTCCCAAATTTCATTTGCTATGTTTTGGTTGTCAATTGCTGATTCATATCACGAACATAAATTTTCGTTATTGTAATGAGACTGTTGAGTATGATGTAGGCAAAAGAAAGTGGGCAAGCAGTGGAGCGTGCAGTTATTTTCACGAAAGTATACTGCAAGAAAGATGGGACTCCTATTAGTACTGACGTGGAAGATAAGATTGTAAGCCTTATCGTACCCTATTTCTTTCGTATTTTGTGCGTGAATTGTTTGTAGCGAGTAATATGTTATTTTGGTTCTTGTATGAAAACAGAAGAAAATGATTGAAATTTTAAACAATGGGGGCTCACTACAAGGAGAGCGTCACCAAGGGATTTTATGGTCAAAAACTGATGCGTTTGCACAAGTGATGGGGAAAGAACGTTGTGGACGTGTACGAGGGGTCGGTTTTGGACCAACCCCATCAGGAAGAAGTGGGTCCAACCTTCCACGTTATATATCGACTCCACCATCGTCCAGTGAAACGGCCCAGCGGATGACTGACTTGGAAAAGTCGTTGAGGGACGAACTTGCCCAGTCAGAGCAGAGGCATCAGGAGCAAATTGCCGACATGCATGCAAAGCATAAGGAGGAAATCGTCGAATTACATGCGCGGCATAAGGAGGAAATCACTGAAGCAATAGCCGACGCTCAGAGAAACATCTTAGCCCAATTGCAGCCATTTCTAAATACTCTTTCAGCATCTCAGGTACTTTCAATGTTGTAATTAATTTACTGAAAATTGCGTGTTAATTGCTCCTCATTATTATGTACTACTAATACAATGTGTTTAATATATTTAGGGTAGCGATCCATCACAATGTCTTCGTTAGATGACTCTTCCACATATGTATTGACAGGTATGTCTACGAGGAAATGTTTTGCCTCCCTATGTACCAACTAATTGGATGTGACAAAATCAATTCCCATGAGCTTATAGTGTATTCTTTGGTACCCCAATTGCTAAACTGGCTCTACAGAGCCCATCTACTCAATTTTCAAAGTTTATATGATGTTAACATTGTTGAGGTAGTTTTATGGCAATCATGCTAACTTAACCCATTTCATCTCTCTCTGTAGAAACATCCTCAGTAAAACAAAGATTTATATGTATATATAATATATATATAAAGAAGAAAAAGAAAAGGAGAAAAGTTGAGCTAAACGATCCTGAGGTGGGTTTGGTCTTATTTCAATGGAAATGCTGTAGATAAGCCAGGTATGTATTATTTCATGAGCTATATATTCTGATGGTTTTTGATAAAAAAATTGAACCTTTTGACGTTTTTTTTTTTTTTTTTTTTTTTTTTGTGTGGGTTATGTCCTCTGATCAGTTATATACATAATTATTATAAAGAAATCTGAAAAAGATAAGAAGAACATATCTTGATACAAAGTGTGAGGGATGATCATGGCGGTTGCTGAGAATGCTAGTCAAAATTTTGAGAATACTACTATGCCTCAGTTTGTGATTTTAATATCACTGTCATCATGTATTGCTTATGTTTGTGATTTTAAGGAGTTATATACTTATGTTTCTGACATTCAACTCGTATTGCTTTTGTTGAGTTCATAGTGGTAATTGCCTCTAAGCTCTTGATCTTTGTATGCCAAATATTTAGCACTTGTGTGCATTCTAATTGTTTGAGAGCAAATAGACATGATACTCTCATATTGTTTGAAGTTATATTAGCAGTCCTAGCTTGACAGTTTGTAGCATTTAGGAACCCAAGTTTATCCATGAACTTTTTGGTTTTTTTTGGGAAAAAAATTCCTTTACTAACTTGAACTCACATGTCTTTGTTAGAATGCTTTTTATATATTATATGTTAGGAGAACCCTTAAATACATTGTGAGTATTCATTCAGCATGCACAACTTTCTAGTACTGCAAAAAAAGCATGCACAACTTTCTTCACAATGGAAATTAGTATGTATTGTGAAGAAAAATATAGAAAGGTCTTGGGTGTATCCATTTGTCTGTGCAAAAAGCAACAGCCATGCTACTGTGGAATGTGAATCTTCAAAATGTTTAGGCTGAAATGCATTGTTGGTCTTTAAAGTTTATAAAATGAGTGCTATTGGTCTGTCTAATTCTCTTACCCCAGCCAACAAGTTACTCAAGCTGTTATGTCATTAAAAAATGGCACCTTATTTCTCCATTAGGCACAAACAAGAAAACTAATGGAAGTAGACAAAGGGCCAATAGCATTGTTTTTGAAACTTTAGGGACTATTAAGTGTTCAACAGGTAATTTTGGTCAAATTATTATTTGACGCCTATGAGACATAAAAATGTGTAACACTTAGTGGCAAGGGAAAGGAGTCTCTAATTTTTCGATGGTTCCAAATAGGCTTTTATGAGTTCTCAATCTCATTGCTCAACATTTGAAGTTTTGATATATATGGTTAAACAATTGTAATTTTCCCTAGTAAATGTGTGTTCAGATTAGCTTTTTGCTTATTTGTGGAAAGTTGGCAAAAGTTAGACTATAATAGCTGTATATGAGCAAATTAGTTAAATGAGAATTTTGTGGCATTTAGTAAGAGTTTCCTTAAAATTAGTAAGCCTTAGCTATTTAAGTTATAACTACCCTGGATGTGTTTCTTTAGTTGATTTATGTAGGATTCTATTTGAACGAGTTCATGTGACGAAGATATGATACTGAATTTAAAAAAGAGCTTGTTAAATGAGGCCAGAAAGCGCATCTTATTAAGTTGTGGATGGAAGGATTCTTACACTACAAGTGTTGTTGCTGAGTTGCACTAATAAGAGATGCAGCTAATGGGAAGTCATTGGAGAAAACAACATTTTCCCATGCTTAAATGGCAAATTGAGTGGCAATTGGACCTATTAAAAAAAATAAAAAAATCTGGAGATGGTGGGAGGGATAGAGAAGGTAGAGGATTGATTCTCTCTCATGGTTTCAAATCTTGACTTTTTTAATTGGAAGTGTTGCACTTAATAGATGATTTTCCCATGCTCCTTCCCACCTGAGGAGCATCTTGGGGTCTTAGCTCTTTGGTATGTGTAAAAGTAGGAGTTTTAGGCAAATATGGGTTTTCTTGGTTTAAATTGTTGCCCAATCCTAGACATTGGGTTTATAGCATCTCTCGATGGGTTTGACTTGGATCTGCATGGCTATGAGTTAATTTCTGAATGGATATATATAATTGCAGACAATGTTTTATTTTTCTTTAGTTTTTGAAATTTTTTTTCTAATTGACTATGTTATAAAAGTTCGAAATAGCTGACTGTTGTGTTTTATATTTTTGCAGTGCCCTACATGTAGACAAGGCACCCCTAGAAGCATCCGAGATAGCTATAGGAAGTATAAACTTGATGTATATATGTGATTGATAATTGGAATTGTGACAGGATGCTTATTTTGTTGACGTATAAACTTCATGCCTATTTTGTTGTTGTATTGAACTACATGTGATTGATAATTGGAATTGTGACAGGTTTGAGAAAATTTCTGAATTTTGCTAGAATAACAAGTTAGAATTGTGTGTGTGGTTTTTATAGTAGCGTTTGACAAACTTATAGCAGCGTTTTGTAATTTGCATTCGTCATCTAGCCTAGGAAAAAAAAAGAAAAAAAAAAGAAGAAGGCCTATAGTCGCGCTTAAAAACGCGGCTGAAATATGAGTTTCTACACAGGACTGGTCTAAAGCGCGGCCGTACGTGTTCTACGGCCGCGTTTAAACCGCGGCCATACGTTCCATTCTATGGCCGCGTTTAAAACGCGGCCTAAGGACTGGACATACGGTCGTGTTTTAAACGCGGCCTAAGGACTAGACATATGGCCGTGGTTAAAACGCAGCCTAAGGACCAGATCTTAGGCTGCGCTTAAAACGTGGCCAAAGGACTCATCCTTAGGCCGCGTTTAAAACGCGGCTGTAGGATGAACCCTTAGGCCGCTGCTAGAAACCGCGGCCATAGACCCTCTCGGGCCTATAGTCGCGGATTTTAGGCCATGTTTGAAAGTGCGGCCTAAAAAACCGCGGCCATAGGCCAAATCGGGCTATGGCCGCGTTTTTGTGACCTATAGCCGCGTTTTTAAACCGCGGCCACAGGTGCTTTTTTTTGTAGTGTTCACACTATATCCTAGATACCACAGGTGCATGTATCGATTCGCGAGTTCATGGTTATAATGACCTTATTATTCAAAACATCAAAATTTAGTGGTTATCAAACATGTATAATAATAGACAGTTAAAAAAAAAAGCAAATTCATAGAAAAGAAAAAAGAGTTTACCCTTCCTAAAAAATAATGATGAACACATCTAATATAATGGGGCAATCCATTGCAATAGTTGATGGAAAGGATGGAGGCACTACAAGAAAAAAAAAGTTTATTACAACAAAAAAATCGTTGCAATAAATAACCTTAGATTCATTGCAATAGTTGATGCAGTGTGTTACAATAAAATATGAGGTAATATGTTTGAGCAACAAAAAATTTCATTGCAATAAACTATAAATATTTTAATGACAATTTTAATCCAATGATATATATGTTGTTGCAATAAACAATTTATTGCTTCAAATATCTTATAGTAATAGACTACTACTTCACGAATTTAGATTGAAAATAATTGACAAAAATAATTCGGGTTAAGTTATTGCAACGATATATTCGTTGTAATTGATAATTATTTCATACTTGTCATTGCAATAGGTTGTAAAATAATTGATATCAAGTTATTGCAATGATATATGCTTCATGTTTGTCATTGCAATAAATTCTAAAATAATTGATATCAAGTTATTGCAATGATATATTCATTGCAATAAGATATACTTGGAACAAAATAATCAAGATTCCTACTAAAATCCACACGATCGTATTATCAGTAAGCGCACTAGTAGCTTCCTTAACTCCCCCCATTGCTGACAATAACTACACTAAGTAGGAAATCATAATGTAAATTATTATTTAGAATATTAGATACGAAGAGTTCATGAAATGTAAAGTTATAAATAATTGTAACGAAACTAAATAAATTGAATAAATAGCTTAATTTGTAATTGCAAAAATAGTTGGTATCAAGTTATTGCAACGATCTCTTCATTTTAAACTTTTGCAACAAATTTAAGTAACAAATTTGTGGGGGAAAAAACAGTTACCAAACATACCCTTACCCTTACCCTTACCATTCCTTAAAAAAAAAAAAAAGCCACCAATAAATGATTAGATAATTCATTCCTAAAGAATAGCAATAAATAATTATTTCATAATAATAATAATTCATTTATTAGCTTTCTTTTGAATGAATAAATGATATGTAATAATAATAATAATAATAATAATAATAATAATAATTATTATTATTATTATAGGGGTGATAGGCCCAATCCAAGGACATCCAGTAATCCAAGGACGGGTAAACGCTGTTATGGAAGTCGGCATTAGTAAATAAAGAAAGGGGTCTGGCCATGATGGTTCGAGAAGATGGTCTGAGGAAGGATGCTTCCTCGGCTGAGCAAAGTAGAAGTCAGAAGGTGCGGTTTGCCGCCTAGAAGCAATGTTCCAAGAGATTTTATTGATAAGGATATACATCATGGATGCACAGGACAAAGGAAAGCTATGAAATATCTAAGAGAAAGCTGCTACCACCGCATTAAATGCTTTGTAGTTAACTCTTTGGCCGCATTAATGAGGAAGTGATACCTGAACAGTAATTTTTAGTCTTACTGCTACTCTCAAAGACTTCAGGAAGGTGCTGATGGGACAAGGATTAACACTAGCAATCTAATCCACACATGGAGGGTGAAGATGAAAGAAAGAAGATAGTATAAAATAGAAAGGAGTTCCTTAAGAAGGGGGTATCGCAGATTTGAGAGAAAAACATTGTAGCAACAAGAATTGAACTTGTAATAAAAATTCAAAGAAAGATATACTAGAATTAATCTCCTCGAACTGTGCCGAGGACGATTTTCCTTGGGAAAAACAATTTTATCTTTGATTCCTTGTCATCTGGATCCACTTTAATTATTGTTTCAGTTCATCATGTTAGGTCACAATCTGAATGACCCCTTGTGATTAACCCATTAACCCTAATTAATTAATTTAGCCAAGTAATTAATTAATCAATTAATCATGCAATTTTATGGAAGCACAAACAAATCACCAATCAACTAAATATGCAGCGGAAAATAAATAACACGGTGATTTGTTTACGAATGAGGAAAACCCTAATGGCAAAAACCCCACCGGGTGATTTTCAGGTCACCACTCCCGAAACTCCACTATTATCAAATCAAGCGGTTACAAGTAAAGGAATCCCTAGTACCTTACCAACCTACAGTTGAACCCTTACCCCAATACCCAATTGGACTTGATCTGTAGTGACAGTCTCCACCCTTGATGCACGACTCCCAAGTACGTGACTAACCAATGCGCGGATCCAAGTACGCGACTTCAGAACACCAACTGAGGAAGAATGGTTGGCTGCAAAGTTCTTCAGTTCATCCACTTGATGAATAGCAGGAAGATGCTTGGTTACAAAACCCTATGGTGCAAATACACAGCAACTTCTTGATGAAGGATGAACTAGGTCAAGAACTTCGTCTGTTGATCACAATTTGCTTAAACAGAGATTGCTCAATGATAATGCAACTTGTGTCACACAAAACGGCTCTTAAAATAATCCTTTTATATGTTTAGGGTTAGAAGAAAAGAAGTCCCAAAAACATATTCACGGATCCCAAGAAAATCAGATTGGAATTCTGACTTTTTAAATCTCGACAGATAGCAGGTGTCGAGGTAGCTATCGAGAGGTGTCGAGCTTTAAAAACTTTGCATTTCAGCTTGCTTTTTCTTGAACAGACTTGATGACTTCAACACTTGACCTTGAAACATTGTTTCTTGAAGTATTAAAAACACCTAGATCTACCCAATTACAAGCAGAGTGCGTTTTGTCAAAGGATTAGCCAATTTACATAACTAAGTGACATATGTTCTTAAACAAGTTAAAACATATATGTCCTAACAATCTCCCCCTTTGGCAATCCGTGACAAAACCACAACAAACAAATGAGCATATGAGAGAAGTCATAAATCACTCAACTCATATTCACTTGTTGAATACAATAAAATCTATCCTAACACAAACTCTTGAAAAACTTTGCAAGAAGAGAGCTTATGATAAGTAGACTTTGACAACCTGTATTTCTGAAACACTTTAAACAAAACTCATCAAGGCATCTTGTGTGAAAACAGAAATAAATAGATTGCATACAAGTATAAAGAACATGTGTATAAAGATAGAAAAGAAACAACACACGAAGAGAGAGGTGAAAGAAACATACATCAACATATATAAGAGAGAAGATAAGTACAATGTATGTAAGAATGGTCAAAGGACCTCATATACAAGAACAATGCATCTATAAAGAATAGAAAAGAAAAGATACATCAAACCTCACTACATCCCTCAAAAGTATCAACACTCCCCCTATCAAAGATGTCCTATACTAACTCTCCCCCTAAGATGACTACTCTCATAACCCAAAACTACTTCCCCTTTTTGTCACGAGTGACAAAGGGTAGAGTGTCATGTAGACATCTCATCGACAGAGCTAGCATCTCCATCATCATCATCATTATCATCCTCATCATCCTCAGAATCTGAAGATGAAGATGCTCTAGAACGCAGAAGGTTCCGAGCAGGAGTAGATTTACGTTTGGGTGCCATAGACACTACTAACGTAAAAGAATGAGAAAGAGATAGAGAGGGAGACAAATAGAAAAGTCCCAAATCAGTTCAAATATGACAGATATATGAACAACGAGTATGTATGCATGGGAATGCATGAACATGTGACATGCAAAACAGAAATATCATCATGGGCTCAGCCCAATCCAATCCTAATCAGCATATAAACAAAGTACTCACATCTAAATGCATGAAAATATCATTATAATGCACATGAAATGCAATGTATGACATTTTGAAATCATTTAAGTCCAAACCCAACCCAAAATTTCAATAAAAACTCAACAATTTTGAAAAACCCCAAATTTTTATGAAAAATCCCAAAAACTAGGTTTTCAAAACATGAAATGCATGAAAAAGGAAGAGAAAAGAGATCTTACCAAGTGATTGAAGCAAGGAATGGGCAAGATCCAAGAGGGTTGGAGGATTTGAGTGAAAGGAGAGTGAAAGGGAGATGAACAGACACGGAGAGATCGAGAGAGATCGAGTGAGAAATGAAGAGAATCGCGATCTGCTCTTAAATAGGCACCTCAGTAAATCTCGACAGCTGAGGTGTCGAGAGGTATCGAGGAATCTGTCGAGGAAGGTATCGAGGAAAATTCCTTCGACAGATGCAGGTGTCGAGAAAGAAGACACAAACAGCACAAGTGAATCTCGATCGATCCAACAGGTGTCGAGAATCTATCGAGAGGACAGAGACTTTCTCGATCGATCCACCAAGTGTCGAGGGAAGTGTCGAGATTGCGATAAGAAAAGCTTGAGAATCTCGACAGATGACCAGGTGTCGAGAAGGTGTCGAGGAGGTGTCGAGCCTTCAGTGAAAAGCAGTTTTCCGAGAAGAGAAAAACACAGACATGAATGCAATTCAACTTACACCTCAACCATAGATCCAAACAACATATTTAGCTCTCAAAAACATCTCTCAAAAGAAGTTAACAACACATGGATCCTCAGAAACACACACACACACTAAACAAGTCTAACCAATTTTATATTTCAAAAACAAGTCAAGACAGTTTAGTGAGCATACATTAGCATATGTAAACACTTGTGATGGCCAAATCACATTGTACCTGCACATGTATCAAGAGTAGCAAGGAATATTGCGTGTTGTGTGTGAAAAACATCGCAAGATTGCATATGTGTATACATGTTATGACGATCTGAGATATGAGAAAATAACTTTAACTCACACACAATCATAACTGTTTGATGGGGACTATCACCTTCGAGGTATATCCTATAACTCCCACATCTCCTAGAAAACACGCTTGCAATCATATTTAAAGCATCTTTAATCTTTTTGCTTTATATTTTCTTTGCATATTTTTCTTTTAAGCATATCATGCATGGGCATAAAAAAGAGAGAAAAGAAATACCCAAGATGTTAAGCATTTGACATCGCATTTTTGCTATGCCGAAGCATACGAATGTCTTTGACACTGCACTTTTGCTATGCCGAAGCATACAGGTGTCATACTATGATTGGCGGGTAACAGTGGTGAGATAGTTATTTATGCCTTTCTCTTAGGATTTTCTAGTCCTACCCGTCAAAAAGAGTGATATGAGTGTTAAGTTTTAAGAGATAACTTAATCTTACTCATCACAAACAAGAGCCACAAAGCTCACTTGCTTAGTTGTGCATAGAGATGCTCATCTAAGCTACAAGAGATACAAAGTTTAGAAACTTTGTTTCAATGGCCTTCCAAGATACACAAATACCAAAGTACACATAACACACACTGTTTTTGTATTTTTCTGATTTTTCAATTTTTTATTTTTTTATTTATTTTTATATTAAAAACAAAATGAGCAAAACTGAAAATAAACAAACAAAAACATGTTAAACAAAGCAAAGCAAAAACTAGATGCAAATGCATGAGGAAGAGGGACAAGAGAAGGAGATCAATCCATGGAGATGACACCAATGTTTTGATGAAGGAATTCAAAACGTTTGATGTCAAGAGGTTTGGTGAACAAATCAGCCTTCTGATCATCGGTGTGGATGAACTCAAGAGTGAGAGTACCATCTTCGACAAGCTCCCTAATGAAGTGATGTCGAATCTCTATGTGTTTGGTTCTAGAATGTTGAACCGGATTCTTCGAGATATTGATGGCACTGGTATTGTCACAGTAAATAGTGAGATGCTCTTGACAAATACCATAATCATGGAGGAGTTTTTGCATCCAGAGGAGTTGGGTGCAACAGCTACCAGCAGCGATGTACTCAGCTTCTGCAGTGGATAAGGAGATGGAATTCTGCTTTTTGCTCATCCAAGAGACAAGATTGTTACCCACATAAAAGCAACCCCCCGAGGTACTCTTTCTATCATCAGCATTACCAGCCCAATCGGCATCAGAGTACCCAGCTAAGACACCATTAATGTCCTTGCTATACCACACACCGAACTCAGCAGTGGTTTTGACATACTTTATAATTCTTTTTAAAGCAGTCATGTGAGATTCTTTGGGGTTAGCCTGATATCTAGCACACACACCAACACTATAACTAATGTCAGGTCTACTAGCAGTAAGGTAAAGAAGACTACCTATCATGCTTCTATAGAGAGAAGGATCAACACTCTTGCCTAACAAGTCTACAGTGAGTTTAACATTAGGGCTCATAGGGGTTCTAACAGAACTAGCAGAATCCAAACCAAACTTTTTCACAAGATTCTTAGCATATTTAGATTGAGAAAGAAATATACCTGAGTCTTGTTGGCGAATCTGCAATCCAAGGAAGTGAGTTAGCTCTCCAATCATGCTCATCTCGAACTTGGCTTGAATGAGTTTTGAGAAGCCATGAGCCAGTTCATCCTTAGTCGACCCAAAGATGATATCATCAACATAGACTTGAGCAACTATCAACTCCCCATCTTCCCTTTTGATGAAGAGGATTTGATCAGCCTTCCCTCTTGTGAACCCATGTGACACAAGATATTGTATGAGTCTATCATACCAGGCTCTAGGAGCTTGCTTCAACCCATAAAGTGCCTTTTTAAGGTACAGCACATGATCCGGAAAGTGTGGATCAATGAATCCTTTTGGTTGAGCCACATAGACATCCTCTTTGAGTAACCCATTCAGGAAGGCAGTCTTTACATCCATCTGATAGAGTTTGAAATTCAGTTGACATGCTAGGGCAAGAAGAATTCTGATTGACTCCATTCGGGCAACTGAGGCAAATGTCTCATCATAGTCTACTCCTTCCATTTGTGAGTATCCTTGAGCCACAAGTCGAGCTTTGTTGCGAATCACATTTCCTTCTTCATCAGTCTTGTTGCGGAATATCCACTTTGTACCGATGATGTGTTCTCCTTCCGGTCTAGGCACTAGAGTCCAAACATCATTCCTCTGAAACTGGAGTAATTCATCATGCATTGCTTCAACCCAACTTTCATCTTGAAGTGCTTCCTCAACTTTCTTAGGTTCAACCTGTGACAAGTAGCAGGAATAAGACACAAAGTTAGCAACACATTTATCAACTGTACGTTTCCTTAATGTGAGTTCATTCATGTCTCCCACAATGACTTCTGGAGTTTAATTTGATTCTAGATGAAGGTCCCTTCTTTTCTTGAGATTCAGACTCTGGTGAATTGGGTAAGTCTGCAGGTTCTTCCACAATACTGGGAGTACTGGGAGTACTTGGAGAAGCAGGTTCTTGTTCAGTAATGTCTTGAACTTCCCTAGTCTCAGAAGGAAGAATTTCCTTGGGGAGTCCCTCAGTGCCTTTCTCAGAACTTGACTCTGAAGACTCATCAATGACGACATTTACTGTCTCCATTACCTTCATAGTTCTTTTGTTGTACACTCGATAAGCCTTGCTTGTAGAAGAGTAACCCAGAAATATGCCTTCATCACTCCGGGAGTCAAACTTTCCCACATTCTCTCTATCCTTGAGAATGAAGCAGGTACTTCCAAAAATTCTGAAGTACTTCACATTAGGCTTCCTTCCTTTCCACAACTCATAGGGAGTCTTTTTGGTACCGGGTCTGAAGTATACCCTATTTACTGTATGACATGCAGTGTTTACAGCTTCTCCCCACAAGTTTCTAGCCACATCTTTGTTATGCAACATGGCTCTAGCCATCTCTTGAATAACCCTGTTCTTCCTTTCTACCACACCATTCTGCTGAGGGGTAATAGGAGCAGAGAATTCTTGAGATATACCCGATCTTGTACAGAAGGATTCCATGTATGAGTTCTCGAATTCCTTCCCATGGTCACTTCGAATTCGATCAATCTTCAGGCTCTTTTCATTCTGCAGTCTTGTGCATAAAGCTTCAATGTGCTCAGGAGCATCAGACTTGGATCGTAGTAGAATGACCCAAGTGTATCTGGTGAAGTCGTCTACCACAACCATGATGTATCTCTTACCCCCAAGAGACTCAGTTCTTGTTGGACCCATAAGATCTAAGTGCAACAGTTCCAATGGTCTGGATGTAGCTGTCGTCTGAGTGCCTAGATGCTTAGCTTTTGTCTGTTTTCCAAGCTGACATGGTCCACACACCACATTGCTAATTCTACTAAGCTTTGGTATCCCCAAGACTGATTCATGCTTAGATACAATAGATAGATGCTTGTAACTAGCATGTCCCATTCGTTGATGCCACAGATCTTCATTAGGCAAACGAATGCTATTACACACAATATCAGCATCAGGAACCAATCCATAGCATGACACTAATGAGCTTATTTCCAGACTCATCCATGACAAGACACTTCCCTTTTGAGAATAGCACCATGAAGTCTTGATCACATATCTGACTAATGCTCAATAGGTTTACCCTTAGACCTTCTACATAAAGGACATTCGCAATGTCTGGCAGTCCTGGCAGAGATATAATCCCTTTCCCTTTAATTTGTGACTTGCTTCCATTACCAAAAGTAACATTGCCACCTTTCTTAGACTCAAAGATCTTAAAGAGAGATCTGTCTCCAGTCATGTGTCGTGAGCAACCACTATCAAGATACCATAGACATGTGTCCATTACCTTGAATGCAGACTTCATCATGAAACATACTTCATGCTTAGATGATAAATCAGAGGGAATGGTTCTTTCTCTCAACTGCCTTTTATGAGCTAAGCCTATAACTTTCACTCTTCTCAGACGAACTCCTTTGCACATTTTCATTCTGAGACAGTCTAGTTTCTTCTTAGCAAAACTGAGATCTTTTCCAATGGTCATCATAAGAGAATTCAAATAACTTTTAGACTTGTATTTTCTGAGACACTCAAGCAAACAATGATTAGAAAAACAAGATGTATTTGAAAACAAAGATCTCATCAAGCAGGTTACAGCCAATGACAACAGGGGTCAATGGATCAACACAGCAAAGATTAAATCCTAATTAGAGTGTGCCTGCTCTGATACCACTTGTTAGGTCACAATCTGAATGACCCCTTGTGATTAACCCTAATTAATTAATTTAGCCAAGTAATTAATTAATCGATTAATCATGCAATTTTATGGAAGCACAAACAAATCACCAATCAACTAAATATGCAGCGGAAAATAAATAACACGGTGATTTGTTTACGAATGGGGAAAACCCTAATGGCAAAAACCCCACCGGGTGATTTTCAGGTCACCACTCCCGAAACTCCACTATTATCAAATCAAGCGGTTACAAGTAAAGGAATCCCAAGTACCTTACCAACCTACAGTTGAACCCTTACCCCAATACCCAATTGGACTTGATCTGTAGTGACAGTCTCCACCTTTGATGCACGGCTCCCAAGTACGTGACTAACCAATGCGCGGATCCAAGTACGCGACTTCAGAACACCAACTGAGGAAGAATGGTTGGTTGCAAAGTTCTTCAGTTCATCCACTTGATGAATAGCAGGAAGATGCTTGGTTACAAAACCCTATGGTGCAAATACACAGCAACTTCTTGATGAAGGATGAACTAGGTCAAGAACTTCGTCTGTTGATCACAATTGGCTTAAACAGAGATTGCTCAATGATAATGCAACTTGTGTCACCCAAAACGGCTCTTAAAATAATCCTTTTATATGTTTAGGGTTAGAAGAAAAGAAGTCCCAAAAACATATTCACGGATCCCAAGAAAATCAGACTGGAATTCTGACTTTTTAAATCTCGACAGATAGCAGGTGTCGAGGTAGCTATCGAGAGGTGTCGAGCTTTAAAAACTTTGCACTTCAGCTTGCTTTTTCTTGAACAGACTTGATGACTTCAACACTTGACCTTGAAACATTGTTTCTTGAAGTATTAAAAACACCTAGATCTACCCAATTACAAGCAGAGTGCGTTTTGTCAAAAGATTAGCCAATTTACATAACTAAGTGACATATGTTCTTAAACAAGTTAAAACATATATGTCCTAACACATCAGGGCCTAGTTTTTCAACCTACTCTCTACAAATTCGTTGTATTGGGCTTTTTGGGCCTAAATCCATCCATCCTTTGGGCTTGGGAACCAAATTGAGTCCTTACAATAATAATAATAATAATAATTCATTTATTAGCTTTGAGATGAATATTAAGTTTTTTTTTTTTTTTTTTTGATAGGAGATGGATATTAAGTTAATGTCTATTTTTTTTCTTTACTAGCTAGTAGATTATATTAAATATATTAAATTAAATTTTTTTAGAGAGTCTTCAATATGATCATATTACAAAGATTATTTTATCTTTTTCAAAAACAATTTTATCTATTGGTAATGGTCCATCCAAATGCTATGAGAAACAATGTGTTTCTGGGCATGTATGCGTGCGCATGCTTTATGTATGCGTATGCATACTTGAGGCATGCGTACACATACGCGTGCCTAGAAACCCAGATTTAGGGTTCTTACTATTTTGTTTGTTTTGATTAATTTTAATCACATGTTTATGTCCTGTTGAATCTGGTTTTCACGTGTCTAGGTATAGGGTTAGTAGAATAACATGTTTTACTTGTTTAATTAATATATTGATAATTAGGGTTTATATCTTGGATGAACAATATGAACATGCACATTAACATGAACATGCATTGATGTATACGTGCGGTGATGAGCATGATATGGTTGATGAACATGATGAATATGCTTGGTTGATATCATGATGCTATGCTTGGATGTTTGGGATATGCTTGATGTTGATGCCTTATTAGTGATACTGTTTTGTGATGTGCTTGCTGCCCTTAGATATATTTTGCTAGATGAATGGTAGGGGTTTCATGCTTTGGATGAGTATGGGACATTTGCCATGTTTGGATGTTTGATGCATGTTAGTGCGTGTGAGTTTAGAATAACATATTAGAGGATTCTTTGATGGGATTAGGATTTGGAACACAATGAGTGGAGGTTGACCTACGATTTGGGTGGGGTTAGGTGCCTAATATCTTCCTATCCCCATACCTAATCTCTGGATACGTGCTCTGGTAAAGATTAATCATTCCACAAGGGCGCTATATTTATGATTCCTAGACCTAATCTAGGTGGCGACTCCATTTACACCCTCCGCCACGGTCCACCCTAGGCCAAGGCGTACTTCCCATGTCTTTAGAGACACCCAAAAACTCGTCGTGGGCTCTTGCGCCCACACTTGTAACCACTTGTTCTTGATTAATGAATTCTTGGGAGTGGTGACCTGAAATTCACCCAGTGAGGTATTTGCCTTGTGAAGGTTTTCTCCATTTGTCAACAAATCACTTTGTCAAGTTTAGTTTTTGCTGCACTCTAGATTATTTGGTGATTTGTTCGTACCTCCACATTATTTGCATGTAATTTGATCTAATTAATCAACTTAAGTAATTGAATTATTTAATTGGAGTCAATCTATAACCCAACATAAAGAATATTAATTAGGACTAATTCAATTTAGAGGATAATTGCACATGACTTAATGAGATAAAATAATTGTCTTGAACTATATAAAATTTTCTTGGTGACTTTTTTTTTTTTAATAAACGTAAAATAATACTATATAATATACCATATTAAAATAATACTATATATATTTGTGTGTTTCTAATTTTTGTTGATTTTAAAATTTATTGATATACTTTGCTTGGCCTTGTAAAATATTTTCTGGGCTCTAACACTGCGTCACTAGATTACTATCATAAATATTCTTATAACTATAAGAGGTTCCACACACACACACACACACACAAAATGAGTATGGTAGAATTTCCCATAAAATCAATGTGTGTTTGTTCTTCCCTAATTCGGCCAAATATGTACTTTGTAATGCAAGAACAATAATGTACAAGATTTAGATGATAAATAAAAATTCCTTTATTCCAGGAACTCTAAATATGTGTACATCCAAGTTCGGGGACTAGTAGTTAGTTTATTGAATCAACAATGAGCATGAATATACTCCTAGGGGGCAAAAAAATAAAGCATAATTGAAATTAAGAGGGGGACTCATTAATGTTAGAAAATGCTAAAGTTATTACCAAATTTTATTATCAAAAGCTTATAAATTGATATTGCAATGAATGTTTCTTTTTGAGTTATTTCAATAACATAACAATCAAATTTTTGCATTAATTTTTTTTTTCTTTTTTATGATTGATGACATATCAATTGATATGCTTACATCCTTCCCAAGAATAAAAAGAAATAAATAAATGCTAAGCAGTAAGCACATACGATTGACATTGGGATATTACAATTTTTTTTACGTGAGACTTATATATTGATATGTCACAAATCATAAAAAAGTAATTCAAACATTTATTTATTATGTTATTGAAATGACACAATTTACATTTATTGCTAGATAGATTTTTAAAATTTTACAGTAAAATTGGTAGTAGATTTAACATTTTCCTATATAAAGTTTGTGTCATTCAATTAATGTTTGACTCAATCTATTATTTATGACTATGAGGCTTAAGGTAAATTGGAAGACCATTAACCAGAATGGGTGATATATTGAAAGACAACTTTTCATCTAGAATTGCTTTCTCCCACTTGAATCTTGTCACCACATTATGCATAAACACTAGTATTTCTAATCGAGCATACTCCCTCCCAGGACACATTCGAGCTCCTCCTCCAAATGGTACAAAAGTGTAAGGTTCAGGTCCATTCCCTTCAAATCTTGAAGGATTAAATTTCTCAGGATCTTGAAAGTATTTGGGATTTTTATCATTTTATGTGTCGAATATGGAGTCCAATTTGTCTGCAAATATATGGATTAACACTAAGAATCACCACTATAACATAGAGAATTGATGTATAATTTAGCTCATGTACTGGTAACTATGTAAGTGTCACATACCTTCCACCCTTTTGGAATAGTAAAATTTGTGTAAGTGAAGTCATTTACAACCTCCCTAAATGTTCCTTAAGTAGGTGGTGTTAGCCTCATAGACTCAAGTGCCACATTCCAAGAGTACTTCATCTTTTTAATGTCGTCCCAATTCAACAAATCATTCTGGCCTTTGGATATTGCAATTTCCATTTGCTCTGTTTACAAATAAGGCCCACTTTTTCATTAGATTAATCATTCGAGTGTGTTTCAAGTTGCTCATTAAATCTCGATAAGTAGCTTTTTGTTGAGCTATCTGTTAAGCTTCAATAAAACAGTTTTTCTTTACTTGTTTCTCGGATCAATATTCATGTCTTTAATAAAACCACTTGATATGTATCAAACCCAACTTAGATCTATCCAATTTACAAGTAAAGTGCGTTTAGTCAAAGGATTAGCCAATTACATAGAAAATATGACCATAACATTGGGGATAAAATTGATTCTAGTGAAATCTTGAATTGTACGACATTGTAGTTTAGGTGTCACATCATGATATATGTCTTTTCAGTCAAACAAGGCAAAAAGTGTTGTTGGTTGACCTCTCAGTCTCCTTCCTCAATCTAACAACATGACTTTTAAGTCTCCTTCCTTTAAAATAAGTCTCTAGAAGGGTTGCACTGCAAGTTGCAAATTGTACTGCATTGCATAGCTGCCTGATACAAACTTGTATAGTAGAGTTTCCCCTCTTATGTGGTTTAACAAGAATGCAGTCCGACAAGGTAAGGCCCAACACTTGACTGCTGCAATTTTGCAAAAGGCTAGGTACATAATAGAGGAGTTTCAAACAATGAATTTCAAGTTAGCTCGGCTTGAAATTAGTGACACAGTGTAGTGGACACCTCCAGTAAGGCCTTGGTACAAAATTAATATTGATCTATCTTTGTTGATTTAATTTCAGCGGGTGTTAGGGTTGTTGTTCGGGACTATAAAGGGCAGGTGGAGGTAGCTCTGAGTAAGAAGCTACACCTTCCATTGGGACCTTTGGAGACCGAAGCTAAGGCAATGGAAGAAGGGGTTTATTTTTCTTGGGATGTGGGGGTACTAGACGTCGTGTTTGAGAGTGATTCCAAGATAGTTGTTGATGCGTGAAATGGAGTAGTGAAGCTCTAGTAGCTATTGACAACATTATTAGAGGGATTCAAGTTAAAATGCAGGATGTCAGATGTGTGAGTATTTCCCATGTTAAGTGAAAAGGTAATCACCTAGCTCATCTTTTGGCTCAATATGCTAAAAATATTGATGGTTATGTAACTTGGATAGAGAAAAATCCTAATATGGTTGAGTCTGTATTGGCTTATGATGTATTATGTTTATTTTCTTTTTTATAAAATTATTGTTTTCTTATCCAAAAAGAAAAAGAAAAAGAAGATTGAGAGGTTAAATTCCTGACTTGAGCATTAGAGGATTCTTAGGCTGACACCACACCAGTGCCATCGAGGTTTTCTGATCTTTCTTTGTTTTGCAGTATAACACAGGATTGAGCTTATCTAGATCTTCTCGGCCATGCAAAAAGTGATCCATCATGGGTTATGCAAGAAAAAATAGGTTCATATCATTTTCCTTGGTAGTAAAAGCAATGTATGTTATGGCTCTCTATATCACTTGTTCATTTTTCCCAATTGAGGCATACTTTTGTAGTGCTGGAGATATATTAGTTATATTAGCTTATTAGTACAGGCCTAAGCTCATCCTATAAGACAAGTCTCGTACTTATGCTAAAAATCTAAGATTTAGCCTTCTATATATATACCCATGTTATGTTTATTGTAACATAAGATTTGTACTACATTCTCATAATAAATATATAGGGCCTGTTTGGTTTTTTTTTTTTTTTTTTTATCACTCATCACTCATCACTCCTCACTCAATTATCGTTACTCATCACTTATCACTCATCACTTAAAATACCCCAATTTCCTATACCCACCCGTTTGACACACTTCACTCAGCTTCTTATCACTCAATTTTTCTACTTTTTGTGGGACCCATTCCTGTAAATTGGTCAGACCCTTCTGTTAAGCCTACCCACAGAACCCATTCCCCACCATTTTCTCTTTTCTCATTTCCCCTTCACCCTTGTTACTTTCCCAAAAAACAAACCCGAACCCAGCTAATCAAAAATTTCCTAGGCCTCCTTAAACACCCAAACCCCAATCCCACCTCATCTTCCTCAACCAACAAGAGTAGCAACAACAACAATAACAACCCGGAGTTCTAGTGCAAGAACTCGCGCTCTCTCATCAGAAAAATCGAGGTGTTTCTCGTCCTCTTAGATTTTCTCAAGGACTCAATCTCGACGACAAAAGCAACCTCAGCTTTGGCTTCAGCTTCATCGACTTTTCCTTCTTAACCCAGCGGTGTCGATCTCCCACCTTCTCAACCCAGTGGTGTTGATCCGTCATTTTCCCTACCGTGCTGAGTTAGACATGGCTGACGACAATATTCCTCATTCCATTGCTGTGCCGTGCCGAGATCCCTTTTGCCTTTTTTTTTTTTGGGTTTTTGGTTTGGTTTGATCTGAGATCGGAGTCAGTGACTTCGATGTTTGAATCTTCATTCTTCTGCTTCTTATATCTGAGAAGGCTCCGATCTAGATTTCGTTTTTTTTCATTCCAACAAATTTTTTTTTTTTTTTTGGAGATTGTTTGAATTGAAAAGTTTGTGGGTATTGTTTGAATTGAAAAGGAAAGAAAAGTAGAAAAAAGAAAAAAGAAAAAAAGAAAAAAGAAGAAGATGAAGAAGACCAGACCAGACCTAGGGTGAAAGGGAAAAGAAAAGAAGATGAAGAAGAAGATCACCCAGTGTGAAAGGAAAAGGAAAAAAAAAAAAAGAAGAACCCAAACTCACTGAACCCAATGAAAAAAAAAAAAAAGGTCAAAAGTTACGATTGGACTCTGACCGTGGGTCCCTCAGTGTGTGTTTAATTATCAAAATATCATTGAAAACTGAGTTTTGGAAACTGAAAACACATTAGGTGTTTTCAGTTTCCATAACTCATCACTTAAAAATCAGAGAATTAAGTGATGAAAACAAAAACAGAAAACACAGCCAAACAAGCTTTCATGGAGTGGGTCCCACTTATTTTGAGTTATAGGTGATGGAAACAGAGTTATGAGTTATAGAAATGTAAGGACCAGATTTGAGTTCCTAGCTCACTACGTGGATGGACTTAGGCTCAAAGAGTCTAAAACAATGAATTTGTAGAGGATGAGTTAGAAAACTAGGCTTCAGGTAATTAGACTAAAGCCAATGTGAGTTCAGATGATAAGAGAATGAAAGGAAGGAGGGATGTATTAGAGAAAGATAATTCTCGGTCGAAGGTCCGAGGATGTTTGTTCTTACCCTTTACTCTCAAATTCAGTGATAAGTTCAGTTTATGGAGGCTACAGTGTTTTTCCCTTGTTTTTCGATCCCCTTTCTCAGAAGGGTCTCTTCCCTTATATAGTCCATTCTAAAGCATCCTGATCCTACATTTGTTGATCAGTTGAGTGTCTATCCCATCAGACACTCTCTTTGGCTTTCTGTGAATCGTGGTGGCCAAGACAGCACTGTTCAGGGGTTTTCTCCACATAAATACGGCCAGAAAAGTAGCTGCAGTGCATTTGATGTGGTGGTAACAGCTTTCTCCCTAAGATATTTTAGGACTTCTCCCAGCATATTGTCTCTGCAATGTTTATTCGTACCAATAGAGCTTCTTGGGAGGCTCTTTTGCATTAGCAAGCCATTGCTCCTGACCTCGGATTTGGTTGGCCGAGGAGTCATTTATCCTCGGCCAATCCCGTTGAGTCTGTAAGGCCAAAAACTGACTCTTTTATATGCCAACACAGTCTTTTGACAAAGATTCTCCCTCCTTAGACAAGACCATATCCTTGGCTTGGGCCATGGGCCCAATGCCCAAACATACAACAAATTCCTAGGCCCAATATCCCTACAAGAAACATAAAAACTTTTACTTTTGTAAGTATTCTAAAATATTCAATATAATATATTAACTCTAATATTTAACAAATACTTAATGGGCTCTCAATTTCAAATTAATACTACGGATTTACATTCCTTTGAAATCCGTAGATCCGTCGCTTTTCCTCCTAGGAATTTCTATTCAACATTTCAGCGCAGCTGTCCTATCAAGAATCAATAAATAATCGATCTGTGGGTTTCACTTATTTCATTTTCAGTTTGATTTTTCCCTTTTGATTTTTCAAATCAAAGAGAGTGGCCAAAATAGCCACTACCACTATTTAGTAAAAAAAGTTAGCAATTTACTATTGTTTTAAAAATATGTAAAGATCTACTATATTTTTGAAATTCGAGTTTGTGAAACTCAAATTTGTTGTGAAACTCGAGTTCAAAAACTCGAGTTCTTTGAAAAAATATACTCTGAAAATTTTTGAAAATTTTTTATGAAACTCGAGTATCATAAAAAATTTTCATGGAACTCAAGTATTATGAAAAACTTGATTTCACCAAACTCGAGTATCCAAAAAGTGGTAGAACCTTACATATTTTTGAAACAATTGTAGATTGCAACATAATTTGCAAAAATATGCTATTTAGCTATTTTCGCCTGAAGAGAGATGTAATTGGTTTTTTGAGAGAGAAGGCAATGTTAGGTCGCTATCTAGTCAAAAATCAAACAAACAACCCCACACATTGCATGATTTTCATAAAAATATCAGCCAAATTATGACTAAACTATTACAGTCGTCTTTTCTTTTATGTTTAAAAATGTGTGCATTAAGGTATGTGTAAACACCGTTCTTTATATATATAAAGTTAACACATAATACAACTAAGGTGTTTTCCTCGGCTAAAAAGAGGGATGACCATGACCCTTGACTCATGTTCCATTGCGTTTGAATAGGCGTTGCTTTTTATTTCGGGCCGGTTAGCCAATGACTTTTGATATTAGTTGCTCCCGACCTGTAAGCTTGGAAAAGAGAAAGAAATCAACAAAGAGAGAGAAAGAGAGAGTCGGGTCAGTGTCGGTGTGAAACGAGGACTTATTGGAGGGAGGGATAAAAAGAATAAAATTTTGGTAGGAAAAAGCAATCAACCAGAGGAAAAAGCAGCTTTGGTTAATTGGTTCTGGTACTCACATGGTAGAAAAACTGGTTAAAAAAGAAGAAGACAAATTTTGGTAGGAAATAGTGTAGGAACATATATAATTTTGGAAGGCTTTGAGGCACAACCATACAAGTCATTGATAAGTCCTTCAAAAATGCACATTCAGGTGACTTTGGTTTAGTTTTTTGAAAAAATGGAATTTTTAAAAAGTGCGGTATAAAATTAGATTTTTTGTAAAAGCTAATTGTTTGATAAAAATTGTTAAAAAGTGTTTTGAGAAAGTTGAGTGTTTGGCTAGTATTTATAAAAGTGGCAGTTTAAGAGATAAATGACCAAAAATGACAATGTATAAATAAAGAGAATTCTTTGTTTAAATTACCTCTCTTAATGCAAGTTATGGACACAATATTTTCACAAAAATTTCACAACAAAGTCTATTTGACAAGTTGTTAATGGTAGGAAAAAAAATATCACTAGTAGCTCTAGATAAAAACTAATAACAACTTACTATGTAAACTTTATTATGAAATTGTTATAAAAATATTCTGTCAATAGTGCTATTTTTTTTAGAAAAAAAAAAGTTCTAGTTTAAAAAATTTAGAAATATAATAAAATGTCACAGTATTTTCACAATACTAATTTAAAATTAATCTGTGTAAAATAAAATTTTATTATCATCACAGTTATAAAAAAGAATAATATGTGTTCCTACTCTTTATATTTTCTTCCACGTTGCTTTATCCAAACCCAAAAACTCTTTTAAACTTTTTTCTTTCACTTTTTTCTCATCAACTCGTTCACTTCTTCCTCATCTTCTTATTTTCCTTTTCTTTTACTTTCCTCCACACAAAGCCCCCACACACTCCACCACATATCACGGCCTTGAACAAGATCTTCTATTGCCTTTTTCTTGCTAGAAGGTAAGCTCTCAGGCCAATTACACTCCATTGTTGTGTGTGTGAGTTTCAGTGTGTTTTGAGACTTTTGTGTTTTGTGTATATGTGACTGTCTTTTGAGCTTTGAGTCCCTTGTGTTTGAGCTTTTTTTTTCTACCAGCCAATGTGAAGCAAAGCAAGAGGGTTTTTTGAGATTTGATATGTAAGACGTAAATAAAAATAAAATAAAATAAAAGAGAAGAGAAGAAGCAGCACGGAGAGGCTTGTTCTAAAGATGAGATGAGAGGAATTCGTGAGGTGAGCTACAAACCTTGATTTATCAAAGGGCAAAATTGGATTTTCAAAATTTGGTAATTGAACACAGCTTTTAACGGTAATATTTATGTACACTCGTTGGCTTTTGCAAAAACTTTGAAGAGCTATGGTGTGTTAAAGTGAAGTTACTTCACATTTCAAAAAGTAATGTCTTCCAAAAAACAGGTTTTATTTGGTTTATTTGATTTGCCAAATGCATATATTATATATTTGGTTTCAAAAATCACTTTTTGCACTTGGAAAGTGCAAACAAACGGGCACTCCATTTTTGTTACAACTTTCGCGATTTTTTTTTTTTGGGAGAAAAAACTTGCCAGTTATAACAGGTGATTTTTTTTTTTTTTTGAGAAATATAACAGGTGAATTTGTGGAATCACGTGAATCTGTTGTTTTCTTTTCATTACTCACAGCTTTTTATAGGTACAAAAGTTTTATAATCCCTAGTCACAACTCTGATAGGCAAGCTTATTGTCCCCAACCTGAGGTTAAAGATGGCAAATTTACTATTGTAGTCCTTATATTTTAGAATTGTGGGGCCTGTTATCTAAAAAGATACCGGAATCATCAGAAATGGGCTTGGAGTCCAATGGCCCAGTCCGAGGACAGTCACATGTCCGAGGATGAAATTCACCTCGGATATTCTAGTCCGAGGTGGATATAACTATCATTTTTGTCCAGGTTAACGTGCAAGGTTGTGTTAGAACTGGAGAATGAATATTGACCTAAGGAGGTGTCGGTAAAGATAACAAATATCTTCCAAGGCCACTACCTCCGCATTAAATGCGTTCCAACTAACTCTCTAGCCGCATTAATGTGGAGGTGATACCTGAACAGTAACCAAGCAGTTTTATGGCCACTGAGCAAAGGTTCCGGTAAGTGCTGGATGGGACAGAAAGGAATTCTCAGGATAAGAACTACACGTGTACGGTGGAAATGGAGTAAAGAGTAAGGAACGTAGTATATAACATTGAATCAGATGACATTAGGGGAGACTTTTGGGGGGAAAAAAAAACAGAAAGATAGAACTCATAGAGAAGCCTACTGAAACTTGGCCGAGGAGAGTTCTGATCATAAAAACGGCTCGAAGTGTCTTTTATTTCACGATAACTGTAACCTTTCCTTTCGAGTAGACATAGTTCTTGTACCCACGCTCTAAAAATTTATTGTTTGGGCTTGTTGAGCTGAAAACCCATTCATATTCGGGGTCCAATCCATTTTGAGTCCCTACAATTGGCGCCGTCTGTGGGAAGAACTTGATCTATTCACAAGGAAAGGCAAGAGTAGTGTTCGCGATGGAAGGGGAAGCACCGCAGCAACCATTAGTGGGCCCACAGCAGGCGGATGCTAATCAGCACCAGGCAGAGTCTAGGGGCTCTCAGCACGGTAATCCGTTGATAGTCCATGGACATAGGGGGGATCGTGGGGGAAGTGCACGAACAACCCGCACAGACGGAAGTCAATCTCGGGGGAAAGGCCATGCTTCCCACGCAAAGAACGAAGGGGACAAGCAGCGTGAGATTAACAAGTTGAAGAGGGAATTACGACATGAGAGACGAAGGCGTAGAGCTCACAACTCTGGGCATTCCTCTGAGGAGTCGGATGACACCAGTTATAGACAGAGGTCGAGAACTCCACCTAGCGAGTCTTTTTCGCATGAAGAAGAGTACCACCATGAGCGAAGGTATAAGAGTCCGCCTCGCCAGGGTCAGGGAAATGACGCCTTGAACAAGGCACTGAGCCAGGTCTCTAAGTCACCCTTTACGCGACGTATTGAAGACGCTAATCTTCCTCGGCGGTTCAATCAGCCCGTGTTCAATATTTATAATAGCCGAACAGACCCCGTAGAACATGTTAGCCACTACAGTCAGAGAATGGCCATTCATGCTAGAGACGAAGCCTTAATGTGTAAAGTTTTCCCATTTAGCCTGGGCCCGGTGGCGATGAGATGGTTCAACGGCCTAAAAGCCAATACTATTGACTCTTTTGAGAAACTCACCTAGGCTTTTGGTGCTCGCTTTATCACATGCAGGAGGGTCGTTCAACCCTTAGGATCATTACTATCCATGTCTATGCGGGAGGGGGAAACCCTGAAGGCCTACTCGGACAGATATTGGGAAATGTTCAATGAGGTGGACGGAGCTCAGGACAATGTGGCCATTAATACCTTTATAGAAGGTCTTCCAGTCGAGCATGGCCTGAGGAAATCTCTGACTGGTAAGCCCGTTACCAGCGTGCGTCAGCTTATGGATCGGATAGACAAGTACAGAAGAGTAGAGGAGGATCAGATACAAGGCAGAGGAAAGTCTAAAGTAGTCCCTCAGGAGAGAAGGGATTTCAGACCGGACCGGTACAATAACAACCGACCTCGGAGGGACTTTGGGGGGCAATCGGGATCTGCCAACTCCCAGGCGGTTAGTGCCGTGTTCCGAGAACCAGTGCAGCGAGTTCTGGAGAAGATAAAGGACGAGCCATTCTTTAGATGGCCCAATAGGATGGCAGGGGATCCTGCGAGGCGTAATCGAAATCTTTACTGCCAGTACCATTAGGATCATGGTCATATTACTGAAGACTGTAAAAACTTGTGGGACCATTTGGAACGGTTGGTCCAAAAAGGGAAGTTGACCCAGCTTCTACATCATTCTAGCGGCTGAGGGGGCCAAGCAGGCTCAGCGTTTCGGGGGAATGCTTCTTCAGGACCCCCTTTAGGAACTATAAACGTTATATTTGCTGCCCCGGGGAGAACTGGGTCTTGCCCTTCCAGGGTGATGTCTGTGTCTCAGTGCTTGGATGAGGGCTCCAGTTCAAGGCCAAAGAGGGCCAGACTGGGCACCTCACTGGTGCTAGGCTTTTCAGAGGAAGTTAAAAGAGGAACCATGCAACCGCATGAGGATGCTGTGGTGGTTACGATTAGGATTGGAGGGTATGACGTGAGAAGGGTGATGATTGACGAGGGGAGTGCGGCCGAGGTAATGTATCCTGATTTATTCAGGGGGCTGAATTTGAAGCCTGAGGATTTGACAACCTACAGTTCCCCGCTGGTGGGCTTCGAGGGTAGATCGGTCGTTCCGGTGGGAATGATTAGATTACCTATACAGACTGGTTCAGATGTGGTGGAGGTGGATTTTATTGTGGTGGATGCTTTTTCTCCGTACACGGCTATTTTGGGTAGACCCTGGTTGCATGCCATGGACGCCGTTTCTTCCACTCTTCACCAGAAGGTGAAATATCCCTCAGGGGGCGAGGTCTCAGAGATTTTGGGAAATCAAACCATGGCTAGGCGGTGCTTGATAATGGCCATTCAACATCGGCCAGAGACAAGTACTTCAACCGCAACCGAGGAGGATTTATAGCAGTCAAAGAATCATGAAGCCCAAGTTAGCACTTCCGATGAGGAAATGAAGTGCGAGAATTTGGAGAGGGTGTGTTGGCGATGATCCGGAAAAGTACTTTTAGGTTGGTGCACAGTTACCTTTGTCGGAGAAAGAACAGTTGGTTGAGGTTCTCAAGAAGAACGTTGATGTGTTTGCATGGAGTGCTTATGAAGCCCCACGGGTGGATCCGGAGTTCATTTGTCATCATTTGAACGTCAACCCCTCTATTATTCCAAAGCAACAGCCACCTCGGCGTCCGTCCAGGGTACATACTGAGGCTATTAAAGAAGAGGTGAATAAGCTCAAGCAGGCAGGGGCTATCAAGGAGGTGTTTTTTCCTCAATGGTTAGCCAATACGGTCGTAGTGAAAAAGAAAAATGGCAAATGGCGAGTGTGTGTTGACTATACGGATCTTAACAGAGCGTGCCCAAAAGATCCTTTTCCCATGCCCCGTATAGATCAGTTGGTGGATGCGACCGTGGGCCATCCTCGGATGAGTTTCATGGACGCCTTTCGGGGCTATCATCAGATCCCACTAGCTTTGAACAACCAAGAGAAGACCGCTTTTCTCACTCCCACTGGAAATTATCACTATAAAGTAATGCCCTTTGGCTTAAAGAACGTGGGGTCCACTTACCAGAGAATGATGACAAAGATGTTTGAACCGCAATTGGGCAAAAGCATTGAGGTCTATATCGACGATATGGTCGTAAAGAGTAAAGTAGTGGCCGAGCATGTGACAGACCTTACCAATACATTTGAGATTTTAAGAAGGCACAAATTGCGCCTGAACGCGTGCAAGTGCTCATTTGGGGTAAATTCAGGGAAGTTCTTGGGTTACATGGTGACTCATCGGGGAATTGAGGTTAACCCTGGTCAAATTAGGGCCATGACTAGCTTGCAAGCACCTCGGAATCCCAAGGAGGTCCAGAGGTTGACTGGGATGACCGCTGCATTGAACAGATTCATATCCAGATCGGCTGACAGGTGTAGGCCTTTTTTCCTACTGCTCCACAAGTGGAAGGGATTCGAATGGACTGAGGAGTGCGCCCTAGCATTTCAGCAGCTGAAGGAGTATTTGTCTCGGCCGCCCGTTATGTCTAGCCCTGAGGTAGATGAGGTTCTTTTTTCCTACCTGGCGATCACCACTTATGCGATCAGTTTTGTTCTGATATGAGTGGACAATGGAGTACAGAGGCCAGTCTACTACATGAGTAAGTCGCTTCATGAGGTCGAAGTACGTTACATGCCTTTGGAAAAGGCTATTTTGGCAGTGGTGCACGCTACCAGGAAGCTTCCCCATTATTTTCAGGCGCATACTGTGGTCGTCTTAACTCAGTATCCGATCAAAGCAGCACTTCGGAGTGCAGACTATACTGGCAGGGTTGCCAAGTGGGGCACAATTCTAGGGGCCTTTAACGTTAAATACATGCCTCGTACCTCTGTGAAGGGTCAAGTGCTCGCTGATCTGGTGGTCGAATTCGCCGAAGGTCCTGAAGAAATGGAGGCAAGCCCAAGTGGCATGGATGAAAAATCAGTTGGCCTTATCTCCGCGCAACCTATTTCATCCTGGAAGGTGTATGTGGATGGGGCGGCAAATCAGCGGGGGTCGGGAGTAGGAATTGTACTGATATTCCCAGAGAAGATCATCATAGAGAAATCTCTAAGGTTGGGATTCTCGGCCACTAATAACGAGGCAGAGTATGAAGCTTTGTTAATGGGGATGATAATGGTCCAGAAGCTTGGTGCAAAGACAGTGGAAGTATTCTCGGATTCGGGGCTGGTCGTGGGCCAGGTCAGAGGGGAGCTGGAAGCTCGAGACATAAGAATGCAGGAATACTTGAGCCAGGTTAGGCGTATGCAAGTTAACTTTGAATTTTTTGAGATAACCCATGTCCCTAGGAGCGGAAATACCCATGCGGACTCCTTGGCCACCCTTGCCACGTCCTTGGCTCAAAACCTACCCCGGATTATAATGGTTGAGGATTTGAGCACACCTACCTCAGTAACGACGGACACGCTTCAGGTCAACCAAATCAGCTCGACACGTAGCTGGATGGATTCTATAATATTATTCCTTGAGAAGGATATACTGCCCGAAGACAAATCAGAGGCAGAAAAGATAAGGAGAAAGACTCCTCGTTTTTGGCTGTCCGAGGATAAGAAGTTGTACAAACGCTCTTACTCTGGGCCATATTTGCTTTGTGTACGCCCTGAAGCATCGGAGGATCTTTTAGAAGAGCTGTATGAAGGAATTTGTGGTAGTCATATAGGAGGAAGGTCTTTGTCTCACCGGGCTATTACACAGGGGTACTGGTGGCCAGGCATGCAGAAGGAAGCCCAGGAATACGTGAGGAAATGTGACCAATGCCAGAGGTTTGCGCCGAACATTCACCAGCCAGGAGGAGTCCTCAATCCTCTTTCTAGTCCTTGGCCTTTCACTTAGTGGGGCTTGGACATCGTTGGCCCTTTCCCTAGGGCAGTAGGAAACAAGAAATACCTGCTAGTCGGCACAGATTATTTCACGAAATGGGTAGAAGCTGAGCCTCTGGCTAATATCAGGGATGTGGATGTCAAGAGGTTTATCTTGAGGAATATTATTACTCGTTTCGGAGTTCTTCAAGCTCTCATCTCGGGACAACGGTCTACAGTTTGACAGCAAAGCTTTTGGAAAGTACTGTTCCGACCTGGGGATAAAGAACAGATACTCCACTCCAGCCTATCCACAGGGAAATGGACAGGCCGAGGCTGTCAACAAGGTCATAGTGGGGGGACTTAAGAAAAGGCTGGATGATGCAAAGGGCAGATGGGATGAGGAACTTCCACATGTCCTCTGGGCGTATAGAACAACGCCCCGGCGATCAACGGGGGAGACCCCATTTTCAATGACGTACGAAGTTGAGGCCGTGATCCCTGTTGAAACGGGCTTTCCAACACTGAGGACCAGTACTTTCACCTCGGATGGGAATGATGAGCTGCTAAGGAAAAGTCTAGATTTGATAGACGAGCGGCGAGAGAAGGCGATGGTCCAATTGGCATACTACCAGCACAAGCTGAAACAGGGTTATGATGCGAATGTCAAACTAAGGCCGTTGGCTCTAGGAGATTTGGTGTTGAGGAAGGTCTTGGGAAATACTAAAAACCCAGCCTGGGGAAAGTTGGGGCCTAATTGGAAGGGGCCATACCGTATTACATCCGTAGCGGGGATAGGGGCTTATTACTTAGAAGATTTAGATGAAAAAACTGTATCCCATCCCTGGAATGTGAGCAATCTGAAGAGGTACTATTATTAACAAATCATATTTCATTTTCCTTTATGGTTTATATTACTTCTGCAATATATGTTTCTGAAACCAATGGAAGTATTAAACAGAAACTAAGTCATGTCAGGTCCTCGGACCACAACTTAGTGGAAATTAATGCACTATCAATGGAAGTATTAAACAGAAACTAAGTCATGTCAGGTCCTCGGACCACAACTTAGTGGAAATTAATGCACTATCAATGGAAGTATTAAACAGAAACTAAGTCATGTCAGGTCCTCGGACCACAACTTAGTGGAAATTAATGCACTATCAATGGAAGTATTAAACAGAAACTAACTCATGTCAGGTCTTCGGATCACAACTTAGTGGAAATTAATGCACTATGACTTCAGTTGAAGTACTACGCAAAGGCTAAGGGACTACGAATTGTTTAGACAACCGACTTAACCGAAATCAGTATATTGTAAAAGGAATTCATGCAACTGGAAATATATATATCAAAGTGAATGCCATGAGCATCACTTAAAGCATTTCAAGGTGTTCAATACCTCTCTGGGTGAAATGTGAGAATGCCATCTTAGGTATGGATATCTCTTATAATTGAATTTACAGTAAGCCTTAGTAGGGCTGAGGATGTCACTACTATAGTCTGCTTTGGGTTCCCAATGAAAGCATATAAAGTTAAGTCTTTCCTTTATGATATCAACCTTCATTCTTTTATAGTCCGAGATCATGTAAAAGGAAAAATTAATAAGGAACATCCACGCAAGAAATTATATAAGTAATAGACGAAACCCAAATATTTCTTATAAATTAAAAAAAAAAAAAAAAAGTACACATTGCAACTAAAAATGTCCTCAAAAAGGCTCTAAAAAAAAAAAAACAAAAATGAATGGAAAAGGAAACTAAAGAAAATCTGATCACAATTAACTACTTGTTTAATTTTATTTGGAGCTGATGTTGAGGGGCTTTGCCAGCTGCCTCAGGAGGAACCTCTTTCTCCTGCTCCTTAGGAGTTTCTCCAACAGGTAAGGTAGTTGAGGCCAAGGCTTGTTCAAAACTTTGAGAAGCTACTCCATCCTTGGGCCCTTCTGTTCCTTTATCTGAGGACATGTCCTTCGCCCCTCCAGGCACTTCAAGTTGCTCCTGCTGATCGACTGAGGGAGGAGCCTGGGTTTGAGCTTCCTTAGTTGATTCAGCAGCAGTAGAAGATGCCTCTCCTTGTTGATTAGAAGGACTAGGGGCTCGAATAGCTGGGGGAAGATAAACATTCTCAGGCCTTCTCAGCTCTGATGAAGGTTCAACCCCAGCTCGGTTAAGAGCTTCTTGCCAGGTCAGAGCGCAGTATTCTCAGCATACAACGGGCACCTCAGCCCAGAAACTATCCTCTGTTTCAGCAACGCCCACATCATAGCCATGTTGCTCGGCTTCGTCTCTTTCTTTTTCAACCTCAGCCTTGGCCTTTTCAGCTTGATCTCTAAGTCCATGGGCTTCCTCCAGTTGTTTTTGCAAAGTTAGTATTTGCTCCTAGGAGGTCGCCAGCTGGGCATTAGCATCGCGCAAGAGCTTCCTTTGGTCCTCGGCTTGCCTTTGGACTCCTTCCAAAGCTGAGTCAGCGCTTTTCCGAGCGTTTACCTCATCGAATAACTTTTTCTTCAGCTGCGCAATGTTTTGTTCAGAAGCATTGAGTGTTTGCACAGCTGCTGTCTTCTTCTTCCTCTCAGCATCAATCTGTTGGTAGCAGGAATTGGTTATCTCCTCCAGCCTGAAAGTGGCTTGAACGGCCTGAAAGAAAAGAGGTTAGAAAGACACCACGGGGAATTGTGTACGTAATATCTATGATAAAAAAAAAACAACAATAATAATACAACAATGAAGGCGTTATACCATGCCCAAGTATCTCTTGGCATTCTGGAAGACCTCATTACTCTTGATAGTCCTCAGCTCGGCCATATCCTTGGGAAGAAGAAGTGTTTCCTCTAAAGCCGAAGCGACGTGGCACCCAAGTCCATCATTAAAGTTCCTGATTGAGGCATCCTCCCTCAGGGGTTCCCCGCCAAGCATGGGAGCAGGAAGCCAGGCCTCAGGTTCCGAGGACTGAATAGTTGTCTTGTCGGCCACTTGTTGAGGCCCGTGGCTAACTTTTTGCTGCTTTGCAGCTCTTTGGTCCTCATTTTCACGGGTCGTACGAGACCTCCCAGCGTCCACCACTTCTTTGTCCTTTGGCTCTCTCCTCCTCTTCGGGTCGCTGGGTTCGGTCACAGGTGGCTGAGGTAGCCGAAGATGAGGAGGAGGAGGAGGTGGGAGGTTGGGTTGAACTGGCTTCTCCACCACCACCCTGCCAGGCTGGCCTTCAATTACATCCTTCAGGCTCCTCTGACTTTTCCGTTGGATGCCCATTTCTTCAGAAGTCACCTCGGGAGATTGAGGCTAGTTGAAAACGTCAAACTCGTCTATAGAATCTGACAGTTCTACAACTCCTCTTGGAGTTTCTTCTTCTTCTTCTGCTTCTTCTTCCTCTTCCTCTTCGTCTTCTTCCTTCACTTCCTAAGGAACGGAGTGTGACGATGAAGCACCTGTAGAGAGAAGGGCCTTGGGCAGTGGCTCAGTGAAGGGAACACCCTCAGGAATTGGAACGCCTTCAGGAACAATGAATCCCTCAAAGGCTACACTGATGCGGCGGAGCCGAGGATCTTTTGCCTTTATTACGCACTTGGGAGCTTGAAAGGCTGTGGAGATTGGTTTGTACTTGAGGATTAAATGTGCTGCTCTCAATTGGCCGTCAGATGGATTCACATACACCTCGGAGCGTAGAATTCTGTCTAAGCTCTCCCTGTTAATCAATCTAATATGAGGCTTAGTAGCGCGCTTGTCTGCAAAGTCATTAAAACATGGAAGGAAAACCATATTAGAGATAAAAGTAACTTGAATTAAAAGTATAATCTAGTTTATAAGGGCGTATGTCCTAGGAGCCCCACCTGGTTGTCCCTCCTCAGTCGGACAGGGTAAACCATCATGCCATTCTTCGGAGAAAATAATGAAATCATCTTTCAAACCCTTGTTTGATGTAGGGAGGCATTGAATCAATCTTATTTCAGGAAACCTGGACTTAAGATAATATCCCTGGCCCTTCAAATGATTGAGATTATACACCCAGTTCACATCGTGATGGGTTAGACCTAGATTATACTTGGCGTTTAGAGCCTCTATACTCCCAAGCACCCTGAACATATTCGAGGCGCACTGTATAAGAGATAATCTAAAGAACCTGAGGTAACTTCTAGTTAAACTACCCATCGGGATAGTCATCCCTCCCTCTAGAAAAGCGATTATAGGTATGACCACTTCCCCTGTTCTTCTATCGTGTAACCACATTTTTGTAGAGGAATATCTCATACCCACTGTTAGGGGAATCCTATACTTGGCTCTAAATGCTTCTATTTGTTCCTCGGAATCAAAAATATACTTGAATCTACCCATTTCCTAACAGTTGTAAAGAAAAACTGACGAAGTGGATGGAAAGCTAAGGAGGATTAAGGGAACTTATAGGTTTGGAAAATGAGCTCCTCGGACAGGCTTCTAGTATTTATGAGAGCGTGGAGTGGTGAGAGAGAGACGGGTTCAAAGAACACGCGCTGAGACGGTGTGATTTATGTAACTGAAGAGAGTTTTGATTTGAAAGGCCCTTTATAAGGGCACAGAAATTGGGAGCGGGAAAAATCCCGCCCATAAATACGAAGGATCCTCCACCGTTAGATTTGCATCGTGTCGTTGCACGTGGGGGACAGGGAAGCTATCATCATTTAATAATGGCGTGTTCCCGACGCCGAAATGTCAGGAGCGTGCCTTGGGCAGATAAAAAGACATTCTGAAGGCAAGGAAAGTCTACGAAATAAATGGGGGCTAGATGTCAAAATCTCCCTTTATTCCAAGATGACAAAAAGCGAGATTTTGAGGGGCTATTGTGGGGCCTGTTATCTAAAAAGATACCGGAATCATCAGAAATGGGCTTGGAGTCCAATGGCCCAGTCCGAGGACAGTCACATGTCCGAGGATGAAATTCACCTCGGATATTCTAGTCCGAGGTGGATATAACTATCATTTTTGTCCAGGTTAACCCTCAAGGTTGTGTTAGAACTGGAGAATGAATATTGACCTAAGGAGGTGTCGGTAAAGATAACAAATATCTTCCAAGGCCATTACCTCCGCATTAAATGCGTTCCAACTAACTCTCTAGCCGCATTAATGTGGAGGTGATACCTGAACAGTAACCAAGCAGCTTTATGGCCACTGAGCAAAGGTTTCGGTAAGTGCTGGATGGGACAGAAAGGAATTCTCAGGATAAGAACTACACGTGTATGGTGGAAATGGAGTAAAGAGTAAGGAACGTAGTATATAACATTGAATCAGATGACATTAGGGGAGACTTTTGGGGGAAAAAAAAAACGGAAAGATAGAACTCATAGAGAAGCCTATTGAAACTTGGCCGAGGAGAGTTCTGATCATAAAAACGGCTCGAAGTGTCTTTTATTTCACGATAACTGTAACCTTTCCTTTCGAGTAGACATAGTTCTTGTACCCACGCTCTAAAAATTTATTGTTTGGGCTTGTTGAGCTGAAAACCCATTCATATTTGGGGTCCAATCTATTTTGAGTCCCTACAAGAATTATTTTCAATCTAGTCCTTTTTTTTTTAAACTAAATTTAGTTTATGTTATTTTTAATTTGTTGTGAAGTTAATCCCTATGGTAACTCACTAGTCACTAAAGCTTACATGACTACAAAAATAAATATTAATAAATTTCATGTCAGCATTTAAAATGAACTAAAAGATCTTATTATTATTATTATTTAAATATTTCCTCTCCTTTCTTACTAACCAAGCATATCTAAATTCATTTGCTCCTTCTCTTTCAATAATAATAATAATAAATAAATAAATAAATCATTTGCTCCTATGATTATGGAGATCCAATAATCACACATATCAATACACGAGGACCAAACATATCTAAATCATCCCAAAAAAGAAAACATATTTGTAGAGTCACAATTTGAAGTCCAAGCCCGAAAGAGAATAGGTTGATGGCCCAATGATCCCTATACAATGATTTTCTAGAGAATGGGCTAAAAAGCTAGGTTATAACAAGGTTACGAACGATTAGTATGGCTTTAACAAGTGATTACGTAAGAATTAAGCATGCAAGACTGAGTAAATATCTGATCCGAGGAGGACATTCTCTGTATATATCAATATCCTGGTTTACAATTTCTGTTACAATTCTCTTTGCTCCTTTCTCTCTCTCTTTTTTTTTTCCTTCCTCCTCTCTTATTATATGTAGCATTTTACAGACAATCTTTACCCTACACTTATCAACAATATAATGGGCCACTTGAGTACCTGTCCCATCAGCCACCTTCTCTGGCCTCTTTCTGAGTCACGGTGATCAAGAAAACACTGTTCAGGGGTCTACTCCACATAAATGTAGCCAGAAAAGTAGTTGTAGTGTATTTAATATGGTGGTAGCAGCTTTTCTACTAGATATTTTTGGGTTCTTATTGCCCTTGCATGTGCCTGGGTTTCATTCTTATCGTAGGAACTTCTTGGAAGGTCATCCACACCGCCTAAGTACGGTTCTGACCGAGGTTTACCGTATCCAAGAAGGGGAAGCTCCTCGGACTATACCCCTCCATTATTTCCTTACATGATTCTCAACTTTGGGGCCTCTCCCAATCGTGTGTTCCTCCTCGGATATACTCACGTCCTCAAATAAGGCCCAAAGCCCAATATACAAATTTGGGCTTTTACCCCCATAATAGCCCCTCAAAATTCCAGGTCTTCCTTCGCATCCGAGGAGAAGAGGTGGGATTTTAACTTGTCCTAAAAAGGAGAGTAAGAAATGTTAGAATGCCATGAGTTTACACGTGCGTGGGTATGGTTCTGCGCGCGTCATGATCGTAATTAATCATTTTGGAATTCGTGAAACTTCATTAATTGCTCCAGGCGGCGCTATGTCCCTTACATCTAACGGTGAGGTATTAATCTGACGGTTGATATTTTTCCCAAGGTTTGGGCGGGATAACTCCCACCACCTTTTCGCCTTCTATATAAAGTTTCAGAGGAAACCATTCCTCCTCTATCTTAGAAACTCTCAGGCTTTCTAGCGATCACTAGAGCTCAAACTCATCAGACTCATCAAATCGTCAAATGCTTCACTCCCTTTTTCTCAAGAAATCTTTAGAATTCCCTCTAAAGGGTTTCGTGGGTCACCTTATACCTGAGCCTGCGTAAGTTATAATTTCTTTAGATCTCGCGTTTTCCTGTCGGCTAGCCTGCTCGGCCTTTGAATTTTTACTTCCCCACTCGTTGATTATAGTAGCTCCCTTTTAGTTTGTAAAAATGGGTAGATTTGCGCACTTAGTGGACTCCCCTGCTAAAATAGAGGCCTTCAAGAAAAAATACCATATACCCCAGGGGGTCGATCTACGTTACTGTCCCACAGAATGAATAGAGACCGATCAAGAGGAGGGAGAGGTTGTTATCCCCATGATAGCCTTTATAGAGGGGGGGGATGACCCTCCCAATGGGTATAGTAACTAGAGATTACCTTTTTAACCATAGGTTATGCCCCCACCAATGTGCGCCCAACTTATTCCGAGTTTTGGGTAGCGTTGATGCTTTCAACGAGCATCTGGGTCTGTGGCTTACCTGGCACGATGTGGTGCACATGTACGAGTGCTATTCCCAAAAAACCGCTGGATACTACTTGAAATCCCGCTCGGACGTGGTAAGGATGATATCGTGTTTGCCCAAATCAAATAAGGGTGTGAAGGATGATTATCTCATAGCTTCAGGAGCGTGGCACGATGGTGTTCACTGTCCAGTCCGAGCAGGAAAACCAGGTGGGACGCCTTAGACTTAGGCTCCTTAGTGATAGACTTGAACCCAATATCCCCGACCTTGCTCTGTTTCCTTTTATTTTAGCTTTTTTTTTTTTATTATGATTTTTAGCTGTCTAACCGTCTTTTTACTCAGTGGTTTTCACAGATATAAGGCACGTAGCCCCCAGACTTAGCTTGACCAATGTTCAGGCTCTCAATTACCTGCTGAGATTCGAAATCTTTGTGAGTGAGGACGGGCAACTACGGGCTGTCCATCTAATATTGGACTTTAAGCCCCTCTCGGACACATTCTTGGACATTAGCAACGCTATTAGGGCGAGAGACCGCCTAATAAACTGCATTGACGTATTTCGGCCAAACTTCCTAGCCCAATACGATCTCCCCCTAGTGGCATATCCTTTCCCCCAAGGCGTTCCCCTAGTTGTCCCATAAATTCACCAAGATCCTCCTGAAGCTGCAGAAGTCGGAGAAAGGGTTGCTTCCTCAAGCTCTTCACTGGACAAAGAGATTGACAACTTTCACTTTGGAGAGGAAGCAACTCAAACGGCACAAGTAGCCTCGGACGCCGAGGAGGACCCTGACAGGCATTCCGTGGTTCACACCCCAGTTCTTATTGTTGCCCTCCTGGACGATACTTCAGAGGAAGAAGAAGAAGAAATGGCCTTGAACACGGGAAATAAAAGTTTGAGGGAACTGATGAAGGGCAGAAACAAAGCACTCGTGACAAAAGAGACCACCAAGTCCCAGCCCTCGGCGAATCTTCCTCCTCCTCCTCAGCCCCTAACTGACCTTGGGTTGAAGCCGAACCTTGATTTAAAAAAGAAGAGGCCGAGCGAGGCTCTAGAGGAGGGAGAGTTAGGCCTTTCGAAGGGTAACAAGCAGCAAAAAGTGGCCAAAAACCAACGAGGCTAGAGGTCCTCGTCTATAGAGAGCCGAGAGGGTCATCTCGTGGCTGATGTGCGCCGACCACCGCACATATGGTCTCCTAGACTGGAAGTAGATGGTGCCCCCATCGCTTGGGATGCTTCAGTTCGAAGCTATCAGGGAGGCCAGGCGGGTCACATTGCTGAAGCCTTGGAGCAACCACTTTTTTTGCCGAGAGATATGGATGCTTACAAGCGCTTCAGTCAGCCAGAGCTTTTCCTATCCCTTAAGAGGGATCTGGCTATGGTAAGTGATTTGATCCATCTTTTTAATAATTAATTACTTTTACCTTCCTCTTTTTTTTAATTTTTTTTTTTTTTTATGGAACTTTCCTGTCCTTGTTCAGTAGCTTACCCAACAGGTTTACGTGGCCGAGGAATGGGTCAAAGATGCTCACAACAAAACCAAAGCGGAGGTCCAATCTCGTGCCGAGGTTGAAAGAATCTTGGGTAAGCTTAGAGAGGATCACGCCAAACTGTCTGAGCATCTGAAAGAGGCGATTAAGGCCAAGGACAGTGCTGAAGCAGGCCTTAAGACTGCAAAGAGGCAGGTCGAAGATCAACGCAAACAATTGTACATGACCGAAATTAATCTGGCTACAGAGAGGCAACTGGTGAAGGATCTTCGTGCTGAGCTTCAAAGGGTCAAGGATGCATCCCAGCTGGCCAAGGAAGCAGCCGAGGTGGAGAATCAAGCAGCGTATAAACTTGGGGTAGAGGAGACTCAAGTCAGGCTTGCAGGGAATACTGCAACGTGTCTTGGGGTAAAGCCCTTGATGCTCTTGTTGACTTTGACTTGAGGCGACCTGAGAGTGTGTATTACGATCCTAAAATTTGTGAACTCCCAAGTTCGGACTCTTCTCACTCCTAGCAAGTTCTGGAGGCGTCCAGACAGCCAGTGGTCCCCCCTGCTGCTCCCCTTGAAGCTCCTAAGGAGTCTGTCCAAGCTGGCGTCCAAGGTAAGAGAGCCAAGGATCCTCAAGACAAGGGTAAGGACCATGACAAGAAGAAAGCTCCTGAATCCAAAGGCCACGCCTAAGATGCTGTTGTCCCCCAGCCAAACAAAGCAGCCAACCCTCCTGCCCCCGGAACAAAGACTTAGCTATTAGGGCCTTTATTTTGTTTTGTTTTTTGCTTTTTGTTGTAGTTTTTTTTTTCTCTGTTGTAAGGGGATGTAAAATACTTTTTTTCCTATCAATGCATGTATTCTTCTTTTGTCTCCTATGTCACCATTATATATATATATATATATTATCAGGTTTGTTGCTATTGCGGATAGTATTGAGTTATTGCCACTTTAACTTGAACAGAATCAGTAACGACTCACATCATGTAAGAGGATTAGCAATAAACTTAGTAAATAATGTAAGAGAAATGTGCCTTTTGCATTCTTCAATACTCAAACTAGTGATTGAGCACCTCATTTTATTCGTAAGTGTTAATCCGAGGATTTGGTTAGAGCTTCAGGCATACGTTGGTTAGTGCTTTGTCCAACAATTAATTTAATCCAGAATACTACTGAGTGTTAATTTAATCCAAATATGCGGTCCGAGAGAGGTTGCCATTGAGTACTAACCAACTCATATCTGAGGACTACATGTATGATTGAGTTTAAGTTTAAACACTAAGGAAAGATGCCAAGGAGTGTTAACCAACTCATATCATCTGGTCCAAGGACTACAGACATGATTGAGTAAGTTTAAACACTAAAGAAGGATGCCAAGGAGTGTTAACCAACTCATATCATCTGGTCCAAGGACTACAGACATGATTGAGTAAGTTTAAACACTAAAGAAGGATGCCAAGGAGTGTTAACCAACTCATATCATCTAGTCCGAGGACTACAGACATGATTGAGTTTAAGTTTAAACACTAAGGAAAGATGCCAAGGAGTGTTAACCAACTCATATCATCTGGTCCGAGGACTACAAGTATGATTGAGTTTAAGCTTAAACACTAAGGAAAAATGCCAAGGAGTGTTAACCAACCCATATAATCTGGTCTGAGAACTACAGGCATGATTGAGTTTAAGTTTAAACACTAAAGAAGGATGCCAATGAGTGTTAACCAACTCATATCATCTGGTCCGAGGACTACAGGCATGATTGAGTTTAAGTTTAAACACTAAAGAAGGATGCCAAGGAGTGTTAACCAACTCATATCATCTGGCCTGAGGACTACAGGCATGATTGAGTTTAAGTTTAAACACTAAAGAAGGATGCCAAGGAATGTTAACCAACCCATATCATTTGGTCCGAAGACTACAGGCATGATTGAGTTTAAGTTTAAATACTAAAGAGAGATGCCGATGAGTGTTAACCAACCCATATCATCTGGTTCGAGGACTACAGGCATTATTGAGTTTAAGTTTAAACACCTGTAGAAGTAGGGTATCAGAAAGTATAAATATTTCATATACGAAATGAATATTGATCAAAAGAACATTTATTAATAATAATACCTCTTTAGGTTGTTTACATTTCACGGCCGTGGTATTACATGTTCATCTAAATCTTTTAGGAAGTATGCCCCGATGCCAGCCCTTGAGGTAATACAGTATGGCCCTTCCTAATTGGGCCCCAATTTTTCCCATGCTGGGTTCTTTGCAGCGTCTAGAACCTTCCTTAACACCAAATCACCAGGAGCTAATGGTCTCACTTTAACGTTTACATCATAACCCTTTTTGAGCTTATGTTGGTAATATGCTAGTTGGACCATCGCATTTTCCCTTCTCTCTTCGATTAAGTCTAAACTCTTCTCCAGTAAGTCATTGTTCTTGCTCGAATTGAATGAACCGGTTCTTAAGGTTGGAAGACCAGTTTCTAAAGGAATGATAACTTCAGCCCCATAAGTCATTGAGAATGGAGTCTCCTTTGTAGATCTACGAGGAGTTGTTCGATATGTCCAGAGGACATGTGGCAATTCTTCCACCCATTTGCCATTTGCATTGTCTAGTCTCTTCTTCAACCCATTCACTATGACCTTGTTAACAGCCTCTGCCTGTCTATTCCCTTAGGGATAAGCAGGAGTAGAATATCTATTTGTAATTCCTAACTCACAGCAGTATCTTCTAAACGCCTTGCTGTCAAACTGAAGGCCATTGTCCGAGATGAGGGTGTTGGGGACCCCAAACTGAGTAACAATGTTTTTCCAGACAAATCTCTTAGCGTCTACATCCTTGATGTTTGCTAGGGGCTCAGCTTTGACCCATTTGGTGAAGTAATCTGTGCCGACTAGCAGATACCTCTTATTCCTTGCTGCTTTGGGAAAAAGGCCCACAATGTCCAAACCCCATTGAGCGAATGGCCAAGGGTTGGACAGTGGATTGAGGACTCCTCCTGGTTGATGTATGTTTGGGGCGAACCATTGGCACTGATCACATTTTTTCACATATTCTTCGACTTCCCTTTGCATATTCTGCCACCAATAGCCTTGAGTGATGGCTCTGTGCGCTAGGGATTTACCTCCAGTGTGACTTCCACAGACTCCCTCATTTAGCTCTTCGAGGAGCATCTCAATTGCTTCAGGATGCACGCATAACAATACGGTCCTGAGAAAGAACGTTTATATAATTTTTGGTCCTCGGACAGCTAGAATTACGCAGCCTTTCTTCTTATCTTATCAGCTTCAGACTTTTCTTCAGGCAGCGTGTCTTTTTTCAAGAATAGCACCACCGGGTCCATCCAACTAGGTCCTACTCTTACCTGATGAACTTGGACTGCTCCTCGTGGCTCCGTAGGTCTGCACAAATGTTCTACAAGGATGACCCGAGGGAGGCCTTGAGCCGAGGAGGTCGCAAGGATGGCTAGGGAGTCAGCATGAGCGTTGCCGCTTCTAGGGATGTGTGGCAGGTTGAAAGATTCAAACTCTGATTGCAGGTGTTTAACTTGCCTCAGATACCCCTGCATTCTGTCATCTTTTGCCTCAAATTCTCCTTTCACTTGGCCGACGACTAGCCTTGAGTCCGAGTACATGTCTACTACCTTTCCTCCCATTTTTCGGACCATAGCCATGCCCATCAGCAGAGCTTCATATTCAGCCTCGTTATTTACGATCGAAAAGTCCAACCTCAATGACTTTTCAATAGTGACCTTCTATGGGGATACAAGCACTAGCCCTACTCCGGAACCCTTGTGATTTGCTGCACCATCGACGTGTACTTCCCAAGGTGATTGACTGTGCTAGGAGATCAAGCCAACCGATTTTCCATCCATGCTTTGTGTTGTTGTTACTTCTTCTAATGAGGGCTCTGTGAACTTGGCCACCAGATCTGCCAGGACTTAGCCCTTAACCGAGGTGCGGGGCATGTATTTAATATCAAAATCCCCTAGAACCGTGCCCCATTTGGCGATCCTTCCCATGTAGTAGGCACTTTTGAGTATGGCTTTAAGTGGAAGTTGTGTGAGGACGACGACCGTATGTTCTTGGAAATACTAGGGTAACTTTCTTGTTCTGTGCACTACGACTAGGATGGCTTTTTCCATGGGTAGATACCGAACCTCGGCCTTATGCAGTGACCTGCTCACGTAATAAACAGGCCGTTGTACACCATTATCAACTTGTATCAACACTAGACTCACAGCATGAAGGGCCACAGCGATATAGGCAAAAAGGACTTCATCCTTTTCAGGATTGGACATAATAGGAGGCCGAGAGAGGTAATCTTTAAGTTGCTGGAAGGCCGAGGCACACTCCTCGGTCCATTCAAATCTCTTCCACTTATTTAGCAACTGGAAGAACGGTCGGCATCTATCTGCTGATCGGGAAATGAAACGATTCAAGGCCGCAGTCATTTCGGTCAATTTTTGAACTTCTGTGGGATTTCGAGGAGGTTGCAAGTTGTTGATTGCTTTGATCTAGTTGGGATTCACCTCAATTCCCATGTGGGTAACCATATAGCCCAGAAACTTGCTTGATCCCACACCAAATGAGCACTTAGAAGCATTTAAGCGCAACTTGTGTTTTCTAAGGACTTCAAAAATGTCTCTGAAGTCCCCAATGTGCCCAGATATGACCTTACTTTTCACCACCATGTCATCAATATAAACTTCCACGCTCTTACCCAACTGAGACTCAAACATCCTCGTTATCATCCTTTAGTAGGTAGCTCCTGCATTCTTTAGACTAAATGATATCATCTTATAGTGGTAATTCCCAATGGGGGTGGCAAAAGCAGTCTTTTCCTAATCATCCAAGGTCAGTGGTATTTGGTGGTACCCTTGAAAAGCATCCAGGAAGCTCAGCCGAGGGTGGCCAACAGTAGCATAAACCAATTGATCGATTTTTGGCATGGGAAATGGATCTTTTGGACAAGCTTTATTTAGATTAGTGAAGTCCACACACACTCGCCATTTTCCACTCTTTTTCTTTACCACCACAGTGTTAGTCAACCAGTCAGGATAAAAAACTTCTTTGATTGCTCCAGCCCGTTTGAGTTTCATCACTTCTTCCCTGATAGCATTTGCATGCTCTTTAGATGGGCGTCGGAGCGGCTGCTTTTTGGGGATGGTAGTTGGATTAATGTTTAGATGATGACAAGTGAACTATGGACTTACTCTCGGGGCCTTAATAGAGTCCCATGCAAACACGTCAATGTTTCCTCTGAGGAATTCTATAAGCTCTGTCTTCTCTTGAGGAGATAGCTGTGATCCGACCTGAAAGAAATTTTCTGGATCATTACTGATAACAACTTTTGACAGTTTTTCGCATTCTGCTTCCTCAGCTGCGCCTTCGGTAGTCAACACCAAGGGTTTTAACTGCTATAAATCTTCTTCACTATAGGCCGAAGGCTCAGGTTTATGCCATATTGCAGCCACCAAGCATTGTCTGGCCACTAATTGGTCTCCCAAAATATCCTTGACCTGTCCTTCGGACGGATATTTCACGTTTTGGTGTAGAGTAGAAGAAACAACCCCTAGTGTGTGTAGCCAAGGCCTAGCCACAATAGCTATGTAGGGTGAGTAAGAATCCACTACGATAAAATCTACCTCTACTACTTCGAGGCCAGTTTGCACGGGCAACCTGATTTGGCCCTTAGGGATGACCACCTTCCCCTCGAAACTCACCAGCGGAGAGTTGTAGGGTGTCAGGTTCTCGGGTTTTAAGTTCAGCACCTTATAAAGGTCGGGGTACATTATCTCAGTGCCACTGCCTTGGTCTACCATCACTCTCTTCACATCGTAACCCCCCAATCCTGAGGGTGATCACCAAAGCATCGTCGTGGGGTTGGATGGTTCCAACTTTGTCTTCGTCTGAGAAGCCCAGTATTGGTTGACTTTCCCCTCTAGCCCTCTTCGGCTCTCGATTAACGTCCTCGGCGGATAGCCGAGCCACGGACATTACTCTAGAGGGACAGGACCCAGTTCTCCTCGGTGCGGTGAAGATAACATTTATCGTACCCAAGGGGGGTCTTGAGGAATCATCCCTCTGAGTCCCGGAGTCTGCCTGTCTCCTTTGACTATCAGAGTGGTGCAAGAATTGCTTTAGCTTACCCTCATGGACGAGATGGTTTAAGTGACCCCACAAACTTTTGCAATCTTCTGTGGTATGTCTGTGGTCCTGATGGTACTGGCAATAAAGGTTATGATTGTATCTTTCAGGGTTTCCAACCATTCTGTTTGGCCGTTTGAAGAAGGGCTCATTCTTAATCTTCTCCAGGATTTGATGTACTGGCTCTCGAAACACGGTGTTAACTACCTGAAGGTTTGCCGGTACTGGCTATCCAACTAAATCTCTCCGTGGCCTGATGTTGCTGTGTCAATCCGACCTGAAATCCCTCCTCTCCTGAGGGATAACCTTGTCTTTTCCCTTCCTCTGCTGCTAGTCTTCCTCAACTCTTTTATACTTATCAATCCTGTCCATCAGTTGGCGTACGCTGGTAACAGGCTTACCCGTTAGAGACTTTCTCAAGCCGTGATCGGTTGGAAGGCCGAGCTTAAAAGAGCTGATGGCCACTTCGTCAAAGTTGCCATCCATCTCGTTGAACATCTCCCAATACCGGTCCGAGTACGTTTTCAGGGTCTCACCCTCTCACATGCTCAAGGATAGTAGGGAGGCCAAAGACCAAGGAACCCTGCGACATGTGACAAAACGGGAACAAAATGCCTGAGTAAGCTCGTGGAAGGTACTTATGGAATTTGCCCTCAGGTTGTCGAACCACCTCATCGTGACTGGTCTTAAGTTGGATGGGAAAATCTTACACATCAAGGCTTCGTCCCTGGAATGGACAGCCATCCTCTGGTTGAAATGGCTCACGTGTTCCACAGGGTCTGTTCTACCATTATAGATGGTGAACGTGGGCTGATTGAAAAGCCAAGGGAGTTTTGCCTCTTCAATGTTACGTGTAAAAGGGGACCTTGAGATTTGGTTCAGGGCCTTGCTCATGGCGTCACTTCCTACGCCTCGACGCGACGGGCTTCGACTCTGTCGTTGACTATGATGCTCTTTTTCGTAGGAGAAGGATTTGCTGGGCGGGGTTCGAGACCTCCGCCTGTAATCAACGTCTCTTTCATCATTACAAGAAAAATCCGAGTCCGGAGAAGCCTCCTTTCTCTTTGCATGGTGTAACTCCCTTTTTAAAAGGTCAATCTCCAATTGCATGTTCTTCCTGTCGTTTGCATGGGAAACATGGCTCCGCCCTTGGGGCGACTCCTGTCAAGGTGTGCGGCATGGACACTTCCTTCGCGGTCACCTCTCCGCTCAAGGTTAAGGAAGGGATCACTGCGTTCAGAGCCCCTTGATTTTGCTTGTTGTGGACCTGGTTCTGCCATAGTTAACCGTTGTCCTCACTATCACTCAAGCTCTTCCCACAGATGGCGCCAATTGTAGGGTCACAATTTGAAGCCCAAGCCCGAAAGAGAATAGGTTGATGGCCCAGTGAGCCCTATACAATGATTTTCTAAAGAATGGGCTAAGGAGCTAGGTTATAACAAGGTTACGAACGATTAGTATGGCTTTAACAAGTGATTACGTAAGAATTAAGCATGCAAGACTGAGAAAATATTTGATCTGAGGAGGACATTCTCTGTATATATCAATATCCTGGTTTACAATTTCTGTTACAATTCTCTTTGCTCTTTTTTTTTTTTTTTTTTTTTCCTTCCTCCTCTCTTATTATATATAGCCTTTTACAGACAATCTTTACCCTACACTTGTCAATAATACAATGGGCCACTTGAGTACCTGTCCCATCAGCCACCTTCTCTAGCCTCGTTCTGAGTCACGGTGATCAAGGAAACACTGTTCAGGGGTCTACTCCACATAAATGTGGCCAGAAAAGTAGTTGTAGTGCATTTAATACGGTGGTAGCAGCTTTTCTACTAGATATTTCTGGGTTCTTACTGCCCTTGCACGTGCCTGAGTTTCATTCTTATCGTAGGAACTTCTTGGAAGGTCATCCACGCCACCTAAGTACGGTTCTGATCGAGGTTTACCGTATCCGAGAAGGGGAAGCTCCTCGGACTGTACCCCTCCATTCTTTCCTTACATGATTCTCAACTTTGGGGCCTCTCCTAATCGTGCGTTCTTCCTCGGATATACTCACGTCCTCGGATAAGGCCCAAAGCCCAATATACAAATTTGGGCTTTTACCCCCACAATATCTAAGCTTGTTTCATCTTCTTCTTTTTTTCTTTTCTTTTTTTCTTTTTTTTTCATAGTTTTCATTTCTATCTCATAAAGAAGGAGAAGAAGTCATTTCACATGTAATACCACTTCACTCGCGCTTTCTCTCTCTCTCTCTCTCAACTTTAGGGTGAGTTTGTTTGGAGGTGAAATACGGTGGATGGAAAAATTTTGAGAGAAAATAGGATGGAATACTTTTTGAATGTGTTTAGTTTGGTAGGGAAGAAAGAAAATAAATGGTAGGGCATATGTGTTTTTTTTCTGAACCCACTAAAAAGTTTTCTTCCCAAAATAAAGAGAAAACTAAGTGGAAATGAATTTTTTATTGATAGATAAAAATGACAATTTTTTTTCCCTCTTGGGCAGTAACGTTGCCCTTCTCTATTTTTTTTTTCTATTCCTTTTTTTTCTTTTGATTTTCTAGGGTTTGGCGTGATATTTGTTTTTTTTTTTTTTTTTGTTAACTAGATGTGATTGTTTTTTTGGGACATGATTTTTATTTTTATTTTTTAAATTTGGGTGATTTTTATTTTTATTTTTTGGTTATTTGTCACTTTTTTGTTTTAATTGGACATCATTCTTTAACAATAGTATATAAGTAAATTTTTTCAAACTCATTTTTTTCATCCCTCCATTTTTCCACTCTCAACCAAACAAATAATTGAGAAAATAAATTTTTTTTTTTATTTTCCCACTTTTCTATCCTCTTAGAGCACTCTCATCAAGAATTCTAAATTTTTTAACATTTAACACTTCAAAAATCTGCTTTATTTATTATACCATTCCACTTTAAGATACATCAAACATCAAAACTTCTATATTTTTTACCATTTTATTTAAATAATATAAACTACTCATTAAAATAATAATAAAACAACTACACAAAAATCTATAGCAACTAGCCAACCGCCTCCTCCACCACCCCTACCACCGCTCCACTTGCCATAACCACCATTGTAGCAACCACAACCCACCACAGCTACCACCACCACAAGTCACAGCACCACCGTGGCAACCACAAAACAATTCTGAAGGTGAAAAACACTATAAATAGAACAAAAGCACTATATATTTTCCTGTCCTCCATTTTCTCGGCAAGTAAACAGAGATTCAAGGAAACTTTGAATGTGAAAAAGAACAAAAATTGAACGAACCCCATTATAATTGAACCCAAAAATCAATACATTAATATCTCAATTTCCAATTTTAATTTCTCTTTCCCTCCATTTTCTAGGAGACCAAACAAAGAGTAGTATTAACGAAAAAACAGAGTATGAAAGAAGAAACAATAGAATGAACCAGCGCCATTGGATCCAACAAGGAGGCAGCGATCACCGGAGTGAAGATAGAGAGAGAGAAATCTTCGATTAAAGGAGTGGAACCCGGCGGAGGATGACCCATGAACAATTAGACCCATGCTCTAACCCACGAACAATCAGACCCACGCTTTGATCCACGCCCCAAACCAAAAACCCACACTCCGACCCATGACTCCTTCGATCCACGCAAACCCACAAAGAGAGAACAAAGAACAGAGAACAAAAGAGACCATCAGACCACATCAGACCCATGACTATCGGACCACCATTACCGAGCCAGAACCATTGTCAAACCAGAACCATCGCCGGATCACATCCATCGGGAGAGAGAAGAGAGAAGGGAGAGAGGAAAGAGAAGAGAGAACTGAAAACGGAGAGAGAGTTGTGAGAATAAAAAACTATTTTTTTTTTTTTTACAATTCAAGCTACAGTGAGCTTGTATTGATATGACATCTTTTAGCATCCTTAATTTTACCATTTGATATTTTACCATTTGAAAGCTTTGATGGAGTTGCTTTTTTGGTAGTTTGATGCTAAAATTTGGCATATACCTCTTTTAGCATCCTTAATGGGAATGCTCTTACCTTTTTCTATCCTCTCACTTTTCAACTTCTCCAATCAAACAAACCTTTATACTCTCATTATGATATGACAATAAATGAAACTTGAAGTTTAAAAACCACAGAATTCAGAATCTAAACAAAGGAGAAGAATCAAAAGTCTTCAGCAAAGACACGATTCGGCAACAAAGCCAAATAATGGAGAGACACACACTGTCACACATGCCATTTTCGGGGAGGCATGGGTCCGAGTACATAATTTATCAATCTTACAGCCCCACAACAAATTTCAACCAAAGATATCAATTAATGGCACATCAAAGAATTTGCCAAAAAAAAAAAAAACATTCACTTCTAAACTCTCTAGACCCAAAATTTCATAAAAAATTTCACAAATAAAAAATCAAAGCTAACTAAAGAGGGAGAATAAATCTTACGACAAAGAACTCAAAAACAAAGAAAAGAGAAACAAAAATCTCTCAAACGAACCTCCAAGGAAATTTTTGGTCCCTCAGTCAGAGACATCAAAATCTTCCAAAAACAACCTCCCCTCGATCTCGATACATACAAATATGAGTAGCAGAACTTCAGCTCTTATTGCTTCCCTGCTACTGTTTTTCTGGCTGGGTTTTCAGTCCACCAATACTATTATACTGGTATGCTACCACCGCCAATGATACTGTCACGGATATCTGAATTCAACGTTCCTGAACCAAATAATGTTAGTCAAACCAAAAATTAAAACCTGATTAGTAAGTTTACGAACTATGTCATGTCATATTATGTTCACTGGGGATAAAAATTATAAAATTGATTCCAGTAAAACCCAGAATTGTACGACACTATAGTTTAGGTGAAATGTCACCATAATGATTAATGTCTTTTCATTTTCAGTGACAGGGCGAAGAGCGCTGACGGTTGACCTAGTCTCCTTCCTCAATCTAACAACATGACTTTTGAGTCTCCTTCCTCTGCACTGCAAATTGCAAATTGTAAATTGTGCTGCATTGCATAGCTGCCTGATACAAACATGAATAGTAGAATTTCCCCTCTTATTGCTTTCCTGCTTCTTTTTTTCTCTCTGGGTTTTCAATCCACTAATAATACTGTCACGGATACCATCTTACCTGGCCAATCACTGACACACCCGGAGACCATTGTGTCGCCTAATGGAATCTTCGAACTTTGTTTCTTCTCTCCAGGAAATTCGACAAAGTATTACTTCGGAATACGATTCAAGAATGTTTCTGAGCCGAATGTAGTTTGGGTTGCAAACAGAAAGTGCCCATTCCCTGATTCCACTGCTGCTCTCATTTTTAATCAGGATGGAGGTCTTGTAATATCTGATGGCACAATGACATACAACATGACCAACACTTCAGCTGACAACGGTACCTATGCCAGGCTATTGGATACAGGTAATCTTATACTCACAAACAGGGTCTTGGAGCTCTTTTGGCAAAGCTTTGACAATCCTATTGATACTTTTTTGCCTGGGATGAAACTAATAGTAGGTAACGCCTCATTAATATCATGGAAAAGTAGAGAAGATCCTGCGCCTGGTCGTTTCTATCTGCAGTGGGGTTTTAATATTTATAGTACAGTCCAACCAATAATAATGGAGGGGTCTGCAGAATATTGGACTGGTTTACTCACTAGCTTTGATGTTTTATCTTATGATTCGGGTTATGTTTCTTGGCCTATAAACTACACTTCTCAGACTCAAATTTCGAGAATCGTGTTGGATGAATCCGGGAAGCTTGAAATTCAGTCATGGTTAGAAGATGAGAAAATGTGGAATTCCTCATTACAGTCATCCAGGTGTGGGGATTATGCTTTATGCGGCAATTTTAGTGTATGCAATGAGACTGCACAAGAACCATGTGGCTGTTTGCCAGGTTTCAAACCCGTTTCTGCTGGTGCTTGGAGCAAAGGAGACGTGTCCAGTGGCTGTGTGAGGAAAACTGCTCTGCAGTGCAGTAATAATAATAGTGATATTCAAAATGATGGGTTTCTTCTCATGTCTAACGTTGATTGGCTTGATAATCCGAAGCCTTTGGAGATGAGCAGTAATAAGGAGTGTCAATCATCTTGCTTGAACAGTTGTTCTTGTATTGCTTATGCTTTGAGGAAAAGTTCGGTCCCAGTAGGACCAAGTCTGACTGCATAGAATGGCATGGTTCTTTTTCATATCTGAAGCTACCATCAATTGAAGATAAATATGGAAATGATTTCTATCTGAAACTAGCTCCCTTGGAATTGGACACCCATGGTAAGAAGTATGTAAGAACTTTTGTTGTTAAAGTGAATAACCAGTTGTTCCATTTGTAATTGTATATGTTTGTGTAATTAAATTCATTCTTTGCTTCCAAGAGCCTTGTAGCTCAATTTGTACACTAGGAAACAATCCGGGTTTAAATCTCCATACCCTACCAATAGAATTTTAAAAATAAAAAAGTCAATGTTAAAAAATTCAATTAGGCATCCTAATGTATGACATATAAGATACTTTATCTATGTTTTACTCTTAAGCTAAATTGTCTTAATTTGGAACTGGGTCACCACTTTACATTTAGACTTATTGAGTTCCCAAGGTTTTTACGGGATAATTCTAGGCGTTGCCATATTATTTTTACTTGAGATGGTAGGCATTACCAATTTTTAGTTTATTTATTCCTCTGATTTTCTTTGACAGACCCAAGCTCAAGGAATGAATCCAACCCAGCAGCGACGCCTGGAGCAATTGATGGAGTAATGCTTGTACGAGCTAAGCAATTAGTCGCCATACTGGCTATATCTCTGCCTCTTGCAACGCTTTTGTTGGGCCTCTTTGTCTATTGTGTATGGAAAAAACTCAGGATGACAAGCAAGGGTGAGAAAATAATTGCTGATAATGCTATTTAAGCAATCAAAATGTATATCCTTAATTATTGCCATAAATATATATATATATATATATATACTGTGTGTGTGTGTGTGTTTTGTAATTGTTCACTGTTCAGGTGAGGATTTGGTACAGTTAGATTTGGGCATGACCATAAAGTCTGAAAATTCGGAGCTGCTGGAAGAAAATAAGCGTGGAGACATCAGGAAAAAGAAAGTCAAAATGCCATTATTCAGTTTTACAAGTGTTTCTGCTGCAACTGATAATTTTTCAGATGCAAATAAGCTTGGAGAGGGTGGTTTTGGACCTGTTTACAAGGTATGATTATCCATAAACTCAATGCTTAGGATGAGGAATGAATACAAAGGTTTACTCTTATCAACTTTACACTTGCCCTGTTAACGAGAACAAACAGGCACTGCAGTTTGTTACTGCGTCTGTTATAACCCCTACTCTATATATCTCTGTCGAGTATAACTGGGCTATCCTAATTTCTTCATGGCGGCCACAAAACTAAGTTTAAGGAAAACAATTTCAGGGAATATTACTGAAAGGGGATTTGGTAGCTGTGAAAAGGCTTTCAAGAAGATCGGGTCAAGGTTGGGAGGAGCTAAAAAATGAAGCTATGCTCATAGCCAAGCTCCAACACAACAATCTTGTTAGACTTTTGGGCTGCTGCATTGAACGAGATGAAAAGATACTAATATATGAGTATATGCCAAATAAAAGTTTGGACTTTTTCATTTTTGGTTAATAATGTTTTATACATACATACATACATATATATATATATACATACACACACATTTATATATACATACATATATATATATATATATATATATAATTGTGATTGATTTCATGGTCAACCTTTGCATATGATCTATTAATGTGTACAACTAATTTCTCATGATTGTAAAATAGATCAAGAAAAGCGCAAGATTTTAGATTGGCAAATGCAGATTCAAGTGATTGAAGGCATTGCACAATGGGCTTCTTTACCTTCATCAATATTCTAGATTGAGGATTATTCATAGAGACTTAAAGGCTAGCAACATTTTGTTAGATACCGAAATGAATCCGAAGATATCAGATTTTGGATTGGCAAGAATATTTAAAGGAAACGAATCACAGGCAAATACAAATAGAATTGTTGGCACTTAGTAAGTACAAACCAACATGATATGTGCTCAAACAGAGAGACAAAACACGACTACTAACATTTTAACTTGATTATGGTTTTCAGTGGTTATATGTCTCCTGAATATGCTCTAGAAGGCCTCTTCTCCATCAAGTCGGATGTTTTCAGTTTTGGTGTCTTGTTGTTAGAGATTGTGAGTGGTAGGAAGAACACTGGGTTTTATCAGACCGATTCTTTCCATCTTCTTGGATATGTGAGTATCCTATTTGCCACTATTTTTTCATAAGTAGTTCAATATTCTTTTTACTTATATTAACAATTACTTCTTTTTAATTTTTTTTTCAACAATCCCCCCATCTCACTCCCCCCCTACCCCCCTAACACACTCACATACACATGCGATATTTTAGATCCTTATGAATATGTATTTTCATGCCAAAAAAAAAAAAAAAAAACTACACAGTAATAATATATTAATTTATTTGTGTTTTTCTATGAAAGGTTTTTTACATGAATCAATTATTGTTACAATTACTTCACAGTCAGAATTTCATTTAGCATTCATATAAAATAATTTTTAGTTGTTAAATGGACCCCAAATTATAATAATAATAATAATATTATTATTATTATACTCTGAACATTTATGAACCTAAAACTCAAAGTTCTAAACTTAAATAATTTTAAACTATAGATTTTATTATTTAATTATTCCAAGATCTATGATACCCTTGAGGCCTTCAGTCGAGGCAATATAGGAGTTTTGCTTGTATAACTTGATCTAACTCAAGCAAAGATGGAGATATGTTGATGTGCCTTGTGGCTTGCGCAAGGGGTTCCAGGTTCCCTTATGCCCACTATGTGCTGAACATATATTCAACTTTTTAACTAGTACTCATATGTACGCGTGTTGTAATCAGGTATCTTATCGTGTTCTAATGTTTAATAGAGAGAGTGTTCTTTGGGTGTATTTGGACTTTGAATTTCTTAAGAGAGCCTTTATGCCAATATTGTAATCTTCCCATCTTCATAGTGAAATTTTCTCCTTGTTTCCCGCTTGTGAACATAGGTATCTTGCCTAACATTTATTATTCTCTTTCCCCAATATTGAAGGCATGGGAATTATGGACAAGTGATAGGGGATCGGACTTGGTGGATCCACTACTTGATGATGTATCCTCTGTCCATGCGGCATTGAAATATGTTAACATAGGTCTCCTCTGTGTTCAAGAAAGCGCAGCGGATAGACCTACAATGTCTGATGTTGTCGCAATGCTTAGCAGTGAAAGTACGGCTCTACCTTATCCCAAACAACCTGCTTTCTTGAATATGAAAAGTGTGATGAAGGCAAACCCTGGTATTAGCAGGACAGAAATCTGTTCTGTGAATCATGCAACTGTTTCAATTATCGAAGGCCGGTAACATTTTTTGAATTAAAGCCATAAGCATTAGTATATCCTAGTAAATCATCCATAAACTTTCAATTTCTTTGCCTATGGCCTAACAACATTATTCAAATGTATTATGGTTCTGAAACGTATCATCAAAAGATCCGTTGGTACCTGACATTCGAGAGATTAGCTTCTCGCATTTCTGAAATTCAAGGTCTTTCTGTCACTTGAAAGTGGCAATGCTAATATAGGAAGCTATATTATGCTGGAGAACGTATATTGTAATTTTTGTTACAACCCTACAACAAACTATTTTAGAGTGATTTTGAGTGACAGGACAATTTTGCATTTGTGTAATAAATTTTGTCTCATAAATGAATGTTGATAATCTAGAAGCTTTGCAATAATATTCAAGAGAAATGTTCTGAATAAGAATATTTTAAATTTGCAAGTTTTTATGTAATTCCTTGCTGAAAAGCTCTGTTGGGGGATAATAGTTGGGAGACTCCAAAGGAGGCCTTAACATAACATATAGTAACAATTTAAGCCAAAAGTTTGAGAATGTGTTATGGTCAAATTATGTTATATTAATTTCTCTAGTTTTTTTTTTTTTTTTTTGTTCTTTCTTTTTTCATGTGGGACTTGTTGGAAAATTGCCTCAAATTCCAAATGATGGCTTGGAAAGTCAATTAGGTTTCCTAGTTGAAGAATGAAAAATTAATTTGGGTTTCCTTGTTATAGAATGAAAGACTATTCCTTGGTGTGAAGGAAGTCTATTCCTTATTAAAAAGGTAATGTATTCCTAATCCAAAAGGGAATAGATTCCTTGTTAAAGAGGTAATATATTTCTAGTCCAAGAGAAAATAGCAAAAGAGTCTTATAAATAGACAATGTTACAAAGAATTTGATGGCTTTGGCCCATGGGTCCTCCCTATGAGGAGAGGGAAAATAAAGCATGAAACCAAGAGAGAGAAAATGGATTTTTGCTTGGGAGGAACGCAAGAGGAATGAGAGAGTAAGGTATTGCTGCCTTCAAGAAGATAACCAAAGAGGAGAGAGCAAAGTGTTGTCGCATTTGAAAGAGATAATTAGTGTGTGTGTGAGAGCAAAGAAAAATAAGAAAAATAAGAGAGATTTTTCTTTAGCCATGAGACATACACAAGAACTATTGTAATTGATTTGATAATAGTGAAATTATTCGGAATTTGTCTAGTGATTTTTTCCTTTCAAAGAGAGAGTTTTTCACATAAATTTTGTGTTCTTGTGTGTGATTGTTATTTTGGATTGCTAATATTGTTGATAATATTATTTGGGACCCAACAGGACTTCCACACACGCATTTGTACCGAACAATCTTCTTCTCACATGTCATTATCTCTTTGTTGTATTCCAGACTTCTTGATGGGTCACACATAAGTTCAAATAGCACAACTTGGTTTTGGAGTTTTTTCCTTTGCCGTGTTTTTTACTTCACCTGCATAGCCTCTCATATAAGATCCATGAGAACCACATAAAAACCAAACTTGAGAATTTCATTAATAAAATTTCAGTGTGATTCTTCTCTTTTCAGGTGGATTCAAGTAACTTTTAATGGATTAAGGGTTTCATTAAAGTTAAAATAAGATCTAGCATCTATCATGCTTTCCATTCTACATCACAATTTCTTAAGTCTTAACCAAGTAAAAACAATCTTTGATATACTATTTGTAACTTTTGGTTGAAGGAGATAAGGTAAGAAAGGAGTCATGACAAGAGGATGTTAATGGACACAAGTTTTATACCACAGCTCTAAAAGATGTGTAAAAAATAATGGGTCTATGTGAAAATAATAGTTCACCAATCACAATTACATATGCCATCAAGTTGTGACAATATACGTCATCCTAAAAGAACTGAAAAAGCTATCGCGAATAATTATAATAAGATATGGATTAGAGTTTGATCACCTTTGTTTTACAAAATAATATCATATCAATTCATTTAAATTTTCTTATTTAATTAATAGAGTTTGCAACAGTTGTGGAGAAATCAAATATAGCTTTGTCTCTGTCAGTGTCAGGGTCCCAGGGAAGACAATGGTGAGGAGGAAAATACAATTTTGGCTGTGGAAAGTTTGAGTGTATAATCAATTAAATGGACATTGTATTGTGATATAGATAAGCTCGCCAGACGTTAGCATTTTCTTGGTAGTTTCTGAGACAAAAACCCATGATTTGGGTTATGATAGAAAAAGCAGGTTCATGTCATTTTCACTTCACTGGAAAATGTCAATGACTTGGAAATTGGAATTATGATTACTTAGTTCAGTTGACTCTCATTTTCTTGTCAAATTAATACTACTGATAATTCCTTCGTATAAACCCGTGGTTTCGTCACTTTTCCACCACTTTTTTCTTTTTCAATTTGATTTTTTCAAATAAAAAAGAGACGTAATAGGTTTTTCAAGTGAGAAGGCAATGAAAGCGTACTAGTTTTTTTTTTTTTTATTTTTTGAGAATTGCAAGTCGGAAAATCAAACGACCGACACACGTTGGCCGAGCCATATATGGTATAGAATTTTCATTAAAAAAATATATATAGGAAAATTAAAATATCAGGCAAATGGTGACTAACTATTACCTTTACATAATTTAGCAACAAAAAAAGAAAAACTATTACCTTTACATATAGCTCTCCTCGCAGTTGGTATATTTAGTACTTATATATTTTAAGTTACACATATGTTAATCCCAACTTTATCCGCTTCTTATAGAAAAAAGAAGTATTTTTTTTTTCTTCTCAAAAAAAAGAAGTGTTAATTTTTTTTTTTTTTTGGTGGTTCAAAATACGTTAAAGTTGTGACACTTAAAAAAAACCTACAAGCCAATACAAAGGTATATTTCATGGACAGTGGATAAACTCTGACTTTTCTGTAAGGAGACAACTCTGTCTCCAAGTGTTCCTTTGCCATGAGGTCCATGATGGGTATGAAATGTTGAAGAGCGTCGGGCTTGAGAAATTCAACCACGGACCTCCTCATTTGAGCAAAATCTTTTTGGGCTACATCTTCAAGAAGTTCAGGAGAAGATATAATTTTTAGCATGGAGCGTGGCCACCAAGTGGAGAGATTTTTTTTATCGTTGTAGAACAGTGACTTGTTTGCTGAAGCACCACAAAACACAACCATGTTCTCACCAAACAGTGAGATTTTGAAGAGATCCTGTGAATATTTTCTCATTCTGTCATAAAGAAGATCTCTTGGGTTCCTCTTCTTCTAGCCGTGCCAAATTCCAATGTTTCTTCAATGACAGGCCATCCCTTTGTACCGGGTGGCAACTTGGCATGATTGGATTTTTGTTTATATATAAGGAATATGAGAGAGACCGAAAGACAAAGGATTACAAGGTGAAGCAAGTTTGGGAAGCAATCCATACCAACTTCCACAATTACAGCAATAAGCAAGACGTGAAAAGGTGATGGACAAGCGCTAGCAAGTTTAGCTAGGATATAAATAGGAAAAGAAGAGTGCTTGCATTTTCTAGAGAGTGAAAGATTTTAGAGAAAGAGGTTGGAATTTCTTAGAGTCCGTTTGGATACCGTTTATTTTGTTGAAAATTGAAAACACTATAGCAAAATAATTTTTAAATGTGTTAATAGTACCATATGACCCATTTTTAATGAAAGTTTGTGTGAAAAAAGAGGTTCATGGGTTCCTTGAATAGTGCACGAGACCCATTGACAGATACATTTCTATGCAAAATTTGCTTGTCAAAGAAGTAATAGGTCTCATGCACAGTGCACGGAACTCATTGACAGACAACATTTCACATGAAAACACGATTCACAATTAAAAAAAGAAAAAAGAAAAGGAAGCAAACGCTAAAACGCTGACCAAAAACGCAATCCAAACACCACTTGGTCAAAATGTTTTTTTTATTTATATTTTGTTCCCACTTTTTATATTGACCAAATGTCCCCAAATATCTTTACATTCATAGCAGTGTACAGGGGCAAACATGTACCATCTTCACATCTCATCAAATGATTCAAACCAATACACCATAAGGCAAAATGTAGAACATGAAACACAAGCAGTTGGTCTGCTCAGGGCCTCAGACGCTCAGTTCTAGCTTGAAAACTAAATCCAAGCAGTGTAGAGCATACAGTCAATACAACATGAGGCAACTGTTTGGATTTAGTTTCAAGCTAGAATGCAAGTCTGCCAACCACAACTACAATAGTCGGCTCCAACTCTCACTTATAAAATTAGGATCATATTTCCATCTGTATTCTTCATTGATGGCCTGAGGTGGTCTCTCTTATGGTACCACCTCATGCCATCAAGAAGAACATGGAATGGTAAGTGTTTCATTTCTAAAGGCCATACAATACTTTACATTCTTGTTGCCGTTAAGTTTCTTCATGCAGTAGTGTCTCTTTGTGATAGCCATTGACGGATTTTTTCAGGGTTGGATCTTCACTTATATCACATACTATGTCAGCTAGTTGTATGTTGATTAAATCTGATCTATTGGGAGCAAGGAATCCATCCTGGTTAAGCCCCCAATGAGTACCAAACCAAGCCATTTTTGCCACTACAAAGTGCTAGGTGTGCTTCCATTTTTGTCGTAATCTACACACTATACAACTCTCATCTTGTGTAATGCCTCTCTACAGCTCTACTATTCTACTACCAGGTCCAAGCCTTTTCTCCACAGTCACGTACTAGTTGGCTAGCTGCTATCCTTCCAAGCTTTGTGTCCAAAATTTTCTCAAATTCTACTAAAATCCCTTTGTCAAAATATTGTTCATTGTTCAGTTAATAACCTGAATTATCATCAAACAGCCGAGACTCCTACGCATCCATGTAATGCATTTCTATTTTTTCTATCTTGATATTTAGATTTTTAAAGGTTTTGTGCAAATTTGGTATCTAAAATATTTTGAGGGTTCGAGTTTGAACTGCTTTTTTGTAGCTTAAACTCGCATCATTGCCATTCTAAGTATAAAGTTATAAAGGAACGAGGATCTAAGATTCTAAAGCTCTAAGGTGTAAACCACTATTGGGTTTATCTTTCTGAAATTTCTTTTTAACAAAATAAATCAGTTCCTGATTATTTGCCTTTTTAAATAATTGTATTTGGATACACTAGTTCTGTTTGATAAGTCGGATGGGCTTTGATTTTATTGTTTGGTGTTTGTTGAGTGTTCTTTTTTCTTTTCCCTGAGAAGATGAATTTAGTCGTCAATTTTTTAAAAATGAAGACCACCTAATTGATTGTCTTTCCTTATTTTATAGAAAACTATCACTAGATTTTATTTTATTTTTTGGTTCTTTTTTAATCCTGAGCAAAACTCAAAAAAGAATATTAGTGATGTATATGAGATACACATGCAATTGAAGTTCTGTAGTGGGCGTTCTACCATTTTGAATCAAAATTTTTGATATTAGTAGGGGTTAGGAGAATGTAGTTAAGATTTAAGAATATTAGTGATCTCTTAATTCTTGTTTTGCACTAGATCATGTATGTGAAAATATGCTAATTCTTTATTTCAATTTTCAATAAATCATGTAATTAACTTTTCAAGATCAATATGCTAACTGGGTGTATTGGCTCGTGAACATTTTAAAGTCAATCTAAAGAAAATTGTATTATTTATATTCTTATCTAAACGTTTGTTATATTGAAAATCCAATGTCAATATGCATGGCAATAATTTATAAAATTAAAAAAAAAAATTGAATAAAATGTAAAAAATAGGAGGAAGCAGGTTAACCCATGCTTTGCCTAAGTTTTTTCGGCTAAGCCGTTGGGTTGGGACTCGGGACCATTCAGCCCAATTGTTGATTTATCACAGTATGAATTGTCGTCCTTTTTTTATTCATTCCCTTTTCATGCAAGATCTTATTAACACTTCACAATCACAAGTCTGCTTCACATAGTTACAGTCAAATGGGTGATGAGAGAAATCTGAGTTGCAGGCCCAGCTCTGAAAACCCAATCAGTTCTTTCTGCTTCATGGTCACATGGGCAGCAGCAGAACAAGCACGATCGCAGCCCATGTGAAGACTTCTGTTTCTCACGATGACTTGGTTGGGTGAGAGACTTAAATTTAGATTAGAGGCTTTTGTGGGCCTGTGATTTTCAAGGCTACTATATTTGAGAACTTTCAGGCCCAACCCAAAGGTGAGGTAGAACTTTTAGAAGCTGCGATCATTAGGGGTAAGGACGTAAGGTGTAGGACATTCATGCCACACCTTCAGTCTCTGTAAATCCTGGAACCACCACTCCTGCTAATGCATTATTCAAGTTTTGATTAATGTCCACAATTAGCTAAGGCATGTGCTACTACAACATTGCCTTGCTTATGAATGTGAGAGAAGGAAAAAACTTGGATAAAATGTAAAACTGACCCTCTAAGTTTCTTCAGATTTTATTTCAGTCTTCTAACTTTGCTTTTATTCATTTCAGTCAACTTTCAAGTTTATTCAATTAAGGTTTTCAATCAACTTTTGTTATGTGTTGTGATTAATTTTTCAATTTTATAAATTTTTCTTCAAATTTTATAAATTAAAAAAATTCAATTAATGATTGAAAAATATTTTCAGATTTTTTTTTTTTTTCAAAAAAATTTAACAAAAGTTAATGGAAAGGCCTTAATTGAATCAATCTGAAAGTTAGAGAACTAAAATGAACAAAAGTAAAATTAGAGGACTGAAATGAAATCTGAAGAAAGTTAGATGGTCAGTTTTGCATTTTAGCCAAAAAACTTTGAAGAGAAATAACAAAAGATATAGTGGCTTTACTAAATGACCAAAACCAGAATCAACTGTATCATCTTTTCAGAGGGAGTTTATAATAGTCTTTGAGTACCCCTTAAAAATGGAGTTTCCAAGGCTGTTCATGGACAAATTGCGCCACTCGCGTAACTGCTAATGATTTGATGATTACCATAAAATAAGGTTCAAGATTTTTTTTCTGATAGAGACGCCATAACGTCATCATGGGAATTGTGAAAGTTATTTGATATATGATAGAGTTAAAAAAAATATTAAAACTTTTCTTTCTTTAAATGCATTTCATTATTTCAACAAGACCCAATTTGAGTGTTATTGTTTTTAACTTAAATTTCTAGACTAATTTGATAGTTTTTCAAATATCAGTAGACTCCAAGAAATATGGTTTTGTTTCGTTTTCATATAAAAATTGTAGCTTGACATTTTAATTGATGAGGAGTTGGTTTCATTGTTGATACAAAGGTAGGTGTAGCTTCAATTATATCTAATGGTGGCATGTGCATCAAGTTGCTAAAATGAGAGAAAATATTTCCTTATTACCTTATATAAACAGATAAGCTAATAATTAACATTAGGGAGTTTGTCATGTACTAGGAGGTGTAGCAAGGAATGTTGTTGGATGCATATGGGCCTTCATATGGCAGATGAGATTAGGTTTGGCTTGGTTTGTTCTGCTCATAATGGGTTTTGAGCTTTGCTGAAATGAAATGATTCCATATTGTTTTCCATAGTATTTATAGCGCACCCAGATGGTAGTAGGAAATAGGAATTAATACAAGAAAACTCTAATGTTGGCTAAGATTGCCATTTCTTGTAATACCACAGGTTCTCATGATTTTTTGACATCTACTGTTAATGGTCCATCCAAATGCTATGAGAAACAAAATAAATGTATTTCACTTAAAAAAAAAAAAAAAAATTCGCTATGTTCAATGGAGCAGAACATTTGAACTCATTCTAAGGCCCATCCAAATGTTGTACTGATGAATTGGGATTAATAGAGATTTGCTAATCTGAAAGGGTAAATTACAATGACAGCACCTGTGCTTTGTCACAAAAGTAATATCCCTTATAATTTGGATTTGGACTATGACAGATGTAGTTAAGAAATAAATAAAGAAACATACAACCAAGACAGACATAATGCTCAAACCAGTTTTTCAATGTGAATTTCTTCTGTGCAGATGATACAAGGTCAGTATAATCAGTTGCCACGGTTGTTTTTAGTCTATCAAAGTTGTAAACCATCAAAGTATATGGAATTTAAAATTACAAGCCAAACTAGTCCAGTGTAATGGATCTAATAGAAATTGCAACTTGAACACCATGACATTTTTTTCTCTTCTGACTTGCTGTAGTTGTTGTTAGTGTCTCTGAATTGGTCCTTCATTTTCACCCATCATCCTGAGTTTGAATTCCTACTAGAAGTCCCCCTTGATACTTTATGAGTCATGGATCAAGGTTTATTTCCTAAGGCTGAATTCAAAGTCCCTATCCGGCTAAGATTTCACTACAAAAAAAGAAAAAATAGTCCTTGATTTTTTATTGATAGTCATGGAGCATGTATGATATTACAAAAACATTCTTGAACAAAAGTAAACCTTATCACTCATAGATTATGTAAACATTTTGCGTACATGGGTGAAGCGATCTAAGCCTTTAAGGAACTAGTAATAGGATTGTACATTACATATCACTTATAGTGATTTTTTAATATTTTTTTTACATGTCACTTGTAGTGACTTTTCCTTAGATGTAGTTCCTACATCTATGGAAAACTCAAGTAACTTCTAGAAAAGCTATTGAGGAGCTTGGTCATCCTTTTTTCTTTACCTTCCTTTTTCACATAAATTCTTCTAGTTTTCTACTGTGTATAAGCTCTTTCACATATACGACCGAGCTCCGTATTGAAATCAAAATCCAAGCAGTTTTATTATACAATCACTCATTACGGCAGCTCCATAACTCACCAGCATAGCACCTGAAATAAATTATACCTTATATTAATAGATAATTAATATATGCACCTTTAAAACTAAATCAGAATTCAACTTGTCTACTTCAAATCTCAATCAAAAACAATTAATTTTCAAGTGTTTAACTAGGATGGATTCTTCACTATCAATAAATTGGACTTAATCAAGTTACTAGAAGATCCCCTAAATGCACTTTTGGGAAATACTGTACTGAAAGAGGATAACATACAACTAGTTGCCATAGTACGTGATATAAATTAGAAATTAAGAATGAAGTCATGTTTGGGAGTGGTTAGGTGCAAAAGGAAACCAGCCCTGCCAAAATCCATTAGACTTTCACTCGCTATCACAAAGAGACATGAGTGCATCAAGAGATTAAGTGCAACAAGAATGTGAAATATGGGAAGGTCTTAATAGATCAAGGTGAATTGTCAACTATCAAGAGAGATGTACTTTTGTAATGTGATTTTGTTATCAATAATTTCATTATCTTCTTATAAAAGAGAGGGAGAGAAGAAGAAGATAGATTGCTAATGTTTAGCATATCATAAACTAAAAAATAATTTGTAATAATATCATTAGTAAGTAATCATTTCTCATAATAACGCCCTTAAAAACAAAACTAATAAGAAACAAGAACAAAGTACGAAAGCAAAATACTTTAACGTAGATGATCAAATTTAGAATTCTAACCTCTACTTCATGGCATGATTTGAAACCCAAATGGTGGCTAGGTCAAATAATACTCAAAAAGTTATTGGAACAAGATGCCATCTATCATGGAAACTCCTAATAATTGCATCTAGTATCTTCGCACTATATCCTGGATACCACAAGTGCATGTATCGATTCACGAGTTCATGGTTATAATGACCTTATTATTCAAAACATCAAAATTTAGTGGTTATCAAACATGTATAATAATAGACAATTTATAAAAAAAAAAAAAAAATCAAGTTCATAGAAATGAAAAAAGAGTTTATCCTTCGTAAAAAATGATGATGAACACATCTAATATAATGGGGCAATCCATTGCAATAGTTGATGGAGAGGATGGAGGCACAGCAAGAAAAAAAAATGTTTATTACAACAAAAAAAATCGTTGCAATAAATAACCTTAAATTCATTGCAACTGTTGATGCAGTGTGTTACAATAAAATATAAGGAATATGTTTGTGCAACAAAAAATTTCGTTGCAATAAACTATAGATATTTTAATGACAATTTTAATGCAATGATATATATGTTGTTACAATAAACAATTTACTGCTTCAAATATCTTATAGTAATAGCTATTACTTCACGAATTTAGATTGAAAATTGTGGGGCCAGAATAAGTCAGCAACCCCGGCCCACTCCAAACCAAGCCCAGAGGCCCACGCCGAGGACGCCTCCACGATCCGAGGCCCGAGGACGAAAGTTTAGAGCCCAGGACTCAAGGAGCATCGCCGAGGATGGTTACATCCTCGGTAGGCCGAGGCCAGAAAGTGGGCATACAGCACACCTTTAAGGGGAGTCTCCCCAAGCATCCAAGGAGCAAATAGCAAGAACCAATCACCGGACATTGAAGCATGGCGGAGGAGCAAGTCCCAGGTGAACTGTCACCTCCACATTAAATGCCCTCAACTAACGCTCTGGCCGCATTAATGAGGATAGGACCTCTGAACAGTGCCGTCTTGAGCGCTGCAACCCACTGGAGGTATGGGAATGCGGCTGATGGGACAGGCACTCAAGTGGAAACCGGATTGATCAACAAATGTAGGGCTAGGATCAACTGAGTGAGAAGTATATAATGTAAAAATCCCTCTTGTGAAGGGGACGGACGAAAAACCAGAGAAAAAGGAATACTGTAGCAAAGTATTTTCTCCCAACTCTTGTAACCTTTCTGAAAAGAGATAATAGGAATTTTCAGCTCCATAAGGCACGTCCGAGGAGCCTCATTGTGTGTTCAAACCCACATTCTAGTTGTTAGCAATCACGTACAACCATGCATGGCCGTTGCATCCTTTACTAAGGCCTAGGTCTTGAGCCCATACTCTACAAATTTATTGGAGGGTTAGCTGGGCTTGGGTCCACTCTCTCAATCCTTAGAGAGCGCTCGAATCCACCCCCTACAAAAATAATTGACAAAAATAATTCGGGTTAAGTTATTGCAACGATATATTCGTTGTAATTGATAATTATTTCATACTTGACATTGCAATAGGTTGTAAAATAATTGATATCAAGTTATTGCAATGATATATGATTCATGTTTGTCATTGCAATAAATTATAAAATAATTGATATCAAGTTATTGCAATGATATATTTATTGCAATAAAATATACTTGGAACAAAATAATCAAGATTCCTACTGAAATCCACATGATCATATTATCAGTAAGCGCACTAGTAGCTTCCTTAACTCCCACCACTGCTGACAATACCACACCAAGGAGGAAATCATAATGTAAATTATTATTCAGAATATTAGATACAAAGAGTTCATGAAATGTAAAGTTATAAATATTGTAACTAAACTAAATAAATTGAATAAACAACTTAATTTGTAATTGCAAAAATAGTTGATATCAAGTTATTGCAATGATCTCTTCATTTTAAACTTTTGCAACAAATTTAAGTAACAAATCTGTTGGGGAAAAACAGTTACCAAACATACTCTTACCATTCCTTAAAAAAAAATAGCCACCAATAAATGATTAGATAATTCATTCCTAAAGAATAGCAATAAATAATTATTTCATAATAATAATAATTCATTTATTAGCTTTCTTTTGAATGAATAAATGATATGTTGTAATAATAATAATAATAATAATAATAATAATAATAATAATAATTCATTTATTAGCTTTTAGATGAATATTATGTTTTTTTTTATAGGAGATCGATATTAAGTTAATGTCTATTTTGTTTTCTTTATTAACTAGTAGATTATATTAAATATATTAAATTAAATTTTTTTAGAGAGTCTTCAATATGATCATATTACAAAGATTATTTTATCTTTTTCAAAAACAATTTTATCTATTGGTAATGGTCCATCCAAATGCTATGAGAAACAATGTGTTTCTGGGCGTGTATGCATGCGCATGCTTTATGTATGCGTACGCATACTTGAGGCATGCGTACGCATACGCATGCCTAGAAACTCAGATTTAGGGTTCTTACTATTTTGTTTGTTTCGATTAGTTTTAATCACATGTTTATGTCCTGTTGAATCTAGTTTTCACGTGTCTAGGTCTAGGGTTAGTAGAATAACATGTTTTACTTGTTTAATTGATATATTGATAATTAGGGTTTATATCTTGGATGAACAATATGAACATGCACATGAACATGAACATGCATTGATGCATAAGTGTGGTGATGAGCATGATATGGTTGATGAACATAATGAATATGCTTGGTTGATGTCATGATGCTATGCTTGGATGTTTGGGATATGCTTGATGTTGATGCCTTATTAGTGATACCCTTGGATATATTTTGCTAGATGAATGGTAGGGGTTTCATGCTTTGGATGAGTATGAGACATTTGCCATGTTTGGATGTTAGATGCATGTTAGTGTGTGTGTGAGTTTAGAATAACATATTAGAGGACCCTTTGATGGGATTAGGATTTGAAACACAATAAGTGGAGGCCGACCTACGGGTCGGGTGGGGTTAGGTACCTAACATCTTCCTATCCCCATACCTAATCTCTGGACACGTGCTCTGCTAAAGATCAGTCATTCCACAAGGGCGCTATATTTATAGTTCCTAGACCTAATCTAGGTGATGACTCCATTTACACCCTCTGTCATGGTCCACCCTAGGCCAAGGCGTACTTCCCACGTCTTTAGAGAAACCCAAAAACTCATCATGGGCTCTTGCGCCCACACTTGTAACCACTTGTTCTTGATTAATGAATTCTTGGGAGTGGTGAATTGAAATTCACCCAGTAAGGTTTTTGTCTTGTGAAGGTTTTCTCCATTTGTCAACAAATCACTTTGTCAAGTTTATTTTTTGCTGCACTCTAGATTATTTGGTGATTTGTTCATACCTCCACGTTATTGGCATGTAATTTGATCTAATTAATCAACTTAAGTAATTGAATTATTTAATTGGAGTCAATCTATAACCCAACATAAAGAATATTAATTAGGACTAATTCAATTTAGAGGATAATTGCAAATGACTTAATGAGATAATGAGATAAAATAATTGTCTTGAACTATATAAAATTTTCTTGGTGATGTTTATTTTTTATTTTTTTTTATTTATAAACGTAAAATAATACTATATAATATACCATATTAAAATAATATTATATATATTTGTGTGTTTCTTATTTTTGTCGATTTTAAAATTTATTGATATACTTCGCTTGGCCTTGTAAAATATTTTTTTCCGGGCTCTAACACTGCGTCACTAGATTACTATCATAAATATTCTTATAACTATAAGAGGTTCCAAACACACACCAAAAAAAAAAAGAGTATGGTAGAATTTCCCATAAAATCAATGTGTGTTTGTTCTTCCCTAATTCGGCCAAATATGTACTTGGTAATCAAGAACAATAATGTACAAGATTTAGATGATAAATAAAAATTTCTTTATTCCAGGAACTCTAAATATGTATACATCCAAGTTCGGGGACTAGTAGTTAGTTTTATTGAATCAACAATGAGCATAAATATACTCCTCGGGGGGCAAAAAAATAAAGCATAATTGAAATTAAGAGGGGGACTCATTAATGTTAGAAAATGCTAAAGTTATTACCAATTTTATTATCAAAAGCTTATAAATTGATATTGCAATGAATGTTTCTTTTTGAGTTATTTCAATAACATAACAATCAAATTTTTGCATTATTTTTTATTTTTTATTTTTTATTTTTTTATGATTGATGACATATCAATTGATAAGCTTACATCCTTCCCAAGAATAAAAAAGAAATAAATAAATGCTAAGCACATACAATTGACATTGGGATATTACAATTTTTATTACATGAGACTTATATATTGATATGTCACAAATCATAAAAAAGTAATTCAAACATTCATTTATTATGTTATTGAAGTGACACAATTTACATTTATTGCTAGATAGATTTTTAAAATTTTACAGTAAAATTGGTAGTAGATTTAACATTTTCCTTGTTAGAAATACTGAATCGTAGTATTGTATTTCATAGTTAAGAAATATACATGTGATGCCTTTATATAGGAGGCATATGTGTGCGGTATAAGTAAGTATATGTGTGCAGTACAAGTAAAGTGTAGTACAAGTACAAGTGTGCTATACAAGTAAACCAACTGGGCCTAAAGCCCATAACCTAAAATACATTAACAGCCCCCCTCAAACTCAAGGTGGATGTGAGACCAGCTTGAGGTTGTCAACCAAATCACGAGTGCGTCCCTTAGGAAGTGCCTTGGTGAAGATATCTGCAAGTTGATCTTTAGAGGAGACGGAGAAAAGCTTGAGAGCACCATGGACAAGATGAGAACGGATAAAATGACAATCAATCTCGATGTGTTTAGTCCGTTCATGAAAGACGTCATTGTGAGCAATATGAATGGCACTCTGGTTGTCACAATAAAGGGGAGTAGCAGAGGATGTGGACACACTCAAATCCTTAAGAAGCCATCGTAGCCAAAGGAGCTCAGATGTGGTGTCAGCAAGAGCACGATATTCTGCTTCAGTACTGGAGCGGGCCACGAAAGTTTGTTTCTTACTTCGCCTAGAAATCACAGAAGAACCAAGGAGAAAGCAATAACCTGTAGTGGACCTGCGATCAGTGGGATCTCCTGCCCAATCAGCATCAGAGAATGCACGAAGTACAAGAGGAGACTGAGCTGAGTAGAAAAGGCCATGGAAGAGAGTGCCCTTCAAGTATCGTAGAATGCGCAGAACAGCAGCATAGTGAGTCGATCGTGGAGCAGACAGATATTGGCTCACCTGATGAACAGCATAAGAAATGTCTGGACGAGTAACTGTGAGATAAACTAGGTTGCCAACCAATCGTCTGTAAAGAGAGGGATTAGACAATGGTTTTCCCCCCGAGGGTGTCAGATGCGCATTAAGTTCAACTGGAGTGTCAACAGTCTTGCTGTCAGTGAGTCCAGCTCGAGATAAAAGGTCAGATGCATACTTGGCTTGAGTAATATAAAGACCATCTGTGGAACGAGTGATCTCAAGACTCAAGAAATAGCTGAGATGTCCAAGGTCTTTCATCTCAAACTGCTGACTAAGAAAATCCTTGAGTTCTTGAATGCCACTGAGGTCATCACCAGTTATGATCATATCATCCACATATAGGAGAAGTAAAATGGTACCTTTATCATTGCGACGAAGAAATAAGGCAGAATCATAAGGACTGGCAGTGTAACCCAAGCGAAAGATGGTGGAGCTGAACTTGGCAAACCAAGCTCGTGGAGCTTGTTTAAGGCCATAAAGTGCACGTCGAAGGCGACAAATCTTGTTTGTTTCAACAGAAAGACCAGGAGGAGGTTGCATATAGACTTCTTCATGCAGATCCCCATTAAGGAAGGCATTTTTAACATCCATCTGAAAAAGGTCCCATTTACTAACAACGGCAACAGCTAAGAGGGCACGAACAGAGGAGATACGGGCAACTGGAGCAAAAGTCTCTTCATAATCAATCCCATACTCCTGTGTAAAACCTTTTGCAACAAGACGAGCCTTGTAGCGCTCGATGGACCCATCAGAGCGAGTCTTGATCTTATAGATCCACTTACAACCAACCACAGACTGACTAGAAGGGAGAGTAACCAGATCCCAAGTATGGTTTTTGGTTAATGCATCAATTTCCTCTTTCATTGCAATCTGCCATAAAGGGTCAGTAGAGGCCTCACGATAGGTTTGAGGCTCATGGAGTGTAGCAAGGGCAGTGTAACAATGATAGTCAAGTAAATGTGCAGGAATGGATCTTACCCGGGTTGAGTGGCGAGGTGGAATGTCTTGTGGAGGATCTTCAGGCGGAGCAGGAACAGGGGACCTAGGCTCAAGGTGGGGTAGCTCGTCATCAACCTGTTCATCTACAACCTGTCTAGGAGAATCATCAAAAATATCTAGAGATGGAATAGAGAAGTCCAAAGGAGGATCAAGAGTATCTGTAGAAGGAACAGGAGACTCATCTGGAAAGATTTCTAAAACAGAAGAGTTAGTTAGGGAAGAACGAAAATGAGAGAGTTCAACAAACAGGCGGTGTTCCCAAAATGACAACATTACGGGAAACACGAAGACGATGAGAGACAGGATCATAGCACCGATACCCTTTTTGAGTTTCACCATAACCAAGGAAACAACAAAGTCTAGATCGAGGCTCAAGTTTGTTGTGCTCATGAGGCTGAAGAAGAACGAAACAAGCAGATCCAAAAGAGCGAAGGTAATGATAGTCAGGGGGTGACCCAAAAAGGCGCTCATATGGAGTCTGATTATGGATGACAGTGCTTGGAATGCGATTAATGGCATGAACAGCATGAAGAGCAGCTTCACCCCAAAATGGGGCAGGAACTTTGGCAGAAAGAAGAAGAGCACGGACAGTGTCAAGAATATGACGAAGTTTTCTTTCGGCTCGACCATTTTGTTGAGAGGTGCCTGGACAGGTTAGATGATGTACAGTGCCATAGGAATGTAACAGAGCTTGAAAAGCATATTGAGTATATTCAAGAGCATTATCAGAACGAAAGGTTTTGATATGTTTGGAGAATTGTGTTTCAACCATTTTTGCAAAGTTACTGTATATTGGTAAGATTTCATAACGAGATTTCATAGGAAAGATCCAACTATAACGAGAATAATCATCAATAAAAACAACAAAATAACGAGATCCACCAATACTAGTAACAGGAGAAGGTCCCCAAACATCAGAATGAATTAACTCAAAAATACTATTAGAGATAGATTCACTATTATTGAAAGGTAAAGCTGGCTGTTTTCCTAATTGGCATGAAGTACAATCAAAATTGTCTTTGGACACAGAACCCAACAGACCCTTAGAAGCTAACTGTTATACCCGAGTAGATGAGGCATGACCAAGACGAGAATGCCAAAGTGCGAGAGAAGGTAAGGAAGAAACTGCAGCAGCAACAGAGATAGGAGCAACAGGTGGAAGATGAAGATTGTCCACGGGAAACATACGCCCAACCCTAGGACCGGTCCCAAGCTCTTGCCCCGTCCTCGGATCCTGCACAATACACCCAGAATAGTAAAAAATAAGGCGATATCCTAGTTCAGCTAATTGTCCCACAAAGCACAAATTATAGGATAGGTCAGGTACATGGAAGACCCCAGGAACAGAGAGATTAGAGGTTGAAACAAAACCTAGACTATTCCCATGCATGGTGGAACCATCAGCTATATGAATATTAAGAGGATGTGGTGCAGGGTCATGTTTGGAGAATAAGGATGAGTGAGGTGTTATGTGATTGCAACAAACAGAATCAAAAAGCCAAGTTTGAGACTTACCGGGCAGAACTGAGAGAGCAGTGGAAAGAGATGCATTACCAGCCATACGAACAGCCTGAGCTATGATCTCCTGTAGTTCAGTGGGGGAGAGGTTAATAGTGGATCCAGAAGACTGGGACTCAGCTGAAATGGAAGGCATCGACGGAGTAGGCTCAGTATTAGCAACAGCAGCAATAGATTTGTTGCGACGGTAACAAGTCTCAATGGTGTGGCCAGGACGCTTGCAATAATTGCAGAACTTCTTGTTGGTCTGCTTGCGATGATTGCTAGAGCTAGAGGAATCACCTGATTGCTGAGGTTGCTCAATGACAGGAGCAGAAGGAGTAATAGCCAAAACATTGAACTTATTCTGGGCTTGAAGGGTTGCAAGCCGAGCTTCTTCTCTAACCAACTCGTTTACAGCAGTGTCAAGAGAGGGAGGAGGACTACGATTAAGAAGCTGACCTCGGATAGGCTCAAAGTCCTTGTGAAGTGACATCAGGAACTCATAGAGACGAAATTCATCTCTAACTGTAGCATATTGTTGAGCATCTTTTGAGCATGCCCAAATCGGATCAGAAAGGTCAATTTGGTCCCAAATGAAGCGAAGCTGATCATAGTAGTCATTGATGGATTGCCCTGGTTCTTGTCGAAGTTGATGCAATTCAACTACCAACTGATATTTCATGGATCCGTGAGTAGTGGAGTACCTTTTGGCCAACATATCCCATGCAGATTTTGCATCATCAAAGCTGCCCAACAGATTGGAGATGGAGGGGATGGAAGTGTTCCGAATCCATGTGAGGATCATGTGGTTGTGACTATCCCATTCAATCATGCGACCAAGGAAGGCGGCATCTTCTTCACTTGCTCCCTTGACAGGAATGGTAATTGCACCAGTACAGTAATGCCAGAGCATGCGACCCTTAAGAAAACTGCGCATAGCTTGAGACCAAGATAAGTAATTCTTGTTCCCCTCCAATACAGTATTGATGGGGCGAGGAAGAAAAACATCTTTTTTATCCATTTAGAAACACAATATGCAAAAACAGACTACAAAAATGAAATCTACGCGAAAAACTGGGTAAGGAGAACCTGGACTGTAAAAAGTCAACCGTAAAAGTCAACGATCAAAGTCAATGCTGGTCAACGGTCACAGTCAACGGACGGTCAACGGTCAGTCAATGATGACGTCAGCAGATGAGTGGATGATGACGTCAGCCCTAGATGACGTGGCAAGATGACGTCACAGATGACGTCAGCAGAACGAGTGAAGGCGCGTGAGGCGCGTGACTGAGGCTGTGAGGGCGCGTGGCGGCGCGTGAGGCGCGTGACTGAGGCTGTGATGGCGCGTGACAGCGCGTGGGGCGCGTGACTGAGGCGCGGCTTCTTCAGGAGGGGCGTGAGAGCGCGTGCATGCTCCGATGCTTGCGAGACTTCCACGAATGCGTAGATCGAGGCGAGACGATCACGGTGGTATGTGCAAAAACTTAATCGGAGGAAGATACACGGCGGAGACGGTGGTTGCAGTGGTCTGTGTGGTGCGGGACTCCTCAACGACGGCGGCTGCAGTTCCGGAACCTGAGGACAACGGCTGAGAGACGTCGTAGGTTCAACGGTGAGTGGCTGCAGTGGCTGTTGTGACGGCGGAAGCGATAAGGGTGGAGTAACACCAAGAGAGACAAGACTGCTAAAAGAAAGGTCAGAGCAGTGGCTCTGATACCATGTTAGAAATACTGAATCGTAGTATTGTATTTCATAATCAAGAAATATACATGTGATGCCTTTATATAGGAGGCATATGTGTGCGGTACAAGTAAGTATGTGTGCAGTACAAGTAAAGTGTAGTACAAGTACAAGTGTGCTATACAAGTAAACCAGCTGGGCCTAAAGCCCATAACCTAAAATACATTAACATTCCTATATAAAATTTGTGTCATTCAATTAATGTTTGATTCAATCTATTATTTATGACCATGAGGCTTAAGGTAAATTGGAAGACCATTAACCGGAATGGGTGCTATATTGAAAGACAACTTTTCATCTAGAATTGCTTTCTCCCAATTGAATCTTGTCACCAAATTATGCAAAAAAACTAGTATTGCTAATCGAGCATACTCCCTCCCAGGACACATTTGAGCTCCTCCTCCAAATGGTACAAAAGTGTAAGGTTCAGGTCCATTGCCTTCAAATCTTGAAGGATTAAATTTCTCAGGATCTTGAAAGTATTTGGGATTTTTATGTGTCGAATATGGAGTCCAAAATGTCTGCAAATATATGGATTAACACTAAGAATCACCATTATAACATAGAGAATTGATGTATAATTTAGCTCATGTACTGGTAACTTGGTAAGTGTCACATACGTTCCACCCTTTAGGAATAGTAAAATTTGTGTAGGTGAAGTCATTTACAACCTCTCTAAACGTTCCTTGAGTAGGTGGTGTTAGCCTCATAGACTCAAGTGCCACATTCCAAGAGTACTTCATCTTTTTAATGTCGTCCCAATTCAACAAATCATTCGGGCCTTTGGATATTGCAATTTCCATTTGCTCTGTTTACAAATAAGGCCCACTTTTTCATTAGATTAATCATTCGAAATTTCATTTATAAGTTATGTCACTTGTCTGAAGGCATATAGCATGCCAAACAAAGTTTCTATTTCTTCTTAGGGAGCCACGGTAAGGTTTTGCATCTATAGTGTGTATGTAGATGTATTGATAATGCTAGACCATTTAATAATTTTATATTAGATATGTATTTTGATAAATAAACCATTAAATTATATTTTTTTTCCTTATACCTTATATTTGTCCAAAATATCAAGATCATCATAGATCAATAATTGTCTTATTTTTAAAATGTTTAAATTTAAAGTTTTTATATTGTTAGGTTTTCTACAAAACATGGGTTATGGATCGAACAATAAATAATATAAGTTATTGATCAAATAGTATATAACATTTGATTAATATGTAATTTGACATGCATGTTAAGAAGTACAAAAATGTTTAATTTAAAGGTGAAAATTTTCAAATTTTAATCCAAGAAGAAGTTATTAAGCAGTGCTATATTAAAAAAGATATACACCAAGTTTAGTTGAATATATACATATAGAAAATATGAAAATGAATTCTAAATTGAAATTGTTGTTGATCCCCAACCGCAATGCAACATTATACTATCGAAAATTGTTAAATGGTAGAGACACTAGTACTATTGATAACGATTATTTTATACTAGGAAAGAAGTATAGCTTTTTTTTTTTTTTGAGAAACAAAAGAAGTATAGCTTAATTGTAATTTAATTGAAAGAAGCCAGGGATCAAGTGTTGAGAAGTACCTTTGAAGACCTCACTGTAAACATGAGGAAACTCTGCTAGATACTTCAACACAAATGTGATAGCTGAATTTGTGGAATCACGGCCAGCAATAAGTAAGGACATAATTTTACTAGCAATCATCACCTCATTAATAGCTTTTCCATTCTCATCTAATTCAAGGAGCGAGCGAGTCAAAAAGTCACGAGCAACTGTCCCATTATTCTCGGATAGCTCCTTCTTCCTCTGTTTGATGACTTCTAAAATCTCCTGGCGAATAACTTTGCCTGCTCTTATGGCACGGTTGAAGGTTGTGCCTGGTATATTTATAGGCACAGACAGTAAACCATCCATGATAATGGCAAAGTGATCAGCAAATTTTGTCACATGGTTGTGATTTGTGACACTTAAAAAAACCTACAAGCCAATGCAAAGGTATATTTCATGGAGAGTGGATAAACTTTGACTTTTTTGTAAGGAGACCACTCTGTCTCCAAGTGTTCCTTTGCCATGGAGTCCATGATGGGTATGAAATGTTGAAGAGCTTCGGGCTTGAAAAATTCAACCACGGACCTCCTCATTTGAGCAAAATCTTTTTGGGCTACATCTTCAAGAAGTTCTGGAGAAGATACAAATACAATTTTTAGTATGGAGCGTGGCCACCAAGTGGAGAGATTTTTTTTATCGTTGAACAGTGACTTGTTTGCTGAAGCACCACAAAAAACAACCATGTTCTCACCAAACAGTGAGGTTTTGAAGAGATCCTGTGAATATTTTTTCATTCTGTCGTTAAAGAAGATCTCTTGGGTTCCTCTTCTTCTAGCCGTGGCTAATTCCAATGTTTCTCCAATGACAGGCCATCCCTTTTTACCGGGTGGCAACTTGGCATGACTGGATTTTTGTTTATATATAAGGAATATGAGAGAGACCGAAATACAAAGGATTAGAAGGTGAAGCAAGTTTGGGAAGAAATCCATACCAACTTCCACAATTACAGCAATGAGCAAGACGTGAAAAGGTGATGATGGACAAGGATCTAGCAAGTTTAGCTAGGATATATATAGGAAAAGTAGAGTGCTTGCATTTTCTAGAGAGTGAAAGATTTTAGAGAAAGAGGTCGGCACCTCTTAGGCCCGTTTGATACGTGTATTTTGTCAGGGATAAACATCTTGGAAAACTTCCTTAAGTAATTAATATAATATATAGAGACACACTTTAACCCAAAAGGCCTAACCTCAATAGGTATGTGTTCAATTATGTTATATTAACCACTCATTCTTCTCATCTTTATTCAATGTGTGACTTCACTCACACGTGTAACCCAACATATTTAAATAATAATTTTCAGTTTTTTTGAAAATACGTGTGGGTGAAAAAGTGTGTGAAAATACGTGTGGGTGAAAAAGTGTGTGAAAATACGTGTAATGTTATTTAAAAGTTGAAAAAATGTATTAGAACTCGCGCATCAAACAGAACCTTAGTGTTTCCAACTGAGACATAAAGAGTTCAAATCCTCTCATTCCTAACTGTTAATTTGACAGAAATAATAGCCACCTAGGTAGAGGCGGAGCTAGGGAGGCTTTTCCCCTAGAGTAGGTGAAAATACCTATAACTTAGATGAAAATTTGCATATTAGCACCCCTGAAATTTCAAATTTTGCATCTTAAAATGTAAAATTTAGATCATAAAATTAATTTGGCTGCTCAAATTTTTAAGCAGTCCAGAAAACCAAGACATTGCTCTAGGACTACTTACGTACACCCATAATACGATTGCAAAACTTGGCAGTCAAACAATTGTGATGCATGTATCGCTATTTTTTTCATATACCAAACCGTTTGATTGCAAGGCTTGGGAGCACATACCTTTGATTGCACCATATTTTTTCCCCTCATAGCATCCACATTGGTGGAGCTATTTTTTTAGCTCAGAGCCAGCTCAATAACTTTTGAGGTTTTAGGCAAAAATTTTAAGTGGGGTCTTTTTATATTTAAATATTAATTAAATAATATATATATAACACAATTTATAATTAAAAATGATAATTTAACTAAAAATAAAATTTAAAGTATAGAACAATAGAACCTGATTATCGTAATTTTTCTAAAGTCGTGACTACTTTAAAGTCTAAACCTGCACAAATAAAAATTAATTTAATACATGGTTCAATAAATTAGTGTCACTATAATACAAATGAGTTAATATAATACACATCAAATTATTAATTGGTATAATAATTTATAATAATAGATAAAGTGAAAAACCAAACTAAAAATAAGAAAAAAAGAAAAAGAAAAAAAGTGAGAAACCGTGGTCTTTTAAGCTGTAACTGTGGGCTGCACTGCACAGTTGCGCACTGTGCAGCCTGTGCTGCTGTGCGCCTGTGCAGTGCAGCCTGTACTTTTATCATCCTTTTGCTAAGTTTTTATTTTTTTTGTTTGTTTTTGTTTTTGTTTTTATTTTTTTTTTAAGAAACCATCCTATGGCTAAGTTTTAAAGCAAAATAACGTTTCCTATCAAACGTGTCCTGATGGGACTCCCATCAAACAATGGTGCAGTAAAATAAACTAAAAATATATATAATTTAAGTTAAATAAATAGAAGACTCTGACTCTTCATTTTCGGAATTGGAAAGATAGAGAGCCTCTCTGAAGATTACCTCTGGTAAACTCAAGACTGGTTCGCTTCCCCTTTTTAATTTTGAATTTGCTGTGAATGGAAGGAAATCAACAAAGAAAAATTTCACTGACCGACTGAGTCTATGGAAAAAGATCAAGAATCAAGATGAAGGTAAAGGAAAAAAAAAGTAAGAATATAGATGGAGAGGCAGAGAGATAGAAAGATGAGAGTTTTTTTTTTTTTTTTTTTTTTAATTTATAATCTCTATTTTATCATATTTCAAGACAATTATGTTGTATTATTAATGAATTTGTCTAGTATTAATTTTGATTTTAGTATATTTCAAGAATGAGTTAATAAATTTGTCTCCCAAATTTAATTTTGTTAGCTGAAGTTTGATCATTTTTGTTTTTTTCCTATTTAATCTTTTGCATTTTAGAATACAATTAGGCCTTTTTAATGCATTTTATTGACCAATAAAAATGCTTAATTTTTTTTATAATTAAAATATATAGATAAATATATTTTATATATAATTTTTTTTTTTTACAAGTGGGCTTCTTTTATTTGAGGCCTTAGGCGATTGCATCACCTATTGAGTCGGCCCTGTTTTAGCTATTTGACATCACAAAAAATTAATTTATCTATTTTACTTACTCACTTTACAAAACATCCAGCATCAGTGAATTTATTTTAGTTTTTAACATAATAAAATAATATATCTACTACAATAGCAGTGTAACACTGTGAAAGCACAAATAAAAAAACAATATATAAGAAAAGATAAAAAAGAAAAGAAAAAAAAGAACAATAACAGTGTGAACGCACAACCAATATATAGCCGTGTGAACGTTATATTAAAAAAGAAAAAAAAATGAGTAAAAGAAGTGTAAACGCACAAACGTAGTGTGAACCCAAAAGAAGAGAAATAAGAATAAAAGACCCAAGAAGAGAAATAAGAATAAAAGAAAGAATAAAAATGAGTAAAATAATTAAAAGCAGTGTGAACGTACAAATAAATTTTTGTTTTTTAGTAGCTGTGCCTTGTATCTGTGGAGCCAAAAAAATATAGTTTTGGCTCCACCATTGTAGGTCACATTTTGGTATTTGGTGGTGCTAACAATAGCAATATAGCTATTTAGCACCACTAATGTGGATGCTCTTAAAATTATCCATAATGCGTATTCATTATTTTTAATTATTAAATACGTATACATTATTTTTTAAAATGTGATGTTGGTATATTTTCTATTTTGTGTACTTGCTAAAGGTACTAAAGGGAATATATGTATATATATCTTATTATTTATGTATGTATGTATGTGTGTGTGTGATGATATATAAAATTATCTGTGTTCTTTTTAAGTAAAATGAATCATAAATAAGGTCATATGACTAAAATTACACATGAATCGCCTCTTCAATTGCTACATACTAAATTGTAAAAATGATAGCTTTAAACATGTTTGAAGCTAAAAAATTTATGATATATATTGTGAGAGACCCACCCAAATAGGTTCAAAAAGACTAAAAACTGAAATTTTTATTTATTATTTTTTTTAAGGTGCCAAACTCGTGGCAAAAGTTTAGGCATAAATTAGAGCCACCCTTTACAATTGCATCTATAATTATATTGAAAGATTCTAGAGGGAGACAGAGAGAGCAAGAGGTTGCATTTCTAGAGAGAGTGAAATAGTAGGTAAGATTAAAGATGAGAGAGAAGAAAAAAAGATACAAGAAGTTTATGTATTGGTAGGTGGTGACAAGGAGATAGTTTACAATAGGAAAAATAGTGGCAAAGCAAGGATTTTGGTCTGGCTAGGGGGCAGTAGTAAAAGAACATTAAAAAAAACAATTAAATACTAACCCTTTTTAACCAAATATTAACTGGTATTAATAATAAATAAATAAATATTTCTGAACAATTGTAATTGTCATTCAAAATCTAATATAAACGTAAATTATAATTTATTTTTTCGTACATATATAGTTTAATTAATTACAAGTATATATTTTATATCATTAAAATAAAGAAACACAAAAAAAATTCATAGTTACTAACAATCAAGGTAAAACATTATCTAAATACATAAATTTTAGACATCTAATTTACTGCTCAAAAGAAATTGAGAAAATAAATTAATCTAAAAGTGTTCAAAGTGAGCAATATGCCTGTCTCACCATCTTGATTGCATTTAAAAAATATTTAGAGGATTCAATATTTCTTTCTCAATTTTTCTAAGTTTTTAAACAGCAAAAATTTAGGTTTACAACAAGAACCTACACTTTAAAATTGTGACAAAGTCAAGAAATGGAGCAGGGAAAAATTAAGTGGAGGCTTTAGGGTTATAATACATTACATACAAGGACATTAGAGCATTCACAATAAAGTAGTCAAAATAACTAAAAAGCTACTTAGGGCTTAAAGGATTAGGAATTTGGATGAGACCACAAAAACAAAAACAAAAACAAAAACAAAAATTGGAGAGAGATATAAAGTAGATACTAGAATATTCATATTTTTGATCTTCAAAAATTTTTAACAGCAACATAAAAAGCAATTTTATATATTTTAAAATTTTAGATTTTTATTAAAGTAGTTGCCTATTGTGCTCTAGTCTGACTAGAAAGTTACAACCATTATAAAAATAATTGTCGTAAATACATATTCTCTTAATTTTGAGGGGAGTTTGAACTTTTATTAGTGGACTTAGGTTTAGGGCACAACACAGTTTAACAATCTGCCATAAATAATTTTTTGAGGAAGTGAACAAATGAGTAAATGACAATCAGTATTCCTTTACAAAAGGTTCAAATATGGAAGTTTATGTATCTAAACTCTAAAGCCGACACCTAGCCCCTATGTATTGCTATTTTTTACTTGTAAGTTGTAACTAAAGCCATTAATTACCAGACTATCAGACTATATCAAAATCATATCTTGCTACTGTTTTCTCAAAAAAAAAAAAAAAAAAAAAAAAAATCTTGCTACTGTAATAAGTTTTATTAATTATCAGGAGAGTTGGATATCACGTCTTTATTTATTTATTTATTTTTGCTGAGAAAAAATTTGAGTAAATGGGGGCAATTTGAGTTGACATCTTCCACCTAAGCGTGATCATAATGACACTTTATTTGCTAGACTCGGACCTGCGGAAGTAAGAGATCCGAATGAGCCATAGTAATACATCATCAAGAATGCTAGTGAGCATGAGTTGAAAGCATAAAGTTATTTTCCAAACGCTTTCCATTGCAAAATTCAAACATGAGACCTTCACCTTCCAAACCCTTAAGAGTGAGCCCATAACCACTAGAGCTTATGTCACATCTCAAATTGTTACTTTAATTAATACTATAGTGCTTTATTTCTATTTCCACAAAGTATATAGGTGAAACGACCGTCAAGGAATGACCTTGAATCTTTGTTGTATTAATTGCTATTTTGGTATATGCACGTACTGGTTTAAACTATAATGTTTATCATATGCTCAGAGTTTGATTTTCTCAAAAGACTTTTTACTAGTTTTTAGTGAAGGTTAATCAGAAGCCTCACCACGTTTAGCAAGGTTTCTTTATTGTCTTTCGTCCAGACATCTAACATTTTCATTGCTTGCCACGCATTCGAGCTGATCTGACCTGGTCACATGCATTAGTGACCCAACTTTGAAAACCAATCCGACTCTGCTCAGTATGAAGAAGCCGTATATCTTGTTTCAATTCTCTTATCTGACAATATTTTCTTTCTCACTTTGTGATTTTGATTTGCTTTTGAGTTTTGATATGATCATTTGGTTTTGTATGGTATCCGACAATACAAAATTATTGAAGATATTTTGGAATCAAGGACCCATGAATCAAGCACACAATGAAAGGCAACAAATCTGCCATTATAATATTTACGTTAAATGTAAATATCCCATTGAGGGATTTTCTTTATTTGGCACGTATTTGACTTTAGCTGCCAGCTTTGGTGTGATTGTTTGATTCAAGGATCCTTTTTCCGGAGGTTATTTTACGTGGAGTAACTTCGTTTATGCATGAAGACCAAGCTTTGATAGCCAACCAGCGGACATGAGTGTGACTGCTCAACTTTTAGTTGTATTTTATACATTTTTTTTTGTGACTACCCATCTTTCGTTTTGTATTTTATACATTTTTTTTGCATATGATAGTGGGTAGTCTGTCCTTATCCTTGTGCCCAGGCTATCAGGTAGGCCTGCATGGCTCAGGACCTTCCTTACACCTTTTATAATTGTTTTTTATTTAAATATACTATTCTACCTTGTTTCGGTAAAAAAAAAAAAAAAAAAGGCTTTGATTCACGTGTGCTTGATTTATGGATCTTTGATTCCGAAATATCTTCCATAAAATTATAATATTTACATTAAATGTAGGTATCCTATTGAGGGATTTCCTTATTTGGCACGTACTTGACTTTAGCTGCCAGCTTTGGTGTGATTGCTTGATTCAAGGAGCCTTGATTCACGGGTCCTTGATTCCAAAATATCTTCAATAAAAATTATTGTACTTTCAACGAATAACTCTTGGCCTACCACACAAAATGATTGGTATCCGACAATACATCTTAGACTGTGTATCAATGCATGAGAGAATTGGTCATAGAAAAGATAAACCCAGTCCCACTTGAAAGTGTTCAGACTTCAGATTGTGCAATCCAGCAATATTATGAAATAAATATGGTCATGGACCCGTGCATATGAGCAATGAAATAAAGCAGTCCTTTTTGGATTTTCATATCACATATTGAGATATTACTTTTTGTCCTAAATGGTTAGGCTTTATTTATTTTTCCTTTTTTTTAATGGAAGGGGCTTATTTCGTTTTGGAATTTGGATGTACCAAATTATTCAAAATAATTTTTTTAACATGCTCTACAATTTATTTAAAAAAACCAATATAATTATTAATAAATTTTAAATAAATGAGTTTTTTTTTTTCCTGTTGAGAAAAGCTATCATAGCAAAAAACGTGTCTCATCCCATCAAACAATTGTGCACTGAAAGTGTGAAACAAACTAAAAATATATATAATTTAAGTTAAATAAATAGAAGACTCCGAGTCTTCATTTTCGGAAAGACAGAGAAAGAGGGGAAGAACTGAAGAAGAATACCTTTGGTGACTTGTAGATTGGCACGCTGGGATCAACAAAGAAAAATCTCAAGCTAGACTGACTGATTGAGTTTATGGAAAAAGATCAAGGGCACGTTTGGTACACTGTAATGATTATTACATGGGAATATGAATTAAGTATTACAATGTGTTGATGCCCATTTTTGCAAATCTGTATCCAAAGGCCCATGAGGAAGAAAGCCCAATGAAAAGCAAGACCCAAAGGCCCACCAAGAAGACCGAAGAGCAAGAAAGTTCCAAAGAAAGAAGTGCAAGTGAAAGCAATCTACAGCAAAATACAAATCTGCCGCAGAATACAGCTTTACCGCAGAATACAGTTCTCTGGCAGAATGGCTTCGGCAAATGAAGATAAATTGGGCCCAAGACCCTTTTGATCCAGTCAACATTATTTGGCCCACAAATCTGCTGCAGAATACAAATTTGCCGCATAATACAGCTTTACCGCAGAATACAATTCTCTGGCAGAATGGCTTCGGCAGATGAAGATAAATTGGGCCCAAGACCCTTTTGATCCAGTCAACATTATTTAGCCCACAAAGGCCCAAATCCTCTTGTATAAAAAAGATAGACGTGAAAACTGATATGAACAAGCACGATGGAAAGAAACAAGGAGCAGCAGGAAGTGTCAGCAGCAGGAAACGCGTGAAGGAAAGAAAAGCTAAGCTAAACGAAATGACAAACACAGCAGGAAACGTGTGAAGAAATAAGACAGAGCCACGTAGCAGAACAAAACAAATTTGCTACTGCAGAAACGGCGTGGGAACGAAAGAATACAAGAACAGAAGGGTCGGAGCACCACCAACCTATACCCAGCCAATACAAGGGAGGTGGACCCACTGTCAAAGGGATTCAGAGGGCATGGTTTGGTGGTGGGGGAAAAAGGGGGTCTATATTTGGTTTCCTGCCATAACTTATTTTGGGAATATATCCTGTTGGGATGGTATCTTACCCAAAAGAAGTAATAGATGGTTGGGACCATCTGATGCATGCCATAGAGTTAGGTAGTGAGATAGCCCAAAGGTAGAGGTATACATCAAGAACAAACAAAAGGGAATTTTGTCGTGAAATGAGTAATGGTGCGGCAAACACGTACTGGAGCAATGGCAGTGGTCGGGGCAACCACTAGGTTGGTGGGTAGTCTTGAAAGGATGCCCACAACAAACCAAAAACAGTTGGTGAACCCCTAGGGATAAAAGGGAGAAATTCCATTGAATTAGCTCACTATAAAAGGAGGAGCTAGCCATGGATGAAGGGGAGACCCAATGGGAAAAGCACCTAAGGAAGGAAACCCATGGTAAGAGAGTAGTAAATACCCAGAGAGAGGAACCCAGAAAAAGTGAAAAGACCCAAGTGAGAAAAACAACCCACGGCAAGAGAGTAGTAAGAAACTAAGAGTAAAAAAAAAAAAAAAAAAAAAAAAAAAAAAAAACGGAGAGAAAGAAAAAGAAGAGAGAAAACGTGGCAGGAATAGGGGCATACATCAATAGACCATCTTTTCCCTCCCTCTTAGCAAACCCACTCTTTGAAGTCTCCAAAAGTAATAGCTAGTAGCCATTTAGGCCTATTCTCCAAAATATACAACTTTTATGGCAGGAGCCTATGATAAGGTTGTTCAAGTTGGAGTTTGAGTTCCTTCTTAGTTTACTTATTCTATGGGCAGATTTAATACTTGATTTTGATAGCAAATATATTTGATTTCTCTCATTATAACTTATATCTGCCGTATTTAGTCATCCTGCTATAGCACGTTTTTATCACATCTGCCGCATCAGTTGTCCTGCTATGGTGTCTTTACTTGCTGTACTATTTATTCTGCTGTAGTACCTTTTTATTATATTCACCATGTTAACTATTATACAAGCTGTTGAGGGTCATTTTTTCGAAATAGGCAAAGGCAGCCCAACCCAGCAATGCGGGCAGCAGAGAAGCAGCAGACCAAGTGAAAGAAAACCATTAGGCCCAAGCGGCAGGAACAATGGATCACAGGCCCCTCAATACGAATGAATGGGTCTTGAGGAAGCAAGTGGGCCTAAAAGGCCCGGAAAGAGAGAAAATAGCACCCATGGGCAGTATGTGTTGTGGAAAAGAGAGAATGGGCCGCGGCAGGCCCAAAGTAAAGTAAGCAAAGAAAGTAGGGAATAATGGCAAGCCCATGAACCCCAAGGATGAGAATGAGTAAATTGGGCCAGGGAAGCCCAATTAAGTTAGTAAGAGCCCATGGGATGCGGAGTTAGTAAGTGGACCGAGGACGTCCAAAGAAATGGGCCGGAGAGGCCCAAGGAAAAAGAAAGGGACATGGGAGCCCATAAGCAAGAACACCAGTGGCCACATTAAGCCACTGGGGGAAAGAATGGAACGGCAGGCCTGAGAAAAGGCTCAGCAGGAAGAAGTCACCGCGGCAGGAAATGCTAAATAATGCGGAAGGAAGCAAAGGCAATTAACGAATTGGGCTGAAAGGAACACAAAGCCCAATACTGAGTAAGGCCCAGATCCTGAAAGAGCGGGAAATCAGAGTAGCAACTCGTGAAAAGCCAGAAACAGACGGCAGACAAGCAAAGTCTCCAGTCCACGGCAAATGCATTAACAGCAGGCAGATTTCAGACATAAACACGCGCAAGGCCCAGGCACCACCAGCCTATACCCAGCAAATACAGGATGTGGTGGGGCCGTGGGTCAGAGGTAAGAGGGCATGGTTTGGAGGTGGGGAGAGGGGAAGGCCTGTTTTAAGGTTCTTGCTCAAACTCTTTTGGTGGATACGTCCTGCTGGGATGACATACCGCCCAAAAGAGGCAAGGCTGAGCTGGAACCAATAGGTGCATGCCATGAGGGATAGAGAGAGAAGAAACATCACCGCGGCAGGCAGTGATGCCGCGGCAGACTAACGGACAAAAAATGTCTGTGTCTGTAATAGGAGAACCCGCAGACGGAACAGTAATGTCGGCAAGTACTCCCAGACCAGACAAAAACGGTTGGAGGGTAGAATAGTAAAATCCGTTCACGGCAGGCACTATAAGAAGAGAGCCTCTACCGTGTAAAAGGGGGAACAACGAGAGCAAGACAATACAACACTAGTAAAAAATACTCTGTAACACACTTAGGGAAACAGGGGAAGCACAACACTAAGAAAAACCACAAAGGTGGAAATCATTAAGGAAAAGACTAAAAGGAAAAAAAGGGAGGAAAGATAGAAAGAAAGAAAGTGAGAGTTAGTGGCATGCACCGATAGGTCTTTTCCCTTCTCTCCCTCTCAAAACCCTACTCTCTTCTATACTTATTTCGAGTATTGTCCATTCGGGTCTGCCTCCCTCAAACCCATTAACTTCCATGGTAGGATTTCTTTTCCTCGGAGGTTAATCGCGTTGAGAAGAGGTGTTCTTCCTCTTTGGCTTTACTCCTGCGGACTGAACTGAATTTATTCCGTGTTTGTTGATTAATTTTTATTACCATTCTCCTTTACTATTTATTTGTCAAAGAATTGTTAAATGTTATTATAAGTTACGGATCATTTGGTCATTTCCCATTAAAAGGACTATCTGGTCATTCCAGAATGCATGGTTCTGTTTATCAATTATATCTGTCTGCCGTAAGCTTTTCTTTGAAACAGCTCTGCCTGCCGCAAGCATTTTTCTGAAATAAGCTCTGCCTGTCGCAAGCATTTTTTCTGAAACAGCTCAGCCTGCGGTAAGCACTCCTCTGGCAGACGAGGCATAGTTCGCGCACAAGCCAGGCCAAGTTGAGTTCCAGTTGGCCCGGTCTCGACTCCTGCAACCCAGAACCCTTGGGCCTACAATCACAAAGGGGCAGCCCAGCCCAATATAGCAAAAAAGGCCCCCACATTAAATTGGTGACTCCACTAGGGAGTTGAGAAATAGTTCAGGGATAAGAGCCATCGCAAACAAATGCCTCCAAAGTCCAGAACTACGTGCAACATGAGTGTTGTACCCTCACAAGCAGAGTCTAGGCCTACAACGCCCCACCAACCACAGCCTAATCAGGCAGAAGGTGCTAACGAGATGGGGGCTGTACCCCAACCTCCTCCGAGGATCCCCGCAGACAATGCCAACACCTTCATTGAGGTATTGCAGGCCTTACAGCACTCACAACAGCAAATGATGGAAGAAATTCGTCAACTAAAGACGGATAGAACAAAGGAAAAAGGAAGCCAACATGATCCAGAACATGGGGCAGAGGATACACTAGTAGGTGGTGTCCCACAGAATACAGATCAACGTTTTATTACTATGGCAGAAGTAGCAGCTCTCCTGGAGCAAGAAAGAGCCAGAGGACCAAAGGAGAGATTCTACGCACGTAGGCCCCCATACCTGCTAAGGGTGCTCAGTAAACCATACCCCGAGAGGTATGAACCGCGAGTATTCGCACAATATGACGGCAGGAAGGGAAGTGCTGTTGAGCACGTAAGCAAGTTCATTGATACGCTTGGCCCTTATGCCGCAAACGAGGACTTGTGTCTTCGAGAATTTTCTAAATCATTATGTGACCGGGCTTATACCTGGTACATTGGCTTAAAACCAAGATCGATCCCAACATGGGATGATATGGTGGATGTATTTTGTACCAAGTACTTTCACGGAGAAGAAACGGTGACACTTGCAACATTGCAAGCGACTAAACAAAGGAATGGTGAAGACTTGATGGAGTACATCAAGAGATTTAGGGACATAGCACTCGACTGCTATGACCATTGTGAGGAAAGGACGCTGGTGGAGATGTGTATGACGAATATGATCAGGGAATACAGGGCAGTCCTAGAAAACCTTGAAATCTCCCAGTTCGCACAGCTGTTACAAAAGGCAAGAAAGACTGCCCAGTCCGTGAAGCCAAGCACGGACAAAAGAAGTGCCCCGCAAGCCATGGCGGTATCCATCGGTGAGCGGAGGAGGAAGACCAACGGGAAAGAATACGATACTCCCCCGCCAATACCATGCACCGCAAAGGAGCTAGACGTACTGCTAGACAAATGGATAGCGGATGGCGTTTTCAAACCTAACCAGGTCGCTAGGGAGCCCACCGAGGAAGAAAGGAGGGACCCACGTTTTTGTCGTTTACACAACTATGTCCAACATGCCACCGCAGAATGTTGGGCACTCCGCAGACTGGTGCACCGCAGGATAAAGGAAGGAACTTTAGAACTGTCCCAGCAGGAGGTCTAGAGAAACCCACTCTCGAATCACAAAGGGAAGGGTGTAGCAGCAGTAGTAATCTGTGCAGATCTAGGGGATGACGAAGGAGAGAATCCGGCCCTGCCTGCCGCAGCAATTACTACTTTACAGCAGAGCTCCAAATTCAAAAACTTGTTTGATCAGCTAGGCCTCACAACAAAAGAAAGAAAAGTAGCCACCGAGGCTTTAGTAAGCATTGCCTCCGGGGCAGGGGTGGAATGTTTATCAGTAGAAGTCCAAGATAACAGGGCTCTCTTGCAGGAGTCAACCGAAATCACCTTCAGTGATGAAGATATGGAAGTGGGGTATCCAGACCACAGGAGACCTCTCTATCTTGCGGCATCCATAAATCAAATCCCCATAAAGAGAGCCTTAATAGATATGGGCGCTTCCGTAAACCTCATCCCGTTGAGCACTCTGCAAGCTGTGGGGATTTCAGATAGAAAGATCGAAGGATGTCCAATGGAAGTAACAGGATTCGGTAGAAGGGGAGAGTACACCGCAGGCCATATCCAGTTGTGGTTAAAAGTGGGACCCATAGCCTCACTAGCTCGGTTCCACGTGGTAAAAACGGAAGTCTCATACCACGTGCTTTTGGGACGACCATGGTTACATAAACACAGATTAGTTCCATCCACCTACCACCAATGTGTGAAAGGACGGATGAATGGCAGGATGATACTACCGCGGCAGGCAGCCCAGCCCAACGCACAACAAAAAAGGCCCCCACATGAGGTTCGGGGTACCCCACAGAATCATCAGTGACAATGGTACACCTTTTGTCAACAGTGAAGTGAGTAAGATGCTAGAATTCTACCAAGCTAAACACCATCGGTCGTCACCTTATTACCCTCAAGGGAATGGGCAAGCAAAGGCAACAAACAAAACCCTTATAAAAATTATAAGTAAAACGAGTCAGGAGTATACGGGAGGATGGGCAATGCACCTGCTAGACGCCCTTTGAGCTTACAGAAAATCGCTTAAGTCAACCACAGGTTTTTCACCTTTTTCCTTGGTTTATGGGACTGAAGTGGTGAGCCCAGCGGAGGTAATGACCCCATCCCTAAGGGTCATGAAGATGCAAGAAAAAGGAAGAGAAAAAGAAGAGGTCTTTGCGGCAGAAAGGTGTGAAGACCTAGAGGGATTTGACGAAAAAAGAGAACAGGCCCAGGAACGCAGCCGTAGATATAGGCAAAAGATGATTGAAGCTTCCGGCAGGATGACTAGAGAAAGGGTGTTCGCGGAAGGACAGCTTGTCTTGAAAGTAGCAGACTATGTTAGAAGAGGCCTAGTAGGACCGTCCAAATTTGCACCAAAGTGGGAAGGACCCCTTCTGATAAGGGAAGCACACCCAAGCGGGTACTACCGTTTGACTCAGATGGATGGCAAAGACTTAATGGATCCCATCAACAGGAAATGGTTGAAGTAGTATTATGCCTGAGGAGAAAACTTACATGATTGTCTCCTTTTCCTTCCTTTGTTTTGTTTAAAAAAGCCTTTATGTTTCCTTTTACCTTACCATTTTTTCAAGTGACTGTGTCACAACATGAAATTGTAATTTGCTTTCGGTAGGATGTAATGAAAAGCACTTAGCATTATCATCATATGTCATAGCAAAATGTAAAGTGTAGCATCACAAAGTTAAGTTACAAACCCAAATCATGGCAAACTAGCCAAATAAGTGCTAGGAGAAAACATAATGTACTAAATAGAGTCATAAGGAAAAGGAAACGACAAAACAAGGAAGGAACTACATCAACGAAGCCCGGAAATAAAAGACTGATCTCCAAAACGATTGGACCCACCAACACTGGAGAGAAGACGCTCGCAATGGCCCTCCAAGTCTGCCACCTCCTTTCTTAAGATCTCAAGACGCGAGTCAATAGCATCGACAGTGGGTCGGACTCTCCTCATGAAAACAGCCCGAGCAATCTCTCGAAGGTAATCCAAAAGGAACTCCACGGCAAAGCCTACGCTGATAAGCTCCTGCATCGCAGCCCTCCACTGCAGGATCCTCTCGGTAGAGACAGTGTCAACAAAGCTATGCTCTATGTCATTCAGCACACTCCCCAACATCTTCAAAAAATGCTCTCTAACAGAACGACCAAGTCGAAAGCCCTACATGAAGTCCCCGCGGTTGTCATAGATCATCACCAGATGAGAAGCACAGTCCTCAGGGACTCTAAAGCCATGAAAGTCCACATAAGGAGGCCCGGAGCCCCAGAAAGCTGCAGGATCAAGGTCATTAACTTCAGGCTGGTCAAAGCGGGTGAAAAAGGCTGTAGCCTCGCCCACAGGACCTGGAAGGATGGTGGAACTACTACCCGCTTCAAACTGAAATGGGGCTATAGGAAGAGATCCTACCAAGGAAAACACAAGGCATGGGATGAGGAACTAAAAGAGAAAAGGGAAAAGAAACAAACCCACGGGGAGCAAATAAAATAGACAAGGGGAAAGGAAGCTTACCAGAAGGAATGGCAGAAACTGACGCTGTAAATATGGCAGAAGCTGGTGCAGAAAATACGGCAGGAATGGGTGCTGTGGGCGCGGCAGGAGTAACTGCCGCAGGCACTCCTACGCTGGCCGCAATGCCTAGCCCTTCAAAGGTCTCTATAAACAAAAAAAAAATAAACATGAAAATGAAAAGAAGAGAAGAGTGGGCCCAATGAATAAAGAAGGTAAAGTGAATCTAACAAAAAAGGGGGAGAGGGGACATACCCATGAATCCAGCCTCGGGTGGAGCGTCCTCTTCCTCCTCGGACTCAGAAATCCTCCTCGGCAGGACGGGCTCATTATCAAGATCTCCAAGAATATCCTCGGACTCCTCGGAGGACAGATCAACATCGGGCCCGTGAGTGGCCGAACTGGGAATGGAAGAGGGAGTGACTACTAAGGAAGAACCATTCTTCGCGGCCTGAGTCAGAGTCGCAAAAGGATCACTGGTAGAAATGACAAGATGAGCAACGGGTGAAACAGCCTCGGTCTGAGTTATGGCAAGAGGAGCAATTTCCTTTGGAGAGGTAGGCATCTCGGCTGAGAATGGAGTGGCCTCGCTAACCCCCTCAGTGTAAGTACCCTCTTCTCTGGGTACCAATCCGGTGGGAGGGCTAGGAGTCTCGGCAGGAATCCCATGTGCAGCAGCAGAAGTAACGGGCATCTGAAAAGCTTCACCAGCACCATCAAAAGAATCCACCACGGGTGTGCCCATGGAGGCAGGCAGCTCCTCGGCTGTAGGACGATAGATGGAAAGGGGCTCGGGCTGATCCTGGAAAGCAAAAGAAAGAAAAATGCATATATACACATGTGGTAAAGAATAGGGGAACCTACGGCTAATCCAAACAAATAAAGACACGTGGCAGGTGAAATATATGTAAAGAAAAAAAAATAATAATAAAAAGGAGGAAATAGAGGAGATTACCTCGAATTCGGGCTCATCAAGTTCAATGGGATGGGTAGATGACGTGTCTTCCTTATGCTTAGACTGCAAAGAAAAAGAGAGACAAGAGGCAGTGCTAAGGAAAGGAATCAGTAGGCATGGCATGGGCTCGCCGCAGGCAAGTTAAGGTCAAAACACAGAAGACAAAATGTATAACATACCCTTCGCTCAGTGGCAGGCATTGGATGGGGGGTTGTTTTCCTCTTGCTACCCCGTGTCCTGCTAGAAAGGGGAGCATCTGTGGCTGGCCGCGGAGTAGCAGACTTGGGCTTGTTTGTGGACTTGTGCTTGGCAGGAGTTTTCTTGGTCGCCGCAGGAACATTGGTTACCTTAACTTTCTTCTCCCAACCTGGGGGAAAATCACCTGTGAGCCAATACCACCCCTTCTTCTTCTCGTCCGACTCAAAGACGGCAGAATGGCTCTGTTTCTGAGCATGGGCTAAAACTGACTTGGAAGGCAAGAGCAACCGAGGGTTGGGAGATACAAGCATACTTAACCCGTCAGGTGGAATAAGGGAGAAGCCACGACTACCTACCAACTCTTGCCCAAACGAGGTCATCACTGCCTGCCAATAGCCATGCATGGCAGGAGTGCAAAGACCCTCTCTCGACGAGCCAGCAATGGTAACTGCATTAAAGCGCGATCTCCAAAAGTCAAAAGCAGTCTACCGCAGGAAAGGCCGAACAGAAGTAGGAGATTCCATGAGATAGGAAAGGTCATCAGGGATATCTTGGTCCAGCCCAAACTGCCTCCTCACTCGGTTGGCAGGGTAGTGAACAAATCTGATGCCCTCATCGGTCAAGTATGGCAGCCATCCAACATTGGTAGCCGCCAAATAGGTGATCCCCACCTCATCAAAACCAGCCAAAGGAGTGGTGGTCCCAATAATATCAGTAAACGGACCCATAGCAGAATCAGTACCTGTGTAACCCCTACCTAAATTTCTGTAAGCTCTCCAAGTAAAACCAGTACCGCTATCAAAAGACTCAACAACTGAGTGACCAATAGGCTTCAGACCAGACAACGAAAAGCTAAAGGGAAATCGGATTCAAACCTGCCGCAGAAGTCAATGATCACTCGCGGACATGATTGGTACTTCTCTCTCGCGAAGCAAACAGGCCTACATTTTGCTAAGTATTGGGCGCTGCGCTCAAACAACAATTGCTGCAGGATGGTGCTGTGAACAGAAGAAGCGACAATGTGGCAGGAGCCCGCCTGGCTCTCATCACTCCGCAAGATGTCCAGTTGAACATACAAATGCCCCAAGAACATGGGGGCTAGCGGCAGACTCACTCCGGCAGATATTTTGATGGCCAAACGGAAGTACAAAGGCTTGATGGCGTAATGGGGATGTGAACCAAAAACGAACTTGCAAAGCCAAAAAGCAACAAAGGCCGCACGGTGGGCGACAACGAAAAACTTAGAGGAAGAACTAACCCAGTACGATAACTTAGCATTCCCAGCCATCCCCTTTCTCAACTCGACCTCAATGGCTTCTTCCTCCGGAGAAAGCTCTATTGTGGCAGGATCCACATCACCAAGGATTGGTAAAAGTAGTTGGTTGGCCACATCCTCGAGGGTCACGGTCAGTTCGTCGCAGGAGAAGAAGAATGTGTGGGTGGTAGCACACCACCGGCGAACCAAGTGACGAAGGTTGTAAGTGTCTCAGAAATTAGAAAGACTCCGGGATAAAACGATGGACTTCAGAACGCCGGCCCGCTGCAACAAGCCATAAAAACCGAGTCGGATAACTCTCGGTCAACCCACTCCTTCCAACCCAAGGCCGTTCCTGACCCAAACATGGAATGAATCGGCACCGGAAGAGAGACCCCTTGACGGATGACCAAATCGGAAATGGAGGAAGACACAGGAGCCCAAGAAACATTGGGGTTTTGTCTGCACATAGAAAACCATACGCGGCCTGGCGGCGGCGGCATGTAATCACCGGGAACCTCAGGGAAGCGAGGATAAGGGTTATACCAAAGGTCGATTAGGGGAGCGCACTCACTATCGGGGTCGCGCGGCGCATCTTCCTCGCCGGAATGATCGGAGTCAGAGTACATGGCCTCCTCGCCCATTTCTTGTCCAGCGAGAGGTTTAGAAACTTTCTCTTTCCCTTTGCGGCGGGAAGAACCTGGGGCTTTTCATCGGCGCCATTGTGCGAAGGTTCGATCGGAGCAGAAGGGATATGGGTTTTCGAAGAGAAGGAGACGATAAAGGAAGAGAGACAGACACGATGTTTTGGAAAAGATGGTATTTGTGATTGATTTTCGAAGGGACTCTCTTCTTAAATACTTAAGTAATTAATGTTGGCCTGAAGGAAGGCGACTGATCAGCCATCGAAAGAAGAATGAAATAAATGAAGCGGTAGTTGTGTCTTAGAATAACTGTCATTCTGGGAAAATTGAAGAGTCATCACTGTTCACGGCAGGAAAGAAATATAAGTATATGCGAAGGGGTCCACAGTTTCAAAAAGCCCGCAAAGGAAAAGAAAGAGGGGAAACAGAAAGGGCAGAAAGGTCTTTTATTCACATATGGACCGCAGTAACGCTCCATATGTTCAGGGGGCTAAATGTTGAGGGTCATTTTTTCGAAATAGGCAAAGGCAGCCCAACCCAGCAATGCGGGCAGCATAGAAGCGGCAGACCAAGTGAAAGAAAACCATTAGGCCCAAGCGGCAGGAACAATGGATCACAGGCCCCTCAATACGAATGAATGGGTCTTGAGGAAGCAAGTGGGCCTAAAAGGCCCGGAAAGAGAGAAAATAGCACCCATGGGCAGTATGTGTTGTGGAAAAGAGAGAATGGGCCGCGGCAGTCCCAAAGTAAAGTAAGCAAAGAAAGTAGGGAATAATGGCAAGCCTATGAACCCCAAGGATGAGAATGAGTAAATTGGGCCGGGAAAGCCCAATTAAGTTAGTAAGAGCCCATGGGATGCGGAGTTAGTAAGTGGACCGAGGACGTCCAAAGAAATGGGCCGGAGAGGCCCAAGGAAAAAGAAAGGGACATGGGAGCCCATAAGCAAGAACACTAGTGGCCACATTAAGCCACTGGGGGAAAGAATGGAACGGCAGGCCTGAGAAAAGGCCCAGCAGGAAGAAGTCACCGTGGCAGAAAATGCTAAATAACGCGGAAGGAAGCAAAGGCAATTAACGAATTGGGCTGAAAGGAACACAAAGCCCAATATTGAGTAAGGCCCAGATCCTGAAAGAGCGGGAAATCAGAGTAGCAACTCGTGAAAAGCCAGAAACGGACGGCAGGCAAGCAAAGTCTCCAGTCCACGGCAAATGCATTAACAGTAGGCAGATTTCAGACATAAACACGCGCAAGGCCCAGGCACCACCAGCCTGTACCCAGCCAATACAAGACGTGGTAGGGCCGTGGGTCAGAGGTAAGAGGGCATGGTTTGGAGGTGGGGAGAGTGGAAGGCCTGTTTTAAGGTTCCTGCTCAAACTCTTTTGGGGGATACGTCCTGCTGGGATGACATACCGCCCAAAAGAGGCAAGGCTGAGCTGGAACCAATAGGTGCATGCCATGAGGGATAGAGAGAGAAGAAACATCACCGCGGCAGGCAGTGATGCCGCGGCAGACTAACGGACAAAAAATGTCTGTGTCTGTAACAGGGGAACCCGCAGACGGAACAGTAATGTCTGCAAGTACTCCCAGACCAGACAAAAATGGTTGGAGGGTAGAATAGTAAAATTCGTTCACGGCAGGCACTATAAGAAGAGAGCCTCTGCCGTGTAAAAGGGGGTACAACGAGAGCAAGGCAATACAACACTAGTAAAAAATACTCTGTAACACACTTAGGGAAACAGGGGAAGCACAACACTAAGAAAAACCACAAAGGTGGAAATCATTAAGGAAAAGACTAAAAGGAAAAAAAGGGAGGAAAGATAGAAAGAAAGAAAGTGAGAGTTAGTGGCATGCACCGATAGGTCTCTTCCCTTCTCTCCCTCTCAAAACCCTGCTCTCTTCTATACTTATTTCGAGTATTGTCCATTCGGGTCCGCCTCCCTCAAACCCATTAACTTCCACGGTAGGATTTCTTTTCCTCGGAGGTTAATCGCGTTGAGAAGAGGTGTTCTTCCTCTTTGGCTTTACTCCTGCAGACTGAACTGAATTTATTCCGTGTCTGTTGATTAATTTTTATTACCATTCTCCTTTACTATTTATTTGTCAAAGAATTGTTAAATGTTATTATAAGTTACGGATCATTTGGTCATTTCCCATTAAAAGGACTATCTGGTCATTCCAGAATGCATGGTTCTGTTTATTAATTATATCTGCCTGCCGTAAGCTTTTCTTTGAAACAGCTCTGCCTGCCGCAAGCATTTTTCTGAAATAAGCTCTGCCTGCCGCAAGCATTTTTTCTTAAACAGCTCAGCCTGCGGTAAGCACTCCTCTGGCAGACGAGGCATAGTTCGCGCACAAGCCAGACCAAGTTGAGTTCCAGTTGGCCTGGTCTCGACTCCTGCAACCCAGAACCCTTGGGCCTACAATCACAAAGGGGCAGCCCAGCCCCATATAGCAAAAAAGGCCCCCACACAAGCTAAACCTTTTCCTGCCAAAGCTTTCTTCTTTATTTGTTATTACATGTTTTACTTTTGACACAAACTAATCGTTATCCTACCATAAGTATATATATACATATATCTTTATTTATGAATATGTGTACATATTTGAGAATATACTAACCCATTTAAACTAACATTTGTTTGATGGTTATTTTGTTTGGGTTTTAGATTTGTTTATATGCAGGAAGTGGAAAAGTAGTCATTCACATAGCAAAAGGCTTTAAAGCACAGCAGAAAACTTTAATGCACAGCAGACAGCTCTATTGCACAGCAGAAGGCTTTACGGCAGGAAGCTTTAAAGCACAGTAGAAAGCTTTAATGTACAACAAACAGCTCTATTGCACAGCAAGAGGCTTTACGGTAGGAAGCTTTACTGCACAGCAGAAAGCTTTATTGCACAATAGATAGCTTCACTGCATAGCAGAAAGTTTTACTGCATGGTAGAAAAGTCAGGCCTGTGGCAGAAACTGGAGAAAAGTTCCTTCTGCGGCAGAAACGTCAATCCTGCGGCAGAAATTGGAGAAAAGTCTTTTGCGGCAAAAACAGAGGATAAGCCCACTTTGCAGCATCCTCCCTTGGACTTGGACTCAACGTTTGGGCACAAGCCGAACCAAATTGAGTTGCAGTTGAACCGGTCTCAACTCCCTTATGCAGAATACTTGGGCCTACTACTGCGGGAGGCAGCCTAGCCTAACGTATAACGAAAAGGCCCCTACATTAAAATGGTGACTCCACTGGGGAGTTGGGATCAAGATGGGGAGAATGAGATATTTCTCCCTCGCAAACATGTTTCCAAATCCTTACCAAAGTAAGACATGCAGATGTTCTTAAACCTTCCAAGCTATACTCTCAAGAAAGTATCCAAAACGTCATAGCAGTCCTATAGCAGAATTCTATAGCGGAATATCACGGCAACATTACAGCAAAATAATGTTGTGAAATTCTATGGCAGAATATTGCAGCAACGTTACAGCAGGACATTGCCGTAGCGAAATTCTGTGGCAAAATGCAGCAACGTTATAGTAGGACGGTACCGTAGCAGAATTTTGTGGCAGAATATAGCAACGTTACAGCAGGACGGTATCGTAGCAGAATTTTGTGGCAAAATGCAGCAACATTACAGCAGGACGGTACCGTAGCAAAATTCTATGGCAAAATACAACAACGTTACCGCAGGACAGTACTGTAGCAGAATTCTATGGTAAAATATAGCAACGTTACTGCAGGACAGTACCGTAGGGGAATTCTGTGGCAGAACACAGCAATGTTAAAACAGAACAAAAATATCTTGAGAACTCTACAATAGAAGGCCTTTACAATACTTGGTCCTATCCTGTAAATGCCACTTGTTTTCCTTGTCATGCATGTGAGACATGTGGCAAGCCACTTATTCAAACATGCAAAATCAAAAGTTTCACCACTTTTTGCTCTCATTTATTTTAAGGAAGCACTAGAAGATTTCTAAACTCTCTCCATCTCCACCTTCAGGTCCAGCACTTAGAGGAGAAAAATCCCTTCGTTCCCTCACAAGGTTTCAATCATTTTTTTCATGCTAGTGATTCTAGCTCTACTTCCCCTCAAGAACCAAAAGCTAGAAAAAAAAAAAAATGAAGCTATTGAAGCCAAAGGAAAACTTTCATTGTTACTATACTGCTGTGAATAACTATTTCCTCCGTGAAGCATCCTTTAGTAGACTTTTCCAGAAGTGCAAAATGTCCCTCCGTAGAAATTTCGTGGCAGAAAGTACAGATCCTTCGGTAGACTGTTCATAGCAAAATCAGCTGAATTTCAGAAGTGCAAAAATGTCCCTCCGCAGAAATTTCGTAGTAGAAAGTACAGATCTTTCAGCAGACTGTTCACAGCAAAATCTGTTGAATTTCAAAAGGGCAGAATGCTTACCTGCAGAATATTTCGTAGCGAAAAATTTCAGAAGACTAAGCACAGATCCTTCGGCAGATAGTTCATAGCAGAATCTGTTGAATTTCAGAAATGCAGAATGCTCATCTGCTGAATGTTTCATAGCAAAAAGTTTCATAAGCCAAAGTGCAGATATCTCAGTATACTGTTCACAGCAGAATATTCTGCGGTAGAATATTCTACAGTAGAATTTTGTATTCCAGCAGGTTTTTTCGCAGAATATCCTACCACAAAATTTAGTATTGAATTTTTGAACTTTCTAAGTGCAATCACAAATCCAATGTGGTTATCTTCTACAACAAAAGTAATCATTGCCCCATCAAGAATTCATGGGAACACCAACAGTGTGAAGATGTGTAAAAGGGTACTGGACAATTTTGCTACAGCAAGAAATTCGTGTCTAGATCTTATTCAACAAATTTGAGACTTGTTCTGAAAGCAAGAGAGGTGCATACAAAGCCTTTCATGATTCACTTTTGCTAAAGCAATCTTTTGCTACTACATCAGCAAATATTTCAGTATCAATGAAGGGAGGAGGGAGAAGTAATCGATTCGGCGATATCAAAACATTCACTTTCAACCAAAGCATACATTGAAGGCATGTGACAGGGTGGTAAAGTGCCCAAATTAAATCCAGACCTTGGAATGAAGCCAATCACTCAGTTACTACGTACTCTCCATAAAGAAGCCCAAATCTACAAGCTGCTTGCAAACTGCTCTTTATCCATTATTGGGTTTAGCAAACCGATTCAACAACCTTGAAGAGTTGAGAAGTTTTCTGTGAAGCACCTCAGAGGATTTATGCCTAGAGTGGCATTAATGATCATTATCTTTATGATTTTTCTATATAAAAAAGAAAAGAAAAGAAAAGAAAAGAATGTATCAGATCACTTGTACTGCAAACTACGCAACTCCACCATCACTTTTCAAGTCATGAAGCTCATTGGTGCCCATGTCTCATCCTAGAAGAACTCCGCAACAGTGACAAACTCAAAGCTCCCTCTTTCGGCTTGTGTACAAGAGGGAAATAGCAGAAACAATTGCTAACTCACATTTTGCTGTGAATAGAGTTGCTTATCTTATTACTACAGAAAACTATTACGTAGTTTTTATTGAAGGTATTCTGCTACAAGGGCATTCTGCCACAAGAGCATTCTGCCATAAGAATAAAGAAGCATGATGTCTTAGAAAGATGTGGGTACGTCATGAGAAAATTCTATATTAGAACCCGCTGAATTTTGGCTATTACTAGCCAACCATGAAGCAAGAGACAAAGCAAGCTCTATCTAAATATTCCCATACTCAAAGCAAGCAAAGAAGAAACCTATGAATTATGGGTCTTAGTAGCGAAAGCTAGTAGAAGGGTTGTGGTTATGAATTCTTGGCTAGAAGCCAGCAAAGGAACCATGGTTGTGAGTTCTTGGCAAAAGCCCATAATGGGGGCTACACTCAATCAAGTCCACAAAGGAGCCATGATCACAAGTCTTTAGAAAGAATCTACAGAAGAGCTATAGCCACAATCATATGTAGCAGAAAATATATGGGAAGCAATTGTGCTTGCAGTAGAACGAAGTCAAAGCATGCTTAGGAAGTAACTTTTTCCCAAATTCTCTAGCAACGAAGAATTTCTATAATATGGCAACTTGTAGATCCATGGCATCTAATTTTTTTTTACTAAAGAATGCATGAACCACATGAGGGAGCATCAACACCAAGTGAAGGTGATATCAAGCTCATCCAGTTGTCTCACATACTGGGGGCTAAAGCTCATTCTGCGGCGAACACAGGAGGCCTTCTACTGAAAGCTAAAGGCTTATTCTCATATACTGGGGGCTATCTCATTCTACAACAAAATTTGGGAAGTCTTCTTCAAAAGGCTAAAGACTCATCCAGTTGTCTCACATGTTGGGGGGCTAAGGCCCATTCTGCAGTAAATTTAGAAAGCCTTCCACAAGGCGCTTAGAGTATCAATATGAAGCAGCAACATCATGTATCTTCTACAAAAGCCTGGTGTGTTGTGTGGTTCAAGAAAGCTTGGAGGAGGAGAGTAATGAAGTGAAAAACAAAGAAGTTATGGCAGAAAAGGATGTATAGGTTATGGCAGAAGAAAAATTGGAGGAAATTAACCTGGGGTTGGACCCACAGGAACCAAGACCCATCTCAATTAGCTTAAGACTTTCAGAAAATGAGAAATCAGAATTTATACTGTTGCTGAAAGAATTCAAAGATGTCTTCGCATGGGATTACAATGAAAATGCCAGGATGGGATCCTGGGCTAATAATGCATACATTGAATATGGACCCCGAAGCCAAGCCAGTGGCCTAGCCTACCAGGGTGTTCCACACTACCTGCCAGGGTGTTCCACACTACTTGCTAGGGTATTCCACGCTGAGATAGAAGGGGCAAAGTTTTGAGGAAAAAAGTACAATAGACAGCCTTTAAAAGGCTACAGTAGATCATGATGAACCTTCCTATTGTGCAAGACCCAATCCGTAAAAAGCCATTGTTACTCTACCTAGCCACTAACTCGTATGCCATAGGTGCATTGATTGCCCCAGAAGATGGAGGAAAAGTTTTCAACTTTTGAAATAGAACATACTCCAAGGAACGAAAACCGGTTTGCGGATGCATTGGCCACATTAGGCTCACAAATAATTTTCGAAGGGGATAACACCAGGATAGAAGTCAGCAAGAGGAAAGAGTCTACTATTGAGATGTTGAAAGAAAGGTTTTGGGAGGAACAGTGTGAAGGAGATTTGTGGATTCCCATGAGGGAGGCTTGACGGAGGAAGAATATATTGTAGTCTTTAAGATTATCGGGAATGTTAAAAGATACCTTGACATAAACCTAGAGCTCAACCTTGCAATTAATCATAACTAGCACCATTTTTTCTTTTATTGATAACTTGGTCAAACAATGTATTAATTGTACCCCCCTCAGCATTTAATTTTTCTTACAAGAAAGTATCAATCAATTAATATCCTAGTAGCATCTATGGAGATCAATGTGATAGGCATGAGGAATAACACCTCATACCGTTTAATGAAAAGTTATAATTACAAGGTAGCATTTATGTGGACAGGGTTAAATTAATCAATTGCTTCGATAATGTGTCATATACATCTCTAATGTCTTTACTTTTTTTCTTTAATGCTTTCTTCTTCTTTTTTAAATATTTTTTCTTTCTTTTGTAATCTTAATATCTGAACGCATGATATTATTCCATAGTGGTTGCAACTTGTAATTTGATAATTATATAACAATTGTAATGTTATTTATTATAACCATTAATATGTGCACATGAATAAATAAGGGTACATAATAACTACACACTAATTACACTAAGAGGGAGAGCTTGAGCTGCAAGATGATACTCCAGAGGTATGCAAGTAGTAGATTTTGGTTTTTAATAATTTTTACTTTGTATAATTCTTCTTCTGTACTTATCAAAAAGAAAAATCTTCTTCTGTACGTGTGCTACTGCTATAACTATTGGATTGTTTTATTGTATCTTAATTTGCTGAACCAGTACAATTACCATGCAGAATTTCTATTTTCTTGTTGGAGGGAAACTTTTGAGTTATATATAGAGGTATGCATTTGGTTCTCGGTTTTTAGGCTTGATTTGATTTTTTGTTTAAATTTTTGTCCAAGTTATGCAACCCACCCACTCAATGGATTTTGAATCTATGAATTAAACCCCTTTGAACTAGATATCATTTGTGAAATTTTTGCTTATTTTTTTTTGAATTTGGAACCTGTGCCTTTGTAATTTATGAGAGTATCATTTTCAAGACTGAAGTACTTATAAATTTAACTTTTCTTTTGCAGGCTAAATACACATTGTTTGCAATAACTTTAGATTTTTTCTGAAAGTTGCAAGCTTAGTTTGAGCAAAGTAAGTAAATTTTAGTTGAAAACCTTTTAAAACTCTATACTTGTGATGTTTGTGATTGGATTTGTGGTGGGTTGTTGTGTTAGAGTAAGCGGGTGGCTTGCATGGTGTTATAAGGTGGTTTAAATACATATTGGGAGTGTTTTTCAATTCTTGCAAATATGAATGAGTATTGTTGATTAGATGTGATGAATAGTATTTTATTTGATTTCAATACTTGTAAGCATTATAGTTGTGATGTTTGTGATTGATTTTGTGGTGGGTTGTTTTGTTGAAGCAAGCGGGTGGCTTGCATGGTGTTATAAGGTGGTTTAAATACATATTGGGAGTGTTTTTTTTTTATTTTTTGCAAATGTGAATGAACCTTGTTAATTAGATGTGGGAATAGTATTTTATTTGATTTCAATACTTGTAAGCATTATAGTTGTGATGTTTGTGATTGGTTTTGTGAATAGTATTTTATTGGTGTGGTTACTCTTAATGCATTGTTAGAAATGTTTCTTATAACATAGTTAATGTTTTTACTTTACGATTTTAACGAAGTATTGTTTTTATATTTGTGCAGATTTCTTATTGGTGGCTTTTAGGGGATTTACTTTTGGCATTACTTGTAGACATATAAGGACATCTTCAGTTAGTTCTAAAATAGGGTTTAGGTAGAGTTATCGTATGTGTTGCAAACAATTATTGTATGGAAGGAGTTTGAATTGGATACTTGTTTTATTTTTTACTTATGGAATGTATGTATCTTTTTTTATAAATGTGTTGTTGAAATAAATGTGTTATTTAAATGTGAGGTTTTAATAATGTAATGACAGGTTACAGGTTGATATCAAAGTCAAGAAAAAAAAAAAACAGAAAATAAGTTTTAGTGGCGAATTTTTTCGTCACAATTATAGCAACAAAAAGTTGTTTTAGTGACGAAAATTTCGTCACTAAATATAGCAAAATTTTGTAAGAAATGGTTTTAGTGACGAAAATTTTCGTCACTATATGTGCTTGGATTTTCTTAAAAATAGTTTTAGTGACGAATTTTTTCGTCACTATATGTACCCGAACATAGTTTTAGTGACGAAATTATTCGTCACTAAATATGATTTAGTAAACTAAAGTGTTTTTAGTGACGAAATATTTTCGTCACTGAATAGTGTTTTTAGTGAGGAAAACATTTAGTGACGAAATGTTTTCATCACTAAAAGTTAAAAAAAAAAAAATCAAATCGGACTTTTAGTGACGAAATTTTTCGTCACCAGGACTTTTAGTGACGGGGCTACAGTGACGAAATGAGTTTCGTCACTAAAAGTCCAATTTCGTCACTAAAGGTCCTTAGTGACGAAAAACTGGACTTTTAGTGACGAATTTTTTCGTCACTGAAAATACATTTTGTTGTAGTGAGACGCCGTAGAACTGAAGATGCTAAAGGACTATGCCCTGGTAAGAGGAGAATTGTACCGCAGGATGCCAAGTGGGGTCTTGTCTAGGTGCGTACGGCAGGAGGAAGCCTAGAGAAAGTTGAAAGAAGTACATGATAAGACTTGTGGATCCTGCGGGGAAGTTAGCCTTTACCGCAAACTTCAGAGGGCAGGCTTTTATTGGCCAAGTATGGGTAAAGATGCAGATCAAGTCCAAACCCAGTGTAGGACCTACCAGCTTGCGGCAGACAGAGAGGAAAGTTACGTTGTGTTCATCAGCGAAGACTGGAGAAGCCCATTCATACAGTACTTAACAGAAGGCATCCTGCCACAAAAGCACGTTGAAAGATACAAACTTAAAAGGTTGGCAACACCCTACTTTTTGCATAACGCAGTCCTTTTTAAGAAAGGGTATGATGGAGACCCTTTAAGATGTTTGGGCCCTGAAAAAGCAAAAGAAATGATAAAAGAAGTACACTCAGGAGAGTGTGGGGAGCACCAGGGGAAGAAAAAGCTTTACAGATGCCTGCTGCAAATGGGCTACTACTGGCCTACCATGAAAAAGATACGGCAGAAACATATGTAAAGGAACAAAAGGTGGAAATCAGCGATGAAGTCCAAGCATCTCTCGAGCAACGCATTCAATGGCAAACCACAAGAATTGGAAAGACACTGCCAAGCTTAGCAACATGAGAAAGAAGAATTGGGAGAAATAAGATCTGCGGAAGACTACAACAAAGTTAAGAGATTTAGTTCACAACATCTATGCCTTTTTCATCAAAGAGGCAGTGATATCCTCACCAATAGCGGCTGTGGTAGAATGACAAGAAGAATATGTTAAAGGATAAAAAAAAAAAAAAAAAAAAAAAACAAATACGAAGGAATCAATAGTTGCTGTGGTAGAATGACAAAGAAAGTGTTTAGAAAGTGAAGATTTCTCATGAAAGCATCCTCATTTCCCCTTGGAAAAATATCTATAATGGCACCACTTGTAGGCGCCTTAAAATGAGTGGCAGACTCAGTCACTTCTGCGGGAAGATCAATTTTGCAGCAAAACCAGAATTTATGGCAGAATTAGAAACAGCCCGCAATGCAAACAGCAAAGGTACAGGAGTATTGATGATCTTGGGGGCTAAAAGGTCCTCTACTATTGCAACAATACATTTGCCCATGTCAGTAGCAGCTCCGAATAAGGAGGCCTTCCATAAATACATCATCACTGAAAGAAACTTGCATTTCCACAAGGCCCAACATCTTTCTGCTGCAAAATCTGCCATAACCTTCACTTCCTACAGTATAGATAATGCTCTAGCAGAAGCAGAGTAAGAGGTGCATTAACACAAAGAAATAAGTGCATGTATTGTAGTAGAAAGTGTCTACATATTCTACAGAAGCAAAAAATGAGTATTCATCCCTATAGAAGCAAAGAAATGAGTACATGCTACTGCAAAAACGTGAAGAAATAAGTATACAAATTGCCGTAGACATAAAGAAATGAGTACTATTGTAGAAGTCCAAGATCACAAGGAATTTCCAAGAAGCAAACCAAGAAACAAGTAAAGGAATGATGAAGAAGAGAAGGATGCACACATCATCATCATTAACAATCCCTTTGAATGAAAACCATATGGGAAGAAAGAGTTAGTAAATTGAGAAGAAAACCATTAAGCCCGAATGGCAGGAATAATGGATCACAGGCCCATGAAATAAACAAATGGGCCTTGAAGAAGCAAATGGGCCTAAAGGAGCCTGAAAAGAGAGAAGTAGCAAACCCATGGGCTATATATGATGTAGAAAAGTGAGAATGGGCCACAGCAGACCCAAAGTAATGCAAACAAAGAAAGTAAGGGGTTGATGGCAAGCCAATGAGCCCTAAGGATGAGAATAAGGTAATTGGGCCGGGAAAGCCCAATGAAGTTAGTAAAAGCCCATGGGAGTAAAGAATTGGAATGGGTCGAGGATGCCCAAAAGAATAAAATGGGACAAAGGAGCCCAAAAGCAATGAAACAAGTCGAGGATGCCCAAAAGAATAAAATGGGACAAAGGAGCCCAAAAGTGATGAAATGGGTTGAGGATGCCCAAAAGAATAAAATGGGACAAAGGAGCTCGAAAGCAATGAAATGAGCCAAGGAAGCCCGAAACAGCATAGTACAAGCCCAATGATAGTACTAGGCTAATGGAATTTAGCAAAAGGAAAGCATACAGCAAGCCCAAAGAGGCCCAGCAGACACAAGTCATGAAGAGCAAAAGAAAAGCATACAGCAGGCCCAAAGAGGCCCAACAGACCCAGCACCACCCTCATGAAGAATAACTTTTTGGCTACCCTTTAAGGGTCATGAATGTGCCAAAAGAAAGAGAATGATTCGCCTAAGGAGAGTAAGGATTGAAACAACAAGCCCACGAAGAAAAGAAGAGAGGCATTTGCATGTGAGTTGTGAAATAACCCGCAAAAGAAAATTGCATGAGTTTTCGCATACGAATTGCAGGAGCAATTCATGTACTCAGGGGGCTGAATGTTGATGCCCATTTTTGCAAATCTGTATCCAAAGGCCCATGAGGAAGAAAGCCCAATGAAAAGCAAGGCCCAAAGGCCCACCAAGAAGACCGAAGAGCAAGAAAGTTCCAAAGAAAGAAGTGCAAGTGAAAGCAATCTACAGCAAAACACAAATCTGCCGTAGAATACAGGTTTACCATAGAATACAGTTCTCTGACAGAATGGCTTCGGCAAATGAAGATAAATTGGGCCTAAGACCCTTTTGATCCAGTCAACATTATTTGGCCCACAAATCTGTTGCAAAATACAAATTTGTCACAGAATACAGCTTTACCGTAGAATATAGTTTTCTGGCAGAATGGCTTCGACAGATGAAGATAAATTGGGCCCAAGACCCTTTTGATCCAATCAACATTATTTAGCCCACAAAGGCCCAAATCCTCTTGTATAAAAAAGATAGGCGTGAAAATTGATATGAACAAGCACGATGGAAAGAAACAAGGAGCAGCAGGAAGTGTCAGCAGTAGGAAACACATGAAGGAAAGAAAAGCTAAGCTAAACACAGTAGGAATTTGTGTGAAGAAATAAGACAGAGCCACGCAGCAGAACAAAACAAATCTGCTACGGTAGAAACAACGTGGGAACGAAAGAATACAAGAACAAAAGGGTCGGAGTACCACCAACCTGTACTCAGCCAATACAAGGGAGGTGAGCCCACGATCAAAGGGATTCAGAGGGCGTGGTTTGGTGGTAGGGGGAAAATGGGGTCTATATTTGGTTTCCTACCATAACTTCTTTTGGGAATATATCCTGTTGGGATGGTATCTTACCCAAAAGAAGTAATAGATGGTTGGGACCATCTGATGCATGCCATAGAGCTAGGTAGTGAGATAGCCCAAAGGTAGAGGTATACAGCAAGAACAAACAAAAGAGAATTTTGTCGTGAAATGAGTAATGGTGCAGCAAACACGTACTGGAGCAATGGCAGTGGTCGGGGCAACCAATGGGTTGGTGGGTAGTCTTGAAAGGATGCCCACAACAAACCAAAAACAGTTAGTGAAGCCCTAGGGGTAAAAGGGAGAAATCCAATTGAATTAGCTCACAATAAAAAGAGGAGCTAGCCATGGATGAAGGGGAGACCCGATGGAAAAAGCACCTAAGGAAGGAAACCCATGGTAAGAGAGTAGTAAATACCCAAAGAGAGGAACCCTGAAAAAGGGAAAAGACCCAAGTGAGAAAAACAACCTATAGCAAGAGAGTAGTAAGAAACTAAGAGTAAAAAAAAAAGAACGGAGAGAAAGAAAAAGAAGAGAGAAAACATGGCAGGAATAGGGGCATGCATCAATAGACCATCTTTTTCCTCCCTCTTAGCAAACCCACTCTTTGAAGTCTCCAAAAGTAATAGCTAGTAGTCATTTAGGCCTATTCTCCAAAATGTACAACTTTTATGGCAGGAGCCTATGACAAGGTTGTTCAAGTTGGAGTTTGGGTTCGTTCTTAGTTTACTTATTCTATGGGCAAATTTAATACTTGATTTTGATTGCAAATATATTTGATTTCTCTCATTATAACTTATATCTGCCGTATTTAGTCATCCTGCTGCAGCACGTTTTTATCACGTCTGCCGCATCAGTTGTCCTGCTATGGTGTCTTTACTTGCTGTACTATTTATTCTGCTGTAGTACATTTTTATTATATTCACCGTGTTAACTATTATACAAGCTAAACCTTTTCCTGCCAAAGCTTTCTTCTTTATTTGTTATTACATGTTTTACTTTTGACACAAACTAATCATTATCCTATCATAAGTATATATATACATATATCTTTATTTACGAATATGTGTACATATTTTAGAATATACTAACTCATTTAAACTAACATTTTTTTTATGGGTATTTTCTTTGGGTTTTAGATTTGTTTATGTGTAGGAAGTGGAAAAGTATTTCTGCAGTAAAAATGAAGAGTAGTCATTCACACGGCAAAAGGCTTTAAAGCACAGCAGACAGCTTTAAAGCACAGCAGAAAACTTTAATGCACAGCAGACAACTTTAATGCACAGCAGACAGTTCTATTGCACAGTAGAAGGCTTTACGGCAGGAAGCTTTAAAGCACAGCAGAAAGTTTTAATGCATAGTAGACAACTCTATTGCACAACAGAAGGCTTTATGGCAGGAAGTTTTACTGTATAGCAGAAAACTTTATTGCAAAGCAGATAGCTTCACTGCATAGCAGAAAGTTTTACTGCACGGCAAACGGTTTTACTACACGGCAGAAAGTTTTGCTGCACAGTAGAAAAGTCAGGCCTGTGGTAGAAACCGGAGAAAAGTTCCTTCTGCGGCAGAAACTGAAAAGTCAATCCTGTGGCAGAAACTGGAGAAAAGTCTTCTGCGGCAGAAACAGAGGATAAGCCCACTTTGAAGCGTCCTCTCTTGGACTTGGACTCAACGTTTGCGCACAAGCCGGATCAAATTGAGTTGCAGTTGGATCGATCTCAATTCTCTTGCCCAGAGTACTTGGGCCTACTACTGTGGGAGGCAGCCCAGCCCAACGCACAACGAAAAGGCCCTTACACAAGGAATACATTAAGTTTGAATGTAATAAGTATTATTATTCATTAGTTTGGTGACCATTTAGGAATAGAATTCTGAATATGCATCTACAATTTAGTAGACTATAAAAAGAAGGTGTAAATAAATCATTTTTAAGACAAATTTCCTAAAATATACTTATTTTAGGGTGTTCAAAATAGAGCTAATAATTAACAACAAGGAAAATTTATTTTCTTTCATTTTGAAGATGCGGCAACTAATGGCTTTTTTGGAAATTTTTTTAAAAAGTTATTACATAAGGTGAAGAAATAGATATTCAGTACTTTTGATAATGAATAGTTATTCCTCATTTTGAAGAATAGCTATTCATAAGGAATAACTATTCATTGTAATAAAAACATAACCAAACAACCGAATAGTTATGCCATAGGAAAATCCATTACATTACAGTATCTATTACAGTTTACCAAACGTGCCCCAAGAATGAAGAATCAAGATGAAGAAAATTTTTTCTTGATGAAGAAATTTCTTTAAGTGGGAGTTTTCTCTACTCGCTAGTGAAAGTTTGGGTTCCCCAACTTCTCCTAGGCTGAGAAAGAGTCGGTCCCTTCCTTATGAAGGCCAGTCAGTCCCTATTAGTCACCATTTGGTTGCTACAAGTTAGTGGGTTTTACTTTTTGTAGGGGTTTGGGAAACACATCTTCCATTGGTATCATGGACGGGATTACTGTGAGGTGGAACCAAATGTCTCTTCAGGGTTCGGAGGAGGAAAAGTTTGATCTTCAATCTGATATGGGTTCTAAGGATTTCATCTTGGCTGCAAAATTTCACCAAAACGGGTCCTTAACGCTGAAACCGTAGCTCGGAACTTCTCTTAACTATGGCGAACTAGGAACGGTTTTAAGATCAAGGATAAGGGCAACCATGTAGTTCTCTTTATTTTTGAAAACAAGTTCGATTATGATAGAATCTTCTCTTCTCAGCCCTGGAGTTTCGATAAGTTTTTGGTGGTTTTTCAGAGATATGATAATAACATCCATGTTCGAGATTTGGATTTTGAGAAAGTCCCTTTGTGGGTGCAAGTTTACAATATTCCGATTAGCTTCATGAACAAAATGGTGGCTAAAGGATTATGTTCTGGTATTGGTGAAGTATGCCCCTTTGATTTTTCAATCATGGAAGGAGGTGACCATGTGCATGTCCATGTTATTATCGATATTTCAAAACCTCTTTGCCGTGGACGTAAAATCTCTCTGGAAGGTGGAAATACGGGCTGGGTTTCTTTTAAGTATGAAAGGCTGCCAAGTATATGTTTTTGGTGTGGTTGTTTAACCCATGGGTAGAGGGACTGTGAGCAATTGATTGCCAGTGAAGGCTCGCTCACTGTGGAAGATCAAAAGTTTAGGACATGGTTACAAGCCCCTTTATCAAACCAAATCAGAAAATCCACCATTGTTGTTCCGGGTTTCTATCAACAAAAGAAAGTCTCTAAGGTTTCAAGGGACAAAGGGAGCAAACCGACTTCGAAACCTCATCAGACTTCCACGCCAGAGAGTGGAACTCCGAAGAAAACATTGGAAAAGGTAACTCCGATCTCTGTACTTCCAAATTTCTTTAACTCTGCTGCATATCCTAGTGTTAGGGATTTGGAAGATCTCCCACCAGGTTTTGAGGGTTAGCCCAACACAAATAGAATCTTTTTGTACACTTTATTCGAATTTACTGCAGGACAGAAAAAAGGTGATGCGATGGAAGATGGGAATGGTCACTTGGAGTTGTTACCAAGTAAGGGATCTGCTATTTCAGAAAAACTCAAGGACGAAGGTAATAAAGTAATAAGGCAAACTCAGCCATCAGTCACGTGTAAGTCTCCATCTATTATTGCCAGGTCAGCTAGACTCCCATTGGTTGATCTCTCAAATACTTTAGACTCTCCCATGTGCACCCAAGTACCACTCAAGCCCTTTTGGACACGTATAAACCGTAGCTTCTCTAAACCTGATGAAAAATTAGAGATAGCCATGGGAAAAAAAAGAGTCTCACCGCCTAAAAAAAAATCAGCAAGGTGCTACAAATAAATAAATAAATAAATAAAATTGGTTTCTCAGACTGAAAAAGAAAATGTAGTCATACTGGTGGAGGCTGGTGCCTAGCCCCGCCAAGATTTATGAATTTTATTTGTTGGAACTGTCGGGGGCTTGGGAACCAGCAGACAGTTTAGGAGCTTGGAGAGTTGGTTCGAGCACAAGATCCCTCGGTCGTTTTTTTAGCCGAAACATGGCTGGAAGAAGCAAGGCTAGGTACTATTTGTGATTCTCTTCAGTTCGGTCACTATTACGGCGTTTCAAGGATCACTCGTGGGGGTGGTTTAGCTATCTTTTGGAAAAATGGATTTAATTTAGAAGTGGAATCCTCTTCCTAGAATCATATTGATGTTGTGATAAATAAAGGTAAGGACAATGTTTGGCGCTTCATGGGAATTTATGGAGCTCCGGAAACACATTTGCGATCTGAAACTTGGGAACTGATTTGTGGGTTGCATAGACAGGGTTCTCTACCTTGGCTGTGCGGAGGCGATTTTAATGAAATTTTGAAATCACATTAAAAGAGCGATGGCAGACTCAGACCTTATGGTCAGATCGAACAGTTTCGTGAAGTGTTGGACGAGTGCAATTTATTAGATCTTGGCTTCTCGGGAAACAAATTCACTTGGTCTAGGACTTACCCGAATGGAGGGATGGTTTAGGAGAGGTTAGATAGGGCAGTGGGCTTGGTGGATTGGTATGATTTATTTCCGGCAACTTGTGTTCAGACCTTGACTTGTGTGTCTTCGGATCATAACCCTATTTACATTCTTCTCGAGGGGATTGAAGTCAAGTCTTTGAGACCCTGGCGCTTTGAGCAGATGTGGCTCAAGGACTTGGGGTGTAGGGATACAGTGGTCTGGACATGGGAAAGAAATGTATTGGGCTTTCCTATGGAAGTAGTGGTCTCAAAATTGGAGGTTTGTCAAAAGAGTCTCATGCATTGGAGTAGGATTTCTTTCTGCCATGTGAAAAGGGAGATTATTGAAAAAAAGAAGTTGTTGAAAGTGGCTGAATGTGAAGTAGCCAAGGGGAGACAAGTGGATCGGTTCCTTAAGCTTAAATCAGAAGTTGTCGATCTTCTCCGCTTAGATGAAAAAATGTGGCAGCAGTGTAGCAAGGAGCATTGGATGATTTCTGGAGACTGTAATTCTAAATACTTTCATGCTAGAGCTTCGCAACGTTTCCGTCGAATTAGAATTGTGGAACTCCAAAATTCAGAGGGAGTGTTGGTCTCGGGCGAAGGAGATCTCTCGGAAATGGTTCAGGATTATTATAAAATCTAATTCCTCTCTTCAAGGCCGACAGAAGCGGATGAAGTGGTCTTGTCCAAAAAACAGTTGTGACCGATGATATGAATAAATGCCTGACTAGCCCCTTTTCTCGATGAGAAATTGAATGTGCCCTGAATCAAATGGCTCCCCTTAAGGCTTCCGGCCTCGACGAAATGCCTCCCATTTTTTTCCAAAATTTTTGGAGTGATATTGGTGACGATGTGGTCCGCGTTGTGCTATCTTGCCTTAATTCTAGTAGTCTGATTCTAGGTTTGAACCATACTTTTATTTTCCTTATTCCTAAAGTCAAAAATCTTAAGTATATTACTGAATTTTGACCCATTGCGCTCTGTAATATTTTATATAAGTTGGTATAAAAAATGCTAGCAAACAGGTTGAAAAAAGTTCTACCTCATATCATTTTAGAATCCCAGAGTGCCTTTCAATTTGATAAGGCAATTTCAGACAATATTTTGGTGGCATTTGAAACTCTCCACCATATGAAGCGAAAGAAAAGGGGTAAAGTAGGGCACTTAGCTCTGAAACTGGACATTAGTAAAGCTTATGACAGGTTGGAGTGGGTGTTTCTCAAGAAGGTGATGGAGAGAATGGGTTTTCATAGTAGGTGGGTTGGCTGGATAATGGAGTGTGTTCAATCAGTGACTTACTCAATGTTGATGAATGGTGAGCCTATGGAAACCATTATCCCAACAAGGGGCATTAGGCAAGGGGACCTTCTCTCCCCCTACCTTTTCCTCCTATGCTCGGAAGGTTTACATGGTCTCCTTGAGCGGGTGGTGGCAGTAAAGTCTCTTGAGGGCTTCTCTTTCTGCAAACACGGGCCAAAAATTTTCCATCTCTTGTTTGCCGATGATAGTCTCCTTTTTTGCCGTGCTAGGGTGGAAGATGTGTCAAAAATCCTCGAGATCCTTGGAAAATATGAGCGAGCTTCGGGGCAGAAATTAAATGCAAATAAAACCACTATCTTCTTCGGTGGTAATGTGACTGATGCGGCAAAGTTGCAAGTGCAAAGTCTCTTGGGTGTTTTGGAAATTAAGGAGTACGAGAAATACTTGGGGTTGCCGGCGGTTGTGGGGAGACGTAAAAAAGCAAGTTTCAATTATATTAAAGATCGTGTTTGGGGTAAATTACAGGGGTGGAAGGAAAAGCTTTTATCCCAAGCCGGGAAGGAGGTTTTGTTAAAAGCCGTTGTTCAAGCCATCCCAACCTTCGCTATGAGTTGTTTTTGTCTCTCGGTAGGTCTTTGTCAAGATATTGAGGTGCTTGCTCGAAGGTTTTGGTGGGGTCAATGGGGGGATTGCCGGAAAAAACATTGGAAGAAGTGGGAGGTGCTTTGTAATCCTAAGGAAGAGGGGGGGATGGGTTTTAAAGACTTGTGTTAGTTCAATGAGGCCTTGCTCGCAAAACAAGTGTGGAGGTTGGTCAATGATGAACACTCCCTATTTTACAAAGTGTTCAAAGTAAAGTATTTCCCTCATGGGTCCATTTTTGAAGTTACTGTATCTTCCGGTTTGTTTGCTTGGCAAAGCATTTTGAGATCTAGGCATTTAATTGAAGTGGGTGCTAGATGGAGAGTAGGTGATGGGCAACATGTTAGAATATTCACCGATAGATGGCTACCAAATGGAGAGGGAGTTTTGTTTTCTTCCTTGGGTGAGCTTCATCCGGAGGATAATGTTTCTAAGCTTATTAATCGGACCTCGGGGTGGTGAAATGTTCAGTTGATTGACCAGTGTTTTCATCCCCCGAATGCAGCTCGGATAAAAGCTCTCCCTCTCTGCTCGACTTCTTAGCTTGATGTGTTGATTTGGCCTTTTGAAAAATATGGTAAGTACTTTGTTAAATTTGGATTTCGTCTGCTATGTGAGGGTCAGGTTTCCGCTAAAAATTTACTTCAAGCTAGCATCGGTGAAAGAGGTTTTTGGAAAATTCAGGTCCCCGAAAAAATTAAACATTTTCTTTGGCGTGCTTGCACAAACTCCCTAGCTACAAAGAAAATTTGGTGAAACGCAAAATCTTGTTGAATGCAGCTTGTTCTCGCTGTTCAGGTGCTCATGAAGATACACTTCACTCTCTATGGAGTTGCAACGGTCTCAAGGAGGTTTGGGAGAAGGATTTTGGCTAGATTTTTAGGTCTGGGGTGGTCTTGTCTTCCTTTAAGGAGTTGGTAAAGCTGGTTTTCACTAAGTTAGAGTTGGTTCCTCTGTTTGCTACGACTGCATGGTTAGTGTGGTTTCACAGAAACAAGTTTCGGGTTGGTGAGAATGCTAGGCCGTTGGGTCAGATAGTGGACTTTGCACAAGATTATGTGTGTGATTTTAATTCTCTAAAGAGTAGCACTCCCACAGTTCGTGTTGTAGCTCCTAAGGTTTGGAGTCCACCTGACTGTAACGAATGGAAAATTAACTTCGACAAAGCTATGTATTGTGAATCAGATGAAGCTAGGGTAGGGGTGGTTGTTCGAAATTCCTTTGGCGAGGTGAAGGCTGCTTTGGCAAAGAAGATTAGGAAGCCACCCACAGTGGAAGTGCTGGAGTTGCTAGCTGCCAGACGCACTGCCCTCTTCTCAGAAGAACTTGGTCTTGACAGGGTAATTTTTGAAGGAGATTCGGAGCAGGTTATGAAGGCCCTTCAATGGGGTGGCTGGGATTTCGCTCCAGGTGGTCATCTCATTCAAGATATCCTATGTATTGTTAACTCCTTTGTAAGACCTCTTTCTCTCATGTCTGTAGGCAGGGCAATACTGTTGCTCATGCTCTGGCCTAGAGAGCTAGACATTGTTCCCTTATTTCAGTTTGGTTGGACTCATATCCAACGAACATTACATTTTTTGTATTAGCTGATTTTTAGCCTTGATATATTAAAGTTTCTGGTCTCAAAAAAAAAAAAAAAAAAAATGATGAAGATGAAGAAAAGAAAGGTAAGACCGTAAGAATATAGATGGAGAGGCAGAGAGATAGAAAGATGAGAGGTTTTTCTTTTGTTTTTGAAATTTTAATATCTATTTTAGCATATTTCAAGACAATTACGTTGTATTATTAATGGATTTGTCTAGTATTAATTTTGATTTTAGCATATTTCAAGAATGAGTTAATAAATTTGTCTCCTAAAATTTAATTTTGTTAGCTGAAGTTTGACTATTTTTATTTTTTCCTTTTTAATCTTTTGCATTTTAGGATACAATGGGGCCTTTTTAATGCATTTTATTGACCAATAAAAGTGCTTAAATTTTTTTTAATTAAAATATATAGATAAATATATTATATATATAATTTTTTTTAAACAAGTGGGGGTTTTCTTTTATTTGGGAGTCTTAGACGATTGCATCAATTGCATCAACTATTGAGCCGGCCTGCGAGCATGTGAATTGTGCTAAAATTTCAACCCACCACCACTGGCCGAAAGAAGATGGGTTATGTCTTTCAAGATGAGGGGTCCAGGCTTGAACAAGCAGGACCATGCCAACACGCATAGAAAGCAATAATTTTAGAAACTGTTTTCAGAAAATATGACAAAAGAAGTCCTCAGTTTTGTGCTTTGGTTCTCGTTAACTTGTAGTTTTTATTTCTGATTGATTCACAATTGTTTCCTCCAAATTTATATTTGTTATCAATTTGATCTTTATAGTTTAAATTTAAACATTTTCAATCTCGTTGTTTAAGAGTTAGTTGAATTTTGCCCTTTTATCTCCATTAAAAATAAATAAATAAATAAATAAAATCCTTTTATCAGTGGTTCGTTAGTATTGTCACTATTAAATGTTAAACAACATCGCTAAATTGTTAAAGCCTAAATTAATCTCAAACCTAGAGCAAGTGGTACTTATTAAGTCATCCAATCTTAGAAATATTTTTTAAAAAATATTTTTAAAAAAATTAAAAAAGGTCAATATTTTTTTAATTTTTGAAAATTTTATTTTCTAAAAATAAAAATTATTGTATATTTTAAGACACATATTAGCAAAATTCATGAAATAAATATGGTCATGGACCCATGCATATGTGCAATGAAATAAAGCAGTCCCTTTTGGATTTTCATATCACATATTGAGATGTTACTTCTTGTCCTAAATTGTTAGGCTTTATTTATTTTTCTTTTTTTTAATAGAAGGGGCTTTTTTCGTTTTGGATGTACCAAATTATTCAAAATAATTTTTTTATCATGCTCTATAATTTATTTAAAAAACAAATATAATTATTAATAAATTTTAAATAAATGAGTTTTTTTTCCCTGTTGAGAAAATTAAATAGTTGTGAAAATTTATATATTTTTATGTAAATGATATACATCAAATGATTTCCTTCCAAGGTTTGATTTTAAAACATGAATAATAAAATAGGACAGAAGGACTATTTATCATAAGAAATCTCTCTTTAAAATATAAAAATTTAATAAACCCAATAGTTATTTTATATATTTTTATATAAATGATATACATCAAACGATTTCCTTCCAAGGTTTTTTTTTTGAAACTGAAACCAAACTTCATTAATGAATATGAGCACGATCAAAATACAAAGCTTCTAAAGCAGGGGGAGGAGAATCCTCAATCCAAAAACCATCCTCCAGAATATTCCTAGCATAGCGGGCTAATGAGTGAGCCACAGAATTAGCCTCTCGTTTAACACTACTAATAGAAAACCATGGTAACTCTGCCAACAAAGCTTGAATATCATTAAAAATATGTCCCAGCCGAGCTCCACAAATTTCCTTCCAAGGTTTGATTCTTAAAACATGAATAATAAAAATAGGACAGAAGGACTATTTAATATTTATCATAAGAAATCTCTCTTTAAAATAATAAAAATTAATAAACTCAATAGATAAAATTTAAAAGTTCTTTTTTTAGAATCACTTACCATAAAAGTTAAAAGTTAAAAGTATTTATTACTTGGTTAAAATAATATGATAAATCTTTATTCGGTTTTCTGTCAAGCTTAGCCCTTTACCATGATAGTTTTTTGGGAGCCGGGTCTACAACTCAGTTTTCTTTCATCACCCATGTGAGAGGAGCAGACCTGTGAACTGTGAAGGTAAAAGTGCGAATGAGAACTTACATGAAAGAGGAATGAAGAAAAAGGGACGACATAAATGAAAAGAGAGAAGAACAATTAAATATTGTTGTGTGAAGAAACTTTGGTTGGATGGGAACTACAAATCAACAACTAGGTCAAGGATTTGGTCCAACGAAACTGCACAGCCAAAAAATACTTTGGCAAATTCTCCCACTAGAGTCCTTCCTGATTGCAATTTGGGAATATATAAATAGGAAACTTTGGCAAAAATAATTTAAGAAACTTTTTACGATAAATTGAAATGTTGTAAAAAATTCATTTTTTTTAATAAAAATTTCTTAAAATGGTTTATTAATGATTTAATGTATGCCTTCCATTGCATTTTTTAAATTTTTTTATTGAAGGGAATTTGAACCATGCTATAACAAAAATTTGCACAATTTTTGTCACAATTGGTGAGTTTTTTATTTTATTTTTATCTTTTACGTATACAAGGTGAGTTGTGAGTAATGGGTAAAGTTGCTTAATATTTTTTGTAATCCTAAGAGCACTCACATCAGTGAGTGTATAATAGAAATATATATATATATATATATATAATTTACATATTTTTGTATAAAAAATGACCCACATCAATTAGTGTATAATTGTGTAAGTTTATAAGTTTGTTACAATGTAAATTTACATTGACACTATTCATTTTGCATTTTTTTTTTCTTTTTATGTATGATGAAAGAAGAGAGTGGAAAGTGGGTGGATGATAATTGTTATGTGTGAAGAAAGAGAAACAATTAAAAAATCAAGAAAAATGATTTTTTTTAATAAAATGTAGTGTAAAATAGATAATATAAATGAATGTTTTCAAATGTGACTATGTAAAATAGAATAGGTTCTTATACTAAAATAGATAAAAAAAAAAAAAAAAAAGTTTACAATGCAATTCTAAAGTAAATTTCCCATAAAAATAGGGGCTATAAAGGGTTAGGAACAGGATGAGACAACAACAAAAAATAAAATAAATAGAAAGACATAAAGTGGTTTAAAAGCATTTACATCAGTGTCACCAATTTAATATTTTAGCAAAAATTTATCTAAACTCAACGGAAACAAGCGTGCATCAATCTCACTAAATTAACTAAAGTTTTTAAAGATGATAGTCTCATTGCTACATGTAGTGAGCCTCTATCTTCACTACATTAAATTTTAATGTTGATAAAGTGTTGAAACTGATGTATGTATATATGAAAATAATAAAAAGCTAAACAAGCAAAAGTAGAGTTTTTTTGATTAGTTTATCTAAATATTTGAGGAGATTGATTTTTTTTTTTTTTTTTTAGAGGAAATTGATGTGGATGCTCTAATACTATTAGATAATCTCCTAAAAATTTTAGCATTTAGCCAAAGTTGCTTTATTTATTTTAAAATTTTAAATCTCTAATAATTCTTTTTCAAAATTTAAAGCCCTTTTGTGGGCCGTCATTTTTAAGACCCTCGACCCCAAGGTCTATGTGCGAGATTGGGCTACTGTCTTATTTGAGTTTACCTCATTTACTGTCATCTTTTGGGCTCTCTCATACACGTGAAATTCTATATGGTTCATTCATGTCTAGGTAAAAAAATGTAAAGCTTGTAAGTTAAAATTCAGCCCAAATTTAAATTTTTTTGGCCCATTGATCCAGGGCCGACCGTAGGCCTTGGTCACTTAGGCCTAGGACCCCTTAACAAAGAAAGGCCCCAAAGAGGGGAATAAGATTGCACTGACATTATAGAAAAACTACAAAGGAGCTTGCTCATCCTTTTTTCTTTACTTTTTTTTTTCCACATAATTCTTCTAGTTTTCTACTTCGTCTATAAGCTCCTTCCCATATGTGACCCAGCTCCGTATTGAATCCAAAATCTAAGCAATTCTATTATACAGTAACTCAACATGGCAACACCATAACTCATCAGCACTTGAAATAAATTATAATTTGTATTAATAGATAATAAATATATGCACATTTATAAATAAATCACAATTCAACTAGTCCACATCAAATCTCAAAAAAAAAAAAAAAAAAAAAAAATTTACAAATTTGTTCAAGAAAAAAAAAAGAGAGGACAAACCTTACATGATTTCTCTAAATAAAATACCCAACTTTTGGGCTTACTTAAATCCTAAAATTTGATTGAATGAGTTTACCTCCACATAGATGCCCATCAGGAAAGTTACTGTTAGTAATATTTTTAGGTCTATCAAATAAAGAGCATTCACATCCTACTCTTTCTATCATCTTTTAGACAAATTATTGATTATACAAATTAAAACACCATTTAATTAAAAAAATCCTCTCTCTCTCTCTCTCTCTCTCTCAAAACACAATTAGTTAGGAATATTTACTCCTTTCCATCTCAAATCTTCAGTCTCCTCTTCAACTATACACAAAATATCAGTCTGTATTTCATAAGGATGAATAGTGATTTAAAAAGAGATTTATAGACATAATAATTATTAGACCCAGGGGCAATTGTGGGATGTAAATAGACGCTATAATGTGTATGGTAGAAATTCTTGATCACTAATTGTGAAAACCATAGGTTGCCTCTTCAAATTTAAGATGGGTATAGAAGTTATGGTATTCCACTTTGTGGATAAATTTAACACAGTCTTTAGAACTGTAAATATCGGATGAAAAAAATTGAAATCTTGAATAAAAGCAAGAGGCATGAGTGAAGATTTCAAAAAAAGAAAAAGAAAAAGAAAGGAATCGTTAGAATAGTATTATAGTAGTGGTGACTCTATTAAGGGTAGTATCTCATGATTAGCAACGCCACCATCCTTCTCAAGTGAAAAACATCACACTCGATGCCTTGGTGTAGGATCTGGGGGTTACGGTTGGCAAGAATACACTCAAAGGGCACTTGTCCCTAGATTTGGCCATTATGATTATTTGAAAAAATTCTTACATGGCCTAGTAGGTCTCCTACAAAATCATTGTGATGCGCATGATGACAGACAATCACCCACACAAGAGCTAGAAACATCCTTCCTGCATGGAGGCTAAATCCTAATAGGCCATATGGTGTAGCTTCCCATAAATTGGAATTGAAATGATCCATCGTTAGAAACTAGAAGAAATTCTGGAAAAAAAAAAATTATATAAGAATGGAAAGAAGATTAATAATAAATGAATAAATAAATACCTTTACTACAATTAAACGTATTTTCGGTGACGAAAATTTTCGTCACTAAAAATCCAATTTTTCATCACCTATGACTTTTGGCAATGGAATTTGCTTTTTGGCGACGAAATTTGTTTTCTCACTAATACCCTGTCGCTGAAAGTATTGGGGATGAAAAATTTTATCTCCAAAAGGTCCGATTAGTTTTAAAAAAAAAACTTTTGGTGACGAAAATATTTCATTGCCAATTGTTTTCCTCGCTAAATACACTATTCAGTGACGAAACCATTTCGTCGCCAAATATACTTTATTTTATTAAATCATTTTTGGTAATGAAAAATTTCGTTACCAAAACTATTTCTTAAAAATTCGGCTACGTTTAGTGACAAAAATTTTCATCACCAAAACAAATTTTTTTTTTTTTTTTATTTCTTCCATATTTCGTCACCAAAACATTTTTTTTTTTTGTGTGCTATATTTGGCGATGGAAAAATTTGTCGCCAAAACTAATTTTCTATTTTCATTTTTTTCTTATCTTTGATATTAACCTGTAACCTGTCATTACATTATTAAAACCCCACATTTGAATAACACATTTATAAGAAAATGATCCTTACATTCCAAAAATAAAAATAATACAAGTATTCGATTGAATCCATCCATAGAAATAAAACACTTACTAATCCATGTTCAAAACCATCATTGTAAATATTATAATAGGCTGCAAGGGGAGAGGATGGAGGCACTACAAGAAAAAAAAAATGTTTTGTTGCAACAAAAAAATTGTTGCAATAAATAACCTTAGAGTCATTGTAATAGTTGATGTAGTGTGTTACAATAAAATTTGAGGTATAATGTTTGTAGAACAAAAAATTTCGTTGCAATAAACTATAGATATTTTAATGACAATTTTAATGCAATGATATATATGTTGTTGTTAAAAAGAATTTACTACTTCAAATATCTTATAGTAATAGACTATTACTTTACGAATAATTTAGATTGAAAATAATTGACAAAAATAATTCGGGTTAAGTTATTGCAACGATATATTCGTTGTAATTGATAATTGTTTCATACTTGTCATTGCAATAGGTTGTAAAATAATTGATATCAAGTTATTGCAATGATATATGCTTCGTGTTTGTCATTGCAATAAATTATAAAATATTTGATACCAAGTTATTGCAATGATATATTCATTGCAATAAAATATCACTTTGAAATTTTTGTTGCAATAAATTGCAAAAATAGTTGGTATCAAGTTATTACAACGATCTCTTCAATTTAAACTTTTGCAACAAATTTAAGTAACAAATTTGTTGGGTAAAAAATGCTAAAGACATAACAACAAACAAATCGTAACATAGACAAATAACAAATCGTAACAAACAAATCACAAGCATTTTAGGTCGGAGCACTACCCCCACCAAGTAGCTTGCGAACAGGCGAATCTAGATTTGTCCAAAAACGATGGCTACATCTATAAAATTCTCAAATTAGCAAACTCACTGATCTCACTAATACAAAATGGAAGACAATAATCAATTGCTTGATATTCCATTTTTTACGGACTTGAGCCACTTGAACGAATTTGACTACAATTTCACTCAAAACCCACCTCCTTCTCCATTTGCGATCCATTATAATCATATACTATATATAATAGCAGAAGCTGAGAGAAAGTTGATTCCTACAATTAAGGAGGTGCTGACACGTATAACTTAAAAAAGCGATACATTACATTGTTTGCTACAAAACCATTTAAAAGCGAAAAATTATAATTTATCCATACGTTAAACACTGTTTAGAGCCCTCTGGGTATAAAAGAAAACTAACCGCTTAAGGAAAAAAAAAATTGCTACACAGAGAAAGGAGAAAGAGAGACAGAGAAATAGAGAGGCAGAGAACGGAGAAGGAGAGAGAGATCGAGAGATCTAAAATTGCAGTTTGCAATAAAGAATGAAAAGATGTCTCTCACTTCGTGTCAGATTTTCTTCCATCACCGTAAGCCTCCACTTGCTACCCGACCATCGGAATCGCTACTGGTAAGTTCTGTTTTAAATTTAAAAATTTAGGGTTTTGGGTTTTTATTTGGAGAATTAATTGGGTGTTAATTATGATTTAGATTGGTATTTTGGGTCAGATTTGGTTTTGATTAAGTGATACGAAGACAGAGGAACCAAGCAGAGTTCGTAGCGATACTGCGATACAGAGAAAGGGAAGGAGAAAAAAAACCCTAGGGATCTCTTCTCGTCAGACTCTTCTTAACATTCAATCGTTCCCTCTCCAGACTTAGAGCATCGGTACAAGCACATAGAGAAAGAAAAATCTATGGGCATCAACACCGTTATATCTACCACCATCAGATCGTCGAACCGGCTCCGGTACGTCTTTCTCCATTTTTTTAGATTTGGGTACGAAATATTACTTTTTTTTTAGTTTTTTTGTTGGATAGGTTTAGATTTGATCTTGGTTTTGATTCCTTTTTGTTTCGGGTTTTTGGGTTCTCCATGAAAATGTTTGTTTTTGGATTCCTTTCCCTGTTTTCTAATATCTGTGTTCATAGTTTTTTTTTTTTTTTTTTTTTTTTTTTTTTTTTTTTTTTTTTTTTTTTTTTTCTGGGGTTTTGATTTGGAAACTTGGTTTTGCTGTTGATTCACCACCAATATCCTTTTTCACAGGTAACTTCTTTTCTCTTTTTTTTCTCTTTGGAGCACTGGCCATTCGGGTTTTTCTCTCACTCTTTGGGTTTTCAGTTTTTGTAGATATTTGGATTCTAATTGGTTCTTAATTTTTCCAATCCTACTTTGAATTTTGATTTTAGGTTTTTGAATCTTTTGGTAGATATTTGGATTCCAATTGGTTCTTAATTTTTCCAATCTTACTTTGAATTTTGATTTTAGGTTTTTGAATGTTTTGGTAGATATTTGGATTCCAATTGGTTCTTAATTTTTCCACTCCTTCTTAGAATTTTGATTTTAGGTTTTTGAATTTCTTGATTTTAGCAAATCAGAGAATGTTTCATGACAACATAGCTAATAAGAATGCTTTTAAATTTTCTCAATCTTTGCAGGTACCTCAATGCTGGGAAACCATATTTATTACCTACAAACTACTGATTATTCATGCTTACAGGTAAATGCATAAAATAAAAATATTCCTTTCATGTTATGCTTTCTGACAAGCGTTTAGGTCCTATGCACCTTAGAATATTAAAATTTTGGAAATTTTGGCAGGGTGCTCATGATGTAGAGATCCTCTCATTGAGCTTTATCGTATCAAGTAAAAAGGAGGCTAATTTTGAAGAAGCCGCAGATAGCCAATTGTTCCTTGCATCGAGGGGCTGCGATTGAATGATCCATCTTTATGATGTCAATAGGTTTGCTACTTTCCTCTGTTTTTTATTTTTATTTTGTTAATCTCTGCCCACTCACTGGGGTTTCTGTACTGCTGTTTATCTCTGTGAGTTGTGGACTTCTTTCATTGTAATTTTGGATGGTTATTGCTTCATTTTGAACGAAATTTCCTAAATTTGTTGCAAACCTTGATGGATATTGCTTAATGAAAACTTATCTGTCTCATATATGTGACTTCAACTTTTTTTTTTAATCTAAGTTTTATATCAAGGTTAGCAATCTGAAACTAACTCAAAAAACAAATGAAATAAATATGACTCTAGGCTTACTTTGTCTTGAAGATTTTCTGTTTTTTTTTTTTTTTTTTTGAAGTGTATATGATATAACATTAATGATTTTTTTTTTTCCATATAGCAGGTAATTTGTTTGTCTTTTTAAGACGTTTCAATGGGTAATATAATATTTTTGTCTTGGTTTGTGTCAAATTGTAATTTATAGGTCTTATTTTTATGTTTTCAGTTAGGCTGTAGTTGTTGCTTTGCAAATAGCTTTTGTTTGCAGCATATATTTTTTGAAATTCATACATATATTTTTTGTTTTGGTTGGAATCACTTAGGTTTTTCAAGTTAGAATGAATTTTGAGAATGACAAGGATGTGCAAACTCAACAGGCAATGTGGGAAGGACAACATGAACTTTCAACTAAGAAGACATATGCTAGGTACATGGAACTTTTCTTCCTTCTAATTTTAATTGAGTATTTGTTTTTGTGCTCCTTAATTTGAATTATGGCAGGGCAATTGATGTTTGTCATGTTTCATTTGTTGTTTTTTTGTAGTGTCTAGATTTTTGCTGCCTAGAATGTTACTTTTATGTTGATGAAATATCTTAAAGTGCATATTGGGTTTTCATTAGCATCTAGTAGACGATACAGTGTGTTGACTTTTGTTTTCGATTTTTCTATCACTCTTGCTCTGCCTCAGCGTGTCGTTTGGTTTCATTGGGGTTGCTCTGCATTGTTTTTCTGTTTAATTGTGTTGCTCTGTGTTGCTTTTGCTTTTTTGCCATTTAGTCTCCATAATTCTCACGTTAACCCATGTGTGGGTTTGCTCCCTTTTGTTTTGTGTTCTCCCCTAATCATAAAATAAGAATATGCATTATTTAAAATTGATGGAGGACTCGAGTTCTAGCATATTTGGTAGTTTGATTGGTGGTGCATTATACAGCTAGGATAATAATTTTAATTACTTTGAATATCCATTAGTTGAGAAAATGCAGTGATAGTTAGAGTGGTCATGGTGAGAGAGATACTATTTATTTATAATTATTATATTAATATTAGTTTGTCATTGTACAATGGTTTTTGATTTGTGGCTTAGCTAATTTTATAGAAATTATTGTATTAGTGGCCTAGCCAATTTTATATAAGTAAATTGTTGTATTACTTTACTCAAACATATAAATTCAGCTGCTGCATAAAAAAATAAATAATTAAAGAAAATTCACAACTCCAAGAAAAACTCAGTGATGACACAATTTTTGCTCTAAGAAAATTGAGTCCAACGAAAATTCTACTACTCTACTATTTGAGAATGCTGAAATCAATCTAAACTACTGAAGTAACAAATAAAAGAAGAAACAAAAAAGGAAAAAAAAAAATCCAACTGCTTATCTTTTTATAGATTACAAAAATTATTAAAAAAGATTCACCCTAAAGAGTTCAAAATAGAAATCTTAATGATATCTTTTAGATCAAATAAGCTTTCTTTTAAAATTTTATTTTAGGTTTATTTTTGGTTGTGTTATGCATCTTTAATTATTGGTTTTTTGTTTCGGTAATGGACTTTGTGTTGAGGCTTCTGTACAAAATGTTGTACTCTCTTAATTAATTTGGAATGTGTTGCGGTTTTCTTAATTAATTTGGATTGTGTTGCAGTTTTCTTAAAATTGTATATTTCTCACAAAAGTCACTGTTTCATTAATATCCAGTTTCCATGAAGAAGAAGAAGGAGATACAAGTGGTGAAAGCAGGGTTAGTGTTGCCAATCCACCTTTGTTTCAAGCAAATCCAAAGGCAAGCACTAGAAACATCTATAGCAAATCATTCAGGTCGAGAATTAGAAGAATTACCCTTAAGAACCACCTGTAAGTTCTTGGAATGAAAGAAAATATGGGGAATCTTTTTTTTCATTGGCTTTCCTTCATTTTCGGAAAAGCATATATATTAATTACTAGAGGGAATGACGAGAATGCACTTTGTATTACTCATGGCAGAAAGTTGTACTTGCTAAACGAACTGACCATGGCTTTATATATTATATTATATAGTTCTGGATTTATATTTAAATGATTTTATTTGATTGTGGAAGTTGTCTACAGATTCAAGGACTCAAATTCTCTATTTTTACCAATGTAAATTAGAGAAAACAGAATTGATGGGATGAACAATTGCTACAATGTTGTTTTGATTTTATTTATTTATAGGTTTTTAGTATGTGATGAACAATTGAAGTTTTTAAATTCCTAACCTACGTGTCACATTTTATTGTCATTTTGGAAGTGTTGTGGTGTAGAGTTTGAGGAGATCCTTATTCATATTTGTGTTTGGCCTCTTTGTACTTTGTAGTCTAATGAATTTGAAGTAATTATACTTTAATTGTATAAATAAGATCTACTCAGGGAAAGGGTATTTCTAAATTTAAGTTAAGCATATGGATATGGTATCTAATGTAGAAAATATTTGCATATTAATTAATCCTTTGAATAATTTACAAAACCATTTATTAAGGCTTAGCAGTCATAATTGGATGAAAATTGAAGAAGATTTTCATTATTTTAAATTGTGTTAGTCATGAGAGGATGAAAAAAATGAAAGACCATATTACTTAATGCAAAAAAGACCATGTGGACACAGAAGCTCTTACTGTTTTGTATTTTTTAGCATATGGGACACCGACAATGGTTTTGGATACCACAATATTGATTGTAAGTTTGTGAATATCAAGACTTGATTTTACACAAATCTTTGAGTTTTTCCTATTGGGTGATTTCACAAATGTTAGAGTTGATTTATCATGTTCATTATGTGTGCATTATATTGTGATTGCATTAATATATTGTTTTAATTTATCGTACAATCCAGGATTTGTTAGCACTTAGCACAATTAGGCAATATAAGGAGTTCCTGTATAATATTTCATTTTTTAAATCATCATTTGTGAAATTATGTTTAGTTTATGAGAATGTTGTGGGCTAAAGTTTTCCAATACTTTTTGTAATACCCAAAAGAGAAAAGGGGAGGAATGGGGTTAAAAGTGGTGATAAATTGAGTTTAATCTACATAAACAATAAGATATATTTCTTTTATTTTAAATTTTTATATGCTCCTTCATTCCCTCACACAAATTATGATACATACCTCAAAGGCTTTAACTAATATAGTCATATAAATTTTAGTTTGGTGTGATTCATTGTAGTTCCTAGGAATAGCAGATATGGTGTTTAAAATTGTCATGTAAGTTTCAGATTTGTGTGTTTCAAGCTTTTGTTGGATGCAAAGATCATTAATATGTAAATTGATCCCGCGCATTGCGCAGGTTAAACACTAGTGTTTATAATATGGGTAATTTGGAAATGGGATTGGTAAGTGATATAATTGTTTTTATTTAATTATTTATTATTAGTCTCTTATGTAAAAATTATTATTTTTTTAGACTTTCTTTCAGTTTCTAGAAATGGACAATACCAATTCCAGTTTATGGGAATGAACACCAGAAGGCCGCCTATGAGGATTTAGCTTCTATGCGGAGGGGTGTTCTTAGATCTTGGTGAAGGCATCATGTGTGATGTTAGTCACTTTAGGAGAATGGTTGCATTGCTGATCATGAGATGCTTCCCAATCCAAAGCAACTACTACTATAATGCTATGTTAAAGATGCCTATATTTTACAATTCTGAAGACCATGTTAAATTTATCCACGTAGTGAAAAACTTTAAATCATTAGATGAAGATATCTTCTATGACCATCTTATACTTAAAGATGAGGACATCTATGGTTTTCAATGTTGGTAGAATAAAATTTCTTATACTTCGCTCCATAGCGTCTATCTTTGTGGGGGTGGGGCTAATTATCGGTATGCCGATACTAATGGATTGCCCCATTATATTAGATGTGTTCATCATCATTTTTTTATGAAGGGTAAACTCTTTTTTCTTTTCTATGAACTTTTTTTTTTTTTTTTAGTTGTCTATTATTATACATGTTTGATAAGCACTAAATTTTTTGATGTTTTGAATAATAGGGTCATTATAACCGTGAACTCGCGGATCGATACATGCACCTATGGTATCTAGGATATAGTGCGAAGATACTAGACACAATTATTAGAAGTTTCCATGATAGATGGCATCTTGTTCCAATAAGCCTTGAGTATTATTTGACCCAACCACCATTTGGGTTTCAAACCATACCATGGCCGTAGAGGTTAGAATTCTAAATTTAATAATCTACGTTAAAGTATTTTGCTTTCGTATTTTGTTCTTGTTTTTTATTAGTTTTGTTTTTAAGGGCGATATTATGAGAAATGATTACTTACTAATGATATTATTACAAATTATTTTTTAATTTATGATATGCTAAACATTAGCAATATATGATGAGGGCTTGCTCTAGTAAAATCCTAAGATAACAATGAAGGGTAAATCTGTAGGCATCACCTTGTTCCTCTCCATATTCAATTAAAGAGGGCAAGGGTAGAGGAAAATTTGTTGCAAAAATTTAAAATAAAGAGATTGTTGCAATAACTTGATACCAACTATTTTTGCAATTTATTGCAACGAAAATTTTGAAGTGATATTTTATTACAATGAATATATCATTGCAATAAGTTGATATCAATTATTATATAATTTATTGCAATGACAAATATGAAATATATATCATTGCAATAACTTGATATAAATTATTTTACAACTTATTGCAATGACAAGTATGAACAATTATCAATTAGAACGAATATATTGTTACAATAACTTAACCCAAATTATTTTTGTCAATTATTTTCAATCTAAATTCGTGGAGTAATATTCTATTACTATAAGATATTTGAAGCAGTACTATAAGACCGTTCTAGGAAGAACGACTACCATAAGTGGATCTAACTTACTTGGTCATGGTTGTGCACTTTCTTTCTTCGAATCTGTAATCTCCATTGCAAAAATCTCAACTCTATCGATTCAATCCATCCATAGAAATAAAACACTTACTAGTCCATGTTCAAAACCACCATTATAAATATTATAATAGGCTGCAAGGGTTCTTTGTAATTGATAATTGTTTCATATGTCATTGCAATAGATTGTAAAATAATTGATATCAAGTTATTGAAATGATATATTTTCTTCATATTTGTTATTGCAATAAATTATAAAATAATTTATATCAAGTTATTGCAATGATATATTCATTGCAATAAAATATCACTTTGAAATTTTTGCTGTAATAGATTGCAAAAATAGTTGGTATCAAGTTATTGCAACGATCTCTTCATTTTAAACTTTTGCAACAAATTTTCCTTCACCCTTGCCCTCTTTGCCTAGATTGATCTACACGGGCGTACTTGGTTCATCCCTTTACATCTGTAATAGTTCAAATTATAAAACTGTTGACGTCTTTGATATTGATCTCAATGCTAAAACTGATGTCAACTATCCTACTGCCAAAACTCGTAGTTCTATACCAACTATTGTTAGCCGATATCACCCTCATACCATAGTCCACAACTTCAAGTTATATTTTTTGGGTGGTTTGAAGTACCCCTTTCCCAAGAAGGAAAAAGAAAGGGGGTAATTTTCACTGGATGGAAGTGGAAATCAATCTTCATCATATGATTACGACTCTTCGTAAGAGCCAAAATCAGATTATCATTAGTACACTTCTAACTTACCCTAAGAACGAGTTTTGATGCTGCGAATTGTATGTTCTTTGCATATGATATTAGGTCGGGTTTTTGGACAAATCTAGATCTGCATGTTCTCAAGCTACTTGGTGGGGGTAGTGCTTCGTCTACCAATGGAGCTCCACTGATAGATGATAATCTTTACTAGGTTAGGTTCGAAGATGGTATTAATTTTGATCTCGATGGTTACAGTCTTCATAACGACCAGTGGTATCTAAGTTGAAGTACAGGTTGAAATGTGTAGATTGAAGTATAGGTTGAAGTATTTCATAATGACCAGTGGTTACAATCTTCATAACAACCTGAATATATAGGTTGAAGTATTTCTTGGTATATATTCAGCCTGCCCTCAAACCACTAGTTGTTATGAAGATTGTAACCATCAAGAGTCAAATCAATACCATCTCCGAAACTAACCTAGTAAAAAACATCATCTACCAGTGGAGCTCCATTGGCAGACGGAGCACTACCCCCACCAAGTAGCTTGCGAATAGGGTTGAATATGAAACCACTTTTGTTGAAAACAAGGTTGCCAAAAAAAAAAAAAAAACTTAGAAACCAAACACTGAGAGCTCCACTTTTGTTGAGTATAAAGGAGTGTGGGCAGTTTTATTTTTATTTTTTATTTTTTGGTTTGGATGGGTTTTTCCAGCTCTTCATATTAGAGTTTATTGCATTGATTTTCTTTGCGTATAATATTAGGTCGGGTTTTTGGACAAATCTAGATCCGCCTGTTCGCAAGCTACTTGGTGGGGGTAGTGCTCCATTTGCCAATGGAGTTCCACTGGTAGATGATGTTTTTTTACTAGGTTAGGTTCGAAGATGGTATTAATTTGGCTCTTGATGGTTACAATCTTCATAACGACCAGTGGTATCTAAGTTGAAGTATAGTTTGAAGTATGTAGGTTGAAGTGTGTAGATTGAAGCATAGGTTGAAGTATAGGTTGAATTATTTCATATAGGTTGAAGTATTTCTTGGTATATATTCAGCCTGCCCTCAAACCACTGGTTGTTATGGAGATTGTAACCTTCGAAAGCCAAATCAATACCATCTTCAAAACTAACCTAGTAAAGAACATCATCTACCAGTGGAGCTCTATTGGCAGACAGAGCACTACCGCACCAAGTAGTTTGCGAACAGGGTTGAGTATGAAACCACTTTTGTTGAAAACAGGGTTGCCAAAAAAAAAAAACAATCTTAGAAACCAAATACTGGAGCTCCACTTTTGTTGAGTATGAAAGGAGTGTGGGCAGTTATATTTTTATTTTTTATTTTTTGGTTTTGATGGGTTTTCCCAACTCTTTCATATTAGAGTTTATTGTATTGATTTTAGCAATATTCATGAATAGAGATAATCATGAAACGCGTTGAACTAATTTAATAGAGTATTAGAAAAGTTTCCTTAAATTAAGTTCAATAAGCAAGCCTAAATTTGCAATTAGTTTCATTAGGCTTGTGAAACCTTGAGTCTGGTCCTGAGTTGCGCTGTGTTTTATGTCTCAGTTAAAATTCTCCCCCTCCCTTACTATTAAGCTTTTCTTTTCTTTTCTTTTTGTTGAGGAAAAAAAAAAGTAATAAATATCCATCAAATTACCACATCAAAAATAATACAAAGCAACCATAGAGATAATCATGACACAAATTTAGCTAACTTATTAGCGTAAGGCCAAAACATATAAATCTAAATCCAAATCCATCACTCTAATTACCTTTATCACTAGTCACTAAACAGTAGCAACATCTTAATTATTTGAAAGCTTACTTGAGTCTTTGTCACGTCTAACTATATATTGCCCAACTAGTCACCTCCCATTTCTTTTATACCCTTTTCCTTTGGTAATGGAGAACATATTTTGTATTTTAATTATGTCCTTACAGCCACTTGCTCCAAATCTTTCATGTGCCATTGAGCCTAATCAATTCACAATTTTTTTGCTTGGCAAGGATAAAGAGTTTTGAGCAAAATTAGGATAGAATATCTGCTGCACCTAAAGTCTTAAACAATTAAAGGCATTATATATCAACAAATATAGGTTTGGGGCTTAATTCTTTTTAGTATAGTATTTGTCAAGTAAGATGATAGAATTTTCAATCTTGATAATTATTTTTAGTACATTATTTTGATAATTCTTTTTAGTATATTATATTGATAATTGTACTGAAATAGCTTTATAACAAAGCCAACATGCATGAGCCCCCCACACACTCTTTCATGTTGTCCAGGTGTTGCTCTTGTTGATATACTATACCAAAGTTGAATTCAGTCAATTTAACTTTACTCCCACCTATATAATGTTAGATAACTCTCACTTTTCTTAGTCATAATATCGGTCGGTTAAAAATAACTCAGAAAAGACCTGGAATCTCTCTCTCTCTCTCTCAAAAGATCTTCTTTGTTAAGTAAAGAAGTAATCTAGGCAAAGAATTTTTTTTTTTTTTTTTTTTTTTTTTTTTGCTAAATAACCTAGGCAAAGAAGTTAAAGCAAGAAAAATACGCAACATTCATTTCTCAAATAAAGAGTTGCGATTAATTCAATTAAAAATGAGGACTAGTGGGCTAATGGGTAAAACATGACACTTCACCAAGCCATTATAAATTCCCATTGTTAGTCATAAAGAAGTGCTTTTAAAAGGTATTACAATGCCCAGGGAAGTTGGAGAAGAGTCTTCAAAAGAAGCATATTCAAAATGCCTGATAAAGCTTCTTCATGAAACTTTCAAAACCTCTTCATTCACACACCAGTGTCACAATTGAAAAAAGTTAAAGTTCATCATCAATATCCAACTTTAGTACATCCATAATACAATGGAAATGAAAAAAAAAAAGTTCTAGACAACCTCTCAAATCAAATGAAACAAAAATGCTATGTAAGTGAAATTTTTTCTCATTGGGTTAGCTCGTAGCCTCTTGTAGAGAGATAGAACCTTACAGCAACTGAGCATCCAATCCAAGTACGGTGTCATCCATGGGATAGTTCTCACAATACACAACAGAAATATTGAGCTCCGACTGCTACTCGGCCTCTAAAATTTGGTAAGCAACTTCAAGTACGACACAACACACATTTAATTGAGTTTCACACCCTGCAGTAGAATGCAGAAATTATTATCGCCTAAATACAAAGAAGAAGATCAATATATATCATAGGTATGGTCATCCATCTCAACAATGCCTTCGCAAATGTGCAGTCAACCCTCGGACCACACACCCTTATCAAGATCATAAGCGTGCATAACCAACTCTTTTGGATTCCAATTATCGAACAAAATCCAGTACAGAACATTACCGGCGGCATGATAGGCACTTCAAATGTTGTCCAACAACGATCCTCGACATTATATGTGAAGAAAAAACAATCATGACCGGGAGAAGGAAAGAGTGAAGCAACAAGTATCTGTTTCTTGCTCTCGAGAACAGCGGTAACTATATTAATATGAGGGGTGATCACAAAGGTAGGAGGATTGGGTAAGAGTTCCCAAGTTCCTAAACTCGGGTCGAAAACCTCCATTAGTGGCGACTCCAGGAAATTTTTTCAGGGTATTCCTCAACAAGCATAAATTACATAATTATAATTTAATTTAATTTTTTCAGGGTGTTGTTTAGCCTAACATAATTTAATTTGTTTGTCTTTTATAATGTATTAGTTTATTATACTGCTTTAATTATTGTTGTTTAGCCTAACAATAAACTATATTGCTTTAATTTGTTTGTCATTAATTATACTGCTTTAATTTGTTATATTGTTTAGCCCCATGTGCTGATGTGCACATTACACTAAAGAGCCACTAATGTGCATATTATTTACACATCTCATATGTAGCACAATTAAAGCAGTGTGCAATCCGGCCCCATGTGCCCATCCCACCCCCACCCCCACCCCAACCCCCTTCAACAGAAAAGCAGGCCTAATGATGCCTGATGCCCCTACCAATCAGAAAATTTCACAATCACATATTACACTAGTCTAAAAGATAATTAATATCAACACCAACACACTACACACACCAACCCAACGGATAAGATATTAAGATAAACTAACAAACACACTACACATGAAAAGCAACACATTCAAAAAGACAAAAGTCAAAAACAGACAAAAAAAAATTAATAAAGGTCAAGTTGTTCGGCCAATGAGAGACACAAACACAATTCAAATTTCAAAAGATAAAAGTAAAAGAGAGAGTTAGTCTTATTAAAGAATAAAGAGAGAGAGAGAGAGAGTTTCATTCATTTTATAATTTTCATTTCATTCAATAGAGAGAGAGAGAGAGACTGAGAGACTGAGAGAGAGTCAGAGAGAAAAAGAGAGAGAAAAATGAAATACCTTGAGGGAGGGAGCATCGGAGCAGCCGAGCAGGGAGGCCTAAAGGCTGAGGCCGGTGCCACTGAGGTAGACTCGGAGACAGTGGCGACGTCGCAACGACCGATGAGCGATCTTCGACAGCAATGAGGGCAAGCGACGAGCGAGGATGATTTGGACTTCCGATCTCCAATGACGATCTGGACTGGATTTGATCTCTGGCGGCGTTGCTCTTGCTCTGAGGGACTGAGGCATAACGGCGTTGTTGTCTTTAGGTAATAGGTTTGCTTTAGGTTAGGCCTTTAGAAGTTTAGTGATTTCTTTTTCTTTGATAAAGCCTTTAGTGATGGATAGATTTAGAAGTGATTTGCTCTGTTACCTGTATTGGGGTTTGGTTTTTTTTTTTTTTTTTTTGGTGAGGATCCGTGGGTAAGGTTTGCTACCTCTGCAATCTAGTGGGCTTGCTGTGGGCTTATGGCTCTGTTACATTTTTTTTTTTTTGCTTGAAACTTGAAAGTAGAGCAATTGAGCAAATAATTTTTTTGTTTTTTTAATTTGAGGGTGTTCCTAATTTATTATATAATTTTTTTTTTCAGGTCAGGGTGTTCCTGGGAACATCCTGAGCTGTACGTAACGTTGCCTCTGACCTCCATCCAATGAGTATCTCCTGGTCCTAAGAGGTGCAACTTTCCTTCGAGGACGATGGTGTAAGGGGGAGGGTGGTTTCATCTCGGAATAGACCTGACTTCCAACCATCACTAGGAGAGTTAATATCAAACGTCCAAACTTGGTTTGTTATTCGGCTAATGCAATAGAGAAATGAGCCCACGGCTGCAAAGTAGGAGTGATTCAATTGGTGAAACTGCAATGCTAACAACGGAGTCAGCTTTTCCTTTGCCTTGAGCTTCTCCTTTGCCTTGAGCACTGCTAAGTAATGCCCCAAGAAATTCAACTGATCGAAATTTTCCTTTTGCTTGGTTTTGCTTTGCCTTGAGCTCTTGAGCTTTTTCTTTGCCCTTACGTAAAGTCTATAGTCTAGCACCGTAATACAGAACCATTCCATCGTTGATTCACCGACACTCTAATCGTTCTCCATTACTGGTTAGTTATAGCCCCAAATATGATTTTTGAAGCATCGTCCTTTGGCTTCAATGGTTTGAGGCTCATCCTTGATCGCTTTTGCTTCAATTGTCTGAAGCTCGTCGGTTATGTTTCCATGGTAGAATTGAAGATAGTCGTTGATGTTATCATAGCAGAATTAAAGGAAATTTCTTATGGAGGGTAACTGCGTTTCAGGAAGAGAAATAGGGTTAGGGTTAGGAATTGGGACAATACAGATGGACAGCGTGAACTAGTGAGAGAGCGATTAGGACTATATAAGTATATATAGATAAATACTTGGACTCGGATCTCTCCCATTCTTTTCCTACTCTAATAAGTTGGTAATCGATTTTTATTTTAATAATAATAATAATAAATTTATATTTGAGAATTATTAATTAGATTATCAAAAAATAAAAGTTATTACATAATATATGTTCATCAATTCTCATATTAATTGCAAGCATGTAAGGTGTTAAAAAATACTTTGCGCAACTTCTAATTGAAGAATGAAGAAGAAGATTATTGTAGGCATACATAACTTTGAATAAAAACAAAATTAAGCTCTTCAATGAGTTGCAGAGACCTTTTCTTTTCTTGTACACAATTTTTTTTTTTGAGAAACTTTTCTTGTACACAATTGAACACTTCTTTTTTCTATCATATTCAAATTTTGATTTCAATTTTTGCTGAATTCGAAACCCAAAGATCACTTTATTAAAAAAATATAAGAGACTTCATAGAGTCACTGGTTAAAGGGGAGTTTTATCATTTGGGATGGATTCAATCCAAACCTGAAATTCATTATTAGACTTGAATTTTTTGGCTAGATAATGAGCAACTGAATTGTCTAATTTTTTTTTACATGAGAGAAAAGGTAGAATTAGAAATGAAAATCCATAGCAAAATGAAGGGTGTCCTGAATATCTTTTTTCTTCTCTTGTTATGGCAATAGCAACGGGTCACGCATTGAATATCTCTTCTCTTCTTTTCTCTTATTATTAATTTATGAAAAAATTTGGGACAATGATGATGGTAGACTATTGTAAGTTGTAACATGTGGTGAACGGTTTTAATTGGGTTTGGCTTGTCTCACAGCTATACTTTCAAATGGATTGAAATTTTGCTCTGATACCAAATTTGATGTAGGACAAATCAAAACAACTCAACATGAAAAATTAATATAATCACGTAAATATTATATATATATATATTATACAAATTATTTATGTATATTAATAATTTATAATAATAATTTATATTACTATATTATTACTGGAGTATAATTTAAAATAAGTTTGCTGTTTATTAAATAATTTCACGTGTGGATGCATGTGAGCCCCAAAGAATAACAGAAAATAATGAGGGGCCAAAAAAAAAAGTATTTAAAGCAAATTTAAATGGGCTATTCAGCAAAAAAAAAAAATTAAATTAAATTAAATGGGCTTTTATATTTTCTCCAAAAAAAAGGGGCTTTTATAAATACTAATACCCCGTATTAAATTTTCAGCCAAAACCGGCCTCTCTCTTGTCTCAACTCTTAAGTAACTCTCAATCCAATTCACAACCCTAACCCTAATTAGCCCTTATTACCTTGTATCAAAGCAAAAGCAAGCTCCTGCTATGGCCGAGGAAGGTTCAGCGACAACATCAAAAGGATTGAGGCCGACAGAGTATGATGGATCAGTCATCCTTTTCGGTGGGTTTGAGAATGATCACCAGATGAGCAAAAGGATGGAATGGTATTGCATTAAGGTCCCAGAGATCTCAGACTCAAGCGCAGACAACGCAGACAAAGACTTTCCTTCGGAAAATCAAAAGCAAAAGCAAAAGCAAAAGCTCAAACCGTTTTCGGTTGTGGAGCTAGACGAATTGACTTACTTTGCAGCTTCAGGCTCATCTATCTATTGTCTTAGCCAATCTACCAATCAAGTTTTGACGTTAGACCTTACTCGTGTTAGTGATGGTTGGAAGCTAGGTCCTCCAGCCATTGTTGATAGATGGAATCCTCACAAAATCATTCTGGATGGTAAATTATATGTTTTAGGTTGTGGTTTACAATCTAATGCTGGAGATCAGTTTCCCTGGATGGAGGTTTTTGACCCGAACTTAGGAACTTGGGAACCCTTACCCGATCCACCATATGCGACGTCCTTTGATATGGTTACAGCTCTTCTTGAGCCCACAAAACAGATTCTTGTTACATCATTCCATCCTAGGCATTGGAGGAAGTATTGCGGTCAGGATAATACTTATTATGATTGTTTTTTCCTCACATACAATGTCACGGATCGTTATTGGACTAAATTTATGGATCCTCCCGTGCGCAATCTACGTAGGAGGTGTGGTGATCCAGATTATAATAAGGCTGTAGCGGTTGGTAATACTCTCTACTTGGTTTTGCCCTTCGATGATTATTTTTTTAAGGATGTTTTGGTTATGCACGCCTATGATATAGATAAAGATGAGTGGTTCGAGGGCTGTTTGAACATTCCCAATGAATTTTTTGGGAAGCATGAATCTCTCACTAGTAGAGCTCCTCACAGTCTTATCCATTTATATGATCAGAAATTCTGCATTCTCTTTACGTCCGTCACCTATTTTGATAGAAATAGGAACAAGGATAAAAGGAGCAGTAAGTATTTTGAGCTACCTGAAGTCGAGTGCTGTTATTTATATTGTGTCATTCTTGAAGTTTCTCCAATATTAGAGGGGGACCAGGACTCTGCTGGTTTCAAGGTGTTGGATATTTCGGTTGTGTCCACCAAAAAATATCCCTTGGATCACGACTTAGAAATCATGGATATTCTTTTGCGGTAAGTTTCTACCCTAAATCCTAAGAGGCTACATTTTATCAAATAGCTAACTCATGTTCTTCTAAATGTAACACTTACTTGATATTATTGTTAGTTATTTATGTGTAAACCCTGACTTGCAGGGACGACGGCGCCTTTTACACAACAATGCAGAAGAAGACCGAGTTATCAAACGAAGCAGCTAGTGTAGCAAGCAAAGATGACTGTGATAGTGGCTCCCTTCCTTTAAGGGTATGTTCTTTGTTCCATCTTTTTACTCATGCACTTTTTATTGATGACATTTTCAAGTATTCGTAAATGAAAAAAAAATGAATAGGTGAAACATGAGGCCAATGAGTTCTAGCTCAACCAGTATCTCCTTCCCATTGAAAAAAAGGGTGAAAAGTAAGGTTGTTGGTTCAAAATACATTGGTGTGTGTGTGTGTGTGAACTTACCAATTAAGAAGAAAAAAAGTTAGGACGTGTTTATCTTATTATTTGATAATCTAATTCGTTGAATTGTAGGGTAGTGAATAAGAATTAGGATGAATGGACATGGGTATAATGTGAAGAGTAAATAATTTCGAGTGTTTTCTGTGAATGGAATGGCCGTGGGTTGGTAGTTTGGCTATTGATTTGTAAATTTGTTGTGGGATATTGGTAACATGTGGTATCTTTATGTACTTCAAAGATTGGAAAATTTGTTTGTTTATGTTATGGGACAATATTATGGAATTTCATTGGATTAATAAACGGTTGAGAGTTGAGACGTGGGAGAGAGACATGCTTTGGTAGTAATTGTGTTGTGTAGTCATTTTTTTTTTTTTTTTTTATAACTTAATGTAATTTGTTGAATTGTTAGGTAAAGAGTAAGAGATGGGATGAATGGAGAACTTTGGTAAAGTGAATAATTTTGTGTTGTGTGATAGTATAAAATGGTTGTGGATTGGTAATATGGCTAATGGTGTGTGAATTAGCAAAGGTTGTGGATTAGAAACATAACATAGAACAAAAAAAGATTGGTCTTGTAATTGCTAACATGATCAAGTAAAATGGACTAATTGGCCTTCTTTATTGTTGGTTTAGATGCTTTTTTACATCATTGTTAATCCTTGCCAGGATTTATGTCCTATTTATAGATGCTAGAGAGAGAGAGAGAAATGTTTTGTTGTGTTCTCTGGTTTGGTATTAGTATAATGCTTCAAGAGACTTTTTAATAGGTAAAGTTCAAGATATAATAAAATGCTACACTTTGCTGACCTATCGGACTATGAATGTGATGTGTATAATTTTTTTCGATAATTTGTTTCTTTGGTTCGTTTTCTTTTCTTTTTTTTTTTTTTTTTGGGGGGGGGGGGGGGGGGGGGGGGGGGGGGGGGTGGGGGGGGGGAGGGGTTATGAGGTGGATGATTAGGATTGGTTAAGACAAATAAATTGAGCATATCTTGTTTTTTTTTTTTTTTTTTCCTTTACATATTACCAGGGTTTCTGGCTTTCTAGGACTACATATTTTTGCATAGGTATAGGGGTATCACACAAGGTCCACATGAATATGAGAACATGAAGATCAGTTGATAAAAAAAATAAAAAATAATGAAGATCAGTTGATAAGGGACAAAAGAAATAGCAAAGAAGTTTTCTATGTAGTAAGGATAACTTAGATTTAGTGTGGATCTACTATGAACTAGCCAAAAGATGCAATTTTTCTTGAAGATTGATATTTGCAAAGGGTCTAGGAAGAAATTCCAGAACTAAAATGAGATCATAGCAAAAGGGAGAAAATAAGATTGAAGTTGAAACAATATAAGATCAAATACCAGGCTCAAATGTGCCTATGATAGCATATAAGAAGTAAAATTTCACTGAGAGTCACATGTAAGTCAGATGGGTACAAATTGTTAAAGCCGTAATACTAATAAAAACAATTAAAGGCTAGAATTATAATAGCTAATGGGGTCAAATAAAATGGACAATGGACTAATAGCCATTGTCTGCCTTTGGTTTAGATGTACCCTCGTCATTTTTGCTCTATATTTAATGTGGTTGCTTACTTGATATGATTAGTTGATTGATATCGCTTTCTTAATCACGTTTCCGGTGTGAACTACGGTAAATATGGTACATTTCTTTCTTGTTAGATTCTCACTAACCATGTAGTAGTATCAACGCAATCAACTATTGACACCTTATAGTGGTTTGAGTTTGAGATTCTTATGGTAATTTTGAACTTGTTACCACTATTGACAGATTGAATTAACTAGAACGTCATTTTTTTCGATGTTGTTAGTTCTTTGATGATCATTGTATGATGTGTTTGAATATTGTTTTTTTTTTTTTCCTTGCATTTGATTTTGTTGAAACTTTTTAATAATATATTTTTTTTCGTCAACAGGTATGAGACCAGAGTTCTTGCTTGTGCAAGGGTTGCTATTTCTAACACATGTGGATGCATGTGAGACAGAGGCTAAGCTTCTACTGTTTGAGGTTTTGTGTAATTATATAGATCTAAGCAAATTTTGTAGCCCTTTCTGTGTAATCTTTGAGGGAATCATTCCATCTCTTTCATCCTCTCTTCTTTTTTTCTTTTTTCTTTTTTGCCTTGAGGACTTGGAAAGAGAAGAAAAGGGCTACTCTTTTTATAATTTCTTTTTATCCTTGAATTAATTCTTTGTTAAGTCCAAATTCTTTCAATTGGTGATAGAGGAAGGAAGTCGTTTTTTTTTTTTTTTTTTTTTGTAAAGGATTTTTGAATGGGGCAAATTTTTTATGAACTCAGTTTTTATGGGTAAGAATGTGGCTCAATAGCTGATGAAGAATATCAAACACACTGTCATTGGGGTTAATTCCAAGCAATTTTTACATTTAGGGAGAGGGATATTGCATACACTCTTCAATAAGTTCCAACTCCTTTGGTGCTTTTTTTGTTATTGACTAAACTCAAAATTGGTGTGTCCAAAAGGTCTGTGATTATCCCTAAAGGCAGAGCAAAACACGGTTGGAGGGTCATAGTATGTTATGGGTGGATCAGGCCATTCAAAATTAATTGCTCAGCCACATAAGTGTAATTCTGAGAAACTGAATTTGTGAGAAACTATTTTGTTTATTATTGTTTGTGCTGATTAAGGCATAGATTAAACATAACCCAAATAAGAACGATCAAACTGATTTCATATCTTATATTAAAAAAATTAACATTGTGGGGGGGGGGGGGGGGGTAGGATCCGAATGCAACATAAAGCCTATAGGCCTAGACTGAGGATGGAAAAAGGCTCAAAGGACAGGATACCAAGGAAGAAAATAAAGATGTGCAAGTAAAGAAAAGATGAAATATTTGGATAAAGTAGCCATCACTTCCATATATAATGCACTGTACCAACTCAGCTAACCGCATTAATGAAGAAATGATCCCTGAACAGTAATCTCATAGCTCACAGCACACTTTACCACTTCTAGTAGAGTCCTTATGGGACAAGCATCCAAATTAATACCTTAAGCTGTATAGGTGGAATGCTCAAATGCAATGGGAAGGACTATATAAAGGAAAGGAATCCCTCCAAGAAAAGGGGACGAAACATTGAGAAAAGAGTAGAAATTATAGAACATCATTTTGTATCAAGAACTTGAACACTTTTTTTATGAACATTGCCTCCTTGGCCAGACCCGAGGAAGTGTTATTTCTATATTTCGTACTTCTTTTTACTATTCTCTAAGCCCTAACTCCACTGACCTTATATCTAGATCATAAAAGAGCATTAAAGTTGACCTTGCAAGCCCATACTCTAACAAATTAGTTGCACTATGCCTAAAAAATCTAATTTCACCATTCTAAGTGGGCCTAGCATTTTTGGGCTCCTACAAACATAAAGCACAGAAATATTTTTAAAATATAAAAATAGATAAACATGGATAAACTCTAAACTGTAAACAATTAGAACTCAAAATAAATTTTTATTAACAATATTTACTTATTTTATAATGTATTATTACTATTGTGGGTACCCAAGGCCCGAGGAGGAAGTGGAAGGGTCAACATGCTGAACCGAAGCCCGAAGAGGAGTAGGAAGGGTAGTGGCGATAATTTGGGCACAATACCAAACTGGGGCCAAGCAGTGGCCCGAGGAGCTTTGTCATCCGAAGAGGGAAATGGATTAGCTTGAACAACTTCCGGGGGACTACGGGCCGAGCCGCTGAACGATAGCAATAGAGGTCAGTGGCAGACAAGCAGCAGCCGGATGGGAGCTGCCTGTCCCATCCGCATTAAATAGCATCCACCTGCTTTACCAGCCACATTAAATGAGGAAGTAACCTGAACAGTGATGGCCACAGCTTTTTCAACTACCGTCGCCCCCTACTTCAGAGACGTCAGGAGACAGGTATTGGGAGAGGAGATGCATGTCCAATAGAGATGAACGGAGTGGATGTAATGGGAGAAGCTATAAAACGAGAAGGCATGGGGATTTGTGGAGGACGACCATTTTGGGAGGAGAAGAGATCTTAGGAAATTAAACCAGCACCCAATCCTTGTTAAAAAGGGCTCCCTTAGAGATAAGCAGTTCTGAGGGGAGATCCATACTTGTTGTGCTATCTCATCTCTTATAAATTCTATTAGTTAAGACCAAGTTAATCAACTCAGCTTATCATTAAAAGAGTGCTGCTATGCAAACGAATTGTTGGGTCCTTACAATTATTTATTTATTAATTTAGTTTTAATTATTTTAAAATTTGTGAGCTTACATGGGAATATTCATCAAGGCGTGTATCACTTGGGAATAATATTAGTTTTATAATATTTTGCGTGCAAAGCATGCTGGTTTTTGTTTTGTTTTTTTTCCCCCCTGAATAAATATTTTATGGAGAACTAAAAAAAAAAAAAAAAAAAGAAGAAGAAGTGGGCCTCAGCCCAAGGTTTTGAAACCCGGACCGTTTATTGAACCGTAAAATGGAGATATTCAAAGTTTTTAAGGTCGAATCAAGGTCAAATCGAGGTTAAACCGTGATGATGTCATAATTAATTTAATAATTATTTTAAATATATATAAAAATATTAAATTAGTAAAAAATAAAAATAAAAATAAACTAAAATAGTCCAATTAAAACTATAAATCCATATTTTAACTATGTCTAATATATCCATCTCAAGGCCAAATATGAAATATCTATCCAATAATAATAATAACCATTTTTTTATTTAAAAAAAAATTAAAAGCATCATTTGTACCGGCAAGTGGACAAAAGAAAATGATAATCATATCCTGTGGGCTCAAGGTTTTGTAAGAAACAAAGCTCAGATTGTCTTTCCAATTCCACTTTCCAATGCCACGTGACCAGCTCACATTCACAAACCCAAAAAAGCACTAAAAACAAAAGTAAATGAAATTAAAGGAAGAGATAAAAAAAAACATTAGAGCATTCACATTTGCTTGGCTAAAGTCTTCTAAAATAGAACTACAGTGTAAATTTTATACATTTTGAGCAAAAAAATACCCACATCAGTGGGTGTAAAACTGTGTAAAACCGTGTATATATTTCCATGAGTTACAGTACCCGTGTATATTTACACGGGTACTGTAGCTCGTGTAAACGATTTTTTTAATTTATTTTCTCTCTCCTCTCTCAAACTACCTCTCTTCTCCAACTATTACAACAACCCAGTGCGCCAGATTAACTACCCAACCACCAAACACCGTAATCTAGCACAGAGTATTAATCAAAATCAACTGAAAATTAACCCAAACACATCCACACAGACAAATCAACACAGACATACACTTGCTCAAAAGGGGGGAAAAAAAAACACAAAGATACACAAACAAACCCAAACGGACAAACAACAAAGAGAGATCGGTGCTTATTGGAACTGTGGATCGGAGCTGTGGGTCTCGCTTGATCGGAGCTCATGGGTATGGGTCTTGCCTGATTGGAGCTGTGGATCGGAGCTCGTGGGAGCTATGGATCGAAGCGTGTGGGAGCTTGGATCGGAGCGTGGATCGTAGCGGTGGTTCGGAGCTATGGCGTTTGGTGGCGTAGATCGGTGCTCGTAGATCAGATAGATCGGTGCTCGGAGTGGGTGACGGTTGTGGTGGGTAGTGGCTGTGCAGCTGAGATTTGGTGGTGGATCGGATTTGGTGGGTCAGGATAAGTGTGTGGTTGAGATTTGGTGGTGGCTAAGATTTTGTGATGGTGGTGGAAGAGGAAGGTGGATGGGTTTTGTGATTTAGAAGAGGAAGGCCAGAGAGATGGGTGTAGAGAGAGAGAGAGCAAGAAATCAGAAAAATGGGTAGAAAGAGAGAGAGAGCGCGTATTAAAGAGAGATAGTTAGAGAGAAATAATAAAAAAATGGAGTATAATGAATATTTTATTGAAATATCTTGTAAAATAGATGAACTGGTGTGGGTGTTTTGTAAAAGTAAATGTGTAAAATAGAAAAAATAGGTTTTTAGTGTAAAAATGAATGTGTAAAATACACGGACTGATGTGGATGCTCTTACACATAAAAGCAGATGAAACTAAAGGAAGAAAGAAGAAGAAGTCAGAAACGGCTCTAGAAGTCTCCAGTCTCCACCTTGGTCAGACCAACTGATCTCTCTCTCATCTCCACTTTGTCTCCACGCTGCAATGGTATCACTCCGACGCCGTCGCTTCTGCCCCTACCTTCCTCCAAATCTCCGATCGCGTTTACGACCTTCTCCACGGTCTCTATCTCTCTCTCTTATAGTCTTTGTTTGCTTGCTCAGAAAATTTTGTGTTCTGATTTTACTTTTGGATTTTGTTTTAATGACTGAAGTGGAACTAAGTTACTATTTGGTTGATGAGATAATAAAATAGCGGGTGCCGGGTGGTAACGTAGCTCTATTTTATTTTATTTTTCTTTTCTGATTTCTTTTTACTTTTATTCAAATTCTTTACTGGAAGGCTTTAATTTTTTTTTTTTTAAACGGACTTATGAGAACCGCAAGAACCGTAACTCAGCCATCTCCAATCCTAGGAAAGAAAGCCCAATCCCTATTACGAAAAAGGCCCATTGCGCCGAGTTGTTTAGGTCGAGTCTGGGTCAGATTTGACCCGGATTCAAACAACTATAAATTTTAGGTATGAATAGTTTCATGCTCTCTCAGATAAAACCCTAAAAGGCCAAAAACCCTTTAACTCGGCGCAAAGCTCAGCTCAGTATCAAAACAAAAGCTCCCGCCATGGAGGATGAAGTTTCTGCTACTTCAAGGCAATTGTTTCCTGACAAAGATGGATCAGTCATCGTGTTTAATGGATTGGACTGGTACAAACATAATTCAAGGAATGGTACCATTGATGCCGAACCATCAATGCAATGGTTCTCCATTAAGGTTCCAGGCATCCCAAACCCAGACGCAGAAGAAGAGGCTCGTTCTTCTTCTTCTTTTTCTTTAGAAAATGAAAAGCTCAATCCGATTTCCGTAGTGGGGTTTCGCAGATCAAGTCACTTTGCTGCATTAGGCACGTCTATCTATTGTTTTAGACCAGATCATACGCAAGCTTTTACGTTCAACGTTACTTGCCCTAGTATTGGTTGGAAGGATAGTCTGAATCTTCCTGAACGCGACCTAAACATTATCGTCTTGGACGGTAAATTATATGTTTTAAGGATTGGTGTTAAGTTTCAGGTTTTTGACCCGAACTTAGGAACATGGGAACAGTTACCCGATCCTCCATCCGATCCATCTGATATTCCCATGTTTTATAAGTGGGAAACCACTCTTCTTGAGGCCACTAAACAGATTCTTGTTACTTCAATCGTTCCTAGGACTGCAGATTCTGATGGTTGTTGTCCTGATTGTAAATTCTTGACATACAATGTCAAAGAACGTTCTTGGACAAAGCTTAACCCTTTCGTGCGCAAGCTACGTGGCGATTATCCGGTTTCTAAGGGTTGGAATGATCGTGATGAACGGTGTTCGAATCGTAAAGCTGTAGCAGCCGGTAATACTCTCTACTGGGTTTGGTTCGATAGAATGGCTGCTTCGGATGATTTGGTTATGCACGCTTATGATCTAAATGAGGATGAGTGGTTCAAGGGTAGCCTGAATGTTCCCAAAGAAATTTTTGTGAAGGATGAATATCTCAGTAATAGAGATCCTCTGCGCCTTATCCACTTATGCGATCACAAGTTCTGCTTTCTCTTGCAATCCTGCATCTATAAGCAACGTGGACCTGATTTTCAATACTTGAATTGTATCACAATTGATGTTTCTCCAATGTTAAAGGAAGATCAGGACCAGAACTTGGGTGGTTTCAGGGATTTGAATATTTCAATTGTGTCCAACGAGAAATATCCCATGGATAATGATATAGAAATCTTGGATACTCTGTTGCTGTAAGTTTCTATCTCTCTACAATTAAAGATTTAACACATGGCCTTTTAAATGTAACACTTTCAGTGACTTATGTGTATGCACCTAAGAATAACATTACTTTCAGTGACTTATGTGTAAGCCCTGACTTGCAGGGATGGTGGTAAAAGAAACCAAAGTTAGAAGTGTAGTAGGCAAACATATTCACTTCTCTAACAAAACAGGTATTCTCTTTTCCATCTTCTTATGCAGTCACTTTATTGATGGAAATTGTCAAATATTCCCAACAGAACAGTATATATACATATATGTTAGGGGTTTGTATTAATTTATTCCCCATCAACCAATCATCTAGTATGTACAATGAGATCATATGCAATAGAAACAATGACACAGTGAATATGAACAAGTAGCAAAGGCGTTTTATTATGTAGCATGAAAATTGATGTTCACAATGGGTCTAGGAAGAAATTCCAGAACCCAAATGAGATCATAGCAAAAGGAATAAAATAAGATTGAATTTGAAATAATAGATTATCAATTTATAGGCTTAAGCTTCCTACAATGATTCAAAACAGGGTAAATCTCTTGATCGTCCTATTTCATTGAGTCACTTTTAAGTCACATGGGTACAAAATGACATAATAATGAACGAAATATAACACGTAAGTACATAAATTCAATTTTTGAAGCAGGTGTCATAATTCATAAGTGTTTGGCTTAACACATGCATGAGGTGGAGAGCACATAAAACTTTAGCTTTTTACAATGCATGTATTGTTGTTATGTTTGAACTATTGTATTAGAAACTTTAGACATAAGGATGCACTATGCTCTCTTTGTAATAAATTCATTCCTTCATCTAAGGTTTTCAAGAAATGACTGAATCTCAGTTCGTGGCATTATTATTTACAATCCCTCTCTTTCTTTTGCAAACCCTTAAGGCTCTGCTTTTCTTCAAAAATGAAGCAAAACCTCCCTAATTAAATGATTTGTCATCTCACTAAAGCTTCATTGGATGAACTTATTTTTACCTTAAAAGAGAATATACAGTTTTTCAAAACATCACCTTTTTTAGGGTACAGTTGTACTTTTACACAATAAACAAAATAAGTCGATGAAGGCTAATAATTCATCTACCATAGAGACTTCATGTCTGAAGACAGTGAACCAAATAAGGCTAAAAAATGAGCAAAGCAACCTAAAATGTTCCTTAGAAAAATCAAAACTTAAGTAAAAGACAAACTGCCAAGCTATAGTTTTAAAACATCAAAAGCCTTGAAATCATAACTAGAACCCAATTTTCCGGGAAGATTCATTTGTTTGTCTGACAAAAACAAAAATGACACAAACATTATGGTAATTATGAACTTGTTACCACCATTGACAAATTGAATTAACTAGATTGTTATTTTTTGATGTTAGTGCTTTGATGATCATTGTATGAGTGTTTGAATATTCCCTTTATTTTTTCTTGTTGATTTTGCAGTACCTTTTTTAATAATGCCTTTTTTTTTTTTTTTTCAACAGGGATGAGAGCAGAGTTTTTGCTTGTGCAAGAGCTGCTATTTCCAGCATGGTTTTCATATGCATGGGAGACAAAGGCTAAGCTTATTCTATTTGGAATTTTGTGTAATTATATAGTTCTAGGCAAAATTTTAGTCTTTGAGGGAATCATTCCCATCTCTTCCTTCCCAAATTTTTGCCTTGAGGACTTGGAAAGAGAAGAAAAGGGCTATCCTACCTTTTGTAATTTTTTTTTCTTGTTCCTTGAATTATTCAAGTTTACTCAGGGATCAAAACTTTTTGGTTTATATAGAATCATTAAGGATATCCATTTTCTAGACTCTGTTGAAGCTCAAAATTGAGATTATGTTGAGTTGTCTATTGTATTTTGCCCATCTAAAAAGCTTCTTAAACCATCAGGGGACGTAAGATCTTCGAGGAAACCCTTGGTACTTGCACAAGCAACTTCTTTGGCCTCAAGAGGTTGCCAATTTAGTTATCTTCCTAATAAGATCCAACACTAATAATTGACCCAATAAATTTAAATGCCTCAGATGTTGTTTTTATTGAAGTAGGGATGAGAATTATGAATCAAATGTTCTTTTTTATCTGCCTAATATGATCCTACATTATAAGGGAATTGTTGGAGGAATGTTGGTGAACCTCTTCATAATGTGGGGTTAGGCATACAGATGTGGTTCTTTACCAAGCATTGTTGGGTAAATGGTTGTGGCAATATGCATTGAAGAGAGATGCTTTGTAGAGACAGATTGTTGACATAAAATATGTTAGTTTGTGGGGGGCTGGTGTTCAAATACTATACATGGACCATATGGGGTATTCCTTAGGCCCTTAAGAAAAGTATAAGGAAGGGGTATGATACTTTTCATCGCTTTGTTAGCTTTAAGGTGGGGGGTGGACATTCTATTAAATTCTTGCATGAATCTTGGGGTGGGGACCTTCCTTTATAGGAGAATTTCCCTGAGTTGCAATATGGCTTTGCACATAAATAAAGAGGCATCAGTGGTAGATCTAATTTCCTTCTCATTGGATAGCTATCATATTTCATGCTCTTATAGGTATGTATGATTTTAGAAAAATTTCTACATATATTAGGCTGTTAAGGCAAACTGCAATGGTTCAAGTTCATGACTTAGGGTGATGGGAGAAATGAATGAAAACTTAATTGATTTGAGATAATCAGCCTCCAAGAGAGAAAATAAGAGGAAATGAATGAAGAAAGTTATGCCTGATTGCTTGGTTAATGTTTTACACTTTTGAGCAAGTACTTATATAGGTTTAGATGGCCTTGCAAATTAAGATTTATCCATCCTTGCCATTTCTTATAACTGATCTTGCAATTGTTATATGTTACAACATTTAGGCCCATTACAGATACAATGTTGTGACAGACTATTTTCGTAACTGCTGTGACAAGTTGTTAAATCATAGATGAGAGATCTTTGAGGAAACCCTTGTAACTGTACAAGCAACTTCTTTCCCATTAAGCTCAGTAAGGTTCTTTGCCCATTCAATAACTCTAGAGACAACCTTTTTTGACAAAATATCTTACAACTATTGAGGCAGCAAGTTATTGATGGTAAAAAGTAAAGTGATGTTAGTAATGAGTCCAAACAAAAATCAATAAAAACCTCTCAACTCAATTTTTGTGATAAATATTGTGAAAATTGTTATGTTTATAGCATTTCTCCTTCTGACACAAACATTTCGAAAGATTGTCAAGATCATGAAATAACAATTGCATCATGTATGTGATTTGGGAGATTCTCTTTTAGCTTAGAAGTGGAATAGGTTGGTGTTAACATTACCTGTCCAAGATACCAATTAAAAAAATACATACACATCTAAGATGAGTTCTGTCATACCAAACTTTTTGTTCTTGCCCTACATTGTTGTATTTCTCTTACTAACATCAAGGAGATGCTTTCTAAAGGAACTAATTTTGGTTTTAAGATATTTAGCATGGAAAGCATGCATTGGCTATTGCTCAGCAGAAAGTATCACCATAGACCAAAGTATGATGTGTTCTAGGGTGATGATACTACTACCATAGACCAAAGTATCATGTTCTGGAGACCAATTTTCAAACCCAACAGATTTATCCAATACGTTAAGCGTGAGTTTTTTTTTGATCATTTGCAAGGGATTTATGGCAATTCAAATGGAAGGACACCCATGAGATTATTGGACAACTAGAGGATATATTCCTCTTTGAACTTTATCTGAAGAGCTAAGGGAGGTGTGTTCTAGGGTTCTTGAGTCAAAAGGCATAAAACTTTCTACAATTTTTACAATACCCTTTTCAATCTTGATTTCTTTTTGATACAATTTTTATGTTTTTAAAGTGATGAGGTTGACAACAACTGTATAATGAAGCCAAGCTTAATGTGTAAAGTGATACATTCTAATCGACAAGTTGGAAATATGAATCAAAGTTTAACATCAAGTGGAATCTATAATTAGCATTATTTTTAATTTTTTCGTTTAGGTATGTGTGGTTGAAGAGAATCATGGAAGATATTAGCTTGATGGAAATTAGATATATACTAGGTCCAAGTAGTTATAAATATTTATGTGTCTAGTTTCCAAATCTTTCCTAGATTTGGTTTAGTTTGCTACTAGAGGAGAGTCCAAGAAGCATTTTGTGAATGACCAAAAGAAAATCATAGCAAAACTAAGCACCCTTTTAGATGCTACCATTACTACGTTCTGCACAAAGAATCACTAGCTCAGCTCTATTTCTTAACATATTATCACATGAACTATTTTACCTAGAGCAGATCAAATTCCAAAAACAAAATGCCGGTTTAGGTTTATGAACTTTGTAACAGTAACATCTAATTCCAATGCAAAAAAACTTATGCCCATAATTAAGATAGAAATACTATCTTTACATCTATTATGTATGAAAAACAGAGAAACAATTTATGTCTTAATTGTACGAAAGTAAATTGTGTTCATCCTTAAATTGAGTGTTCTCAAACCACATAGATAACCATATAACTATATAAGCAAATTCAAGGATTAAGATAATCCTTGATCCATTCAGTGGCAGCTTCTTTATAAAGCTTTGCCTCTCAAAACTGCTCTTGCTAGCAGAAATATAACCACTAACCACCATTGTAAAGGAAGCTAAAGAGACCAAGGATTTTTCCAATTAATTTTTATGAAGTTGCCCTGCTGTCGCCATTGCCACTGCTGCCCAACCCACTTCTGCCACTGCCTAGGCCACCACCGCTGCCCGAAGCACCGCCTAGCTCATCCATGGAGCAAACATTGGAGTTCTTCTTCTCCTCTTCCTCTCTCTCTCCCTCTCTATCTGTGTAAACATTTTGAGTAATGAATGAGTCTGAGAAAAATAAGATGCCATTAAATAGATCAGTTGACGTGGTCATTAAAAAAATTTAGTGATGACATGGCCAGTGGTGTATTTTTCAACCATTGATCTCTTATAAATCAATAGTAAAAAAAAGCTGTACCTGTTAAGTTTTTATGTTTTCCTCAGCACACGAGACATTTCTTTGTGTTTGATATTTCCTTTCAATGAAGTTTTATTATTTTTCAAAAACAATAACAGTAAAGAAATTTTTCCTAGCCTAAAATCACACATGCATATGAAAAATACTTCAAATACGTCACTTCATATCAAAATATATATATATATATATATATATGTCATACTATATGTCAAACTTCATTGTAACATTAACACCTCGTAATGATATTAACACAATTTTTTGTTTCTTCCACTGTTAATTACCCACAATTACTTTCAACAAACACAGGCACAAACAGCTAGACAATCCTCCTGTTGGTAGACAGTACAAAAACATATCAAAACGAATAATATTTGCAACCTCCACATTCTCTCTAGTCCCTATTGATGTTAATTCAATTAACTGGTAGTGCAGAAACTAATATAAACAATGACTTAACAATCATTTTCCATCCATTTTACTGCAACCAGACACAGGCTAATAAAAAAAGAACCAAACAAAATGAGACTCAAATCAAAGCCAATATTTAACAAAATCTAGCAAACAAAAAATTTAATCATTATTAAACTTTGTGTCCAAAATCCTAACTAATGACAGTCACTATTTGGCTGCTGAGAAAGCCTAGGAAAAGACAACCAAAAAAAAGGGCATAGGTGATAGTTTAAACTCCAAAATTGACTTAAATTAGAATTATTAGAACAGGGCCAAGGATTAGCAAAAGCAACCCTAAGCCTAGCATTCTCTGCTCAAGCAGTAAATTTGCTTATAAGAAATGCACACTGAAAAGAGAAAAACAAAATCAATAAGATTGACCTCAATTCAACACTTCCAACTATCATTCCTCAAATGTAATTTAACTAACTTCACCCATTCATATTGAGAAGTTTCTTCAACTCAGGGATTGAAACAATTACAACCTTAGTTTCTGCATCAAAAGTACTAGCTAAAGTTATATACAAATTAAGCTATACTAGCTAAAGTTACTTTTCACAATGATAGTGGCAAAACTGAAGGTGATATTATAGTTAAAGTTAATTTTCACATTTACTTACCCCCATCAAGTAAAACCAAGCTCTCCATTGAATTAGCCGAGAAAGCCACCCAATTAGCATCTTCAATGGCGAGAATGTTCTGATTTTGACTCTCAGGGTCAATTGAAACCATCCCAGTGGCATTCTTAATGAGAAGTTCACCATTGTTAGTACAGCCAAAGAAATGACCAGTCGAAACCCATTCCATTGGTATCACAAATTTTCTAGTCCAAGACTTGGCCACACCGTACTCCTCCATAACCCATATGTGGCATAAGATTCTCCCACCACGCTCATTGCCATGATCACGAGTGAAAACAAAATCAGCTGGCGATCCATTGTACACTGCAAGTTCAGTGAAATTTATAGACACTAAATCTAAGTGATTACGAGGCATCATTATCTCATGGAAGCTCTCATCACTAATGTCAAAGGATAAAATGAAAGAATAGCCAACAGTAAAAGCTAAAGCGTGCAGAGCTCCATTATAAAATTTGAAAGGTCCCCAAACATCACAAATAGTCCCAATGTTGGGTTCATACCCTCTTAAGGACTCCATCGATACTACAACCTTTCTCCACGAATCCGAACTTAACGTGTAAATCTCTGCTTCAGCTTCTGATTCATTGAACATCGCATTACACACAATTCTCAGAATCTTGAAGTCGTTGTTCAGAGAATCATAAGCAAATCCAATAGCGGCTCTTTCATTATGCTTGCGATTAAAGCGAGTAGCTACAAGTTTCTTGAACATTCTAATACTTGGGTTCCACAAATAAATAATGTGACAAAGTTCTTTCTCACGACTAGCTAGGCAGAACAAGCCATTACAGAAACCAACAATCATGTACTTGCCAAAAAAAGAGGGGATTTCAAACCTAGAAACCTGGGTCAGTGTGCGGTCGTTGTTGCAAACAACCGTACACAATTCTTTGGAAGATGATGAACTATCCTTATCCTCTGTAGTATATAGCAAATACCCACTGTGAGTTTTTGTGGACATTGATGATTCGGATTGGTTGAGGTTGAGCTTCAAGTGTTTGTTGATGAAAGTGGTGTCAGTGATGATGGAGTTCCAAGATTTCGAAACGCACCTGAATCGGGTTAAGGATTTCACTGGTAGGTGAGCCAGGATGTCTTCTACAACGTCGTCTGGAACACGCTCACCCATTGTTGTTGTAGTTTGAGACATTAGGAAGGGACCAAGTTTTAAGGCTTCAGGTTTTATTAGTTTGTGTCTCGACTTTTGAGTGTGAAAAAATGGTGAAATGAAGGAAGGAGCTGGAGGAATATGTTTATATGTGTCATAAAACTCATACGGAGGAGAACAGTGAAGGAAAAAAAAATATGGAGATTTGGTGAATGAATCTATTGGGCCTAAGCCTCAGAATAACCACTAAGCCCAAGAAGGCTTTATTTTCCCGAAATGAATCACTTTCAACCCCATTTTTCCTCTCAAAATACCAAAGTTAGTTTGGATGTGCATTAATAATTGCCTATTTGTTGAAAGTAAGGTAATAATAATTAAGAGGAGGAGTGGGGAAGATAATCTTTTTGTGAGTGGAACTTACCAAATCCACTTGGTAAAACAAATTTCATATTTGTCAGACAAAATTTCATACTTGTCAAACTTTTGTCTAAATGCAAAATCTTTAATTATGTAGGGTTTGTATGAGTTCTGAGACTATGAAAACTTGGTATCAAGCTCTTAACTCGATATAATTCTTACCAAACTACCACTCTGTTATTTAAACATCTTCCAATTTGGTGGTGGATCAGTTGACTCAGTGTGGAACTCATCAATTCAATACCTATGTAGAACTCAATTCATTTAATACCTAAGTTACATGTAATAAGTAATTATTTAGTACACCAAACTCCCTTCCCCAACAACATAATAGTGAGTGCATTGCTATAAGAAAAGGAAGAAATGTGTTTTTTTGGATAGGTTATAAGAGGAAAAATATATAGCTCCAATATAAAATAATTGTCCCTAATATGTATACTCCTACGGCTTGGTTTGATTAAACGATGTGTTTGACTTCACTTGTAGAGTTCTATTTTTGAATTGTCATGTTGATTCTAATTTCTAGGTAATATTTTAAATTCCCTCTTTTGTGTCAGAGAGTTAGAAAATCAATTGAGAAATGTATGAGGTTGAACATGTGGCTTTACTTGAAACTCACATATTTCATGAGATTAATCTCAGGGGGTGCAAAGAATCTTGCATTTAAGGAAGCTATTACAGACTACTTTCCCCTCAAAAATCACAGAGTTTCCAACATAGCTCATGAACTACCAATTTCTACATCAGAATGACTGATTTCTTAGGCCTAATTTCAAAGTTGATCTTTACACAACAAGTGGCAGGAGACCAGACCCCTATAGCTTCTTTCTGTGGTGAGCTAGATCTTGAAGTACATAGTCCTATCCATTGGTCAGTTAATAGTTTCTATAATTCCCTAAAAATGAGTGATAATGATCTGAAATGTAGACTTCTAAAAATTTGCATTGAGGCTATTTACATTTGAAAAGCCTAAAATTCCCAAAGGGGGTGCTCTAGTGCAGCTACAGCTTCAATAATTTGAAAAGCCTTCCAACTTGATCACTTGAGCACAATGATTAAAAAGTTATATTTATGTTTAATTTAATTACTTAAGATATAGTAAAATACACATTTGACTTTCCTATAGTATCATCCAACTGAATAAAAAATGAAGACAAACCATATGGCTCATTAGGGTAGTCCTAAATTTTCAAAATGAAAAGGCAAACTGCCAACATCATCATCACTCATAAAACCAATCTAAAATATTTTAATACAAAATATGCGAGCACTAGCATTAGGACACTCCCAATTGCTATTTTAGCAACTAAGAACTCAAAAAAGTGCTCCAATCCAGTATGTAAATCCTAAAAATTTTAGAACCCGTAAACAATAGGTATCTATATTTACAACCCACTGTTCACGAGTTTCTAAACCCAAATAATATTAATTTCTTCACTCACTCTCTCTCTCTCTCTGACCTTCTGCAACTCTCTTCTCTCTCAACTCTTTAAAACTCTCTGAAACTCTCTTCTTTCACAACTCTCCCTCGTGATCCTTGCGATTTTAGGTGATGGGTTTCGATGATGGCACAGATCAGAGTTTGGGTCGGTGGTGGCTGTGGTTGGAGTTTTGGGTCGATCGGTGGCTGTGGGTGAAGTTTGGGTCAGTTGTTTGGTGGGGTTTGGATTGGTCATTTGGGGTCAGCGTTTGGGTGGTGTTTTGGTCAGATTTAGGTGGTGTTTGTTGATTTAGTGCTTGCTGGTTTGCTTGCTCGGTGCTTGTGGGTTTTGTGTGGATTTTCCTTTGATTTTTTTTTTTGAGTTTCTATGCATATAGTGTTGCCATGGTGGTGGGTTGTTGTCGTGGGTCTGTAGATTCAAGGTGGTGGGGGTTTGTCGTGGTGGTTAGGGTAGGTTTTACTGTAGTGGGTTTGTGGTGTTAGTCTGTGGTGAGGCTGTGATGGGTCTGTGGTGGTTTTTTGTTTTGGTTTTTTTGGTGGTGATTTGTGGTTGTTGTGCGAGTGATTGTGGTGGTTGTTGTTGGTGGTGGTGGTGGCTGAGTTTCGGTAGTTGGTTTGATCTGGGTTGTTCTGTTCTGGGTTTGGGTTTGGGGATGATGAAAAAGAGAGGAGAGAAAGGGTAGTTTTATATTATTTTACTAAGAAGTTTATACTATTTTATTATGATATATCTAAAATAGAAACTGGAATGTTGGGAGAGTTATAAAATGAGAAGAAAAAATAGATAACGTATGTTTTTAGGGTGTAAAATAGAACTTTTTTGACATCGCATGCTAATGCTCTTAGATTTTCCTATGATAATCTTTCTCTTTTTTGTCAAATTCTCTCTTCTTCTTCTTTTCCTAGCAAGACCAGACTCTTACCTCCATTTAAATGGAGAAGAACAAAGAGAGAGAAACTAATTGATGTTTTAAACTACCATAGTGAAGGGACACCAACATCATCAAAATCGCAAATCATGCCACCAAGAAGAGAAAGAATATCCTAAATCAAAATAAATATTAATTTCCCCATCAAAATTACTATGATAACTACTCTAGCATCACTCTTATTCCGCGGAATCATAGACAGCACAACCAACAAACAACCAATGCCATCAACATACTTTTATTTCATTTAGTCATAAAACCATCATATTAGCTTTGCAAGCCTCACAAATTTACAACTTATTATAATCTGTTTTTTTTTTTTTTTTAATTTTTTTTAATTAGACTGCAATATAAGATACACTCACGTTTTAGGATTAGGATTTAAAATCCTACAACCTAGAAAACAAACGTGAAAGTGTGAAACCAAAAAATCAAAAACCCCTAACCATAAAAAAAAAAAATCAAAAAATCAAAAATCAAAACCGTACAACACAACAAAAATTAACACAAATTTTTTTACAATATTATTTGAACTCTCAAACCTCAGTAACTCTCTTCCACTATTTCAAGGGTCGCATGGCTGCCAACAATACCACTTCATCAGCTTTGGAAAAAAAATAGGGTTGATATATTTGTACCTTTTGTTTGCAATAATGTCAAAGATTAGATTTTTTTTTTCTTTCGGGGGTTAGGGTTGGTGTTTTATTTTTAAAATCACTACCAGAATCATCTTTTAAAAAAAAAAATCATACTTACTCCGAATTCCCAAAGGATTGGAGATCCTAGTCAGACTCTATGTACCATCCCAAACCCTTACGTACCATCTTCAATCAAAACAAAAGAAAAGCTATCTGCTACTGCTATGGCTAAGGGAAGTTTGTCTACGTCAAGGCTATTGAAGCCATATGAAGATCTGGAAAGCACGGGTGCGGCGCCTTTGGACGCGTACCGACGCGGCGATGCGCGTCGGACACCGCTGACCGCGCGTCAGTGCCGCGTCGAGCCGCGTCCTGCCACGTGGCAAAGCCGACTCGCACCGACACGGCTCAAATCGGGCCAACTCGAGCCGATTCGAGACGTTCCGGCCGTATCGGAAACACCTTCAAAATGTACCGCTCAAGATACCGGACAATACCGGACGTTTCGGCCGGAAAAGAGAAATTCGGCCGGTACAAAAACTAAAAGGAAAAATAGAAGAAATGCATGATTTGAACAAACCCCAGTGCAGCAAGTTGCCACCATATTGACATCGCCGATTAGATCTTCTTCTTCCTTTTTTTTTTTTTTTTTTTTTTTTTTTTTTTTTTTTTTTTTTTTTTTTTTTTTCGTCTGTTGTCCTTCTCCACTGCTATGTGGTTTCTCTTTCTTTGTTTTGTATCTTTTATTTGAAATTTCCTAAGCCCTTTTACACGTGACTAGCCTTGGAAATGTTGAAAACTTATATTTTTTTAATAAAAGATGGGCTGAATGGTTCAGCCTTTGCTTCTTTTTCAGTTTTGAGCCCCACGTTATGTGATGCATTAATTGCATCACATCAATAGAACCTTTTATTTTTTTTTATTTTTTTTTTCGACTAGCAATTTTTTAGTTTTCTTTGTATGGAATGAACAATTGAAATAATATTTTATGGTAAACAGAGATTTTTGAGGTAATGTTTATATAATGTGAAAAAGTATGCTTAGCAATATATTAAAAATATAAATAAAAATATTTTTAATAATTTTTTAATTGCCGAGTCTCGCCGCACCCGCACTCACCTTTTTCAAAAATTGCCGAGTCCCGCACCCGCACCCACACCCGCACCCGAGTCCCGAAACGCACCCGTGCTTCCTAGATGAAGATAGGCCCGTCATCGTTTTCAGTGGTTTCAACTGGTTCAAACCACCTTCGGTGAAGGATAATGGAGTCATTGAAACATGGATAGAATAATGGAGTCATTGAAACACAGATAGAATGGTATTCCATTGAAGTACCAGACACAGACGCAGAGCAAAAGCAAAAGCTCAATCCGTTTTCGGTAACACAGGTTGAGAGATTGAGTTACTTTACAGTTTTAGACTCATCTATCTATTGTATTAGCCATTACACTACACTTTGTACCAATCAAGTTTGGAAGTTAGACCTTACCGGTTGTTTTGATGGTTGGCAACCTAGTCCTTCATCATCAACTGGTAGTAGAGTGCTCCCTCAAAAGATCATCTTGAATGGAAAGTTGTATTTTTATGAACTTTGTAGCAGTAACATCTATTTCGAATGCAGAAAAACTTATGCCCATAATTTAGATAGAAATACTATTTTTACATCTATTACATATGAAAAACAGAGCAACAATTTATGTCATAATTGTACAAAAATAAATTGTGTTCATCCTTAAATTAAGATAATCCTTGGTCATATCAGTGGTTATATTTCTGCTAGCAAGAATAGTTCCAAGAGGCAAAGCTCTATAAAGAAGCTGCCACAAGAAAACCACCAGTGTAAAGGAAGCTAAAGAGACCAAGGAAGTTTCCAATTAATTTTTATGAAGTCACCCTGCTGTGGCCACCACCGCTGCCCAAAGCACCGCCACTGCCTAGGTCATCCATGGAGCAAACATTGGAGTTCTTCTCCTCCTCCTCCTCTCTCTCACTCTCTCTATCTGTGTAAACATTTTGAGTAATGAATGAGCATGAGAAAAATAAGGTGCCATTAAATAGGTCAGTTGACGTGGCCATTAACAAATTTTTAGTGATGACATGGCTAGTGGTGTATTTTTCAACTATTAGATCTCTTATAAATCAATAGTAAAAAAAAAGCTGTACCTGTTAATAATAAAAGTGCATCTTAGTTTTGTGGTTTTCATGTTTATCTCAGCACACAAGACATATCTTTGTGTTTGACATTTCCTTTCAATGATGTTTTATTATTTATCAAAAACAATAATAATACAAAAACTTTTCCTATCCTAAAATCGCACATGCATATGACAAATACTTCAAATCTGTCCTACTTCATTGGAACATTAACACCTACTAATGATATTAACGCAATTTTTTGTTTCTTCCACTGTTAATTACGATCAATCAGGATTCCACTGTTTTAAACTTCAAAAAGGAAGCATAATTTCAACTACTGCTACTTGTTGGACTTGAGAACATTTGACAACAATATTCTATCAGAAATAGCTATGGAACTAAACATTACTATGCAGACCAATTACGCTAATGGGTTTTTGAATGGTCAATGGCGAAAGTACTAAAGAACAAAATTGCTTAGCTATCTGAAATCCTCATTTTGAGCACATTTCGGAGTTGCTAACTACAATGGTATACTCTTAAATACGTCTCGTTGCTACTTGTAACATTGATAACACCTACAATGTGCACAGAATTGCTGGATATTCTCAGCAATAATAACAAAATCTATACAAAATAAAGTAAACAGTACTCAATGAAAATTTTCCCAAACATCAATACACATTGTTACCCACAATTACTTTCACCAAACATAGACACAAACAGCTAAACAATCCTCCTGCCGGTAGACAGTACAAAAACACATCAAAACTATTAATATTTGGAACCTCCACATTCTCTCTAGTCCCTATTGATGTTAATTCAATTAACTGGTAGTGTATAAACTAATATTAACACTGGGTTAATAGTCATTTTCCTTCCATTTTACAGCAACCAGACAGAGGCTAAAAAAAAGAACCAAACAAAATGAGACACAAAGCAAAGCCAATATTGAACAAAATCAAGTAAACAAAAAAGTTAATCATTATTAAACTTTATGTCCAAAATCCTAACAAATGACAGTCACTATTTGGCTGCTGAGAAAGCCTAGGAAAAGAAAGAAACAAAGAAAAAAAAAAGGCGCAGGTGAAAATTTAAACTCCAAAATTGACTTAAGTTAGAGTTATTAGAACAGGGCCAAGGATTAGCAAAAGGCAACCCTAAGCCTAGCATTCTGTGCTCAAGCAGTAAATTTGCTTATAAGAAATGCACACTGAAAAGAGAAAAACAAAATCAATAAGATTGACCTCAATTTAACATTTCCAACTATCATCCCTCAAATGCAATTTAGCTAACTTCACCCAATCATATTGAGAGATTTCTTAAACTCAAGGATGGAAACAATTACAACCTTAGTTTCAGCATCAAAAGTACTAGCTAAAGTTATATACAAATTTAACTATTCTAGCTAAAGTTAATTTTCACAATGATGGTGGTAAAACTGAGAGTGACATAATAGCTAAAGTTAATTTTCACATTTACTTACCCCCATCAAGTAAAACCAAGCTCTCCATTGAATTAGCTGAGAAAGCCACCCAATTAGCATCTTCAATTGCAAGAATGATCTGATTTTGACTCTCAGGGTCAATTGAAAGCAGCCCAGTGGCATTCTTAATGAGAAGTTCACCATTGTTAGTGCAGCCAAAGAAATGATCACTCAGAACCCATTCCATCGGTATCACAAATTTTCTAGTCCAAGATTTGACCACACCACACTCCTCCATAACCCATACGTGGCATAAGACACTCCCACGCTCATTGCCAATATCATGAGCGAAAACGAAATCAGCCAGCAATCCCTTGTACACTGCAATTCTAGTGAAATTTAGAATCACTCCACCTAATTGATTACGAGGCATCATTATCTCATGGAAGCTCTCATCACTAATGTCAAAGGACAAAATGAATGAATAGCGGATAGTAAATGCTAAAGCATGCAGAGCTCCATTATAAAATGTAAAGGGACCCAAAACAAAACAAATAATCCCAAGTTTGGGTTCAGTCACTTCACAACCTCTTAAGGACTCCATTGATATTACAACCTTCCTCCACGAACCCAAACTTAACGTGTAAATCTCTGCTTCAGCTTCTGATTCATTGAACATCGCATCACACACAATTCTCAGAATCTTGAAGTCGTTGTTCAGAGAATCATAAGCAAATCCAATAGCAGCTCTTCTATTATGCTTGCGATTAAAGCGAGTAGCTACAAGTTTCTTGAACATTCTAATACTTGGGTTCCACAAATAAATAATGTGACAAAGTTCTTCCTCACGACTAGCTTGGCAGAACAAGCCATTACAGAAACCAACAATCATGTACTTGCCAAAAAAAGAGGGGATTTCAAACCTACAAACCTGGGTCAATGTGCGGTCGTTGTTGCAAGCAACCGTACACAATTCTTTGGAAGATGATGGACTATCCTTATCCTCTGTAGTATATAGCAAATACCCACTGTGAGTGTTTGTGGACATTGATGATTCGGATTGGTTGAGATTGAGCTTCAAGTGTTTGTTGATGAAAGTGGTGTCAGTGATGATGGAGTTCCAAGATTTCGAAACGCACCTTAATCGGGTTAAGGATTTCACTGATAGGTGACCCAGGATGTCTTCTACGACGTCGTCTGGAACACGCTCGCGCATTGTTGCTGTAGTTTGAGACATTAGGAAGGGACCGGGTTCAAGGTTTCAGGTTTTAGTTTGTGTTTTGACTTTTGAGTGTGGAAAAAAGTGAAATGAAGGAAGGAGCTGGAGGAACATGTATAATGTGTCATAAAACTCATACGGAGGAGAACAGTGGAGGGGGAAAAAAATGGAGATTTGGTAAGTAAATCTATTGGGCCTAAGCCTCTTAGAATAACCACTAAGCCCAAGAAGGCTTTATTTACCCGAAATGAAACACTTTCAACCCATTTTTCCTCTCAAAATACCAAAGTTTGGATGTGCGTTAATAATTGGATATTTGTTGAAAAAGTAACGTAATAATAATTTAGAGGAGGGGCGGGGAAGATAATTGTAAGTGGAGTTTGCTAAACCCGTTTGTTAAAACAAATTTCATACTTGTAAGACTTTTGTCTAAATGCAAAATCTTTAATTATGTAGGGATTGTATGAGTTCTGGGATTGTAAAAACTTGATATTAAGCTCTCAGCTCGCTATAGTTCTTACCAAACTGTCACTCTATTGCTTAAACATCTCCCAATTTGGTGGTGGATCAATTGACTCATGTGGGACTCATCAATTCAATACCTATGTAGAACTCAATTCATTTAATACCTAAGTTACATGTAATAAATAATTATTTAGTACACCAAATTCCCTCCCCCCAACAACATAATAGTGAGTGCATTGCTATAAGAAAAAGAAGAAATATATTTTTTTGTAAAGGTTTTAAGAGGAAAAATATATTGCTCCAATATAAAATAATTGTCCCTAATATGTATACTCCTACAGCTTGGTTTGATTAAATGATGTGTTTGGCTTTGCTTGTGGAGTTCTATTATTGAATTGTCATGTTGATTCTAATTTCTTAGTAATATTTTAAGTTCCCTATTCTGTGTTAGAGACTCGAAAAATCAATTGAGAAACATATGGGGCTGAACATGTGGCTTTACTTGAAACTCACATATTCCATGAGATTAATCCCAAGGGGTTGCGAAGAATCTTGCATTTGAGGAAGCTATAACAAGTTGCTTTCCCCTCAAAAATCACAGAGTTCCCAACATAGCTTATGAACCACCAATTTTTGCATCAGAATGACTTATTTCTTGGGCCTAATTTTAAAGTTGATCTTTACACAACAAGTGGCAGGAGACTAGACCCCTTTAGCTTCTTTCTATGGTGAGCTAGATCTTGAAGTACATAGTCCCATCCATTGGCCAGTTAATAGTTTCTATAATTCCCTAAAAATGAGTGATAATGATATGAAATGTAGACTTCTAAAAATTTGCATTATGGCTATTTACATTTGAAAAGCCTAAAATTCCCAAAAGGGGTGCTCTAGTGCAACTACAGCTTCAATAATTTGAAAAGCCTTCCAACTTGATCACTTGAGCACAATGATTAAAAAGTTATATTTATGTTTAATTTAATTACTTAAGATATAGTAAAATACACATTTGATTTTCCTATAGTATCATCCAACTGAATAAAAAATGAACACAAACCATATGGCTCATTGGGGTAGTCCTAAATTTTCAAAATGAAAAGGCAAACTACCAATATCATCATCACTCATAAATCCAATCTAAAATAATTTAATACAAAATATGTGAGCACTAGCATTGAGGTGTAAACACCCCCAATTGCTATTTTAGTAACTAAGAGCATTCACATCAGTATGTGTATTTTACACATCCATTTTTACACTAAAAACCTACTTTTTCTATTTTACACATTCACTTTTACAAAACACCCACATCAGTTCATTTACTTTACATGATATTTCAATAAAATATTCATTATACTCCATTTTTTTATTATTTCTCTAATGATCATAATTTTTTTAATTTAAACTTATATTTTAAGTAAACTACCAACACCGGTGGCTCGGCCAATGGAGCCGCTCGTGTTGGAGGTCCGATGGCCGAACCACCAAAATAGTGGCTCCGGCGAACGTCGCCAGATTGGTCTCGCCGCCCACCGTACCGCCAAATAGTGACCCACCGGTGGGTGGATTATTAAAATAGTGGCTTTGACGAACGTCGTTCATGAGGTGAGGTCTCCAGCCAATTGTGCTATTCTTGGAGTCTATTTATTTGTCATATAATGAGTTGGAGGAGGTTACTTCAAACTGATTTGGTGGGAATTTTGTGCCAAAGTAGTAATTACTACATTTTTGAAGTCCTAAAATGTTGGGCTTGTAGAACTCTTCTATGCTTTCTGCTTGATCAGGTGGTTTCTTATCAGGTCTTCATTTTATTTATTTATTTATAACTTGTGCTTTCTCCCAATGGGTAACTAGAGGCTATAAAATGCATGAGAGACACTAACACAAAGTACAATCAAAGTAATTAGTATCGTTATATCTTATATTTAGAGTTCAACATGCATTGGGTGTCAATAAAGTCATTAGGTTTATGTGGGCTAATATACTGCATATTTTTCTTATCTAGAGAGCCAATGGTCATATGGAGTATTTGGGTTATCTTTCACGTCCATAGAATAAACACAAAAGTATGGATACAATAGGGCCGGTAATTATGTACACAGGACAGATCCTAAGTACAATATATTCTCCACTTTGCTGTTATTGTCAATTCTCCAACCTATGTACAAGATGACTTTTTGAGCATGACAAATACAATCTACTATTATGCAGGCTGAACAATGGGTTAATAATATGACCAAAGCTGCAGAGAATGAACTGCCAGAAGTAGAATCAGAGGGTCAACCTTATAGGTCAGTATAAGTGTATAACCATCATTATGCAGAAAAATATCATTATGCAGAAAAATAAAACAGTTTCTGCAGAAAAATAAAACAGGGGAGAAACTAATCAGTCCCAAAACAGGGGAGAAACTAATTATATACCCTATTCAATCAATTCAAATTCTTCAAACACTCCCTACACACAGGAATACTAATCCCTATCAAAAGACAAAATTTAATCCTTACTTGAACTCTAAAATAATCAAATATAAATACACACAAAATCTGAAATACTAATAAATTCCAAAAATAAACATTCGGGTGTGCTCTGAAGAATCCCTAAAAAAAACCCCAAACCAGAAAAAATTTGAAACAAGAAACCCTAAAAAAAAAGTTTAGAGAAACTCCCAGGAATCTTGCTTGAAACCAAATAGCAAAAAAACCCTAAAATCTCAATGAGAAAAACCCATAACTTTTTAGAGAAATTAGCCCCAAAGTCTGTCAATGGAGAAGATGAGTCTGTCAATTGATCCACCTTGCAAAACCCCCAAACCGATCAAATAGAGAAGATGAGTCTGTCAATAGAAATGAGAAAAAGCTGAGTAGAGGTAGACGAAGAAATAAGATGAGAGGAAGAGAGGAATGAAATAGGGAGAGAAGCTGAGACCTGCGTGGTGTGCTCAGTGAGAGGAGAGAGAAAAAAAAGAGCGTAAAAGAAAAATAAGTTTTTTATACTGTACCGTGTGGACTGTGATATTATTATTTTAATGTTTACATGTGCTACAGTATCCGTGTATATTTACACGGGTACTGTAGCACATGGAAAAATATGGCCAGTTTTATATATTTTTACACCCACTGATGTGGGTGTTTTTTTACTCAAAATGTGTAAAATTTGCACTGTATATGTATTTTAGAAGACTTTAAATGAGCTGATGTGAATGCTCTAAGAACTCAAAAAAGTGCTCTAACCCGATATGTAAATCCTAAAAATTTTAGAACCCTATGAACAGTAGGTATTTATATTTACAACCCACTGTTCACGAGTTTCTAAACCCAAATAATATTAATTTATTCATTCTCTCTCTCTCTCTCTGACTTTTTCTTTGACCCTCTGCAACTCTCTTCTCCTAACTCACTAAAACTGGGGAAAATAGTAAACTAATTTTTTTTTTCTAACTATTTAGTTAGTTGACCCGGTTTGCAAACTATATCATATAGTAGCATCTCGAGTATCTGAGGCTCGATTTTGGCCTATAAATCGAGTCTCAAATACTCGATTTCTATGGTCTGATGTGGCATATTTTTCCACATGGAGACTACCTGGAAATCGAGTCTTTAAGACTCGATTTCCAAACCAAAAATATTTGAAAAAATTTGAACTCTCCAAGTCTCATGTACAAGCCGAAATCCCAAAAAAAAAAAAAAAAAAAAAATACAATCAGGTCACAGACAAACAATCCAGCCGAAATACCAAAAAAAAAAAAAAAATACAATCAGATCACAGACAAACAATTCAGAAAAAGATCAAGATCAAATGCATGTGTTCATTAGAGAAAAAAAAAAAAAAAAAAAACCCAGAAAGAAGACCTGGGTCGCCGAAATACAATCAGATCACAGGGAAACAACCCAGAAAAAGATCAAGCTCAAATGCATGTGTTCATCAGAGAAAAAAAAAAAAAAAAAAAAAAAAAACTCAGAAACAGAAGATCTGGGTCGCGGTGCGACCTGGGTCGCGCGGCGACCTGGGTCGCGGTGCGACCGGGGTCGCGCGGCGACCTGGATCGCGGTGCGACCTGGGTCGCCCGGCAACCTGGGGCTGGCGCCGGCTCGCCGGCCTGGGGCTGCTTCTGGGTTTTTTTTTTTTTTTTTTCTTCTGGTTTCGACGGCTTTCCTTCTTATTCGGTTTTTTTTTTTTTTCTTTCTGGCTCTGATTTCTTTTATTTTTTCGGTGGAGCTGGTCTGATATATATTGGGTTAGAAATCGAGTTTCAGATACTCGATTTTTACGTGGATGCCACATGGAAAAAATGCCAACTCAGACCCGATCAAAATACAAAAATCGACCCTTAAATACTCGATTTATAGCCCCTAAATCGAGTTTCTTAAACTCGAAATGCTAAAAAAATATATAGTTTAAAACTATTGACAACTAACTATATAGTTGAGATTTTATGGTTATTTACCAATTTCGTTCTTCTTTCTAAAACTCTCTTTTCTCACAACTCTTCCTCTTGGTCCTCACAATTTTAGGTGGTGGGTTTTGGTGATGGCAAAGATTGAAGTTTGGGTCGGTGGTGGTTGTGATTGGAGTTTTAGGTCGGTCGGTGGCTGTGGGTGGAGTTTGGGTTGGTTGTTTGGTGGGGTTTGAATCGGTCATTTAGGGTCGGCGTTTGGGTGGTGTTTTGGTTGGATTTAGATGGTGTTTGGGTCAAATTTAGGTGGTGTTTGTTGGTTTGCTTGCTTGGTGCTTGTGGGTTTTGTGTGGATTTTCCTTTGATTTTTTTGTGGGTTTCTGTGCATATGGTGTTGCCGTGGTGGTGGGTTATTGTCGTGGTTGTGGGGTGTTGTTGTGGTGGTGAGGTGGGTTGTTGCCGTGGCAGTGGGGTGGGTTATTGTCGTGGGTCTATAGGTTCATGGTGGTAGGAGGTTTTTTGTGGTGGTTGGGGTGGGTTTTACTATGGTGGGTTTGTGGTGGCGTTAGTCTGTGGTGAGGTTGTGGTGGCAGAGAAGGCTATGGTGGGTTTATGGTGGGTTTTTTTTTTTTTTTGGATTTTTGGTGATGATTTGTGGTTGTTGTGGTTGGTGGTTTGGGTGATTGTGGTGGTTGTTTTGGTTGTTGTTGGTGGTGATGGTGGTGGTGGCTGAGTTTCGGTGATTGGCTTGATCTGGATGGTTCAATTCTAGGTTTGGGTTTGGGGATGATGAAAAAAAGAGGAGAGATGAGATAGTTTTTTTTTTTTTTTTAATTTTATTAAGAATTTTATATTATTTTATTATGATGTATCTAAAAATAAAAACTAGAATGTTGGGAGAATTATAAAATGAGATGGCAAAATAGATAAAGTAGGTTTTTAGGGTGTAAAATAGAACATTTTTGACATTACATGCTAATGCTCTTAGATTTTCCTATGATAATCTTTTTCTTTTTTTTGTCTAATTCTCTCTTCTTCTTCTTTTCCCAACAAGACCAGACTCTTACCTCCATTTAAATGCAGAAAAACAAAGAGAGAGAATCTAGTTAATGTTTTAAACTACCATAGCGAAGGGACACTAACATCGTCAAAATCACTAATCATGCCACCAAGAAGAGAAAGAATGTCCTAAATCGAAATAAATATTAATTTCCCCATCAAAATTAATATGATGTTGCACCTAACAATTAACTACTCTAGCATCACTCTTATTCCGTGGAATCATAGACAGCACAACCAACAAACAACTAATGCTTTCAACGTTCTTTTATTTCATTTAGTCATAAAACCATCATATTAGTTTTGCAAGCCTCACAAATTTACACCTTATTATAATATGTTTTATTTTTAAAATTTTTTAATTAGACTACAATGTAAGATACAATCACATTTTAGGATTAGGATTTAAAATCCTACAACCTAGAAAACAAATGTGAAAGTGTGAAACCAAAAATTCAAAAACCCCTATACCAAAAAAAAAAAAAAAATCAAAACCATACAACACAACAAAAATTAACACATTAACTTTTTTACAATATTATTTGAACTCTCAAACCTCTGTAACTCTCTTCAGCTATTTCAAGGGTCTCATGGCTGCCAACAATACTACTTCATCAGCTTTGGAAAAAGAACAGGGTTGATATATTTGTACCTTTTGATTGCAATAATGTCAAAGATTAGATTTTTTTTTTTTTTTTTTTCTTTTGGGGGTTAGGGGTTGGTGTTTTATTTTTTAAAATCACTAGCAGAATCATCTTTTTTTTTTTTTTTTTAATCTCTAATAGAAACCTTGAAATACTTACTCCGAATTCCAAAAGGATTGGAGATCCTAGTCAGACTTTATGTATGTATAAACTATTCCCAGCTCCCAACCCAAACCCTTAGAGCATTCACATTGGGTCTCTCAAATGCCATATGTTGGCATGTTTTAGCATCTAATCTCCAAAAACCCCCATTACCCGGTATTCCAATTATAAAAAAAATTTACAATTGTGCTACAGTACCATCCCTAAATGTATGATGGTACCATAGCTCAATTGCAAAAATAAAAAATTGCCTTTTATTCATCCTCTTCCATGACTCATTTCTCTCTCTTCCGTCTTCATCACTTCCGTCTTCACTTGTCACCATTTTTTTTTCTCTCGTCGCCTACCCATCTTTGCCGACCCCTCAATCAAAACAAAAGAAAAGTTATCTCCCACTGCTATGGCAGAGGGAAGTCTGTCTACGTCAAGGCTATTGAAGCCATATGAAGATAGACCCATCATCGTTTTCAGTGGTTTCAACTGGTTCAAACCACCTTCGGTGACGGATAATGGAGTCATTGAAACACGGATAAAATGGTATTCCATTGAAGTACTAGACACAGACGCAGAGCAAAAGCAAAAGCTCAATCCGTTTTCAGTAACAGAGGTTGAGAGATTGAGTTACTCTGCAGTTTTAGACTCATCTATCTATTGTATTAGCCATTACTCTACCCTTTGTACGATCAAGTTTGGAAGTTAGACCTTACTGGTTGTATTGATGGTTGGCAACCTAGTTCTTCATCATAGAGTGCTCCCTCAAAAGATCATCTTGGATGGAAAGTTGAATTTTTAAGAACTTTGTAGCAGTAACATCTAATTCCAATACAGAAAAACTTATGCCCATAATTTAGATAGAAATACTATTTTTACATCTATTACATATGAAAAACAGAGCAACAATTTATGTCTTAATTGTACGAAAGTAAATTGTGTTCATCCTTAAATTAAGACAATCCTTGGTCATATCAGTGGTTATATTTCTGCTACCAAGAACAGTTCCTAGAGGCAAAGCTCTATAAAGAAGCTGCCACAAGAAAACCACTGATATTTCCAATTAATTTTTATAAAGTCACCCTGCTGTGGCCATCACCGCTGCTGCTGCTGCGGCTGCTGCTGCCCAAAGCACCGCCTAGGTCATCCATGGAGCAAACATTGGAGTTCTTCTCCTCTTCCTCCTCTCTCTCACTCTCTCGACCTGTGTAAACATTTTGAGTAATGAATGAGCATGAGAAAAATAAGGTGCCATTAAATAGGTCAGTTGACGTGGCCATTAATAAATTTTTAGTGATAACATGGCTAGTGGTGTATTTTTCAACCATTAGATCTCTTATAAATCAATAGTAAAAAAAAGCTGTACCTGTTAATAATAAAAGTGTATCTTAGTTTTGTGGTTTTCAAGTTTTCCTCAGCACAAAAGACATTTCTTTGTGTTCGATATGTCCTTTCAATGAAGTTTTATTATTTATCAAAAACAATAATAATACAGAAACTTTTTCTATCCTAAAATCACACATGCATATGACAAATACTTCAAATCTGTCCTACTTCATTGCAACATTAACACCTACTAATGATATTAACGCAATTTTTTGTTTCTTCCACTGTTAATTAAAATCAATCAGGATTCCACTGTTTTAAACTTCAAAAAGGAAGCATAATTTCAACTACTGTTACTTCTTGGACTTGAGAACATTTGACAACAATATTCTATTAGAAATAGCTACGGAACTAAACATTACTATGCAGACCAATTAGGCTAATGGGTTTTTGAATGGTCAATGGCGAAAGTACTAAAGTACAAAATTGCTTAGCTATCTGACATCCCCATTTTGAGTACATTTCGGAGTTGCTAACTACAATGGTATACTCTTAAATATGTCTCGTTGCTACTCGTAACATTGATAACACCTACAATGTGCATAGAATTGCTGGATATTCTCAGCAATAATAACAAAATCTATATAAAATAAAGTAGACAGTCTCAATGAAAATTTTCCCACACCTCAATACACATTGTTACCCACAATTGCTTTCACCAAACATAGACACAAACAGCTAAACAATCCTCCTGCTGGTAGACAGGACAAAAACACATCAAAATTATTAACATTTGCAACCTCCACATTCTCTCTAGTCCCTATTGATGTTAATTCAATTAACTGGTAGTGCATAAACTAATATTAACACTGGCTTAACAATCATTTTCCTTCCATTTTACAGCAACCAGACAGAGGCTAAAAAAAAGAACCAAACAAAATGAGACATAAAGCAAAGCCAATATTGAACAAAATCAAGTAAACAAAAAAGTTAATCTTTTTCTTTTTTGTCTAATTCTCTCTTCTTCTTCTTTTCCTAGCAAAACCAGACTCTTACCTCTATTTAAATGTAGAAGAACAAAGAGAGAAACTAGTTGATGTTTTAAACTACCATAGTGCAGGGACACCAACATCATCAAAATCACTGATCATGCCACCAAGAAGCGAAAGAATGTCTAAATCGAAATAAATAATAATTTCCCCATCAAAATTACTGTGATATTGCACCTAACAATTAACTATTCCAGCAACACTCTTATTCCATGGAATCATAGACTGCACAACCAACAAATAACCAATGCCATGAACATTCTTTTATTTCATTTAGTCATAAGACCATCATATTATTTCTCACCACTCGGCCCACATTCTATTTGGTCTTGCTTTTTTTTCAGGTTGAACCATAACAATCATTTTCTTCATAAAACATGCCAAACTATCTTAGACAACTTCCATTCATCTTGTTCCAAATATGTCCCCTCCAGATTTTACACAATAAGAATTTTGTTTCAAAAACACAATTTTGCTTCAAAGGCAATGTTCATATATATAATGTAAACTCAGGGTCCCCACAGATAATGATTAAATCCTTAATAGTCTTAAATACTCATAATCATGTGACAGAATATAAGATTTCCTTCTCAAATGCAAGTTGATAGTAAAATTGCTTATAAGTTATAAATCATCATTATGCGATGTATTCCAAAAGCTTGGTGAGGATGGCTGGCCCTAGGTTAGAATTGCCTAATATGTATCTGGAAGTAGATCAATCAGTGAAAACGGGTGTAATCATCCATAATCTGGGATGTATATTTGGAAGGTGTTTATACTTCCTCCAATGTGTTCTCCAACAACTAATTTTACCTTGCTTGTTCAATGTCCATATACAGTTCATGTGTTATTCTTACAAGCTACATAGTGTTAGGAATTTAACCAAAATTCCAACCTGTGAGAAACCAAAAAAATAGAGAAAACACACATCAAAGAAAAACAATCACACGCACAAGACAGTATTTACGTGGTTCAGCAATTTGCCTACGTCCACGGAGTTGCAGGGATTTCACTATTATCAGGGAAAAATACAAAGTGCGGCTACAGTGTTTTTTTCTCTCTCTCTAAAAACACAACAACAGTAGTAGTCTAAAAAACCCTAATTATAAAAGCGGCATTTTATATCCTACTTATAGGGTTACAATGGGCTAGGCCAAAAATAAACTAGGCTCCACAAAGCCCAACACATAGTGGTGGTGCATTTATATTCTTACATTGTATTTTAATTTGTAAAAGTAGAAAAATGATAGAGCTTGCTGATTTGCTATCATAGTGCAAATATGTGGGGTGCAATAACATCATTGTTTCACAATAAGATGTACTAGAGGCAGGAAATGTAAACATAAGAAAATGACAGTATAACACAAAATTAAGGGGAGATGAGGAGGAGCTAGTAGAACTGTAATGCCAAAGCCTTGAAAAACTCAAAGTTCACAACAAAACTCCTTTCTTGGAAAAACCGACAATCCCTTGGAATAGATCACCTATAACCATAATCAGTATAAGATCTACAAAACGGTATTCAATAAAGATATCATGCAGAAAAAGCTGTAAATATAAAGTTTCAAACAACCTATATTAACAAAGCAGTGATCGCTACAAATGAAAGGCAAAACAAAAGCCATGAGGCGCACCTCTTGATTACAGCCAAGACATGAATGAGAAAGGATCTCAGTCGTGAATACCAAGTTCAACCTCAAGCTCATCATCATCCTCAAATAGCTTTAAAAGACGAGCATGCTGCTCTTCTCTCTTCTTTTTCTGCCATATCTTGAATACAAGCTAGCAAAAGCAAAAACAGCCACCAAGGCATACAATAACTACCTTGATACCTACAGAGCTACCAGAAGCACCATGACTCCCAACATTATTTTCATCTTTTGTACTTGACGAATCATTCTCAAAACCTTTCTACTACCCTCCTTCACAATAAAAATCATTTAATGCATTGATGTTAATGTTATGGTATCTGTTTATCAATATCAGCCCAATTGAAGGAGCTTTCTTAAAGGACTAGCAAATAATGAGTTCTTTTTCTTTCTTTTTTTGGTTTTCTTTAGAAGAGGCAAATAAAGAAGTTAAAAATTGATTAAGGTAAGGGAGTTATTAATTAACACATGGCAGCCATTTTAAAACGGCTTCTCTCCCCATCAAAACATTCATTTGCCTCTTTTTTGTATTTAAAACCCACTGATTTAATTTTTTATATATAAATTTTGAATTGCTTTCTTCCCCCCCCCCCATAAGTCACCAAATTACAAATAGAATTGGAAACTCCCTTTGAGTTCAGTTTTTTCTTTTCTTCCCCCTCAACTTCTTTGCTTTTCAGCTGCAAATTATATGGTTTGTGCTATACATACATATATATATATATATATATATTTACAATGTCGTAATACATTGTTTCTTTTTTTCTTCTTTCTTTCTTCTTCTTTTTTTTTTTTTTTTTTTTTTTTTCAATTGTCAGTTGTTAGTCTATTTCTTTATATTCATGTTTAAAATTTTCCTATACATAATTGCATTTTAACCATTAAAATTGTCTAAAAAATTGGAATGCGTTTTATTAATTTAGTACATGATCATTTCCCTCTCATTTTTTTTTTTCCTGAATGGCTTTGTTATTTGTTCTACTTATGTTTACTATATAAATTCTTGCTAATTTTCTTTAGTCTCATCTAAATCTATGCTAACTTCTAACTTCTTAGGATACATTGGAAGAAGAAACAAGATCTTATATATATTATGATCGATAGGTATGAAGCATATGTTGTTCTTCTTTTTCTTTGTATTTGAGATTATAACTTAGCTTTGTATGGTTTTCTCATTAATTTTACGATGTAAATAACTTTACGGCAAGTCATACATACTAATGTCTTTTTTATTTTATTTTTCTTTTTTAAAGATCTAATCTCTAATTCTTACCATTTATCATCTCAAAAAAAAACAAATTCTTACCAATTATAATTTTTAAGGAAACAACTCTGGGACGCTTACAATGTTTAACTATTGCTTTATGTTTTCCATGATAACACTAATATTTATTACTCTTACTTGAAGCATATATACCCCGATGTGATCTCATTCTCACATCGAGAGGGTAGTTTCGGTGGTTGGCTTGATCCGAGTTGTTCTATTCTAGATTTGGGTTTGGGGATGATAAAAAAGAGAGGAGAGATAGGGTAGTTTTATATTTTTTTTATTAAGAAGTTTATATTATTTTATTATGATGTATCTAAAAATAGAAACTAGAATGTTGGGAGAGTTATAAAATGAGATGGCAAAATAAATAAAGTAGGTTTTTAGGGTGTAAAATATAACATTTTTGACATTGCATGCTAATGCTCTTAGATTTTCCTATGATAATCTTTTTCTTTTTTGTCTAATTCTCTCTTCTTCTTCTTTCCCTAGCAAGACTAGACTCTTACCTTAAATTAAATGCAGAAGAACAAAGAGAGAAACTAGTTGATGTTTTAAACTACCATAGTGAAGGGACACCAACATCGTAAAAATCACTAATCATGCCACCAAGAAGAGAAAGAATGTCCTAAATCAAAATAAATATTAATTTCCCCATCAAAATTACTATGATAACTACTCCAACATCACTCTTATTCCGTAGAATCATAGACAACATAACCAACAAACAACCAATGCCATCATCATTCTTTTATTTCATTTAGTCATAAAACCATCATATTAGCTTTGCAAGCCTCACAAATTTACACCTTATTATAATTTGTTTTATTTTTTAATTTTTTTAATTAGACTGCAATATAAGATACACCCACGTTTTAGGATTAGAATTTAAAATCCTACAACCTAGAAAACAAACGTGAAAGTGTGAAACCAAAAACTCAAAAAACCCTATACCAAAAAAAAAAAAAAAAAACACAAAAACCGTTCCCATAAAAAAAATTTTAAAAATCAAAACCGTACAACACAACAAAAAATTAACGCAAAATTTTTTTATAATATTATTTGAACTCTATTTCAAGGGTCTCATGGCTGCCAACAATACTACTTCATCAGCTTTGGAAAAAGAACAGGGATGATATATTTGTACCTTTTGTTAGCAATAATGTCAAAGATTTGGATTTTTTTTTTTTTCTTTTGGGGGATTAGGGGTTGGTGTTTTATTTTATTTTTTTTTAAATCACTACAAAATCATCTTTAAAAAAAAAAAAAAAAATCTCTAATAGAAACCTTGAAATACTTACTCTGAATTCCAAAAGGATTGGAGATACTAGTCACACTCTATGTATGTTTAAACTATTCCCAGCTCCCAACCCAAACCCTTAACGTACCATTTTCAATCAAAACAAAAGAAAAGCTATCTGCTACTGCTATGGCTGAGGGAAGTTTGTCTACGTCAAGGCTATTGAAGTCATATGAAGATAGACCCGTCATCGTTTTTAGTAGTTTCAACTGGTTCAAACCACCTTCGGTGACAGATAATGGAGTCATTGAAACAAAGATAGAATAATGGAGTCATTGAACACAGATAGAATGGTATTCGATTGAAGTACCAGACACAGACGCAGAGCAAAAGCAAAAGCTCAATCCATTTTCAGTAACAGAGGTTGAGAGATTGAGTTCTTTGAAGTTTGACTCATCTATCTATTGTATTAGCTATTACTCTACCCTTTGTACCGATCAAGTTTGGAAGTTAGACCTTACCGGTTGTATTGATGGCTGGCAACCTAGTCCTTCATCATCAACTGGTAGTAGAGTGCTCCCTCAAAAGATCATCTTGAATGGAAAGTTGTTTTTTTATGAACTTTGTAGCAGTAACATCTAATTCCAATGCAGAAAAACTTATGCCCAAAATTTAGATAGAAATACTATTTTTACATCTATTAAATATGAAAAACAGAGCAACAATTTATGTCTTAATTGTACGAAAGTAAATTGTGTTCATCCTTAAATTAAGATAATCCTTGGTCATATCAGTGGTTATATTTCTGCTAGCAAGAACAGTTCCTAGAGGCAAAGCTCTATAAAGAAGCTGCCACAAGAAAACCGCCAGTGTAAAGGAAGCTAAAGAGACCAAGGATTTTTCCAATTAATTTTTATAAAGTCACCCTGCTGTGGCCATTGCCACTGCTGCCCAGCCCACCGCTGCTACTGCCTAGGCCACCACCGCTGCCCAAAGCACCGCCTAGGTCATCCATGGAGAAAACGTTGGAGTTCTTCTCCTCCTCCTCCTTTCTCTCACTCTCTCTATCTGTGTAAACATTTTGAGTAATGAATGAGCATGAGAAAAATATGGTGCAATTAAATAAGTTAGTTGACGTCGCCATTAACAATTTTTTAGTGATGACATGGCTAGTGGTGTATTTTTCAACTATTAGATCTCTTATAAATCAATAGTAAAAAAAAAGCTGTACCTGTTAATAATAAAAGTGCATCTTATTTTTGTGGTTTTCATGTTTTCCTCAGCAAACAAGACATTTCTTTGTGTTTGATATTTCCTTTCAATGAAGTTTTATTATTTATCAAAAACAATAATAATACAGAAACTTTTCCTATCCTAAAATCACACATGCATATCTTCAAATCTGTCGTACTTCATTGCAACATTAACACCTACTAATGATATTAACACAATTTTTTTGTTTACGATCAACCAGGATTCCACTGTTTTAAACTTCTAAAAGGAAGCATAATTTCAACTACTGCTAGTTGTTGGACTTGAGAACATTTGACAACAATATTCTATCAGAAATAGCTATGGAACTAAAAGAACAAAATTGCTTAGCTATCTGAAATCCCCATTTTGAGCACATTTCGGAGTTGCCAACTATAATGGTATACTCTTAAATACGTCTCGTTGCTACTTGTAACATTGATAACACCTACAATGTGCACAGAATTGCGACATATTCTCAGCAATAATAACAAAATCTATACAAAATAAAGTAGACAGTACTCAATGAAAATTTTCCCAAACCTCAATACACATTGTTACCCACAATTACTTTCACCAAACATAGACACAAACAGCTAAACAATCCTCCTGAAGGTAGACAGTACAAAAGCACATCAAAACTATTAATATTTGCAACCTCCGCATTCTCTCTAGTCCCTATTTATGTTAATTCAATTAACTGGTAGTGCATAAATTAATATTAACACTGGCTTAACAATCATTTTCCTTCCATTTTACAGCACCCAGACAGAGGCTAAAAAAAAGAACCAAACAAAATGAGACACAAAGCAAAGCCAATATTGAAAAAAATCAAGTAAACAAAAAAGTAAATCATTATTAAACTCTGTGTCCAAAATCCAAACTAATGACAGTCACTATTTGGCTGCTGAGAAAGCCTAGGAAAAAAAAAAGAAAAAAAAAAAAAGCGCAGGTGATAATTTAAACTCCAAAATTGACTTAAGTTAGAATTATTAGAACAGGGCCAAGGATTAGCAAAAGGCAACCCTAAGCCTAGCATTCTCTGCTCAAGCTGTAAATTTGCTTATAAGAAATGCACACTGAAAAGAGAAACACAAAATCAATAAGATTGACCTCAATTTAACATTTCCAACTATCATTCCTCAAATGCAATTTATCTAACTTCACCCATTCATATTGAGAGATTTCTTAAACTCAAGGATGGAAACAATTACAACCTTAGTTTCAGCATCAAAAGTACTAGCTAAAGTTATATACAAATTTAGCTATTCTAGCTAAAGTTAATTTTCACAATGATGGTAGCAAAACTGAGAGTGATATAATAGTTGAAGTTAATTTTCACATTTACTTACCCCCATCAAGTAAAACCAAGCTCTCCATTGAATTAGCTGAGAAAGCCACCCAATTAGCATCTCCAATTGCAAGAATGTTCTGATTTTGACTCTCAGGGTCAATTGAAACCAGCCCAGTGGCATTCTTAATGAGAAGTTCACCATTGTTAGCGCAGCCAGAGAAAAGAACCATCCAAACCCATTCCATTGGTATCACAAATTTTCTAGTCCAAGATCCGGCCACACCATACTCCTCCATAACCCATACGTGGCATAAGACGCTCCCATGACGCTCATTGCCATGATCATAAGCGAAAAAGAAATCAGCCAGCAATCCCTTGTACACTGCAAGTTTAGTGAAATTTAATAACGCTCCACCTAGGTGATTACGAGGCATCTTTATCTCATGGAAGCTCTCATCGCTAATGTCAAAGGACAAAATGAATGAATAGCCGATGGTATATGCTAAAGCATGCAGAGCTCAAACATAAGATATAGTCCCAAGTTTGGGTTCACACCCTCTTAAGGACCCCATTGATATTACAACCTTCCTCCACGAATCCGAACTTAACGTGTAAATCTCTGCTTCACTGAACATCGCATTACACACAATTCTCAGAATCTTGAAGTCGTTGTTCAGAGAATCATAAGCAAATCCAAGAACGGCTCTTTCATTATCCTTGCAATTAAAGCGAGTAGCTACAAGTTTTTTAAACATTCTAATACTTGGGTTCCACAAATAAATAATGTGGCAAAGTTCTTTCTCATCACTAGCTAGGCAGAACAAGCCATTACAGAAACCAACTATACTGCACTTTTCAAAAAAAGTGGGGATTTCAAACCTGGAAACCTGGGTCAAAGTGCGGTCGTTGTTGCAAACAACCGTACACAATTGTTTGGAAGATGGTGAACTATTCTTATCCTTTGTAGTATATAGCAAATACCCACTGTGAGTGTGAGTGTGAGTGTTTGTGGATATTAATGATTCGAATTGGTTAAGGTTGAGCTTCAAGTGTTTGTTGATGAAAGTGGTGTCAGTGATGATGGAGTTACAAGACTTAGAAACGCACCTGAATCGGGTTAGGGATTTCACTGGTAGCCGACCCAGGATGTCTTCTACGATGTCGTCTGGAACACGCTCGCGCATTTTAGTTTAAGGTTTTAGGTGTTAATTTGTGTTTTGAGTTGAGTGTGAAAAGAGTGAAATGAAGGAAGGAGCTGGAGGAGAATAATATGTTTTTGTGTGTCATAAAAATAGTGAAGGAAAAAAAAAAACAAAAAAACAAAAAGATGGAGATTTGGATGAGTGAATCTATTGAGCCAAGCCTCAGCCTAACCAGAAAGCCCAATAAGGCTTTTATATACCCACACACCTGTTAATACTCGGCTAAGCCCAAGAGATCAGAACCGGAAAAATGAAGAAAACAGGCCATGTCCTTGGTGGAATATACCACAAGAGTATACCATAGCATCAGTTGGTGGTGTCAAAAAATTTTAGTAATTTGCCACCACAAAAAGTTATTTTATTTATTTTACTATTACACTTTACAAAACACCAAACATTAAAGGTTTTATTTTAGTATTCAACACAATAAAATAATATATCTATTACAATAAACAACAACCACCATTGCTGCTACCAACACAATAAAATAATATTACTTTTAGTAATTTTTTTTTACCATCTTAATTACAGTGCACAACCATTTTTTTTTTTTACCATCTTAGCTCAACAGCCAATTTTTTTGGTTTTCTCTCCACCATTGCAGCATGCTTTTTAGTATTGGTAATGCTAAAAATAGTAATATGGCTTTTTGGCACCACCAATACTAATGCTCTCTGTAAAAACAAAATGTTATTGATTCAAGCTAGAACAGGTTTGAAGCCAAATGTATGGATAATTGGCTATACTATATTGGATCATCAATTATTAAATTTACAAAAACCTCACTTTTAGTAAAATTTGTTTTGTGAATTGAGTTACCTAGAACAATAATTCTAAAGTCATTGAAGATTGAAGACAGATTAATACAAAAATGTATAATGCAAAAGAACAATAATTCTAAAGTAGGTTTGGGCTATTTAAATCAAATTGATTACAGATTAGTTTTTGATGCTCAATAAAATCAAGACATTATTACTTAAATATCCACTTCCTCTTGAAGCAAACAAGAAAAGATATGTGTGTATATCTACTACTCTGATCTCAACTATTAAAATTGTTTGGAGGAATTGGTTCAATCAAATTATTTGTCAATTTATCTCAATAATTATAAAGTAGATTTGTCATTTTCAACCCTGAATTAATCACTTTCAACCCCATTTTTCCTCTCAAAATATCAAAGTTAGTTTGGACGTGCATTAATAATTGCCTATTTGTTGAGTACAGTAATAATGATTTAAGAAAAGGGAGTGGAGTTTGCCAAACCCACTTGGTAAATCAAATTTCATACTTGTCATACTTTTGTCTGAATGCAAAATCTTTAATCATGGAGGGCTTGTATGAGTTCTGGGACTATGAAAATTTGGACTCAAGCTCTCAACCCACTATAATTCTTACCAAATTGCAACTCCATAGCTTAAAAATCTCCCAATTTGGTGGTGGATCAATTGACTTTGTGTGGAACTCATCAATTCATTACCTATATAGAACTCAATTCATTTAATACCTAAGTTACAAGTAATAAGTAATTATTTAGTACACCAAATGTAATATATCCCCCCCCCCCCCCCCCCCCCCAACGTAGTATTGAGTGCATTGCTATAAGAAAAAAGGAAAAAAAAATTGTATAGGTTATAAGAAGAAAAAAATACTACTCCACTATAAAATAGTTGTCCATAATATGTATATTTCTACAGCTTGATTTGATTAAACGATGTGTTTGACTTTGCTTGTGGAATTCTATTTTTGAATTGTTATGTTAATTCTAAGTAATGTTTTAACTTTTTATGTTCCCTTTTCTGTGTTAGAAAATCAATCGAGAAACGCATGGGGCTGAACATGTGAGTTTATGACAAGATTAACATGCCATTCTGGGTAGACGACATATGCTAATTTATGCAAACAACATGGCATTTTTAATTATACCAACATGCCATACAAGATTCAGCTTATGTCTAAGTCTAATGTCATGCTGTTTCTACCCAATGTCATCTTCTTGACAAGAAATATTTGGTGTCTCTCGTCAACACGGATATCGTATTTTTTAGCTAAGTAATTGAGGTAAAAGTTTTGGTAAGCCTAGGATGAAAATTGGCCGGAAGAATCTAACAGCTACAAATTCAAGAGAACTACAGAATGCATTTCAAACAAACGGTCCATTAGAAGAGAACCTAAAAAACTAATAACAAAAATGAATGGCTAGCCTATTTGTTCTATGATGAGAATAAAACAACCTTCTGAGAGGGCTCTACCTAAAACTCACATATTCCATGAGATTAATCCCAGGGGGTTGCGAAGAATCTTGCATTTAAGGAAGCTATAACAGGTTGCTTTCCACTCAGAAATCCCAGAGTTTCCAACATACCTCATGAACCACCAATTTCTGCATCAAAATGACTGATTTCTTGGGCCTAATTTTAAAGTTGATCTTTAAACATCAAGTGGCAGGAGACCAGACCCCTGTAGCTTCTTTCTATGGTGAGCTAGAAATGTAGACTTCTAAAAATATGCATTGAGGCTATTTACATTTGAAAAGCCTTTACTTCCCTAAAGGGGGTGCTCTAGTGCAACTACAGCTTCAATAATTTGAAAAGCCTTCCAACTTGATCACTTGAGCACAACGATTAAAAATTTACATTTATGTTTAATTTGATCACTCAAAATATAGTAAAATACACATTTGACTTTCCTATAGTATCATCCAACTGAATAAAAAATGAAGACAAACCATATGGCTCATTAGGGTAGTCCTAAATTTTCAAAATGAAAAGGCAAACTACCAACATCATCATCACTCATAAAACCTGTGGGAACAGTGGCCCAAATTCGTGTGTTGGGCCTTAAGCCTAATCCGAGGAGGCCGACCTGTTCAAGGAAGGCAGATACTCATAAGGAAATCCAGTCCAAAGCCAAGCAGGGAAGTAAGGAAGTAAATGGCAGTCTGAGGAGGGATTGCTCCTCGGACATGGTAAAGGCAGCCTAGACACGTACTCCATGGAAATAGGGGACCTCCAAGGAAGCACCGGTGTCAGAAGCATGCCACATTAGCCCACGAAAAGGGAGGAGACACAAAAACGTCTAATGGAAAGGCTGTCACCTCCGCATTAAATGCATTGCAGCTGCTTTTCTGACTGCATTTATGTGGAGAAGACCCCTTAACAGTATCTCCTTGGCCACTACAACTCACAAAAGACCAGAAGGGGTGTTTGATGGGACGGGCACTCAAATGGAGGTCTGGATGGCCAACAAGTGTAAGGCCAGGATCACCAGAAGGGACCTATATAATGAGAAAGACCCTCCATAGGCAGGGGATCGAAGAAAAAGAGAAAAAGAACACTGTATTGAGAGGAACAACACTTGTAATTCATTCTCTTAATCTATAAGAATTTTGGTCTCCTCGAACAATATAATAAACTGAACTTTGTATACACTTTTCTTGTGTGATCATCCTAAAAAATCCATCATAGCCGTTATAACACTAACTAGAACCCAACTCTTTGACCCACTCTCTACAAATTCATTGTATTGGGATCATTAACCCACAATTCCATACTTATTGGGCTTGGGCTGTCCAGACTGGGTCTATACAATTGGCGCCGTCTGTGGGAAGAGCTGGTGTGATAGTGAGTGCAACGGTGAACGATGGCAGGATTAGGCCCACACCAGGCAGAATCCATGCCACCCCAGCACAAAAACCCCCTCGCCAACCATGAGCGAAAAGAAGACAGAGAAGGCAGCGTGCATACTACGCGTACGAGCAAAAGTCACACTCGAGTTAGAAGCCACATCTCCCAAGACCGGCCCAACAAAGTCATGTAGTTGGAGATTGACCGGTTAAAGAGGGAACTGCACCATGCACGACGAAGACGAACTCCCTCTGACTCTGGTGCCTCTTCCAACGATGAAAGGGATGTCAGTTACAGGCAAAGGTCTCAAACCCCACCCAGCGAGTCTTTCTCCTATGAAAGGGAAGGCCACCGCGAGCAAAAGATCGAAAGCCCACCTCATAAAGGCGTAGGAAACGATGTTGTGAGCAGGGCCCTGGACCAAATCTCCAAGTCACCTTTCAAGCGCAAGATCGAGGGGGCTAGACTTCCACGACGATTCACCCAACCTACCTTCACAGTGTACAACGGTAGAACGGACCCTGTGGAACACGTGAGTCATTTCAACCAAAGGATGGCTATCCACTCCAAGGATGAAGCCTTGATGTGCAAGGTTTTCCCATCCAACCTGGGGCTTGTTGCGATGAGATGGTTCGACGGCCTGAAAGCAAACTCTATAAACTCCTTCAAGGAGCTTACCCAGGCGTTTTGCTCCCGCTTTGTCACCTACAACAGGGTCTCTCAGTCCTTGGCCTCCCTACTATCCCAAAGCATGCGAGAGGGAGAGACACTGAAGGCATACTCAGACAGGTACTAAGAGATGTTCAACGAGATAGACGGTGACTTTGATGATGTGGCCATCAGCACCTTCAAGCTCGGCCTCCCTACTGATCACAGTCTGAGGAAATCCTTAACTAGCAAGCCAGTAACTAGCGTATGCCAGCTCATGGACCGAATTGACAAGTATAAGAGGGTCGAGGAAGACCAGCAGCAAGGGAAAGGAAAGGAGAAGGTTATCCCTCAAAAGAGGAGGGATTTCAGGTCGGACTGACACAACAATGACCGACCATGGAGAGACTTCATCGGACGGTCGGGGTCAGCTCATCCGCAAGCAGTCAACGCCGTGTTCCGAGAGCCGGTATAGCAGGTCTTGGAAAAAATCAAGAACGAGTCATTCTTTAAATGGCCAGACAAAATGGTGGGAAACCCGGCAAAACGCAACCACAACCTCTACTGCCAGTACCATCAAGACCACGGGCATAACACAGAGGATTGTAGGAGTCTGTGGGACCACCTGGATCAGCTTGTTCGCGAGGGAAAGCTGAAGCAACTCTTGCATCACTCTAGTGGCCGGGAGGGCTAGACGCGCTCAGGATCTCGGAGAGATGAATCCTCGAGACCCCCCCTAAGAACAATAAATGTCATCTTCGCTACCCCAGGGAGAATTGGATCCTGCCGTTCCAAAGTAATGTCTGTAGCTCGGCTGAGCGCCGAGGATAAGAAGCAAAAAGCAAAGAGGGTATGATGTGAAGAGGGTAATGGTGGGCTTCTGTAGCTCGATTTTGGGCTTCTTGGACGAGGATAAGATCGGAACCATCCAACCCCATAACGATGCTTTGGTGGTCACCCTCAGGATCGGAGGGTATGATGTGAAAAGGGTAATGGTGGACTAGGGCAGTGGAGCCAAGATAATGTACCCCGACCTATATCGGGGGTTGAACTTGAAACCGGAAGACTTGACACCCTACAGCTCGCCCTTAGTGAGCTTTGATGGGAAGGTCATCATCCCAAAGGGGCAGATCAGGCTGCCCACACAGACCGACTCAGAAGTGGTGGAGGTGGACTTCATTGTGGTGGACGCGTATTCTCCATACATGGCCATTGTTGGAAGACCCTGGCTTCATACCTTAGGAGCTATCTCTTCTACCCTCCACCAGAAAGTGAAATACCCATCTGAGGGACGGATTGAAGAGATCATAGGGAGCCAGTCTGCAGCTAGGCAATGCTTGGTTGCCATCATCAGGCGCCAGGCCGAAGCCAAGCCCTCGACCCCCACTAAAGAGGGCTTATAGCAATTAACGGGCACAACATCGTCCGCTGACGGGTCGACCGAGGAGGTAAAGTGTGAGAATCTGGTGAAAGTCGTTATAGGGGACAACCTAGAGAAATTCTTTCAAATAGGGGCTCAGGTACCACACCAGAGAAGGAAGAGCTGTTGAAATTTCTTAGAATAAATGTCGACGTATTCGCTTGGGATGCCTACGAGGCCCCAGGGGTAGACCCAAGCTTCATTTGTCATCATCTAAACATTAATCCCTCCGCCACTCCCAAAAAGCAGCCTCCTCAGCATTCATCCAAAGACCACTCTGATGCTGTCAGAGAGAAGGTGAAAAAGCTCAAGCACGCAGGCGCCATTAAAGAGGTGTTCTACCCCGAATAGCTAGACAATACGGTCGTGGTAAAGAAGAAGAGCGGGAAATGGTGAGTATGTGTGGACTTCACTGACCTAAACAGGGCTTGCCCCAAGGATCCATTCCCTATGCCCAAAATAGACCAGTTGGTGGACGCAACTGTGGGCCATCCTCAGATGAGCTTCCTCGATACCTTTCAAGGATACCACCAAATACCACTCACCTTAGAAGACCAAGAAAAAACTGCTTTCGTCACTCCCACTGGAAACTACCACTAAAAGGTGATGTTGTTTGGTCTAAAAAACGCGAGGGTTACCTATCAAAGGATGATGACCAAAATGTTCGAACCATAGATGGGGAAGAGCATCGAAGTCTATATAGACGACATGGTGGTCAAAAGCAAGATAGTGTCCGAACACTTGAAAGACCTCGAAAGCATTTTTGAAGTTCTGAGAAAATACAGGCTACGCCTTAACGCTTCCAAGTGTTCCTTTGGAGTGGGATCAGGCAAATTTGTGGGCTACATGGTAACTCATAGAGGAATTGAAGTCAACCCGGACCAAATCAAAGCAATCAATAACTTGCAACCCCCTCGGAATCCCAAAGAAGTCCAGAAACTAACCGGAATGACTGTAGCCCTGAACTGGTTTATCTCGCGGTCAGCCGAAAGATGCTGACCCTTCTTTCAATTGCTGAATAAGTGGAAGGGATTTGAATGGACCGAAGAGTGTGCCTCGGCCTTCCAGCAGCTTAAGGATTACCTTTCTCGGCCTCCCATAATGTCCAGACCCGAGGAGGATGAGGTCCTATTCGCCTATATCGCCATAGCCTCTCATGCTATCAACTTGGTTCTAATACGAGTCGATGGTGGCACACAGAAGCCTGTTTAGTACGTGAGCAGGTCACTACATGAAGTTGAGACCCGTTACCTACCATTGGAGAAGGCTGTCCTGGCAGTGGTACACGCCACGCGTAAGCTCCCCCATTACTTTCAGGAGCACACGGTGGTTGTCCTGACTCAGCTTCCTCTCAGAGCCCTACTCCGAAGTGCTGGTTACACTGGGAAGATCGCCAAATGGGCCACAATCCTAGGGGCTTTTGACATCAAATACATGCCCCGCACCTCCATCAAGGGGCAAGTCTTGGCAGATCTAGTGGCCAAGTTCGCTGAATCCCCATCAGAGAGAAAAACAGAGGCACAGCACATGGATGGAAAATCAGTTGGCATGATCACCCAGCAGGGCCCCCTATCATGGAAAGTTCACGTCGACGGCACAGCAAACCAAAAGGGATCCAGAGTGGGGCTAGTGCTAATATCCCCCCAAGGGCTTATTATTGATAAATCACTCAGATTGGGGTTCTCAACCACCAACAACGAAGCCGAATATGAGGCTCTGCTGGAGGGAATGACCATGGTTAGGAAAATGGGCGGAAAGGCAATAGAGGTGCTCTCTGACTCGAGATTGGTCGTCGACCAAGTCAAAGGAGAGTTTGAGGTGAAGGGTGAAAGAATGCAGGGGTACTTGGGTCAGGTTAGACGCATACAGTCAGAATTCAAGTCCTTCAGCCTGATACACATCCCCAGAAGCGGAAACGCCCATGCAGATTCCCTGGCCACATTCGCAACATCCTTAGGACAGAGTTTACCTCGGGTCATCATCGTGGAGGACCTACGTAAACCCACTGGGATGAACGAAGGGGCGGTTCGTGTTCATCAAGCCAAGGTGGGACCTAGTTGGATGGACTCCATAGCACTATTCCTAAAGGAAGACACCCTCCCCAAGGAAAAATCGGAAGCAAAGAAAATACGCAGGAAGGCTCCTCGGTTCTTGCTATCCGAAAACCAGAAATTGTACAAGCGCTCCTATTTTGGGCCATACCTGCTATGCGTGCACCCTGAGGCAACAAAATTTCTCCTGGAAGAGTTACATGAAGGGATTTGCGGGAGCCACATCGAGGGCAGGTCCTTGGCGCACAGGGCCCTCACCCAAGGCTATTGGTGGCTCAGTATGCAAAAGGAAGTACAAGAATACGTAAAGAAGTGCGACCAATGCCAGAGATTCACGCCCAACATACACTAGCCAGGGGGAGTCCTTAACCCGGTATCGAGCCCTTGGCCTTTGGCCCAATGGGGCTTAAACATTGTGGGCCCTTTCCATAAAGCAACTGGGAACAAAAGATACCTACTAGTCGGCACAGACTATTTCACTAAATGGGTTGAAGTCGAGCCTCTGGCAAACATTAGGGACATAGATGCTAAGAAATTTGTATGGAAGAACATTGTCACCCGATTCGGAGTCCCTCGCACCCTCATCTCGGACAACAGTCTTCAATTTGACAGCAAATCCTTCAGAAGATACTGTTGTGACTTGGGAATTACAAATAGATATTCTACCCTAGCCTACCCTCAAAGGAATGGGCAAGCCGAGGCCGTCAACAAAGTTATTGTTAATGGGCTCAAGAAGAGGCTAGACGACGCTAAGGGAAAGTGGGTAGAAGAGCTACCGCATGTCCTCTGGACATATCAGACCACACCTCGCAAGTCAACCGGAGAGACCCCCTTTTCAATGACCTACGGGGTTGAAGCTGTTATACCTTTGGAAACTGGCTTCCCCACATTGAGGACCACTTCATTTAATCCGACCACTGACGATGAGCTATTGGAAAAAAGCCTAGACCTGATCGAGGAAGAAAGGGAAAATGCAATGGTTCAATTGGCATACTACCAGCACAAGCTCAAGCAGGCATATGACGCTAACGTGAAGCTTAGACCGTTAGCGCCCGATGATCTGGTGTTGAGAAAGGTCTTAGGTACTACGAAGAACCCGACGTGGGGAAAGCTAGAGCCTAATTGGGAGGGACCATACCGCATCACCTCAGTGGCTGATATAGGTGCGTATTTTCTGGAAGATTTAGACAAACATGTAATACCACGTCCGTGAAATGTAAACAACCTGAAAATGTATTATTACTAGTTAATGAAAGTTTCCTTTGACTAAAGTGCTCATTTGTTGTGTAAAGGCATTGCATTTCCAGCTTTTCCTTCATGAGTGTTTAAACTAAAACTCTATCAGGCCTGTAGTCCTCAGACCAGCTAATGTGGGAAGGTTAACACTCAGTCACAATTTTTATAAGTGTTTAAACTAAAACTCTATCAGGCCTGTAGTCCTCGGACCAGCTGATGTGGGAAGGTTAATACTCAGTTACAATTTTTATAAGTGTTTAAACTAAAACTCTATTAGGCCTGTAGTCCTCAGACCAGCTAATGTGGGAAGGTTAACACTCAGTCACAATTTTTATAAGTGTTTAAACTAAAACTCTATCAGGCCTGTAATTCTCGGACCAGCTGATGTGGGAAGGTTAATATTCAGTCACAATTTTTATAAGTGTTTAAACTAAAACTCTATCAAGCCTGTAGTCCTCGGACCAGCTGATGTGGGAAGGTTAACACTCAGTCATAATTTTTATAAGTGTTTAAACTAAAACTCTATCAGGCTTGTAGTCCTCGGACCAGCTGATGTGGGAAGGTTAACACTCAGTCACAATTTTTATAAGTGTTTGAACTAAAACTATGTCAGGCCTGTAGTCCTCGGACCAGTTGATGTGGGTAGGTTGACACTCACTTACAATTTTTTATAAGCGTTTAAACTTAAACATGATCAAACTTGCAGTCCTCGAACCAGCTGATGTGGAAAGGTTAGCACTCTTACAGGTTTCTACAAGTACACAAACTGGGAAAGGTGAACAATCCATGATATTTATTTATTTCTCACTAAGAGCCAAAACAGTTCAAAAAGTGATAACACCGGGCAGGTTAAAATTCTCGTGGCTAAGTGATAACTAGGACCTTAGCCATTTACTGTAAGTGTTTGCTAAACTGGAAATGATCACAAAAGCAATTTCGTTTTGAGGTAGTAATGAGCCCAAGGGCAAGAAAAGAAAAGACGCAATCAATTGAAAAGGGAAGTCCGTTTCATTAAACAAAAGTAGTTTAGTTACATGTGGTGGCAGTAGCCACAAACAAAAATAGAAACAGTACATCAAAAAATTTTGAGAAGGGACCCTAGTGGCTAAGTCTTGGCCTTGGGAGCAGGAGGGTCACCAGCCTGGCCCGGCTGGGAGATGGCAGCGTCCTTAGCTTTACCCTTTGTTTCGGTGGGGGGCTTCTTCTATTCCTGGCCCTTACTCTTATCCTGGGCCCTCTCAGCCCCCGGCCCTAATTACCAGCCTGACCAGAGCCCTTGGGAGCCTCGGGGAGAGCAAGAGTTGCTTGGCTGGTCAAGGGCTGCTTGGATGCCCCTGGAGCTTGTTCAGGATGGAAGGAGTCAAAACCTGGGAGTTCGCGAATTTCAGGATGATAATATACACTCCTAGGTTTCCTCAAATCAGAGTTTGTTGGGACTCCTGCAGCATCAAGGGCCTTGCCCCATGACACACTGCAATAGTCTTGACATACTTCTGAAATCTCCTCGGCCAACCTGATCTGTGTTTCCTCCATGCCGAGCAAGTAAAATGCCTTCTTCTCAGCCTCTGCCGCCTCCTTAGCCAATTGGGCTGCCTCCCTGGCCTTCTGAAGCTCGGCTTTTAGTTCGAGGACCAACTACTTCTTAGTGGCCAAGTTCGTCTCAGTCACGAACAGCTTTTGGCGTTGGTCCTCGGCTTGTCGTTCCGCCGTCTTCAGACCTGCCTCAGCGTTATCCTTGGCACGGACTGCCTCCTTCAGCCCCTCTGACAACTTAGCCAGGTCCACCCTGAGGGCCCCCGCCTCTTTCTCGACCTCGGTGCGGGAACAGGCCTCTGCCACGGTTTCATTGCGGGCCTCCTTGACCCATTCCTTGGCCACAAAAGCTTGTTAGGTGATCTGCATAATGGGACCAAAAGGATTTCACATTAGAACAAGGAAGAGGAGGAATGAAAATGACCAAGTATCTGGACGGAACACTTACCATGGCAAGATCCCTTTTAAGGGATAAGAAAAGTTCAGGCTGCTTGAATCGCTTGTAAGCGTCCATATCTCTGGGCAAAAGAAGCAGCTGCTCTAGGGCTTCAGCCACGTGGCCCGCGTGCCCCCCTTGATAACTTCGGACTGAAGAGTCCCAGGGGATAGGGGCCCCATCCACCTCCAACCTAGGGGACCAAGTGTGTGGTGGTCGGCACACTTCTACTCCTAGAGAATCCTCTCGGCTCTCGACCGAGGTAGACCTCTTATCCCGGTGGTTCTTTGCCACCTTCTGCTGCTTCGTCCCCTTTTGAGGACCCAACTCGCCTTCCTCGAGTACCTCGGTCGGCCTCTTCTTCGTCAGGCCGACAATGGGCTTCAATCCAAGGTCAGCCAGGACCTGAGGAGAAGGGGGTGGGAGCTTGGGCAGAACTTGAGACTTGGGGGCATCCTTGGACGAGCCTCCCTGGCCTCTTGCAGCAAGAAGACCCCTTAAGTTTTTCTTGGGGTTAAGGTCCATGTTTCCTTCTTCCTCCTCGGAACTAGGGTCAACCCTTGCAATGACCAACTGAGGAGTTTAGGCAGCAGAGTGCCTATCTAGTTCCTCTTCGGAACTATCAAGCTGAATGGTAGGATTTGCGAATCCTCCCTCATCCTCCTCGAAGCGAAACTGGTCGATCTCAGCATCGAGGGACGAGCGCACAGAGGCTACCTCTTGAATGGGGCGCGGTCTGGGCGGCGGAACAGGCGAGAGGTCCCTCGATGCCAAGAACCCCGACTTTGAGACGTCTATTCGGGCTAGGCGAAAGCTTCCAGCCCTTATTGCCTGGCCGGCGTCCTGGAAATTGCGCGTCAGGGGGGGGTGTAGTCCAAGATGAGGTGTGCGGCGCGCAATTGCCCGTCCTCACTCACGAACACTTCCGACCTAAGGATGTAATTAAGAGCCTGAACGTTGGTCAGGCTAAGTTTCGGAGTGACGTGATTCTTATCTGCAAAAACAACCGAGAAGAAAATCGAAGTCAGAACAACAAAGGTTGTCACAAATGGTAATAACAATAACAAAGGCAGTTGGGCTAAGTCCCTTGCCCAAAGAAACTAATCCTATGGTACCCCACCTGGTTCTCTTGCCTGAGTTGGGCAAGGAAGACCGTCGTGCCACTCCCTGGAGATGATCAGGTAATCATCTTTCAAGCCCTTGTTGGACTTAGGAAGACAGGATATCAACCTAATGGCCTCGAACCGAGATCTAAGGTAGTAGCCCACGGTTGCAAGGAAATGGCACTCGTACATATGAACGACGTCGTGCCATGTTAGCCCCAAATTCATCTGAGCGTTCAGGGCATCTACACACCCTAAGACTTTAAACGTGTTTGGAGCACACTGGTGAGGGCATATCCTATGGTTGCGTAGGTAATCCCTGGTTACCTCACCCATGGGAAGCGTCATCCCTCCCTCTATAAAAGTGATCATCAGAATGACAACTTGGCCCACTTCTCTATCAATAAGCACCCCTTCCGGAGGACAGTACTCTAAGCCCACCCCATGTGGGATACGATACTTAGCCCTGAAACCCTCCATGCCAGACGAAGAATCCACTAAATGTTTAAACCTACCCATCTATGCGAATATGGACGACAAGGAAAAGATTTTCAGAAAAAAGAAGAAGGCTGAGAATTTCAGCCGAGGGGAAATTAAAGGTCTGGGCAGACGAATACTTACGAAAACGGTGTACTGAAGCCTGAACCTTTAAGAGAAATTCTTGTAAGGTTTCTTAAGGGGAAGACTTAAGGGAGATTAGTGACTAAGAGAGTTTAGTGAGTTTAGGCGCTTGAAATCTCTGGAGAGCTTGAAGGTGTAAGATGGAAGAAAGGAGTTAGCCAGATGGTTTATATAGGGGGCGGGGTTAAATGGGGGTTACACTTTTCGAAACCCAAGAATGAATGCCATCCATTGGATTTGCGCTTCACCGTTGGATGCGAGGAACATCAAGCCGCTTGGAGCCATTAATGGCGCCTCGGGAGACGCGAAGCAACAGTGGCCATCATGAGGCGCAAAAAACGGCGTTCCCACACGTGTGAACCAGGAGAGTAAATGACTTTACCTTTTAAGAATCAAAACCCCACCTTTTCTCCTTGGATAAGAGGGAAAAACCGGAGTTTTAAGGGGCTATTGTGGGAACAGTAGCCCAAATTCGTGTGTTGGGCCTTAAGCCTAATCCGAGGAGGTCGGCCTGTCCGAGGAAGGCAGATACTCATAAGGAAATCTAGTACAAAGCCAAGCAGAGAAGTAAGGAAGTAAATGGCGGTCCGAGGAGGGATTGCTCCTCGGACATGGTAGAGGCAGCCTAGACACGTACTCCATGGAAATACGGGACCTCCAAGGAAGCACCGGTGTTAGAAGCATGCCACATTAGCCCATGAAAAGGGAGGAGACACAAAAACGTCTAATGGAAAGGCTGTCACCTCCGCATTAAATGCATTGCAGCTGCTTTTCTAACCGCATATATGTAGAGAAGACCCCTGAACAGTATCTCTTTGGCCACTGCAACTCACAAAAGACCAGAAGGGGTGTCTGATGGGACAGACACTCAAATGGAGGTCCGAATGGCTAACAAGTGTAAGGCCAGGATCACCAAAAGGGACCTATATAATGAGAAAGACCCTCCATGGGCAAGGGATCAAAGAAAAAGAGAAAAAAAACACTGTATTGAGAGGAACAACACTTGTAATTCATTCTCCCAGTCTATAAGAATTTTGGTCTCCTCGGACAATATAATAAACTGAACTTTGTATACACTTTTCTTGTGTGACCACCCTAAAAATCCATCATAGCCGTTATAACACTAACTAGAACCCAACTCTTTGACCCACTCTCTACAAATTCATTGTATTGGGCTCATTAACCCACAATCCCATACTCATTGGGCTTGGGCTGTCCAGACTGGGTCCATACAAAACCAATCTAAAATATTTTAATACAAAATATGCGTTAGATTTTCCTATGATAATCTTTTTCTTTTTTGTCTAATTCTTTCTTCTTCTTCTTTTCCCAGTAAGACCAGACTCTTATCTCCATTTAAATGCAGAAGACCAAAGAGAGAGAAACTAACTAGTTGATGTTTTAAACTACCATAGTGAAGGGACACCAACATCGTCAAAATCACTAATCATGTCACCAAGAAGAGAAAGAATGTCCTTAATCGAAATAAACATTAATTTCCCCATCAAAATTACTTTGATATTGCACCAAACAATTAACTACTCCAGCATCACTCTTCTTCCGTGGAATCATAGACAGCACAACCAACAAACAACCAATGCCATCAACATTCTTTTATTTCATTTAGTCATAAAACCATTATACTAGTTTTGCAAGCCTCACAAATTTATACCTTATTATAATTTATTTTATTTTTAAATTTTTTTAATTAGACTACAATATTAGATACACTCACATTTTAAGATTAGGATTTAAAACCTTACAACCTAGAAAACAAACGTGAAAGTTTGAAACCAAAAACTCAAAAACCCCTATCCCAAAGAAAAAAACTCAAAAACTGTTCCCATAAAAAATATATATATATATATATATATATATAATATATAAAAAAAAAAAAAGCAAAACCATACAACCCAACAAAAATTAACACATAAATTTTTTGACAATATTATTTGAACTCTCAAACCTCTGTGACTCTCTTCCGCTATTCCAAGGGTCTCATGGCTGCCAACACTACATCAGCGTGGAAAAAGAACAGGGTTGATATATTGGTTTGTACCTTTTGTTTGCAATAATTTTTTTTTTTTTTTGGGTGAAAAGATGATTAAATTAACAACTAAGAAAGGACAATAGGTTCAGGATACATCCTGTTAAAATGCATCCCATTGAGGTCATCCTCATAAACATCAATAATGTCCACAGGCGAACTAACAAAAGAAGAAAATTCAGCATCTTGAGTGAAGCTCATTCTAGCAAGACTATCAGCACATCTATTCACTTCTCTAAAGCAATGCTTGATCCGAATCTATTGGAAGCGGGAAACCAACAGCCTGCAATCATCCAGAATAGGGGAGATGACATTATTAACATATAAAGGATTGCCTAAAACTTCCACAATAGCTTTAGCATCTAGTTCAATCACAAGGCAGGATGTATTAAGGTTGCAGCATAACAACAGCCCCTCCCTAAGCCCCCACAATTCTGCCTCAAAACGGTTAGTAAGCCCAATCCGTTTGCTAAAACCATTAACCCACCAGCCCCTCTCATCTCTAACAATGCCTCCACAACCAGCAAGCCCAATATCACCATTGAAAGCTCCATCCGTGTTGAGTTTCTTCCAACGTTCTTTTATTTAATTTAGTCATAAAACCATTATATTAGCTTTGCAAGCCTCACAAATTTATACCTTATTATAATTTTTTTAATTAAGGGTCCGTTTGTTTTGGCTTCAAACGGTTTCCGGAAATTATTTTCCGGAAAATTTGGTGTTTGGCTGTTCCGGAAAATTTGGTCAAACTGAAAACCATTTCCGGTTGACCGAAAATAAGGCCAAAAACGGGTGAAATTGATTTCCGGCCTTATTTTCACTTCAAATCAAATTTTCCGGAAAAAGAGAAAGGAGCACACAGAGAGAGCTTCGACCCAGAGAGAGCACGAACCGGCGCTCCAAGCCCAGAGCCCATCGCCGGCGACCTTCGAACCACGAACCCACCAGTCGCACCGCGTCGGCGAGACCCACGAGTCGCGCCATCGCACCTCGTCGTCACGCCTCCTCGATCGCGCCATCGCACATCGTCGACCAGTCGATCGCGCCATCGCCTCCTCGATCGCATCGCGCCATCGCCTCCTCGATCGCATCGCGCCATCGCACGTCGTCGACCAGTCGATCGCGCCATCGCCTCCTCGATCGCGCCATCGCACGTCGTCGTCTCCTCGATCGCGCCATCGCCTCCAAGCCCAGAGCCCATCACGATCGCGCCATCACACCCATCGCCTCCACGCTCTCTCTTCCTCGATCTCTCAGATTTTTTCTTTTTTTTTTACTTGATTGTTGTTGTTGTTGTTTTTTTAATTTGATTATTGTTGTTGTTGTTTTTTTTTAATGAACTGGTTGTTGTTGTTGTTGTTGTTGTTGTTGCTGCCGGAGTTTGGTTGTGTTGTTGCCGGAATTTGCTGCCGGAAAATAGCATTTTCCTAATAGAACCAAACGCATAAAAATATTTTCCACAACAATTTTCATAATTCAACCAAACACTTAAAAATATTTTCCTTTTCCGGAAAATAACATTTCCGGAAAATATGTATTTTACGGAAAACGTTTTACACGAAACAAACACAGCCTAAACTGCAATATTAGATACACTCACGTTTTAGGATTAGGATTTAAAACCTTACAACCTTGAAAACAAACGTGAAAGTGTGAAATTAAAAACTCAAAGACCCCTATCCCAAAGAAAAAAACTCAAAAACCGTTCCCATAAAAAAAAAAAAATTTAAAAAAATCAAAACCGTACAACCCAACAAAAAGTAAAACAAAATTTTTTTTACAATATTATTTGAACTCTCAAACCTCTGTGACTCTCTTCCGCTATTTCAAGGGTCTCATGGCTGCCAACAATACTACTTCATCAGCGTGGAAGAAGAACAGGGTTGATATATTGGTTTGTACCTTTTGTTTGCAATAATTTCAAACATTAGATTTTTTTTTTTTTCTTTTGGGGGTTAGGGGTTGGTGTTTTATTTTTTAAATCACTATTAGAATCATCTTTTTTAAGAAAATCTCGAACAAAAACCTTGAAATACTTACTCTCAATTCCAAAAGGAATGGAGATCCTAGTCAGACTCTATGTATGTATAAACTATTCCCAGCTCCCAACCCAAACCCTTACGTACCATCTTCAATCAAAAACAAAAGAAAAGCTATCTGCTACTGCTATGGCCGAGGGAAGTTTGTCTATGTCAAGGCTATTGAGGCAATATGAAGATAGACCTTTCATCGTTTTCAGTGGTTTCAACTGGTTCAAACCACCTTTGGTGACGGATAATGGAGTCATCAAAACACAGATAGAATGCTATTCCATTTAAGTCCCATACACAGACGCAGAGCAAAAGCAAAAGCTCAATCCCTTTTCGGTAACAGCGGTTGAGAGATTACTTTGCAGTTTTAGACTCATCTATCTATTGTATTAGCCATTACTCTACCCTTTGTACGATCAAGTTTGGAAGTTAGACCACCGGTTGTATTGATGGTTGGCAACTTAGTCCTTCATCATCAATTGGTAGTAGAGTAGAGTGCTCCCTCAAAAGATCATCTTGGATGGAAAGTTGTATTTTTATGAACTTTGTAGCAGTAACATCTAATTCCAATGCAGAAAAACTTATGCCCACAATTTAGATAGAAATACTATTTTTAAATCTATTACAAATGAAAAACAGAGCAACAAACAATTTGTCTTAATTGTACAAAAGTAAATTGTGTTCATCCTTAAATTAAGATAATCCTTGGTCATATCAGTAGTTATATTTCTGCTAGCAAGAAGAGTTCCTAGAGGCAAAGCTCTAAAAAGAAGCTGCCACAAGAAAACCATGAGTGTAAAGGTAGCTAAAGAGACCAAGGAAGTTTCCAATTAATTTTTATGAAGTCGCCCTGCTGTGGCCATCACCACTGCTGCCCAGCCCACTGCTGCTACTGCCTAGGCCACCACCACTGCCCAAAGCACCGCCACCGCCTAGTTCATCCATGGAGCAAACATTGGAGTTCTTCTCCTCCTCCTCCTCTCTCTCTCACTCTTTCTATCTGTGTAAACATTTTGAGTAATGAATGAGCATGAGAAAAATAAGGTACCATTAAATAGGTCAGTTGACGTGGCCATTAACAAATTTTTACTGATGACATGGCTAGTGGTGTATTTTTCAACTATTAGATCTCTTATAAATCAATAGTAAAACAAAGCTGTACCTGTTAATAATAAAAGTGCATCTTAGTTTTGTGGTTTTCATGTTTATCTCAGCACACAAGACATTTCTTTGTGTTTGATATTTCCTCTCAATGAAGTTTTATTATTTATCAAAAACAATAATAATACAGAAACTTTTCCTATCCTAAAATCACAAATGCATATGACAAATACTTCAAATCTGTCCTACTTCATTGCAACAGTAACACCTACTAATGAGATTAACGCAATTTTTTGTTTCTTCCACTGTTAACTACGATCAATCAGGATTCCACTGTTTTAAACTTCAAAAAGGAAGCATAATTTCAATTACTGCTAGTTGTTGGACTTGAGAACATTTGACAACAATATTCTATCAGAAATAGCTACGGCACTAAACATTACTATGCAGACCAATTAGGCTAATGGGTTTTTGAATGGTCAATGGTGAAAGTACTAAAGAACAAAATTGTTTAGCTATCTGAAATCCCCATTTTGAGCACATTTCGGAGTTCCTAACTACAATGGTATACTCTTAAATACATCTCGTTGCTACTTGTAACATTGATAACACCTACAATGTGCACAGAATTGATGGATATTCTCAGCAATAATAACAAAATCTATACAAAATAAAGTAGACAGTACTCAATTAAAATTTTCCCAAACCTCAATACACATCGTTACCCACAATTACTTTCACCAAACACAGACACAAACAGCTAAACAATCCTCCTGCCGGTAGACTGTACAAAAACGCATCAAAACTATTAATATTTGCAACCTCCACATTCTCTCTAGTCCCTATTGATGTTAATTCAATTAATTGACAGTGTATAAACTAATATTAACACTGGGTTAATAGTCATTTTCCTTCCATTTTACAGCAACCAGACTGACGCTAAAAAAAAGAACCAAACAAAATGAGACACAAAGCAAAGACAATATTGAACAAAATCAAGTAAACAAAAAAGTTAATCATTATTAAACTTTGTGTCCAAAATCCTAACTAATGACAAAAAAGCGCAGGTGATAATTTAAACTCCTAAATTGACTTAAGTTAGAATTATTAGAACAGGGCCAAGGATTAGCAAAAGGCAACCCTAAGCCTAGCATTCTCTGCTCAAGCTGTAAATTTGCTTATAAGAAATGCACACTGAAAAGAGAAAAACAAAATCAATAAGATTGACCTCAATTTAACATTTCCAACTGTCATTCCTCAAATGCAATTTAGCTAACTTCACCCATTCATATTGAGATATTTCTTAAACTCAAGGATGGAAACAATTACAACCTTAGTTTCAGCATCAAAAATACTAGCTAAAGTTACTTACAAATTTAGCTATTCTAGATAAAGTTAATTTTCACAATGATGGTGGCAAAACTGAGAGTGATATAATAGCTAAAGTTAATTTTCACATTTACTTACCCCCATCAAGTAAAACCAAGCTCTCCATTGAATTAGCCGAGAAAGCCACCCAGTTAGCATCTTCAATTGCAAGAATGTTCTGATTTTGACACTCAGGGTCAATTGAAACCAGCCCTGTGGCATTCTTAATGAGAAGTTCACCATTGTTAGTGCAGCCAAAGAAATGATCACTCAGAACCCATTCCATTGGTATCACAAATTTTCTAGTCCAAGATTTGGCCACACCACACTCCTCCATAACCCATACGTGGCATAAGACACTCCCACGACGCCCATTGCCAAGATTATGAGCAAAAACGAAATTAGCCAGCAATCCCTTATACACTGCAAGATTAGTGAAATTTATAGTCTCTCCATCTACGTGATTACGAGGCATAATTATCTTATGGAAGCTCTCATCGCTAATGTCAAAGGACAAACTGAATAAATAGCTGGTGGTACATGCTAAAGCATGCAGAGCTCCATTATAAAATGTAAAGGGATCCCAAACACAACAAATAGTCCGAAGTTTGGGTTCAGTCACTTCACACCTTCTTAAGGACTCCATTGATATTACAACCTTCCTCCACGAATCCGAGCTTAACGTGTAAATCTCTGCTTCAGCTTCTGATTCATTGAACATTGCATTACACACAATTCTCAGAATCTTGAAGTCGTTGTTCAGAGAATCATAAGCAAATCCAATAGCGGCACTTTCATTATGCTTGCGATTAAAGCGAGTAGCTACAAGTTTCTTGAACATTCTAATACTTGGGTTCCACAAATAAATAATGTGACAAAGTTCTTTCTCACGACTAGCTAGGCAGAACAAGCCATTACAGAAACCAACAATCATGTACTTGCCAAAAAAAGAGGGGATTTCAAACCTAGAAACCTGGGTCAGTGTGCGGTCGTTGTTGCGAGCAACCGTACACAATTCTTTGGAAGATGATGAACTATCCTTATCCTCTGTAGTATATAGCAAATACCCACTGTGAGTGTTTGTGGACATTGATGATTGGTTGAGGTTGAGATTGAAGTGTTTGTTGATGAAAGTGGGGTCAGTGATGATGGAGTTCCAAGATTTCGAAACGCGCCTGAAACGGGTTAAGGATTTCACTGGTAGCCGAGCCAGGATGTCTTCTACGACGTCGTCTGGAACACGCCCACGCATTGTTGTTTTAGTTTGTGTTTTGACTTTTGAGTGAAAAAAAGTAAAATGAAGGAAGGAGATGGAGGACTGTTTATATCGGCCATAAAACTCAAACGGAGGAGAACAGTGAGGGAAAAAAATATGGAGACATCTATGGGGCCTAAGCCTCAGAATAACCACTAAGCCCAATAAGGCTTTATTTACCCGAACTGAATCACTCTTAACCCCATTTTTCCTCTCAAAATACCGAAGTTTGTTTGATGTGCATTAATAATTGCCTATTTGTTGAAAATAGGGTAATAATAATTAAGAGGAGGGGTGGGAAGATAATCTTTTTGTGAGTGGAGCTTGCCAAACCCGCTTGGTAATACAAATTTCATACTTGTCAAACGATGTGTTTGACTTCACTTGTGGAGTTCTATTATTGAATTGTCATGTTGGTTCTAATTTCAATGTAAAATTTTAAGTTCCCTCTTCTGTGTCAAGGAATCGAAAAATCAATTGAGAAACATAGGGGGCTGAACATGTGGCTATAGTTGAAACTCACATATTCCATGAGATTAATCCCAAGGGGCTCCGAAGAATCTTGCATTTAAGGAAGGTATAACAGGTTGCTTTTCCCTTAGAAATCATAGAGTTTCCAACATAGCTCATGAACCACCAATTTCTACATCAGAATGACTAATTTCTTGGGCCTAATTTTAAAGTTGATCTTTACACAATTTTAAAGAAATCAGAATGATTGATTTCTTTGGCCTAATTTTAAAGTTGATCTTTACACAACAAGTGGCAAGAGCCCAGACCCCTGTAGCTTCTTTCTGTGGGAGCTAGATCTTGAAGTACATAGTCCTATCCATTAGTCAGTTAATAGTTTCTATAATTTCCTAAAAATGAGTAATAATGATCTGAAATGTAGACTTCTAAAAATTTGCATTGAGGCTTGTGTGGACGAGGATCCCTAATTCCCTTTAAATGGACTATCAAGATCACTTCTGAGGATACACCTCGGACCTCGGGGACAAGCATTGGTTAACCATGGGACAAGCACCAACTAACCTTAGGGATGAGAAGTAACCATGAGAAGCGCATGAAGTTAAAACAACACAGTGGGAAGAAAGCAGACTTGGCATAGGTTCCGAGCAGGATGAAGGGAGAAGGGTGTAGAAGCTATCCTCTGATGTAGAACATAATTTACTATTTAATTATTGTAATTTATTATTTTTGGTATTTTTATGTAAAAAAACGTTATTTTAGGTTTAGGTGATTTATTTCCTTGTTTTTAGGTGCATTTAATGCTTTTTAGGTCAAATTTGATTCCTGTTATGGTTAGGTATCAATTAGGAGTTATTTTAGATTATATTTTCTTGTCTGTCAAGTTTTAAGGAGCCCTTAAATAGGCCCCTAAGTCTGTAAACGTTTTTCATAGTTTATTATCAATAAAAATTCAGACTTGTGTCTTTTGTGTTCTCTGGTGGATTCCAGACCTATCACCTTGTGGATTCAAGGAACCCCTCGTGGATTCGAGGTTTACTACCAGAAACTAACAGTTTAGTTTCTGTTCCATCAAGAGAGCATCGTGTGTGCTTCTCTTCGGGCTTCCGCGACATCAGTTGGTATCAGAGCCTTGACTTACCCTGGTCTGATTGCTAACCGGCGAGACGGTAACCACCACCACAACAACGACGAATAACTTAGCGAGTATTACGTGACGTACAACAAGCACTCACAAATATCTATGCTAGGATGGCGCCGTTGAAGAATGGAAACAATAGGGATAACTGCAGCGGAGACATAACTCACGGGCAACCTATTGGTAAGCAAATTTCATATAGACCTTATAAGAGAATTGCAAGTTTTAATGGTTATTTTTTAAAAGAAGATTTTCTTGATTGGTTACTTGATCTAGAGGATTTATTTGACTATGAGAATATTTGTTATGAGAGAAAAGTTAGACTTGCTTTTTATAAACTTCGTAAGTATGCCTTATGTTGGTGGGAACGAGTACAATTTGATAGAATCCGACAAGGTAAAGACAAAATTCGATCATGGTCAAGGATGAAAAAGATGCTTGCTATCAAATTTTATCCTTTGGATTGTGAAGAAATCTTGTCGTATACAATACAAGATTATTATTGGCCAAGAAGTTCATACTTGAATTATTTTGAAGAGCCAAATATTCCACTGTTAAAGGAAGAATTACATGTTAAAGAAAATATCGTTCTTGAAGAATATGGAGAAGTCAAAGAAGAAAATATAGAGATTTCTGAGGAAATTAATGAATGCCTTGTTATAGAAGAAGAACCTGAAATCAAGATTGTGGAGGAGATTAATGAAAACCCCATTATAGTGAAAGATCTTGCGGTTGAGATAGTAGAGACCATTAAAGAAGAAATTATAGAAGAAGTTGTCAACGATCTTGATGAAATCAAGTTAGATGATTGCAACATTCAAACTCCTATTATTTTATTGGGAGATACTAAAACAAAGTTTATTGATTTTATTGGGGTGGAAAGATTTGATTTGATCATTGACTCTTATTTGGTGAATATTGTCAATTACATGAAGATCAAGGGAGAAGAAGTTCAAGTTGCCCAATTAATGACTTTCAAGTTTGGCAAGAAGACAGAGAAGATGAAGTATTCAAAGTATTTGTTCTCTTGGCATGGGAGATTTCAGATTTCAAAGATGAACTCGAGGACGAGTTTATTTCAAGTAGAGGGGTCTGATGTAGGACACAATTTACTATTTAATTATTGTAATTTATTATTTTTGGTATTTTTATGTAAAAAAACGTTATTTGAGGTTTAGGTGATTTATTTCCTTGTTTTTGGGTGCATTTAATGCTTTTTAGGTCAAATTTGATTCTTGTTATGGTTAGGTATCTATTAGGAGTTATTTTAGATTATATTTTCTTGTCTGTCAAGTTTTAAGGAGCCCTTAAATAGGCCCCTAAGTCTGTAAACGTTTTTCATAGTTTATTATCAATAAAAATTCAGAATTGTGTCTTTTGTGTTCTCTGGTGGATTCCAGACCTATCACCTTGTGGATTCGAGGAACCCCTCGTGGATTCGAGGTTTACTACCAGGAACTAACAGTTTAGTTTCTGTTCCATCAAGAGAGCATCGTGTGTGCTTCTCTTCAGGCTTCCGCAACATCATCCGCATTAAATGCAAGACAACTACTCCTCTGGCCGCATTAATGAGGAAATGACCATGAATAGTGGTGGCACAGCTCAGACTGTAAGGCAGAAGCTTACTAGTATGTTCCAAATGAGACAGAAGTCCTAAAAATGCAATCTCAGCCCTCCAAGTGTAGGACTAAGATAATCTATGTGTAAATATAAAAGAAAATTCAAGATCCTTATTGGGGGGATCCGAAAAAAAAAAAGGACTTGGTAACCAAGAGCTGACATATTTGTTCACAGAAGAAAGAAACACACATATATAAAATAGACACTCCTCAGACTTGATCGAGGATCCTTTCCTCTTCATAATTTGTAGTCTTGATCATCTTATTGGCGTCTTATCTCATTGTGATTAACTTTAACTTGTTAAGTGATCAATATTCAACCCATTCTCTAACAAATCTATTGTAGTGGGTCATTCTTGGGCCACTGTTTAGGTCATTCTTGGGCCGTGGATCAATCTGTGTCCTTACAAGGCTATTTACATTTGAAAAGCCTAAAATTCTTAAAGGGGGTGCTCTAGTGCAGCTACAGCTTCAATAATTTGAAAAGCCTTCCAACTTGATCACTTGAGCACAATGATTAAAAAGTTATATTTATGTTTAATTTAATTACTTAAGATATTGTCAAATACACATTTGACTTTCCTATAGTATCATCCAATTGAATAAAAAATGAAAACAAACCATATGGCTCATTAGGGTAGTCTTAAATTTTCAAAATGTAAAGGCAAACTACCAACATCATCATCACTCATAAAACCAATCTAAAATATTTTAATACAAAATATACGAGCACTAGCATTAGAGCATCCGCATTGGGCTTGCTTTATGCCAATTTTTGGCATATAAGCCCAAAAAACGCCAGCAACGGGAAGGCCATATGCTAAAATGCTAAAAAAAATTTGAGATATAGCTACAGTACCATCTCAAATGTAAGATGGTACTGTAGCTGAATTGCATAAAAAAAAAAAAAAAAAAATTTAATACTCTCATTTCTCTCTCCTCTCTCATTTTAACCCGGTAATTTCTCTCTCCTCTCTCATTTTTTCTCTTTCTTTCTGCTCTCTCTTCTTCTTGCTCTCTGATTCTTCACTCTCTAGATCATTTGCCGGTAATATCTTCACTCTCTTTGGCAACTCTCTAGATCAGCGTTGGGTTTCTAGATCGGTGGTGGGTGGGTCTCCGCTTTTTTCCTTCTCCGGCAACTCTCTCTCTCTTTCATTTTTCCTTCTCCGCGTGGGTCAACAAAATCAACTTCCTTCAAGCTACCCAGCGGCGAATCCGCTTTCTTCGAGCTTCGGCGGTGGTGGGTCTGGTTTTTGACCGTGGGTTACTCTGTTTTTTTTTTTTTTTTTGTGGTGTTGATGGGCGGAGAGGGTGGTGGTGGTGGTGTTGACTGTTTTTTGACCATGGGTTGCAAGGTTTTTTGTTTCTGTTTTGGCTTGAATCCGCTTTCTTCGAGCTTCGGCGGTGGTGGGTCTGGTTTTTGACCATGGGTTGCTCTGTTTTTTTTTTTTTTTTTTTTTTTTGTGGTGTTGATGGGCGGAGAAGGTGGTGGTGGTGGTGTTGACTGTTTTTTGACCGTGGGTTGCAAGGTTTGCTTTTGACTGTTTGGTGTGTGAGACAAAAATATTGTGGGTTTTTTTGTTTCTGTTTTGGTTTGGGTGTTGGGGGAAATTCTTGATATAATCGAAAATCTGTGTGAATTAATGTGAGTTGATTGATTTAGATTTGAGGGAATGAACCCAATTTTTGTGAATCGTTTGTGTGTGTGTGTGTTGGCTCGATTGATTTGGAAATGGAGTCCGATTTTTTTGAATCGGTGTGGATCGTGGCGGGTCGTGGTGGGTTGTGGTGGCTCTGGGGCTGAGGATCATGGTGGATCGGCAGGTTTGGAGTTCTGGGTTAATCTATGGGTTTGATTTGGATTTTAATTTTGTTAATCTATGGGTTTCTGGGTTTCAAAGGCCATGAGTTTTGGCTGGTGTTTCTGGGGTTTCAAGAAAACAACAGTTTGGGTATGTTCTTCGTGGTAGTGGTAGCAGCAGGTGGTTGCAGAGGTTATTTGGGTAATGGGTTTTTGTTTTTATTTGGGTTTTAGGATATATTATTTTATTGTGTAAAAATATTATTTTAATAAGTAGAATGGGAAAATAGAAGTTGGGATGTTGGGTGTATTGAAAAATGGTATGGTATAAGTGATAAAGTAGCTTTTTGGAATTGTAAAATAGGATGAGATATGAGATCTGGATGCGGATGCTCTTAGGGGTGTAAACACTCCCAAATGCTATTTTAGCAACTAAAAACTCAAAAAAGTGCTCCAATCCAGAATGTAAATCCTAAAAATTTTGGAACTCGTAAACAATGGGTATCTATATTTACAACCCACTATTCATGAGTTTCTAAATCCAAATAATATTAATTTCTTCATTCTCTCTCTCTCTCTCTCTCACTTTTTCTCTGACCCTTTGCAACTCTCTTCTCTTTCAACTCTCTAAAACTCTCTGAAACTCTCTTCTTTCACAACTCTCCCTTGTGATCCTCGCGATTTTAGGTGGTGAGTTTCGGTGATGGCACAGATCATAGTTTGGGTCGGTGGTGGCTGTGGTTGGAGTTTTGGGTCAATCGGTGGCTGTGGGTGAAGTTTGGGTCGATTGTTTGGTGGGGCATTTGGGTGGTGTTTTGGTCAAATTTAGGTGGTGTTTGTTGGTTTGGTGCTTGCTGGTTTGCTTGCTCGGTGCTTGTGGGTTTTGTGTGGATTTTCCTTTGATTTTTTTTATGGGTTTCTATGCATATGGTGTTGCCATGGTGGTGGGTTGTTGCCGTGGGTCTGTAGATTCAAGGTGGTGGGGGTTTGCTGAGGTGGTTGGGGTGGGTTTGTGGTGTTAGTCTGTGGTGGTTTTTTGTTTTGGTTTTTTTGGTGGTGATTTGTGGTTGTCGTGGTTGTCATATGGGTGATTGTGGTGGTTGTTTCGGTTGTTGTTGGTGGTGGTGGTGGCTGAGTTTCGGTAGTTTGCTTGATCTGGGTTGTTCTGTTCTGGGTTTGGGGATGATGAAAAAGAGAGGAGAGAGAGGGTAGTTTTATATTTATTTTATTAAGAAGTTTATAATATTTTATTATGATATATTAAAATAGAAACTAGAATGTTGGGAGAGTTATAAAATGAGATGACAAAATAGATAAAGTAGGTTTTTAGAGTGTAAAATAGAATTTTTTTGACATCACATGCTAATGCTCTTAGAGCATTCGCATTTGGGTTTCTAAATGCCAAATGTTAAGAACATTTGGCATTTAAGCCCCAAAATTCATCAGCAATGGGAAGGTTATATCTCAAATGTTAAAAAAAATTTGGGATTTTGCTACAGTGCCATCTCAAATGTAAGATGGCACTGTAGCTGGGTTGTAAAAAAAAAAAAAATTTTTTAATAAACCCGAAATTTTCTCTCAGGCCATTTTTCCTCTTTCTTTTCTCTCTCTGCCTCTCTCTCTGTTTCTCATCGTCTCTCTCTTTCTTTTCTCTCTCAGCTCTCAAGCTTCTCTCTCAGTCTCAGAGCTCACGCCGAATCACCAAGCCAGCTCGGATCGGCGCGGTGGCGTGGCTGCGATCGGTGCGGTGGCTGGACGTCAACGCGTGGTGGAGATCGGCTTGGAGACCGATGTGGCTGGACGTCAAGCTTGGCGATGTGGCGTGGCTGCGATCGGCGATGTGGCTGGACGTCAAGCGCGGTGGAGATCGGCTGCGATCGGCGCGGTGGCTGGACGTCAAGCTCGGAGCTTCTCTGGTTTTTTTTTTTTTTTTTTTTCCGGTGGCTGTGTTTGCTGGGTTTGTGTTTCTCTGGTTTTTTTTTTTTTTTTTTTTTTTTTTTTTTTTTTTTTTTCGGTGGCTGGGTTTGCTGGGTTGCTGGGTTTGCTGGGTTTGTGTGTAACTGGATTCGGTGTTTGCTGGGTTTGTGTGTTTGCTGGGTCCGGTGTTTGTGATTTTCACTGGTTTTTTTTTTTTTTTTTTTTTTTTTTTTTTTTTTTTTTGGTGTTGACGGTAGTTTCTGGGTTGCCGGCGGTGGGGGTGGCAGCGGTGGTGGTGATTGTGGTTCTGGCCAGAAGGAAAGAGAGAGAAAGAATAAATAATGTATAAATAATGTGTTGTATTGGATAATGGTAATGGTGAGATATATTATTTTATTATGTAAAAATATTATTTTAATAAGTAGGATTGAGATATAAAAGTTGGGATGTTGGAGAATTGTAAAATTGTATTGTATAATTGATAAAGTGATTTTTTGAGGTGGTAAAATAAGATAGGTTTTAGAATCCGGATGCGGATGCTCTTAGATTTTCCAATGATAATCTTTTTCTTTTTTATCAAATTCTCTTTTCTTCTTCTTTTCCTAGCAAGACCAGACTCTTACCTCCATTTAAATGCAAAAGAACAAAGAGAGGGAAACTAGTTGATGTTTTAAACTACCATAGTGAAGGGACACCAACATCATCAAAATCACTAATCATGCCACCAACAAGAGAAAGAATGTCCTAAATCAAAATAAATATTAATTTCCCCATCAAAATTACTGTGATAATTGTCCCTAATATTTATACTCCTACGGCTTGGTTTGATTAAACAAAGTGTTTGACTTCGCTTGTGGAGTTCTATTATTGAATTGTCATGTTGGTTCTAATTTTTAAGTAATATTTTAAGTTCCCTCTTCTATGTCAGAGACTCGAAAAATCAATTGAGAAACATAGGGGGTTGAACATGTGGCTTTAGTTGAAACTCACATATTCCATGTGATTAATCCCAAGGGGCTGCGAAGAATCTTGCATTTGAGGAAGGTATAACAGGTTGCTTTCCCCTTAGAAATCACAGAGTTTCCAACATAGCTCATGAACCACCAATTTCTGCATTAGAATGACTGATTTCTTGGGCCTAATTTTAAAGTTGATCTTTACACAACAAGTGGTAGGAGACCAGACCCCTGTAGCTTCTTTCTATGGTGAGCTAGATCTTGAAGTACATAGTCTTATCCATTGGTCAGTTAATAGTTTCTATAATTCCCTAAAAATGAGTGATAATGATCTGAAATGTAGACTTCTAAAAATTTGCATTATGGCTATTTACATTTGAAAAGCCTAAAATTCCCAAAAGGGGTGCTCTAGTGCAGCTACAACTTCAATAATTTGAAAAGCCTTCCAACTTGATCACTCGAGCACAATGATTAAAAAGTTATATTTATGTTTAATTTAATTACTTAAGATATAGTAAAATACACATTTGACTTTCCTATAGTATCATCCAACTAAATAAAAAATGAACACAAACCATATGGCTCATTGGGGTAGTCCTAAATTTTCAAAATGAAAAGGCAAACTGCCAACATCATCATCACTCATAAAACCAATCTAAAATATTTAAATACAAAATATGCGAGCACTAGCATTGGCGGTGTAAACACCCCCAATTGCTATTTTAGCAACTAAGAACTCAAAAAAGTGCTCTAACCCGGTATGTAAATCCTAAAAATTTTAGAACCCCGTGAACAATAGGTATCTATATTTACAACCCACTGTTCACGAGTTTCTAAACCCAAATAATATTAATTTATTCATTTTCTCTCTCTCTCTCTCTCTCTCTGACCCTCTGCAACTCTCCTCTCTCAACTCTCTAAAACTCTCTTTTCTCACAACTCTCCCTCGTGGTCCTCGCGATTTTAGGTGGTGGGTTTTGGTGATGGAACAGATTGAAGTTTGGGTCGGTGGTGGCTGTGTTGGGAGTTTTGGGTTGGTCGATGGCTATGGGTGGAGTTTGGGTTGATTGTTTGGTGGGGTTTGAATCGGTCATTTGGGGTCGGCGTTTGGGTGGTATTTTGGTCAAATTTAGGTGGTGCTTGCTGGTTTGCATGCTCGATGCTTGTGGGTTTTGTGTGGATTTTCCTTTGATTTTTTTGTGGGTTTCCGTGCATATGGTGTTGCCATGGTGGTGGGTTGTTGTCATGGTTGTGGGGTGTTGCTGTGGTGGTGAGGTGGGTTGTAGCCGCGGTGGTGGGGTGGGTTATTGTCGTGGGTCTATAGGTTCATGGTGGTGGGGGGTTTGCCGTGGTGGTTGGGGTGGGTTTTATTGTGGTAGGTCTGTGGTGGCGTTAGTCTGTGGTGAGGTTGTGGTGGTAGAGGAGGCTGTGGTGGGTTTGTGGTGGTTTTTTTTTTTTTTTTGGATTTTTGGTGATGATTTGTGGTTGTTGTGGTTGGTGGTGTGGGTGATTGTGGTGGTTGTTTTGGTTGTTGTTGGTGGTGGTGGTAGTGGTGGCTGAGTTTCGGTGATTGGCTTGATCTGGATTGTTCAATTTTGGGTTTGGGTTTGGGGATGATGAAAAAGAGAGGAGAGAGAGGATAGTTTTATATTTATTTTATTAAGAATTTTATATTATTTTATTATGATGTATCTAAAAATAAAAACTGGAATGTTTGGAGAGTTATAAAGTGAGATGGCAAAATAGATAAAGTCGGTTTTTATGGTGTAAAATAGAACATTTTTGACATCGCGTGCTAATGCTCTTAGATTTTCCTATGATAATCTTTTTTTCTTTTCTGTCTAATTCTCTCTTCTTCTTCTTTTCCCAGCAAGACCAGACTCTTACCTCCATTTAAATGCAGAAAAACAAAGAGAGAGAAACTAGTTAATGTTTTAAACTACCATAGCGAAGGGACACTAACATCGTCAAAATCACTAATCATGCCACCAAGAAGCGAAAGAATGTCCTAAATCGAAATAAATATTAATTTCCCCATCAAAATTACTATGATGTTGCACCTAACAATTAACTACTCCAGCATCACTCTTATTCCGTGGAATCATAGACAGCACAACCAACAAACAACTAATGCTTTCAACATTCTTTTATTTCATTTAGTCATAAAACCATCATATTAGTTTTGCAAGCCTCACAAATTTACACCTTATTATAATATGTTTTTTTTTTTTAATTTTTTCAAATTAGACTGCAATATAAGATAAAATCACTATTTTAGGATTAGGATTTAAAATCCTACAAACCTAGAAAACAAACGTGAAAGTGTGAAACCAAAAACTCAAAAACCCCTATACCAAAAAAAAAAAAAAAAACTCAAAATCCGTTCCCATAAATAAATTTTAAAAAAAAAAAAATCAAAACCATACAACACAACAAAAATTAACACAAACTTTTTTTCAATATTATTTGAACTCTCAAACCTCTGTAACTCTCTTCAGCTATTTCAAGGGTCTCATGGCTACCAACAATACTACTTCATCAGCTTTGGAAAAAGAACAAAGTTGATATATTTGTACCTTTTGATTGCAATAATGTCAAAGATTAGATTTTCTTTCTTTTGGGGGTTAGGGGTTGGTGTTTTATTTTTAAAATCACTACCAGAATCATCTTTCTTTTTCTTTTTTTCTTTTTTTATATCATCTCTAATAGAAACCTTGAAATACTTACTCCGAATTCCAAAAGGATTGGAGATCCTAGTCAGACCCTATGTATGTATAAACTATTCCCAACTCCCAACCCAAACCCTTAGAGCATTCACATTGGGTCTGTCAAATGCCATATGTTGGTATGCTTTAGCATCTAAGCTCCAAAAACCCCCATTACCTGGTCTTCCAGTTGTAAAAAAATTTACAATTGTGCAATAGTATCATCCTAAATGTATGATGGTACTGTAGCTCAATTGCAAAAATAAAAAATTGCCTTTTATTCATCCTCTTCCCTGACTCACTTCTCTCTTCCGTCTTAATCACTTCAGTCTTCCGGCTTCATCACTTCAGTCTTCACTCGTCACCATTTTTTTTTCTCTCGTCGCCTACTCTTTGCCGACCCATCCTCAATCAAAACAAAAGAAAAGCTATCTGCCACTGCTATGACAGAGGGAAGTTTGTCTACATCAAGGCTATTGAAGCCATATGAAGATAGACCCGTCATCGTTTTCAGTGGTTACAACTGGTTCAAACCACCTTCGGTAATGGATAATGGAGTCATTGAAACACAGATAGAATGGTATTCCATTGAAGTACCAGACACAGACACAAAGCAAAAGCAACAGCTCAATCCGTTTTCAGTACCAGAGGTTGAGAGATTGAGTTACTTAGAAGTTTTAGACTCATCTATCTATTGTATTAGCCATTACTCTACCCTTTGTACGATCAAGTTTGGAAGTTAGACCTTACTGGTTGTATTGATGGTTGGCAACGTAGTCCTTCATCATAGAGTGCTCCCACAAAAGATCATCTTGGATGGAAAGTTGAATTTTTATGAACTTTGTAGCAGTAACATCTAATTCCAATGCAGAAAAACTTATGCCCATAATATAGATAGAAATACTATTTTTACATCTATTACATATGAAAAACAGAGCAACAATTTATGTCTTAATTGTACGAAAGTAAATTGTGTTCATCCTTAAATTAAGACAATCCTTGGTCATATCAGTGGTTATATTTCTGCTAGCAAGAACAGTTCCTAGAGGCAAAGCTCTATAAAGAAGCTGCCACAAGAAAACCACCAGTGTAAAGGAAGCTAAAGAGACCAAGGATTTTTCCAATTAATTTTTATAAAGTCACCCTGCTGTGGCCATCGCCACTGCTGCCCAGCCCACTGCTGCTACTGCCTAGGCCACCACCGCTGCCCAAAGCACCGCCTAGGTCATCCATAGAGCAAACATTTGAGTTCTTCTTCTCCCCCTCCTCTCTCTCACTCTCTCTATCTGTGTAAACATTTTGAGTAATGAATGAGCATGAGAAAAATAAGGTGCCTTTAAATAGGTCAGTTGACGTGGCCATTAACAAATTATTAGTAATGACATGGCTAGTGGTGTATTTTTCAACTATTAGATCTCTTCTAAATCAATAGTAAAAAAAAAGCTGTACCTGTTAATAATAATAGTGCAACTTAGTTTTGTGGTTTTCATGTTTTCCTCAGCACACGAGACATTTCTTTGTGTTTGATATTTCCTTTCAATGAAGTTTTATTATTTATCAAAAACAATAATAATACAGAAACTTTTCCTATCCTAAAATCACACATGCATATGACAAATACTTCAAATCTGTCCTACTTCATTGCAACAGTAACACCTACTAATGAGATTAACGCAATTTTTTGTTTCTTCCACTGTTAATTACAATCAATCAGGATTCCACTGTTTTAAACTTCTAAAAGGAAGCATAATTTCAATCACTGCTAGTTGTTGGACTTGAGAACATTTGACAACAATATTCTATCAGAAATAGCTACGGAACTAAACATTACTATGCAGACCAATTAGGCTAATGGGTTTTTGAATGGTCAATGGTGAAAGTACTAAAGAACAAAATTGCTTAGCTATCTGAAATCCCCATTTTGAGCACATTTCGGAGTTGCTAACTACAATGGTATACTCTTAAATACGTCTCGTTGTTACTTGTAACATTGATAACACCTACAATGTGCACAGAATTGCTGGATATTCTCAGAAATAATAACAAAATCTATACAAAATAAAGTAGACGGTACTCAATGAAAATTTTCCCAAACCTCAATACACATTGTTACCCACAATTACTTTCACCAAACATAGACACAAACAGCTAAACAATCCTCCTGCTGGTAGACAGGACAAAAACACATCAAAACTATTAACATTTGCAACCTCCACATTCTCTCTAGTCCCTATTGATGTTAATTCAATTAACTGGTAGTGCATAAACTAATATTAACACTGGCTTAACAATCATTTTCCTTCCATTTTACAGCAACTAGACAGAGGCTAAAAAAAAGAACCAAACAAAATGAGACACAAAGCAAAGCCAATATTGAACAAAATCAAGTAAACAAAAAAGTTAATCATTATTAAACTTTGGGTACAAAATCCTAACTAATGACAGTCACTATTTGGCTGCTAAGAATGCCTAGGAAAAGAAAGAAAAAAAAAAAAGCGCAGGTGATAATTTAAACTCCAAAATTGACTTAAGTTAGAATTATTAGAACAGGGCCAAGGATTAGCAAAAGGCAACCCTAAGCCTAGCATTCTCTGCTCAAGCTGTAAATTTGCTTATAAGAAATGCACTCTGAAAAGAGAAAAACAAAATCAATAAGATTGACCTCAATTTAACATTTCCAACTATCATTCCTCAAATGCAATTTAGCTAACTTCACCCATTCATATTGAGAGATTTCTTAAACTCAAGAATGGAAACAATTACAACCTTAGTTTCAGCATCAAAAGTACTAGCTAAAGGTACATACAAATTTAGCTATTCTAGCTAAAGTTAATTTTCACAATGATGGTGGTAAAACTGAGAGTGATATAATAGCTAAAGTTAATTTTCACATTTACTTACCCCCATCAAGTAAAACCAAGCTCTCCATTGAATTAGCCGAGAAAGCCACCCAATTAGCATCTTCAATTGCAAGAATGTTCTGATTTTGACTCTCAGGGTCAATTGAAACCAGCCCAGTGGCATTCTTAATGAGAAGTTCACCATTGTTAGTGCAGCCAAAGAAATATTCCCTCCGAACCCATTCCATTGGTATCACAAATTTTCTAGTCCAAGATTCGGGCACACCATACTCCTCCATAACCCATACGTGGCATAAGACACTCCCATTACGCACATTGCCAAGATCATCAGCGAAAACGAATTTAGCCGGCAATCCCTTGTACACTGCAAGTTTAGGTAAATTCATAGTCGCTACATCCAAGTGATTACGAGGCATCATTATCTCATGGAAGCTCTCATCGCTAATGTTAAAGGACAAAATGAATGAATAGCCGATGGTAAATGCTAAAGCATGCAGAGCTCCATTGTAAAATATAAAGGGAGAGGGACCCCAAACACAAGAAATAGTCCCGAGTTTGGGTTCAGTCACTGCACACCCTCTTAAGGACTCCATTGATATTTCAACCTTCCTCCACGAATCCGAACTTAACGTGTAAATCTCTGCTTCAGCTTCTGATTCATTGAACTTCGCATTACACACAATTCTCAGAATCTTGAAGTCGTTGTTCAGAGAATCATAAGCAAATCCAATAGCGGCTCTTTCATTATCCTTGCGATTAAAGCGAGTAGCTACAAGTTTTTTAAATATTCTAATACTTGGGTTCCACAAATAAATAATGTGGCAAAGTTCTTTCTCATAACTAGCTAGGCAGAACAAGCCATTACAGAAACCAGCTATTCTGTACTTTTCAAAAAGAGTGGGGATTTCAAACCTGGAAACCTGGGTCAAAGTGCGGTCGTTGTTGCAAACAACCGTACACAATTGTTTGGAGGATGGTGAACTATTCTTATCCTCTGTCGTATATAGCAAATACCCACTGTGACTGTGAGTGTTTGTGGATATTAATGATTCGGATTGGTTAAGGTTGAGCTTCAAGTGTTTGTTGATGAAAGTGGTGTTAGTGATGATGGAGTTACAAGACTTAGAAACGCACCTGAATCGGGTTAGGGATTTCACTGGTAGCCGACCCAGGATGTCTTCTACGATGTCGTCTGGAACACGCTCACGCATTGTTTTAGTTCGAGACATTAGGAATAGGAAGGGACCGAGTTTAAGGTTTTAGGTTTTAATTTGTGTGAAAAGAGTGAAATGAAGGAAGGAGCTGGAGGAATATGTTTTTATGTGTCATAAAAATAGTGTGAAGGAAAAGAAAAGAGCAAATTACGTGATGCCCACTCTAGTTGGGACATGTTTTTTTATGTGTCACACAAAAAAATTGATATATTCACAATATTTTTATAATATTTTTACAATAAATTTTAAATAGTAGCGGTTACTGATTATTATTGTTAGAGCAAAAAAGTAATCTTAGTGTTAGGTTCAAATTTGAACCAATAACAACTAACACCTGTGATTTGTTGTGAAAATATTGTGAACGTAGCATCTCTCGTATCATAAAAATAGTAATGGAAAAGAAAAGAACAAATTACGTGACGCCCACTCTAGTTTGGCCTAAATTTAAGCTGGTCGAAATTTAAGTTAAGATTTGACTAAAATTTAAGTTTATTTGTAGTTTGAAATTCTATGATGCAAGTGTTCTCCTGAAGTCCTTTTGATATTTTTTGTGTTTTTAGGGAAAAAGAGGTATAAAAGTGGAGTAAAATTACATATTTAGATATATTTTTAATAAAGGTAAATTACAAAATTCTAACTGAGTTAACTTCAAGTGGGTAAAATATTAAATTTTAAATTATAAATAGACGACTTAAATTTTGATCAAACTAGAAGGCGGGTAAATTGTAATTTGACAATAAGAAAAATATGAGAAAAAAAAAAAAAAAAAAAAAAAGAAAGAAAAAAAAGGAGGAGATTTGGTAAGTGAGTCTATCGAGCCTAAGCCTCAGCCTAACCAGAAAGCCCAATAAGGCTTTATTTACCCACACACCAGTTAATACTCGTCAAAGCCCAAAAGAACAGAACCAGAAAAATGAAGAATATAGAACATGTCCTTACCACATTTATTCCTGTAAAACAAAATGTTATTGATTCAAGCGAGAACAGGTTTGAAGCCAAATGTATGGATAATTGGCTATACCATATTGGATCATCAATTTTTAAATTTACAAAAACCTCACTTTTATTAAAATTTATTTTGTGAATTGAGTTACCTAGAACTTAATTCAAATACTTCAAAAAAAAAATGATAATTCTAAAGTAATTGAAGACAGATCAATACAATAATTCTAAATTACATTTGGGCTATTTAAATCAAATTGATGACAGATTAGTTTTTGATGCTCAATAAAATCAAGACATCATTACTTAAATATCCACTTCCTTTGGAAGCAAACAAGAAAATATATATGTGTGTATATCTACTACTCTGATCTCAACTATCAAAGTTGTTTGGTGGAACTGGTTCAATCAATTTTTTTATTTGTCAATTTATCTCAATAATCATAAAGCAGACTTGTCATTTTCAACCCTGAATTAATCACTTTCAACCCCATTTTTCCTCTCAAAATACCAAAGTTAGTTTGGATGTGCATTAATAATTGCCTATTGGTTGAGTACGGTAATAATAATTTGAAAATAGGAAGTGGAGTTTGCCAAACCCACTTGGTAAAGCAAATTTCATACTTGTTAGACTTTTGTCTGAATGCAAAATCTATAACTTGTATGAGTTCTAGGACTATGAAAATTTGGTCTCAAGCTCTCAGGCTGCTATAATTCTTACCAAACTGCCACTCTATAACTTAAAAATCTCCCAATTTGGTGGTGGATTAGTTGACGCAGTGTGGAACTCATCAATTCATTACCTATATAAAACTCAATTCATTTAATACCTAAGTTACAAGTAATAAGTAATTATTTTGTACACCAAATGTAATATCAACCCCCCCCCCCACCCCACAACATATTATTGAGTGCATTGCTATAAGAAAAAAGAAGAAATATCTTTTTTTTGGATAGGTTATAAGAAGAAAAAAATATTGCTCCAATATAAAATAATTGTCCCTAATATGTATACTCCTACGGCTTCGTTTGAATAAACGATGTGTTTGATTTTTGAATTGTTATGTTGATTCTAAGTTATGTTTTAACTTTTAAGTTCCCTCTTCTGTGTTAGAAAATCAATTGAGGAACGCATGGAGCTAAACATGTGAGTTTATGACAAGATTAACATGCCATTCTGGGTAAAGTACATATGCTAATTTATGCAAACAACATGGCATTTTTAGTTATACCAACATGCCATACAAGATTCAGCTTCTGTCTAAATTTAACGTCATGCTGTTTCTACCCAATGTCATCTTCTTGACAAGAAATATTTGGTGTCTCTTGTCAACACGGATATCGTATTTTTTAACTAAGTAATTAGGTAAAAGTTTTTGTAAGCCTAGGATGAAAATTGGCCAGAAGAATCTAATAGCAACAAATTCAAGAGAACTACATAATGCATTTCAAACAGATGGTCCGTTAGAAGAGAACCTAAAAAACTAATAACAACAATGAATGGCTAGCCTATTTGTTCTATGATGAGAATAAAACAACCTTCCGGGAGGGCTTTGCTTGAAACTCACATATTCCATAAGATTAATCTCAAGGGGCTGCAAAGAATCTTGCATTTAAGGAAGCTATAACAGGTTGCTTTCCCCTCATAAATCACAAAGTTTCCAACATACCTCATGAACCACCAATTTCTACATCAGAATGATTGATTTCTTAGGCCTAATTTTAAAGTAGATCTTTACACAACAAAAGGCAAGAAACCAGACCCCTATAGCTTCTTTCTGTGGTGAGCTAGATCTTGAAGTACATAATCCTATCCATTGATCAGTTAATAGTTTCTATAATTCCCTAAGAATGAGTTATAATGATCTAAAATGTAGACTTCTAAAAATATGCATTGAGGCTATTTACATTTGAAAAGCCTTTACTTCCCTAAGGGGGTGCTCTAGTGCAGCTACAGCTTCAATAATTTGAAAAGCCTTCCAACTTGATCACTTGAGCACAATGGTTAAAAATTTATATTTATGTTTAATTTGATTACTTAAAATATAGTAAAATACACATTTGACTTTCCTATAGTGTCATCCAACTGAATAAAAAATGAAGACAAACCATATGGCTCATTATTGTAGTCCTAAACTTTCAAAATGAAAATGCAAACTGCCAACATCATCATCACTCATAAAACCAATCTAAGGTATTTTAATACAAAATATGCATTAGATTTTCTTATGATAATCTTTTTCTTTTTTGTCTAATTCTCTCTTCTTCTTCTTTTCCCAGCAAAACCAGACTCTTACCTCTATTTAAATGCAGAAGAACAAAGAGAGAAACTGGTTGATGTTTTAAACTACCATAGTGAAGGGACACCAACATCATCAAAATCACTGATCATGCCACCAAGAAGAGAAAGAATGTCCTAAATTGAAATAAATATTCATTTCCTGAAGCGGGAGACGCAAGAATATTATTATTTAGTATTATTTATGTTTGCAAGTCAATTATATTTTTATGTTTTAGCCCCTATTAGTTTATTGGGCTATTAGTATTTTAATTTGGAAGCAAGGTTATTTCTGTAATAAGGCAATTAGGGTTTCCTAGCCAATTAGAACTAGGGTTTAGCAATCCTTTATAAGCAACCTATTGTATTCCTTGAGGAGTTAGTTTATATTTTGATGAATGAAAAAAAAATGGTCGTTTGGTCTCTTTTGGTTTGGTGCTGACTCCAGGTCTACCCTAGATGCTGACTCCTAGTGGTTTCCCTGCTTGGTGTGACTCCAAGCCAGGCCTAGGTGCTAACTCCTAAGTCATATCCCTTTATTTTATTGTTGTTTTAGTTTTATTCTGGTTGTCCTGCATCAATTTTGGTATCAGAGCAAACATCAATCTATCTAAAGCATCCCCACAGTCAATCCAGAACTAGAAAAATCACACACACACACACACAAACCATCACTGCCGTGTTTTCCACCACTCAAAGTTATCTTTGTCATTTCCCTACTTAATACCAAAAGGTTGTCCTATAGTTGTGCTATCCACCAGAAGACCAGATATTCAAGCCAACCAAAGACTCCAATCCAAAAACCCACAATCAAGTCTCCAAATCCCTTGCAACCACGGACAGAGAGAAGAGAAATAAGAGTGCTACAATCGTGCCACGCTACCACCAACAAGCCACTACGTTCAGATTTGGTTGAATCCTTTCACGACAGTTGCTATGCATGCTGCCACCACCACCTCCGTGAGCTGCCGCTTCGACTAGTCCTCACCATCACCTCTGTTCCACGCCGCCATGATTTCAGTTTTGCCCATTGTCACGCCGCCACAATCTCATCAGTCTCCATCGATCTGATCTCATGAGGTAACCCACTAGCCTTGTCTAAACCCATTCTTTTATATATATATATATATATATATATATACACAATGGGACGGTAGCAGCTGGATGGATGTCATACCATCAAAACATTTGGTGCTTATTAATGGTTATACTCACCAAGGTCCTTGGTATGAGGGAAACACTTATCTTGACTATAGCAACCCCCATAGTCTTGCTGAATGTTGGAGGACCCATTTCAGCAATGTAATCCCCATTGTTGCTGATGAATTGTGGAAAAACTACCATTTCGTCGGAAGTACAAGAAGGATTTCTGTTTTCACCACCAGATCCTACTCTACTGCTGCCATGGGACTCCGCTGGATTAACTATACTACTCCCAGTGATTTCATCACCCGACCGTCAGAACATGAAATTTTGAACTGGTGTGGAGTTTGCGATAAATTCGCCACCTTCCATGAACATGAAGACCATGATAGCCCTCCTTCAGAGTACGGCTATGATACTGATTAAAAGAAGAAGGATTGCAAGCCCAAAGGATGATCTTGGATCCTCCTCTCCTTCGACCCATTAGCTTATCCCTAGAAGATAGATTCTTCAAATAGCACCAGTCACTATTTGGAACAGTTCCCAAACCCGGTTACTATGCAAGATTCTGCACAGGAACAGTACCCGGACAAACTACTATTCATCAAACAGTAAAGATGAACAGTGATTCTGAAAAGCAAGGGGACAAAGTACTGTTCATGTACAGTGACCATTACTGTTCACTCTACAGTACCCCGACAGAAATTCACGGATTCACTGTTTGCTTTCGGCTGAAATGATTTTTCACCTGAGTAAATGCAGTTTACCCTCCGGATTTCCAGCAGTCTTCAAGCAGTATCCAATGCTCCCTTCCTCTATATAAGGCAGCCTCCTCATCAGTCTGAAGCAGGTCCAATTTTAGTCCCAGTCTGCTACTACACCTCAGAGCTTAGGTTTAGTTCAGCCTCTAAAATCCCTCCCTCTCATTACAACCCATAATTTTGTAATCAGATGGCAATTTTATTTTGTATCCCAGTTTACATTTGTAACCTGTACCCTTTATATTTCCGCAATCAGATGGCAAGAACCCATCTTCTGTAACTTTTCCCCCCCTTTTGGTATCAGAGCCATTCAGTTTGCTGATAAGTTTCCTGATGAAATCCTAGAAAAAAACACAGCTTCAAAGATTTCTAGGATCTCTTAATTACATAGCAGATTTCTATCAAAATCTTCGGCAACAATGCAAACCTCTTTTTGATAGACTTCGTGCTAATCCTCCTCCTTGGACCCCACATTTGCCATCTGGTAGTGTGGTTTTGCCATCTGATTGCAGAAATAGATGTAGAACAAGAATAAAACAATTAGGAGAGAACATTCAAAATAATGATAATAATGCAGAAAATAATGGATAACTATGGCGGTAGAACCGGCCAACTTGATTAATTCAAAGTAAACTGTAACTTACAACACTACGATCGGCCAAACTTGGCTTTGATACCAAAAGGGGGGGAAAAGTTACAGAAGATGGGTTCTTGCCATCTGATTGCGGAAATATAAAGGGTACAGGTTACAAATGTAAACTGGGATACAAAATAAAATTGCCATCTGATTACAAAATTATGGGTTGTAATGAGAGGGAGGGATTTTAGAGGCTGAACTAAACCTAAGCTCTGAGGTGTAGTAGCAGACTGGGACTAAAATTGGACCTGCTTCAGACTGATGAGGAGGCTGCCTTATATAGAGGAAGGGAGCATTGGATACTGCTTGAAGACTGCTGGAAATCCGGAGGGTAAACTGCATTTACTCAGGTGAAAAATCATTTCAGCCGAAAGCAAACAGTGAATCCGTGAATTTCTGTCGGGGTACTGTAGGGTGAACAGTAATGGTTACTGTACATGAACAGTACTTTGTTCCCTTGCTTTTCAGAATCACTGTTCATCTTTACTGTTTGATGAATAGTAGTTTGTCCGGGTACTGTTCCTGTGCAGAATCTTGCATAGTAACCGGGTTTGGGAACTGTTCCAAATAGTGACTGGTGCTATTTGAAGAATCTAATCTTCATCCAAATTGTAACCATCATAGGGATCCTGTGAATCCTGGAATGGGTCAAATGGATACTTGTTGACTGAGGCTGCTGAAGAGGTAGGAGAAACCTTTTCTTCTGACTCTAGCTTCTCGGCTTGGATCTGAATTTGCTGAGCAAGATCTTTTAATTCTTTGCTAGATTTTCCGGTGATCTGGACGGAGTCTAGGCTTGACTGAGATCTTGTATTGTAGGGAATGGATATATATATATATATATAACCAAAAAAAAATAATAATAATAATAAAAATCAAGCTGGCCCAACCCACCTTTTATAACCCAGACCATTTCCAAATCGAAACCCATTCAACTACCCAGTCAAAACAATAAACTCCTTGACACAGTCACTCAAGCCCTTGCTCGACCCATTTGTTAACAAGCACAAAGCCCATATTTTACAACACCAATTTTCTTTTATAAAAAAAAAAAAAAAAAAAAAAAAAAAAGAAGAAGAAAGACCTAGCCCATGAAATCCAAACCTGTCAACCAGCCCAGTCCCAACAACTATTTGAGAGAATAGTCTTAAAAGCCTATTCCAACTATCTGTCCAGAGAACATCACAGCAACCCAGGTTCTTGTTCCAACTTCCAACTATTTGTTGAAGCACTATTTTAGAGAATTATGGTAATATCCGAAGCACCTTATTTTGATGGTGGTAAAACTAATCCATGGGATTTTGTCAACTGGATGAATGGGATGGAGCAATTCTTTGAGCAAGCAAATTTTGCAGATAACAAAAAGGTTAGGTATGCAAAGTTGAAGTTAAGAGGTGGAGCACAAATGTTTTGGAAGAATCCTGAATATTTCTGCTATCTAAATTATGAACCTACCATTAGTGTATGGGAAGATATGAAAGAAAAGCTTTGTGATGAGTATTTGTCACCATACTTTCGAGCTAAGTATCTACCACAATCTCAATGTGGTACTTTTCAAGTTAAAGCAAATAGGATGAATTCTCATCCCATTTCATGTCCTCAGCGCACTTTTGACAATCTATCAAGGAATTATCTACCAAGGAATTAAAGGAATTATCTATAAAGCTCATGAAAGATGTTCAAGATAGGATTGCTCAGATGAAGCAAATGAAGACTCAAACCGATTCAATTGGGAAACCAAGGATAATTGATCACAATGAACTTATTGCTACCCCCATAGAAGACAACATTAACGATGATATCTTGGTCGTGGAGAATCTTCAAGCAACACCAAAGCCTAATGTTGACACAGACGTACATGCCTCGACAAGTGCTGCTTTAACATGCGTGCAAGAAAATAAATCTATTGAAGAGCAACAAGGTGAAGAGATGGTTTCTAAGGAGAGTATTATGTTAGAGGGTGCACATGATGTGATATTGGAAGGTAATGAATCTGCTTTTGATCAGCCTTCCATGGTGCATGAAGACAAACAGTTTGCTAAAGTGAAGAAAGTGGATAACATAGTACTTCCAATGGTTCAAGATAAGATTATGTTGATTCCACACATTGATTTTGTTATTTCAGAAGAGTTTGCCATGATGGAATTCAAGATTTTTCTTTTTTCTATGCTCCCTAAGGTGATTCCAGACTTGAAGCAAGTGTTACTTGTCAGCATTCTAATCCTTCAATGCTTTAGAACTTGGGGTCAAGTTTTCTCCAACCAAAGGAGAATGATGTGGGAGACGCAAGAAAATTATTATTTAGTATTATTTATGTTTGCAAGTCAATTGTATTTTTATGTTTTAGGTCCTATTAGTTTATTGGGCTATTAGTATTTTAATTTGGAAGCAAAGTTATTTTTGTAATAAGACAATTAAGGTCTCATACCCAATTAGAACTAGGGTTTAGCAATCCTTTATAAGCAACCTATTGTACTCCTTGAGGAGGTAGTTGATATTTTGATGAATGAAAAAAATGGCCGTTTGGTCTCTTTTGGTTTGGTGCTGACTCCAGGTCTACCCTAAGTGTTGACTCCTAGTGGTTTCCCTACTTGGTGCTGACTCCAAGCCAAGCCTAGGTGCTGACTCCTAGGTCATATCCCTTTATTTTATTGTTATTTCAGTTTTGTTCTGGTTGTCCTGCATCATTTCCCCATCAAAATTACTGTGATCTTGCACCTAATAATTAACTACTCCAGCAACACTCTTATTCCATGGAATCATAGACTGCACAACCAACAAATAACCAATGCAAGGAACATTCTTTTATTTCATTTAGTCATAAGACCATCATATTATTTCTCACCACTCAGCCCACATTCTATTTGGTCTTGCTTTTGTTTCAGGTTGAACCATAACAATCATTTTCTTCATAAAACATGCCAAACTATCTTAGACAACTTCCAATCATCTTGTTCCAAATATGTCCCCTCCAGATTTTACACAATAAGAATTTTGTTTAAAAAACACAATTTTGATTCAAAGGCAATGTTCATATATATAATATAAACTCAGGGTCCCCACAGATAATGATTAAATCCTTAATAGTCTTAAATACTCCCAATCATGTGACAGAATATAAGATTTCCTTCTCAAATGCAAGCTGATAGTAAAATTGCTTATAAGTTATAAATCATCATTATGCCATGTATTCCAAAAGCTTGGTGAGGATGACTGGCCCTAGGTTAGAATTGCCTAAAATGTATCTGGAAGTAGATCAATCAGTGAATAGGGGTGTAATCATCCATAATCTGGGATGTAAATTTGGAAGGTGTATATACTTCCTCCAATGTGTTCTCCAACAACTAATTTTACCCCGCTTGTTCAATGTCCATATACAATTCATGGGCTATTCTTACAAGCTACATAGAGGTGGTGCATTTATATTCTTACATTTTAATTTCTAAAAGTAGAAAATGATAGAGCTTGCTGATTTGCTATCATAGTGCAAATATGTGGGGTGCAATAACATCATTGCTTCACAATAAGATGTACTAGAGGCAGGAAATGTTAACATAAGAAAATGACAGTATAACACATAGAATTAAGGGGGGATAAGGAGGAGCTAGTAGAACTGTAATGCCAAAACCTTGAAAAACTCTAAGTTCACAACAAAACTCCTTTCTTGGAAAAACCAACAATCCCTTGGAATAGATCACCTATAACCATAATCAGTATAAGATCTACAAAACGATATTCAATAAAGATATCATGCAGAAAAAGCTGTAAATATAAAGTTTCAAACAACCTATATTAACAAAGCAGTGATCGCTACAAATGAAAGGCAAAACAAAAGCCATGAGGCGCACCTCTTGATTACAGCCAAGACATGAATGAGAAAGGATCTCAGTCGTGAATACCAAGTTCAACCTCAAGCTCATCATCATCCTCAAAAGCTTTAGAAGACGAGAATGCTGCTCTTCTCTCTTCTTTTTCTGCCATATCTTGAATACAAGCTAGCAAAAGCAAAAACAGCCACCAAGGCATACAATAACTACCTTGATACCTACAGAGCTACCAGAAGCACCATGACTCCCAACATTATTTTCATCTTTTGTACTTGAAGAATCATTCTCAAAGCCTTCAAATACACACAAATTGTTAGATAAATCACAAAATAACAATTTACCCTTTCTTAGATATTGTTTTATCTTGTGTTGTTGAATCCTGATGCAAGGTAAATACTATCCATGATTCAGGTCTCTCTCTCTCTCTCTCTCTCTCTCTTTATTATTATTATTATTTTATATAAAATGTTGTTGTACTCAATGTTTGAATTTTACAATTTTGTTCAAACATACTTTCTGTTTGGTTTCTGATAAAAAAAGACAAAACTGTACAAGAATAGAAAGCAAGGAGAATAGAGAGCGGTGGGCGCTTTTATGATGTTATGTATAAGAATCTCTCAATTGGGTCTCAGCTCAAATTTTTCAAACACTACTTTCAGCTTTACTTTTGTGAATTGTTTTGAAATAGTGTATAGAATTGTCAAAAATATTTTATAGACTGAATAGAAAAATAGGAAATGAATAATTAAGGAATTGAAAATATTTTATTTTTCTTCTCTTAGTACCATATAATTAAAATGTTTAATTTCATTGCTTTTCTGTGCAATGGTCTAGGTGAGATTTGCTAGGAAAACAACCAAAAAAAGAAAAAGAAAAGAAGAGTAGTTCTAGAATTCGAACTAACCAATGCATAAAATTACAAAATTTGGTTTTTCTTTTTCAACTTTTTATTTGCAAACATATATATAGGAGGTGTTTTGCGTGTTACAGAACCTGGTCAATTAGGGACAAATTTTGATTCAGCATTTGGCTGAATGTTCCAATCAAGTCAGTAGTCTATCATGCTGCCTACATATCTGAGAAAACTAGGATATGGATAAGTGGCCCGCAGAAACAATAGGCAGATTCTAAAAATGCTGTTGATTAGCAACGTTGCATAAGACAATGTCATGAACATTGAATAAACTTAACAATTATATTACTCGTGTGATTAAATGTCTTAAGTAATATACACATTGTCAGGTAGATCTTTAGCCTCAGAGGTTTGTTTTACAATTTTTCCAAGTGTTCCTATAAACTGGGGGTCACCAATAATCCCGACATGAGCAATGCCCATCCCTGAAGTGATGAAAGACCTTTGAATCCCCCACTATTATTTCCCTTCTAGTGATCTCTGAAATCTTCTTTGCTACAATGTGGCAATCTTCACATATTCTAGTGTTTTTCCTTACAAGAATGGGGCTTCCAATCGTAGTGGATATTAAGCCAAAAGAAATAGCCAATCTGACACTATGTTTCTGGGGTGAGTTTGCTCTGTCCTTCCTCAAATCTAAAGGTCTGAACTTGGTAAGACTATGAACAAAAATGTCTTCTCCTATCTTCCTCATGATAATATCTAATACATCATAAATCATGTTTGTATCAGCATGTGACCTGTCATCGTTGACAAACCTGCAAGTTCTAGAATTGATTTCAACCACACTACACCCCTTCGTTTTCTCTAACCCTTCTTTTATCATAAGACATTTAAGCCGCTCCACATCTTCCCACCGCCCAGCTTCAGCATACATATTAGACAGCAAGACATAGCACCCAGTATTATCATGCTCCATGGATAAGATGTGTCTAGCTGCAAGTTCAGCTAATTCTATGTTTTGGTTGTTTCTGCTTGCAGTCAGTAATGATCCCCAAATCCTAGCTGTAGGGAACAATGAAATTTCATCAATGAATATCTTGGCTAGCTCAAGATTGCCGGTGCGCCCAATAAGGTCAAGCATACAGCCATAGTGCTCTATTCCGGGATCTATACTGTAGTCCCTCTTCATTGAATTGTAGTATTCCCACCCTTCTTCAACCATGCCAGAAATGCTACAAGATGATAACAGGGACACAAAGGTGCTCTCATTAGGTTTGAAGCCCTTTTCCTTCATTTCAGAAAACAATTGAACAGAAAATCTACCAAACCCATGGATGGCATATGACATAATGATTGTATTCCATGATATTACATCCCTATGCAGCATGCGATCAAAAACTTCCCGTGCAGCCCCTACATCCCCACATTTTGCATACATGTAAACAATTGAATTCAAGACGAAAGTATTTGTACCAAGCTCCGACTTCATAATAAAACCATGGATTTGCTTCCCCTCTCGTAATGAGGCTGATTCGGAGTAGGCAGGTAGAATGCTTGCAAATGTAAATGCATCTGGTTTAAAAGGCTGGTGCCAAATATCCTGAAACAAAACCAGGGCTTTATTGTTCCGCCCATTCTGTACATAAGCAGCAAGCATGGCATTCCATGAAACCAGGTTTTTTTCGGTCATCTGACCATGTACACGTTCTGCCATATCCAACTTCCCGCATTCTCCATACATGTCAACTAAAGCAGTTTCCAAGACTGGATGAGGGAGAAAACCTTTTCTAATGGCATAACCATGGACAGATTTACCCTCCAAGAGAGCTTGTAATTGTGCACAAGAGGGAAGCATGTTTATCATTGTGATTATATCTGGGTTCAATTTATCACCATCTTGCATCTTTCTCAAGAAAGTCAACGACTCAAGAAAACGAGAACTTAGTGCGTAACCACCAATCATTGCATTCCAAGCCACCACATTTCTCGGAGATATCCTGTCAAACAACCTCTCTGCATAATCCATCCTACCACATTTTCCATACATGTCAATAATTGATGTCTGAACCATAACATCCAGTTCAAACCCACATTTCAGCACTTGGCAATGAATCTCCTTCCCACAGTGCAGACGATACTCAAGAGAGCAAGCACCAAGTGCACTGATCATGCTGAACCTATCAGGCTTCATCCCAAGAGCCTGCATCTCGTAGAAACACATCAATGAGCTAAAACCATCCCCAGAGGCAACATATCCACTAATCATAGAATTCCAAGATACCAAGTCCCTAACTGGCATTTCTCGAAACACCCTCTTAGCGAACTCAATATACCCCATCTTCGCATACATAACAATAAGGGAATTACAAACATAGACATCCAAATCCAAACCAATCTTAAACAACTTCGCATGAACCTTCTGCCCTTCCATCAAGGACAACAACCCTGTACACGACTTGATCACAAACGGGTAAGTAAAATTATCTCCTCGAACCCCTTCAAAACCCATCCTACAATAAAAATCAACCGCCTCTCTAAACAACCCATTATTGGTACACCCTCTAATCATAACATTCCAGATATACGTATCCCGGATATATGTATCCAACTGAATCATTTTCTCAAACAGGTAGAGTGCATTTTCCATACGCCCAGAATCAACAATATTACTAAGAGCCCGTGTGAGCGAGCGAGTGCTTGGTTCAGGTTCAACCAAAGCTTTTACAGTATTCAATTGGGTCCTGTTGAATGAACCAAATTTCGAGACTTTTTGCTTGTTTACTATCCTGGAGTTTCGGTTTGTTCTTGCCGTTTTGACATGTTTATGCCAAGTGTTTTGGGGTGAGTTGGAGTTGTTGAAGTAGGTGAGATGAACAGAAAGGGCTGCTGCCATTTTCAGATAAGATGGAGCTTTGAAATTTAGGCCCTGAAAAAGTAGCCGTGCCCAGTAGCTATGTTGCTGCCATTTCGCTTGTTGTAAAGACCGTTAATTCCGTTTTAAAGAGGGTAGTTACTAGTTATGTTCTGGCCTAAAGCTGAGAAAAAAGGACTCAAAAGAATGAGAAGGTAAGAAGTGTTCTGTATAAAAGATTTGGGGTAGCCTTGGTTGGGCTGGGCTAGCATAGCCCAAGGGCCCAACTTAAACTTTTCTTATCTTTATTAAATTTATATAAGAATAGAAAAGAAAAATAAATTAATTAAAAACCATAGAAACCAAACACTGACCCATCTATGTTCTTCATTCATAGTGTGTGGTGGCACCTAAATCGGGTTAAGAATTTCACTGGTAGCCGACCCAGGATGTCTTCCACGACGTCGTCTAGAACACTCTCACGCATTGTAGTTTGAGACATTTGGAATGGACCAAGTTTAAGGTTTATTAAGGTTTTAGTTTGTGTTTTGAGTGTGAATAAGTGAAATGAAGGAAGAGAATATGTTTTGAGTGGGATTCGCTTATTTTGGTGAAATTGAAAATTTTTTGCTGAAAGTATTATAGATAAAGGTAAAAGTTAGCTAAAAAATACTGTGAAACCTACGGGTGTTCACGGTGTGATACAGTGCGGTTTTGGGTCATTTTTAGCACCGCACTTTGCGGTGTAGTTTAGCTAAAATCATAACTGCACCGCACTTTATTTTTGCGGTCACATGTGCGGTGTAGTGCGGTTTAGAGTTTAACCAAAATCATAACCACACCACACCTCATTTTTGCAGTCACATGTGCGGTGCTATATATAAAATGAGATTTGAAGTTGGTATATTTTTCAAATTTTGGGCATTTCCTACCCATCCCAAAACTAATTTTTTTCCTTTTTTTTGTGGCCAAGTTTTAAATTATTTAACTAGTTTTTCTTTATTTTGGGTTGGCTTTTCTAGTCAACACTTGTTAGGGTTATCATTTTTTTTTTTTAAAAACTAGGGTTATTAAATTATTAATAATACATTTAATATTAAAAATAAATAAATATATTAATATATAGAGAGAGTGCGGTTTATGCGGTTTTCTTATTATAAAACCGCACAGCACCATGCAGTGCGGTGTATTGTTACTTGTGGTGCTATTTTGCGGTTATGCTATTTTGCAGGTAGTTTTGGTGCAGTTTGTACGGTTTATGTAGTTTGGTGAACACCCCTAATAAGACCCATGAATAGTAGCAAAAATAAGCTGAATAGTAAAATAAGTTGGCAAATTTTTTTTTTGCCAAACACACACTTTATATGTGTCATAAAACTCATACAACGGAGAATAGTGAAGAAAAAAAAAGGCAAAAATACACTTTTGGTCCCTACATTTTGGGTCAATTTTCATTTTGATCCTAAAATTGATTCCGTTGCAAATTTCATCCCTAAAATAAGAAAATCGTTTTTAAAACCGTCCCTGCCATCAACCAACCAACGGAAATATCCTACGTGTCTGACGGAATACCTTGCTTACTAAGACAGTGAGAACTCATAAATTTCAAATTCAAATTATAAAATTCCTATTCCAAATTCCTATTGATCATGAACACACAAGAACAACAAACCCAGAATATTCAATCCCTAGAACAAAAGAATAGAAACCCAAAATATTCCAAAATTTGTACAAATTCTTCCACAAAAATCAATTATACATTCAACCAAAAATTATTATCCTAATACAATATTTCTCATGGTGGTAGTTTTGCAGTGGAGCCGACGGCATCATCGTCTAAGATCCTAGATCCACCATCTCCCTCGACAACCCAATCATATGGGTTTGAGAGGCACTGCCTGGGGTGGCGGCATTGGTGAACGGCAGGAGTGGAGGTAAGGATTTTCGTCATGGCTGGGATCGGGCCTGAGAGAGGAAAAGAAAGGGTGAGGTAGAGAGAGGTTTCGCCATTCATGGTGGCTTACCTGGCACATAGAGAAGTAGAGAAGCTAAAGTCGAAGAGGGGTTCAGAGGTTCCTTCCCCCCTGATCTGCTCCAGACCACCGCCGGCCTCATCTCTCTCTCTCTCTCTCTCTCAACCCAGATCACGGGTTAAAAATGGGCTAATGAAAAAAAAAATGGTCTAATGAAAAGAAATCATTTAAATTAAAGAGAAATTAAAAAGAAATCGTGAGAGGCAAAGCTTGGGGTCTTTGGCCATGGGTTTCTGGGTTTGGAGCTTGGTGTCTTTGGCCATGGGTGAGCAGATCAAAGAGAAATCAAAGAGACAGAGAGTGAGAAAATTTGATGTTGGGTTGGGTAACTTGGGTTCGTGGGGTTGGGATTGGGGTTTGGTGCAGAGAATTGTGATAAAAAATTTTAAAACTGAGAATTGGGAAATTAAAAATTCAGTTTAAATCAAATTTGTATCTTCAGTTTAAATTAAAATTAAGAAATTAAAGGTTTGTTTTTTAATTTAGTTTAAATACTCTGATGTGGCTTTTTTTATTAATTCAAATGCTGACGTGGTATTTAAAAAATGTCAAATAATCTTTTTTAATAATATTTTAATGGTCACGTCAACGCTATGTCAGCAAGCAAGGCATTCCGTCAAACACGTAGGATATTTCCGTTGGTTGGTTGAAGGCAAGGACGATTTTAAAAACGATTTTCTTTTTTTTAGGGATAAAATTTGTAATGAAATCAATTTTGGTACCAAAATAGAAATTGATTCAAAATATAGTGACCAAAAGGGCATTTTCGCCAATAATAAATTGAGAATGTATACCCTAGTGGCTTTAGCAGCTGTATACGTCTTCTTCTCTCTTCTTTTATTATTTTTTACCCAATAGTTAACGTCTTCTTCTCTCTTCTTTTATTATTTTTTTACCCAAATAAAGCATACATACAAAGAAGTTGAAAAGGCAAATATTTTCCACCGGAGTCCTTCAATAGTCCATGATGATGCGTTAAGAGAAATAATAAATTGAGGATGTACACCCTAGTGGCTTTAGCAGCTGTATTTTGCCTTTCAGGGGAAACACTCTCCTATCCGCAGTTTTGTTTTATGGCATGAAGAGACTAAAAACAGTATATTTTCATCTTTCAAGACTCTCCTCTCTGTCTTTTTCGAGATTGGTGCATATCGGATTCTATCCTATCCCAATTGCTGGTACCAAACGGTAAAACTCAACGATGACCAATCAATTTATTGAGCCTGTGACTCTGTATCAAAAAATTTATCAAGTCGATGGGTATGCTCTCCATGTGGCAACTGACAACTGCTTTTTCATGAAAAAGAGTAATAATTTATGTTTTTTTTTTTTTTTTAATTTCCTTTTTGATGTAATGAGAAAAAATTGGATTGGAGATCCACTGTTGAAAAGTTTCGTTTTGGGTGTAAGTTCAATTATTTCAATTTCCTTTAGTTATAAGTAGAACAAGAATCCACTTTAGTATATATAGTTGTTTTTAACTTATATTTGTTGATAGTTTTCCAAATATCAGTGCACTCTGGGAAATAGTTTTATTTTGTTTTATATAAACATTGTAGCTTGATATTTTAATTGATGAGTTGGTTTCACTGCTGATACAAAGATTGTAGATTCCTTTATATCTAATGTTGGCATGTGTATCAAGTTGCTAAAGCCTAAAACGAGCATTCTCAAAAAAAAAAAAATTGCTAAAATGAGAGAAATATAAGTTCCTTATTACCTATTATATAAGCATATAATTCCAATGCTAACATTTTTTTTTTTTTTGAGAAACAAACACACACACATGGGAGAGGGAAAGGGATTCTAACACAAAGGCAAGTTCTCACAATATACAATGCTAACATTTGGTGAATGCATTTCAAAACTCGGAATTCATGATTATTTTAAGCCACGTGTCTATATATTTATATTCTGTCAATATATTATTTTTTGATGATTGTGTTACTTTATATACCCACCAAAAGCTTTTTTTTTTTTTTTTTTTTTTTTTATTGTCAATACGTAAATTCATTCAATTAAAAGGGGCACAGACCCAGCATAGATACATCCAAACTAACTTGACAGGCTATCCTTGGGGGAGTATCTTCCACCCATACAACACTATCAGATACAACCCTAGCATACTGTGCTAACAAATGGGCAGCAGAATTGTTACAGCGATTAACATGGTTGACTTCCCAAGCTGTAAACTCCTGTAGGACACTTTTTGTACCTTCCACAACTTTCTGGATAGAACTTGGAGGCGGATTTGGCTTGACAGAGCATTTGTGATATTCGTTGCATCTCCTTCAATAATTATTTCGCCAAGGCCCAAGTCACGAGCCAAGGCAACACCCTCTTCAGCTGCTCTAGCTTCCGCTTCTAAAGCCCCTAGTGGAAAGGTTAGTTTTTTACTCATCGCACCCATGATAAGGCCCATTTCGTTCCGAATTACCACACCAATTCCACAACAACCAATTTCTTTAAACACCGCACCGTCCACGTTAATCTTGTACCAACCTGCTTTGGGGGGGCACCAAGAGTTTCTGACAGAAGGAGGTCGCACTGGTGTGGGCAGGGGAGTCCAAATAGCTTGTCTGAATTCGTCCACGTACAAGGCCATGTCTCTCGCAATACACTTAGCTGGTTTGCATTTGCCTTCGTGTTTTACCGCATTTCTGTTATTCCATAGACCCCACGCCGTGGTGGCAATCAGCTCCCAGTCCAAATCATTTGGACCTTCCCTTAATCTCCACACGATATCAACAAAATCCTCTTGGATGCAGTGCCCATTTGGCAAGACAACACCAGCTGCCTTCCACACCTCTGAAGCGAATCTACAGCTCCACAGAATATGGCCAGTAGTTTCACTCTCCCCGCACAAAACGCATGCATCCGACGATGTCACTTTTCGCTTTGCCAAAATATGGTGTGTAGGAAGAATTCCTTTACACGCCTTCCACATGAAGTGTTTGATTTTGCTCGGACACTTAAGCTCCCAAATGGACCTCCACAAGTTATGCATTTTTGAGTTATCAGAGCATTCGCCTCCCTCTCTGCTCTGTTTGGACTCTTCCAGGATTTTAAGTGCAACTCCATAGGCGCTTCTAACTGAGAAAGCTCCGTTCTTTGTCCATGCCCAGGATTGAGAATCCTCAGGTAATCTCGGGCTAATTGGCATGCCGAGAATCACCTCCGCTTCGTGATGGAGAAAAGTGCCCCTTACCTTATCAATATCCCAGCCCCCTTTATTCAAGTCTAAAAGGTCTTCCACCTTTTCCATCCCAGCATCTTGACTCTTAGGACTAACCACTTTAAAGGATCCCGGGGTAGGCAGCCATCTATCAGACCAGATGTTCACCTTGCGACCATTTCCAATGTTCCATCGGAGACCCCTCTCAATAGTGCTTCTTGCTGCCGCAATGCTCCTCCAGATAAAGGATGGGTTCTTACCCACAGGAGCGTCCAAGAAGGAGGAATTTGGAAAATACCTGGCTTTGAAGACATGGTGAAGAAGGGAGTTTCGGTTCATTAATATCCGCCAGCCTTGTTTTGCTAACAAAGCAATGTTAAAGGCTCGAAGGTCTCTAAACCCCATTCCGCCCTCTGACTTTCTAGAGCACATCTTCTCCCAGGCCACCAATGCCATTTTCCGCTCTCTTTCCTTCTGACCCCACCAGAAATTTCTTACCAAAGAGTTTAAATCATTACACAGCGAGGCGGGAAGCAAGAAACAGCTCATCGAATAGGTGGGTGTTGCTTGTGCCACTGCTTTGATGAGAATTTCCCTACCCGCATTGGAAAGGAGTTTTCCTTTCCACCCTGCAATTTTCCTCGCCACTTGGTCTTTAATCCGGCTAAACGCTTTTTTCTTCCCCCTTCCAACCATAGTGGGCAAACCAAGGTATTTCTCATGCTGGTGAATGATTTGAGCACCAAATAATTCCTTTATGCCCTCTTGAATCTCCCTCCTAGTATTTTTGCTGAAGAAAAGGGAAGTCTTTTCTTTGTTCAGCTTTTGCCCCGAAGCTTCCTCGTAATCTTTTAGGACCTTGATTACCCGGTTTCCCTCATCCATAGATGCTCTACAAAAGATAATACTGTCGTCAGCGAAAAGCAAGTGTGAAATTTGGGGAGCCCCTCTACACACCGACACTCCTTTCAGCCTTCCCAAATTCACCTCTCGCCTCAGCATTGCTGAAAGACCCTCAGCACATAAGAGGAAAAGGTACGGAGAGATGGGGTCTCCTTGTCTCAACTCCCTTGTAGGAACGATTTTTCCTTTTGGTTCGCCATTTACTAGAACCGAGTATGTTACTGATCTGACACACATCATAGTAAGTGAGATCCACTTCTCTTGGAAGCCCATTTTTCTCATTATTGCCTCAAGATACGCCCATTCCACCCTATCGTACGCCTTACTCAGATCAAGCTTTATAGCCATCCTGCCCTCCTTTCCGGTCCTTTTCCTTTTTATGCTATGCATGGTCTCAAAAGCAACCATTACATTGTCCGTGATCTGTCTTCCGGGGACAAATGCACTCTGCTCTTCACTGATCACATCCGGCAGAATTTTTTTCAACCTGTTTGCAAGCACTTTGGAAATGATCTTATATATAACATTACATAAGCTTATTGGTCGAAAATCTGTAATTTTCTAGGGGCAATTGGTTTTTGGGATCAAACATATATAAGTCTCATTCAATCCTACAGGCATGTTTCCAGAATTCAAAATATTCAGAACACAGCTAATTACCTTAGGACCAACCACATCCCAATATTTTTGGTAGAATATAGGAGGCATACCGTCCGGGCCAGGGGCTTTCGTGGGGTGCATCTGCTTAAGGGCCACCCTGACTTCTTCAGCTCTAAACTCTCCCAGAAGTTTATTGTTCATACCTGGAGAAATTTTTTGAGTCACTGCATCCATGGTTGTTTCCTCGATGTAAGGCTGCCCAGTGCTATAAATTTCAGAGAAATAATCCAAAATAATTTTCTCAATCCCTTCCTGGCTATCACACCATACCCCATCTGGATCACAAAGCCCTTCAATCCTGTTCTTCCTCTGTCTCTGTGTTGCCGTTGCATGGAAAAAACTGGTGTTGCGATCTCCGCACTTCATCCAAATGGCTCTAGACCTTTGGTTCCACATCATCTCTTCCCTGGTCAGACCCTCATTAATTTCCTTCCTCAACTTCTGTATCTCTTCCGCAGTTTCATGGAGGAGATTCAAAGCCTCAAGATGTTGCAAACGACTCTGTTTTTGTTTCAGCACCTTCGTCACATTTCCAAAGGTTGCCCGGTTCCACTCTTGTAAGTGGATTTGGCAACTTCTGATTCTATCTTGTAGTTGGAACATTGGACACTCCCTGAGTGGATCCCATGCCGTTTCTATAACCTCCCTACACCGTTCATCACGAGTCCACATTGATTCAAAGAAAAACCTCTTCTTTGTGGGCTTCGGGTGCCCCCTCTTCTTCAAGGAAAGCTCAAGGAGGCAATGATCAGAGGCAGGCATCGAGACGTGGAAAACCATTGCTTCAGGAAATAACGCTCTCCACCCCTCATTTGCAACAAATCTATCAAGTCTGACAAGAGTTCTTTGTGCGCCCAATCTTTCGTTGCACCAAGTGTACCTCTGCCCCACAAAGCCCAAGTCTGTGAGCCCACAATTTTCAAGACAATCTCTGAAGGCTTGCATCTGATCGGCATCTCTATCCAACCACCCAAGCTTCTCATCTGAGTGGGTAATCTCATTGAAATCTCCGAAGACCACCCACGGCATGTCACATTGCTTCTTCAAAGATTCCAGCAAACTCCAAGAAATAAATCTCTTACTTGCTTCGGGTTGCCCATAGAACCCCGTTGCTCTCCATGGAATCGACCCCGACTTTCCATAAACCACCACATCTATATGAGAGTTAGAGCAGCTTTTGAATCTAATATCCACCCCTTCTTTCCAGATCATTGCAAGGCCCCCACTCCGCCCATCACTCGGCACTGAAATCCCTTGTGTAAACTCAAGCTTGTGCTGGATTCCTTTTATTCTACTCGAACTAGCTTTCGTCTCCGCAAGGAAGACAAGGATCGGCTTCTTGGATTTCACCTCATCGGTGAGGATCCGAACTGCCGAGGTTGATCCTAGACCTCGACAGTTCCATGCCAGCACGTTCATTGGGCTCGGCGGCGCCAAAAGCTTTTTAAACTTTCTTTGTGAGGTAAGTCTAAATCACCAGCCCACTTCCTTCCTTCCACAGCACAATCTAGTATCTACACAACATTTTTTTAGCAAAAATTATTACCCGAGAATGTGCAACAAATGAGAATAAGATCACTATTAGACCACAAATTTGTTCATAAACTAAATTTCATGGCCACGTCATAGTAAATTTATCAAGTTGAATGACTGAATGAGTTAATAGACTTGTAGGTGCTGATGTTTATGGACGACTTGTATGTTAAAATTATCTGAAAGTGCCCATTAGATATATGTTATATGACCCATGAGACTTGAGGTCATAGTAATTTTTTGTGGTAGTTTGCCATGCGTCCCTGGCTTAGAGCATTTACGTTGATGGGGCTACAAATTTAGCAATTTAGCACCACAAAAAGTTACTTTATCAATTTTACCACCTCGTTTTACAAAACACTATCAATAGTTTTTGTAGGGACAATTTTTGTAGCCCAAGCCCAAGAAGGTATGGATTTTGAGCCCACTGAACCCAAGACAATAAATTTGTAGAGAGTGGGCGAAAGAGCTAGGCTAGAAATGAATAAACAGTATTAAACAGCAATGTTTGTGGATGAATTTGTATTAGAATGTGCTCGGACAGATACAAATTTGACGTCCGAAGAGGGATTTGTATTCAATAAACTGGGGTTACAATTCTTGGAGCTACAGTAATGGAGTTCTCTCCTCTTTTACTTCCGATTTCCGATCCCCCTCTATCAGAGGCATCCCCATCTTATATAGTACTCCCTTCCTACATCTTCACCGTCCACTTGTTCATCATCTAGACGCCCACTTGAGTACATGTCCCATCATGCACCATCTCTAGCCTTGTGCGAGTGGTGGTAGCTGAGATTGCACTGTTCAGGTGTCTTCTCCACATTAATGCGGCCAGGGAAGTAGGTGCAGTGCATTTAATGCGGTGGTTGAGGTCTGTCTCCTTGATATTTCTCCGTTCCTGTTATCCTCATGCGTGTCTGAGGTTCATTTCCCTCCTCACATTTGTCAGAAGGATTACTTGAGCTTCCCAAACACCTGTCGAGCCAAGCTTCTTCGGATCCGAGGATATTGGTCTCCTCGGACAAATGAACATCTCCTCGGACTGTGCACGTGTCCCTCTCCAGACATGCTCCTTTTTCATGGGCCTCTAACTGAGTATTTTCATCTCTTCGGCCGAGCAGTGGTCCTCAAATAGGGCCTTGGGCCCAATACGTTAGGTTGAGATTTTCACCCCCCACAATAGCCCCTCGAAATTACAGTTTTTCCCTTGCATCCGAAGAGAAAAAGTGGGATTTTGACTTGCCACGGAGCAAAAGCTTGAGAACAGGCGAATTTTGAACTGGCACGTGTGTGGGCATAGTAATAGACGCTTCATTAATGCCGCTGCGGTTTCCATATTCCCAAAGCGCTGCATTAATTGCGTCAGGTGGCGCCTTGTCCTTCGTATCCAACGGTGCGTGATTGATCCAACGGTTGTGGTTTTTCCTTTAGAATTTGGGCGGGAGTGCCCCTGACCCTTCGCTTAACCCCGTATAAAAACCTCGGAGGAAGTTATCTTTTCCTCACTTTGCAAACTTTCAGTCACTCCAGCAAGAACAAACGCACGACTCCGTCCAAATCTTTCAGTCGCCGGTTCCAGTCTTCCCCAGAATCTTCACGAGCCTTTCTACGAGCCTGAGATCCTTTCTGCGACCTAGTCCTTGTAAGTTGTCGTCCACCAGATCCTTTAGTTTTCTCTTCGGCCAGTCGTTTTTGTTTAAGCACCATGGGGAAACTCCAGTACCTGGTAGATAGCCCTGAGCAAATGGAGGCATTCAGGGCCGCATATCGCATACCCCCAAACGTGGGCGTGAGGTATTGTCCCCCAGAGAAGATACTAACAGATCGGAAGACGGGAGAAGTCGTTATCCCCCTCATCGCCTTCAAAGAAGGGGGAATGACAATCCCCATGGGTCCCATCACCATTAGCTATCTTCGAAACCATAGGCTCACTCCTTGGCAGTGCGCGCCCAACATGTTTAGGATCCTAGGAGCCATTGAGGACCTTAACCTTCACCTAGGATTGGGACTCACCTGGCTCGACGTAGTACATATGTACGAGTGCCACAGCCAGCAAGATGCAGGATATTATTTAAAATCCCGGTCCGACGTTGTTAGGCTCATTTCCTGCCTTTCCAAATCCAACAAAGGGATGAAAGACGACTATGTGATCGTCTCGGGCGCATGGCATGACGGCCATCATTGCCCAACCAAGCATGGAAAGCCAGGTGGGACATGTTAGATTTAGGCACACTAACCATAGGCCTAGGGTCCTCGTCTTTTAATGGTTCTTGATTCTTATGCTGCTATTTCTGAGTCTTCTAACATAGCTTTGCTGTGTCTTGTAACAGATAAAAACTTCGTTGCTCCTCGGCTCAGCCTTACGAACATCGCCGCCCTTAATTTTCTATTGAGATCGGAGATTTTCGTGAGCGAGGACGGACAGCTCCGATCGGCTCCTCTTATTCTGGGATACACAGGAAAGCCAAAGGGTTTTCAACCAGTCGGCAACGCGATTGTTCAAGGAGACCATCGCCTTGCACGTATTGACGTTGGTCGGAAGGGTTTTTTGGCGCCGTACGAGCTTGAACCCGTACCCCATCCACGTCCTCAGGCTATACCCCCTCTTGTCCAACCACTCCAGCAAGTTCCCCTCGGACAGGCGGTTGAGGGTGAGAGGGTTGGCTCTTCCACCTCTTCGCTAGAGGAGCAGATAGACAGATTTCAGTTCGGAGGAGAGGCTTCAGGGGTGAACCGAGTGATAGAGGTCTCGGACGCCGAGGAAGAAGAGGTTGACAAACAGTCGGGCATTCACCCTACTCTGCCAGCTGCTCACTTTGAAGACTCCTCGGACAACGACATGGATTTGAGGAGTTTAATGAAGGGTAGGGGCAAAAAGGCCGAGCAAAAAGGTGCTGAGACTTCCCAACCGGTGGTGAACCTGCCTCCAGTGCCATCCAAGGTTCCTGACCCCGGCTTAAAGCCCATTCCTGACCTGAGGAAGAAAAGGCCCCACGAGCCTGAAGAGAGGGAAGTGGTCGTGCTACCCAAGACGAATAAACAACAAAAGGTGGCAAGGGACCAACGAAGCAAAATGGCCTCTTCCACTGAAAGCCGAGACGAAGTCGTCGCCGACGTTCGCCGAGGAGGAGGGCCTCGCAACTGGTCTCCAAGGCTGGAGCTGGATGGCTCCCCCATTCCTTGGGACACATCCCTCAGGAATTATGACGGGGGAAGGGCAGGGTACGTTGCTGAGGCTCTGCAACAGCCACTCCTTCTCCCACATGACATGGGCTCCTTTAGGCGCTTCAACCAGCAGGAGCTATTCTTGTCCCTTAAGAGGGATATGGTCATGGTAAGTGAACTATTCCTTAATTCAGGTTTTATCCTTAGTTGGCTTTGCTTCCTTTCTTCACCCAATGTTGAAAATAATGTCATGCAGATTACTCAGCAAATTTACGTGGCCGAGGAATGGAACAAGGAGTCCTACCTCAAGGCCCAAGCAGCAGCCCAGTCCCAGTCTGAGGTGGAGGCATCTCTCGGCCAGCTGAAGGAGGACTATGCTCTCATGTCTGAACAGCTTAAAGACATGACCAACCAGAGGAACAGCCTCAAAGCTGGCCTAAAAAACGCCGAGACTCAGGCCGAGGATCAGCGCAAACAGCTGAACATGTCAGAGATCAACCTGGCGACCGAAAGGGAGCTAGTGAAGGGCCTCAGAGCTGAACTCCAAAAGGCCAAAGAGAGCGCCAAGGCAGCTGAGCAAAGAGCTCAACTGGCCAAGGAGTCGGTTGAAGCTGAGAGGAAGGCGGCGTATCAGCTGGGGGTAGATGTGACCAGGCAGCAGCTTACTGAGCAATTTGCCTCAGTTAGTCATGATTATTGTGTCATAACCTGGCAAAAGGCACTGGACGCTGCTGGGGTCTCCTCGGACTCTCACCTGAGGTTACCTGGGAGTACGTACTATGATCCAGACATTCGAGAGCTCCCAGGTGCTGACCCTCCACCTGCTCCAGAGCTTCTAGAGGCTTCAGAGCAAAACTTGGTCAGTCAAGCTCCCCCCTCCACCCTTGATGCACCCAAAGAGGCTGGTTAGCCAGATAGTAAGGGTAAACCAGCTGAACCAGGAGAGGACATAGGCAAAGGGTTAGAGGGAGAGAAGACTTCTGCTGAGCCCAAGGGCCAAGCCCCAGAAGCTGCTGCTCGGATAGGCCAGGCTGCTGACAATGTGGTCCCTCCAGCAAAAGAATAGATACATAGGGCTTTCGTTTTGCACTTGTATTTACTTTTGTTTTTATCTAAAGAATTGTAAACTCTTTTCTTTTATCAATGAAATGGCTTCCTCTTTGTCTCTGATGTTTTTGATACATGTCTTATTACTTATTGCCGCTACATATAACTATACGTTGTAATTATAACAAAATAATGCAGATAAACTTGATTGATACATTATACTGATGGTGTGAGTAATTGAAATTGATATTGAAAATAACAGTTCGAATAAAAGTTAACAAGTAATGATTGCAGCGAGTAATTAGGTAAGTTACACATGTTTCTCCAAATATGTAAAGTGTTACTACCCCTCGGCTTTAAATTAAACATAACTAAGGAAGACAGTCATAAGTTAGTATCAATTCAGACGCAATCAGGAATTTTAGCATTAAGCCCCAGTGACAATAGCTGTGTGGGGGTATTGACTAACCTGCGTCATTTGATTCAAGGAGCATTGGGGGCGAACATATTCGAGTGCTAACTAACCCTAATCATCTGGTCCGAGGACTACAGGCATGATTGGGTTTAAGTTTAAACACTTAGAGAACCCCAGTGACAATAGCTGTGTGGGGGTATTGACTAACCTGCGTCATTTGATTCAAGGAGCATTGGGGGCGAACATATTCGAGTGCTAACTAACCCTAATCATCTGGTCCGAGGACTACAGGCATGATTGGGTTTAAGTTTAAACACTTAGAGAACCGCCACAGAGTGCTAACTAACCCTAATCATCTGGTCCGAGGACTACAGGCATGATTGGATTTAAGTTCAAGCACTATAGAACTGTAACGGAGTGTTAACTAACCCTAATCATCTGGTCCGAGGACTACAGGCATGATTGGATTTAAGTTTAAACACTAGAACTGAAGCGGAGTGTTAACTAACCCTAATCATCTGGTCCGAGGACTACAGGCATGATTGGATTTAAGTTTAAACACTATAGAACTGTAACGGAGTGTTAACTAACCCTAATCATCTGGTCCGAGGACTACAGGCATGATTGGATTTAAGTTTAAACACTATAGAACTGTAACGGAGTGTTAACTAACCCTAATCATCTGGTCCGAGGACTACAGGCATGATTGGATTTAAGTTTAAACACTATAGAACTGTAACGGAGTGTTAACTAACCCTAATCATCTGGTCCGAGGACTACAGGCATGATTGGATTTAAGTTTAAACACTATAGAACTGTAACGGAGTGTTAACTAACCCTAATCATCTGGTCCGAGGACTACAGGCATGATTGGATTTAAGTTTAAACACTAGAACTGAAGCGGAGTGTTAACTAACCCTAATCATCTGGTCCGAGGACTACAGGCATGACTGGATTTAAGTTTAAACACTTGAGAGAAAACTTTACGCAGCGAATTGGCATATCGGTTGAAGAAAAGACTTGATTAATAAAAGTACCTCTTGAGGTTATTTACATTCCAAGGACGTGGTATTACATGACCATCCAGGTCTTCCAAGAAATATGCCCAAATGCCTGCTCCTGAAGTGATGCGATATGGCCCTTCCCAATTGGGTCCTAGTTTTCCCCAAGCCGGATTCTTTGCGGTGCCCACAACTTTCCTCAGCACTAGATCACCAGGCTCTAGAGGCCTTAGCTTTACGTTAGCATCATAGCCTTGCCTGAGTTTTTGTTGGTAATGTGCCAGCCGAACCATTGCGTTCTCTCTCTTTTCCTCAATCAGGTCCAAACTCCTCTGTAGTTGCTCATCGTTGTCGGCTGGACCGAACGAGCTACTTTTCAACGTCGGGAACCCGGTTTCTAAAGGAATGACAGCTTCAGCCCCATAGGTCATTGAGAAGGGGGTCTCACCCGTAGACCTACGAGGCGTAGTTCTGTATGCCCACAGCACATGTGGCAACTCTTCTACCCATTTGCCCTTTGCATCGTCCAGCCTCTTCTTCAAGCCATTTAGTATGACCTTGTTGACAGCTTCTGCTTGCCCATTACCCTAAGGGTAGGCAGGAATGGAGTATCTGTTTACAATTCCCAGCTCGCTGCAATAATTCCTGAATGCCTTGCTATCAAACTGTAGGCCATTGTCCGAGATGAGAGTGTGAGGAATTCCAAACCGGGTGACAATATTCTTCCACACAAACTTTTGCACATCAACGTCTCTGATATTGGCTAGTGGCTCAGCCTCAACCCACTTGGTGAAATAGTCTGTGCCGACCAGAAGGTACTTCTTGTTTCCTGCAGCTTTAGGGAAGGGTCCCACGATATCCAAGCCCCACTGGGCGAAAGGCCATGGGCTAGATAGTGGATTAAGAGTTCCCCCTGGCTGGTGAATGTTTGGAGCGAAGCGCTGACATTGATCACACTTTTTGACATACTCGTGGGCTTCCTTTTGCATGTTAGGCCACCAATAACCTTGGGTGAGGGCTCGGTGAGCCAAGGATCTGCCTCTAGTGTGGCTCCCACAAATTCCTTCGTGCAGCTCTTCCAGTAATAGCTCAGTCGCTTCGGGATGCATGCATAACAAGTATGGTCCCGAATAAGAGCGTCTGTATAATTTCTGGTCCTCGGACAACCAGAATTTGGTCACCTTCCTCCGAACTTTGTCCGCTTCCCCCTTATCTTCTGGCAATACATCTTCTTTGAGGAATTTGATTAAAGGATCCATCCAGCAGGGCCCGGCCCTGACCTGGTGAACTTGGATTGCTTCTGCTTTCGCCTCTGTAGGCCTGTGCAAGTACTCGACAAGGATGACTCTCGGCAGGTTTTGGGCCGAGGAAGTAGCAAGCGTGGCCAAGGAGTCAGCATGTGAGTTACCGCTTCTGGGGATGTGTAGCAAACTGAAAGAGTCGAACTCCGACTGAAGGCATTTGGCTCGGCTCAAGTACCCCTGCATTCTTTCGTCCTTCGCCTCAAACTCGCCTTGTACTTGACCTACGACCAATCTTGAATCCGAGAACAATTCCACGGACTTTCCACCCATTCTTCGGACCATAGCCATTCCCATCAGTAGGGCCTCATACTCCGCCTCATTATTCGTTGCCGAGAAGTCCAGTCTCAACGATTTTTCGATAGTGATCCTCTCAGGGGATATCAGTACCAGCCCAACTCCAGAGCCTCTTTGGTTTGCCGCGCCATCAACGTACACTTCCCAATGGGAGGGATTCTGTTGGGAGATCATACCAACTGATTTTTCATCCATGCCTGACGTGGTCTTTATTTCTTCCAACTGGGGCTCCGTGAACTCAGCCACCAAATCCGCGAGGACCTGACCCTTGACCGATGTGCGGGGCATATATCTTATATCGAAAGCCCCTAAGATTGTACCCCATTTGGCAATCCGACCAGTGTAATCAGCACTTCGGAGTATAGCTTTGAGTGGGAGTTGAGTGAGAACAATGACCGTGTGGGCCTGGAAGTAGTGAGGTAGCTTCCGTGTGCCAAGCACTACTGCTAGGATAGCCTTCTCCAGAGGTAAGTAACGAATCTCAGTCTCATGCAGCGACTTGCTTACGTAATAAACTGGTCTTTGTACACCACAGTCTGATCGTATCAACACCAGGCTCACCGCACAGGGAGCCACGGCAATGTAGGCGAACAGTACCTCATCTGGCTCAGGACTGGACATGATTGGTGGCCGAGCTAGATAATCCTTGAGTTGCTGAAAGGCCAAAGCACACTCTTCAGTCCATTCGAATCCCTTCCACTTGTGGAGTAGAGAAAAGAAAGGCCGACACCTGTCTGCCGATCTAGAGATGAACCGATTGAGGGCAGCAGTCATTCCGGTTAGTTTCTGAACTTCCTTGGGATTCCGAGGAGCCCTTAGATCGTTGATGGCCCTTATCTGGTCAGGGTTAACCTCAATCCCTCTGTGAGTCACCATGTAACCCAAAAACTTGCCGGACCCCACTCCAAATGAGCACTTAGAAGCATTCAGTCGCAGCTTGTACTTTCTTAGAACCTCGAAGGTACTTTCAGGGTCCTTCACATGCTCGGCGGCAACCTTGCTCTTCACCACCATGTCATCTATGTAGACCTCGATATTTTTGCCCAGCTGTGGCTCGAACATCCTCGTCATCATCCTCTGGTAGGTAGCACCCGCGTTCTTCAAGCCAAATGGCATCACTTTATAGTGGTAGTTACCAATAGGAGTGACAAAAGCAGTTTTCTTCTGGTCGTCCGGGGCTAATGGTATCTGGTGGTAGCCTTGGAAGGCGTCTAGGAAGCTCATCCGAGGGTGGCCGACAGTGGCATCCACCAGCTGATCAATTTTCGGCATAGGGAATGGATCTTTGGGGCAAGCCTTGTTTAAATCGGTGAAGTCTACGCACACTCGCCATTTCCCGCTCTTCTTCTTTACCACCACGGTATTTGCCAGCCATTCAGGATAAAAAACTTCTTTGATAACCCCAGCTTGTTTGAGTTTCGCTACCTCCTCTCTCACTGCGTCCGCATGTTCCTTGGACGGGCGCCGAATAGGCTGTTTCTTGGGGGTGACCAGTGGATTCACCTTCAAGTGGTGACATATAAACTCCGGATCTATCCCTGGGGCTTCATAAGCACTCCAGGCAAACACATCGAGATTTCGCTTGAGGAACTCTATTAGCTCTTCCCTCTCTTGAAGAGGCAGCTGAGATCCAACTTGGAAGAACCTACCGGGATCATCTCCAATAACCACTTTCGTTAGATCCTCACATCGATTGCCTTCATCTGAATCTTCGACGGGAAGTTCCCGAGACTGTAGCTGCTATAAACCCCTTTCGGATATGGCCGAAGACTCGGCTTGGGCCTCATGTTGAATGGCAGCCACCAGGCACTGTCGGGCAACGGACTGATCTCCTCGGATCTCATGGATCTGCCCTTCAGATGGGTATTTGACCTTCTGGTGCAAAGTAGAGGGGACAGCCCCAAGCGTATGAATCCAGGGTCTGCCCACGAGTGCCGTGTAGGGCGAATATACGTCCACAACTATAAAATCCAGCTCCACCACCTCGGAGCCGGCCTGCACGGGTAAACGTATCCGGCCTTTCGGGGTGACAGGCCTTCCTTCAAAGCTTATGAGGGGGGAATTGTATGGCGTCAGGTCCTGGGGTTTTAGGCCTAGCCCCTTGTAGAGGTCTGGGTACATTATCTCCACAGCACTGCCCTGGTCCACCATCACCCTCTTCACATCGTACCCTCCTATTCTGAGGGTGATGACTAATGCATCATCATGGGGTTGAATGGTGCCCATCATGTCTTCGTCCGAGAACCCTATCTGCGGCGGGGCACCTGACTTAACTCTCTTCAGACCTCGGCTCGACTCCCCTGCTGATGGTCGACCTACCGACATAATCTTCAATGGCCAGGATCCTGTTCTCCCCGGCGCGGCGAAGACGACGTTAATAGTCCCTAGCGGCGGCTTTGAGGGGTCATCTCTTCGTGGCCTTGAGCCCGTCTGCCCTCCTCGGCCGCTGGAGGGGTGCAAGAGGTGTTTCAGTCTACCATCGCGAACCAGTTGGTCCAAGTGATCCCACAAGCTCCTACAATCCTCCGTGGTATGCCCATGGTCTTGATGGTATTGGCAGTAGAGATTATGGTTGCGCCTTTCGGGGTTTCCTACCATCTTGTTCGGCCACCTGAAGAATGATTCATTCTTGATCTTTTCCAAGACCTGTTGCACTGGCTCTTTGAACACGGTGTTGACCGCTCGAGGATTCGTCGATCCTGATTGCCCAACTAAGTCCCTCCGCGGTTTACTGTGGTTGTAACGGTCCGACCTGAAATCCCTCCTCTCTTGGGGGATAACCTTGTCCTTTCCCTTGCCCTGCTGCTGGTCTTCTTCAACTCTCTTATACTTTTCTATGCGGTCCATTAGTTAACGCACGTTTGTGACCGGTTTGCCAGATAAAGATGTCCTCAAACCGTGGTCAGTGGGGAGGCCGAGCTTGAACGTGCTGAGGGCCATTGCATCATTGTTGCCCTCTATATCATTGAACATCTCCCAGTATCTGTCTGAATATGCCTTCAAGGACTCGCCTTCCTGCATGGACAAGGATAGCAGTGAAGAGAAGGGTCTGGCTACTCTTCGGCATGTGACAAAACGGGAGCCGAATGCCTGAGTGAGCTCTTTGAAGGAGTTGATGGAGCCTGCCTTCAAACCGTCAAACCACCTCATGGCAACAGGCCCAAGACTGGAAGGGAAAACCTTGCACATCAGAGCTTCGTCTCTGGAATAGACAGCCATCCTCTGGTTAAAATGACTCACATGTTCCACGGGGTCAGTTTTACCATTGTAGATGGTGAACGTTGGTTGGTTAAAGTGCCGAGGAAGTCTCGCGTCCTTAATCCTGCGTGTGAAGGGCGACCTAGAAATCTGATTCAGAGCCCTGTTCATGGCATCGTTCTCCATATCCCCACGTGATGGACTTCTACGCTGCCTCTTACGATGGGACTCTTCTTCATAGGTGTAGGACTCGCTGGCTGGTGTCCTAGATTTAGGCTGATAAGTGACATCCCGTTTGTCATCAAGATCCTCATCAGAGTATGAGGAAGCCCGTTTCCTCTTTGCATGGCGCAACTCCCTTTTTCGTTTTTCAACTTCAAGTTGTAAGTCACGGTTCTTCTCTGCATGGGACATGTGACTTCCGCCCTGTGACTGGCTCTGGCTAAGGCGCACAGTGTGTACACTGCCCTCACGACTTTGTCTTCTCTCTAAGTTAATAAAAGGGTCCACGTGTTGGGATGCCCTAGACTCTGCTTGTTGTTCACCCTGGCCTGCCATCATCAACTGTTGTTTTCACCCTTGCACAAGCTCTTCCCACAGACGGCGCCAATTGTAGGGACAATTTTTGTAGCCCAAGCCCAAGAAGGTATGAATTTTGAGCCCACTGAACCCAAGACAATAAATTTGTAGAGAGTGGGCGAAAGAGCTAGGCTAGAAATGAATAAACAGTATTAAACAGTAATGTTTGTGGATGAATTTGTATTAGAATGTGCTCGGACAGATACAAATTTGAAGTCCGAAGAGGGATTTGTATTCAATAAACTGGGGTTACAAGTCTTGGAGCTACAGTAATGGAGTTCTCTCCTCTTTTACTTCCGATTTTCGATCCCCCTCTATCAGAGGCATCCCCATCTTATATAGTACTTCCTTCCTACATCTTCACCGTCCACTTGTTCATCATCTAGACGCCCACTTGAGTACATGTCCCATCATGCACCATCTCTAGCCTTGTGCAAGTGGTGGTAGCTGAGATTGCACTGTTCAGGTGTCTTCTCCACATTAATGCGGCCAGGGAAGTAGGTGCAGTGCATTTAATGCGGTGGTTGAGGTCTGTCTCCTTGATATTTCTCCTTTCCTGTTATCCTCATGCGTGTCTGAGGTTCATTTCCCTCCTCACATTTGTCAGAAGGATTACTTGAGCTTCCCAAACACCTGTCGGGCCAAGCTTCTTCGGATCCGAGGATATTGGTCTCCTCGGACAAATGAACATCTCCTCGGACTGTGCACGTGTCCCTCTCCAGACATGCTCCTTTTTCATGGGCCTCTAACTGAGTATTTTCATCTCTTCGGCCGAGCAGTGGTCCTCAAATAGGGCCTTGGGCCCAATACGTTAGGTTGAGCTTTTCACCCCCCACAGTTTTATTTTAGCTTTCAACACAATAAAATAATATAAATAACACAATAAAATAATATATCTACTATAACAAACAACAACCACAACCATAGCCACAACCACCCATGGAAAGTTTCTATTTTTACAATTTCATTGATCCCACTCAAAATTAGGTCGATCGAATGTCAGGTGAGACTATGCAAAATTGCGATTTTTTCAAAATTAATGGTCAAGAGTTGTACCACTTGATATTTTAACGTATGTGAACATTAGGTGATTGTTTCAAACAATTTTAGAAACACAATAAATCATGTGGATTCTCCAAAATTGCTATTTGAAGAGCCCAAAAATCTTGGTTGCATCTTCTAAGTAATCCTCTACCAACTCGTGTACGTGGGAAAAGTTTGTCTAAGAGCAACAATTTTGTCACGCCTCCAAAGTCATTCAAATTTCCTTATTTGTTTATTAAATTTCACTCGTTTCTTTCATTGTTTACTGTTTTATTCTCACCAAAAAAATTCACAATTGCATCCACAGTCAATTACCAAACGAAACTGAGATTTATAAAAATAATAATTAAAAAAAACAGCTACCACAATTATAAAATAATAATAATAGATGGAGAAAGTGGGAACATGTTTTATATAAGAGGGGATAAATGGAGAAGCTCCATCGAGTTAGGTATACGAGAGGGCATTCAAAATCTCTATACGTAATCAATGGATTGGGTGCTTCAATTAAGATAAAGATGAATATTTAATCACCAATCCTGGTTAAGTAGGAGACGTAGAGTCTAACATAAATTGGTTAATATATTAAAGAAGATAAATGAACAATTTGAGAGTAATGCTCAGACTTCTCTTATAAAAACTAGCCCACTAATTAAAGTTTGTACAGTCAACTCCATGAATGTAGTGAATTAACATATTTTCAGCAAAATCTTTAAATAGTAGGGAAATTATTGTGTATACCATAAATGCATACTCCCTCCTCTCACATGAATGGTGGGTCCCACTAATTAAATTCACGGTGGAACCCACCATTCATGTGAGAGGGAAGAATGCGCATTTATGGTACTTCGGGAGTACCTAATAATTTTCCTAAATGGTATCCCAATAATAAATGACTAAAAAGAACATTAAAATTTAATAATCATAAATAAGAATTTAAACTATAACATAAATATGATGTTTATTTCTTTTCATATTTAAGCTCCTAAGGATAAATGGTTCCTAAGGCTGGTTTCATGATATCTACGAGATTCTAGATTCGAAATCTCTTACTAGCATCTTAGGGCCACCCCCAAGAAATTCCTCCCTATAATAACTTGGTGTGTGTGGAACGGAATGACTATATACACCTAAAAGAATAATCAAATACTTGAAGAGTTTTAGAATGGAATCTAGATACTCTCATTTCTCACACAAAAAAAAAAAAAAAAAAAGCTCCTTAAAACATAACATGTATAATTTGATGGGTTACAACATAGTAAAGGATGATAGGACGCTCCTCTCTTATTATGGATTGCAGAGTTAAACACTCTGTCAAATAGTATGTAATGTGATTGATGGTAGGCATCAACATTAAATGCCAAGGTGATTAGGTATGTAATTGGGAAAGTCTCCATAAGAAATTTGATTCAAAAGAGAAGACATGTGGCTTGTTCATGGACCTAATTTTGTTGGCTAAAAGGAAGCACTTCGGTTGAGTAGTTGCTGAGGAATTTTGAGCTGCATTGATCTTCTTTACCAAATCTTTTGATAGTTGCTCAAGAATGAATGATTAAAAGAACATTAAACTTTAATGCTCATAAGTAAGAATTTAAACTTTAACATAATATAATTCTAAATAAATACATTTTTTTCTCTTTGCATTTAAGCTCTTTAAAACATGACACGTATAATTTGACGTGTTAAAATATAGTAAAACATGAGAGGACACTCCTATCTTATTATGGGTTGCAAAAGTAAAACACTTGTTAAATAGAATGTAATGTGATTGACGTTAGGTGTGAACATTAAATGAACGGCTAAAGAACATTAAAGTTTAATGTTCGCAAATAAGAACGTAAACTTTAACATAAATATGATGCTAAATAAATACGTTTATTTCTTTTCACATTTAAGCTCCTTAAAATATGACAAGCATAATTTGACATTATACAATAGACTAATAGAGTAAACATGAGAGGACACTCCTTTCTTCTCTTATTATGGATTGCAAAGTAAAACACTTGTCAAATAGAATGTAATATAATTGATGGTTGATGTCAACATTAAATGCTAAGGTGATTAGGGATGAATTTGGTACGAAAGTCTCCACTAGCAATTTGATTCAAAAGGGAAGATTCATGGCTTGTTCGTTGCCCTAATATTTGGTAAGTGAAACAATTGGGCCTAAGCCTCAGCCTAACTAGAAAGCCCAATAAGGCTTTATTTACCCACTACTGTTAATACTTGGAAAAGCAGGTGCAGGCCCAAGACAACCGAACCAGAAAAATGAAGAAAACAGAACATGTCCTTGGTGGCGTAGAGTCTGTATACGCAAGAAAGGATAAAGCAGCCATGTCCCTGGTGGTTTCCAACAATTTCTCAGAGTCATTTTTGGGTTATTGTGCTTTTTTTTTTATTATACAAGATCTAAAAGGTTCTACGAGAAAGTATAACTTGTCTCATCCTCTCTTAATAGTTATCATGATTTTTGAATGGAGTTGCGATGTGCCTTTGTGTTAGAACCTCTTTCTCTATCCCTTGTGTGTGTGTGTTTGTTTCTCAAAAAAAAAAAAAGGGTAATTGTTCCACATTACTTAAGAGAGTGTGTTATATGTAGTATAACTTGCTCCACTCTCCCTTAAAAGTTATCATGGCTTTTGAGTGGAGTTGTGGTATGCCTTTGTGTTAGAACCTATTTTTCTTTCCCTTGTGTGTGTGTGTTTGTTTCTCAGAAAAAAAAAAAAAAAAAAAAAAAAAAAAAAAAAAAAAAAAAAGGTAATTGTCCCACATTGCTTAAGAGAGTGTGTTATATGTAGCATAACTTGCCCCACCCTCCCTTAAAAGTTACCATAGCTTTTGAGTAGAGTTGTGGTGTGCCTTAAAAAAATAAAAAATAAAAACTTACGAGACCTTGTGGGGACACTAATGGTTAAACTTACAACCATGAAATTTGATGATAGGTGTGGGATGCATGAGCATGTCATTGAAATGATAAATTTGGCTACTTTAGTTCGTAATTGTTTTATTTGGATTTAAGATTAAGAAACTAGAGGCATATAGCCCAATGTAGTGGTTTAATTTGACACTAGGGTTGTTAGGAATGACTCTATTGATGTGAGATTCATGGTTTTCAAACCCGAACCGTTCAACTTTACGGTTCTTTTAGCCTCAAAAACCGCTCTATGTGAAAAAAACAGGGACTTGTAAAAACCGCGGTCGGACCTCACGGTTCTAAGAACCGTGATCAGACCGCTTCTCACGGTTTTGAATCTGAACCTTAAAAAAAAAAAAAAAAAAAAAAAACAGAAAAGGAGAAAAGGAAGAAGACGACGCCGAAGCAGGGGTGGCACCATGAAGCAACTGCTGCTTCCTCTTCTTCTTCTTCTTCTTTCTTTTTTTTCTTCTTCTTCTCTGTCCGTCTCCCTCTCTCTTTTGTTTGCTGAACTTTGTTAGGCATGTGGTCTGGTTTCTCACTTTCTCTTTCTTTGTATTTGTTAGGACTACTCTGACTGACATTAGCTGCCTAGGGATTCACATCCAGTGCAATTGCTAGGGTATTGCACGGTGTGCAATTCACCCATTTCCTTCACAATTTTTTTTACTTTTTAACTTTAACTTTTTTACTTTGTTTTTAATATATTTTATTCAATGGTTGAGATTGAAAGTTGCTTTTCCAACTTTCAATCCCAACCATTCATTTGGTATTGCATCAGGTGCAATACCCTAGGTATTGCACTTGATGTGAATCTGCTGCCTAGCATTGGAAATATAGAAAGTTTCCAGAGCTCTCCACGTGTCTACAGTACTGACGTTAGCTACTGGGCATTGGAAATAATAAAAGATTTTAAATTTTGAATAAAAGAAAGCTCTCCACGTATAATGCTTTACAGCTTTAGTGCATATAGTGCTTGCTTGCTGTCAAGCACTTCCTTTAGTATTTGAATATGCTTTTTTTTTTTTTTTTTACGGAAGTATTTGAATATGCTTTAGTACATATAATGCTCTACAGACTCCAGGTATATAATGCTTTAGTACATATAGTGGTGTACATTGACTAATTGACTATTTAAATGGGCTTGGGTATGAGCAAATAAATTTATTTGTCTCTTAATTATTTTATTGGGTTTCATAAAATAAAAATTATTAGGTACTAAAGTGTATTTTGTCATGATTTAAAAATAATTTAGAAACTTAATAGCTATTGTTTTTTTAGAATTTAATAATTTTTATTTGTATTATGAAAGTTATGTTATAAAAAATACTATCTATATTTGTTTTGGACTATTTTAGTTAATTTTTCTATTTTTTATTAATTTAATGTTTATATATATATTTAAAATAATTATTAAATTAATTATGACGTCATCACGGTTCGACCTCAAAAACCTTGAACCACTCCCTTTTACGGTTCAATGAACGGTCCGGGTTTGAAAACCATGGTGAGATTTTGCAAGCCACACTAATTGAAATAATGTGGGTGGACTATTAAAGAGGGGTTTATTTTAAGTCCATAATAATATAATATCGATAATTTTTCAGTATAATTGATTGTGATTTTTTTTTTTTTTTTTTTTTGGGAAGAAATTGATTGTGATATTTTATAATAAATAATATTTTTGTCCCTATGTGGGCTGAGACTTCGGTGGCTTTATTTCCATCATTCATCAGCCCAACCCAAATTTAATATCCGACCGAAGAGAAATGGGGAAATAAAAATCACTGAGTCTACTTCCCTAACAAATAGCAATATTGGATAGTTATATTGAAATGGATGAAAAACAATGCTATCTTTGGGGACAAGTGATGTTATACATTGAAGTGTTGTTCTAACTAAACTTGGGTTGCTATTAATAATATAATTGTTCTCTATTAAAAAATTTCAATTCTCTTTAAGAATTATAACATCACCTCTTTTTTTTAAAAATGAGATGTAAATAAGAGTGTCTAGAGACTGGGTTCAAATTTAGGACTATTTACTTTGATATCATGATAAAATATTACTTAAAACTTCAAATCTAGCTCATCTTGAATTTTTTTTTAACTCAGTTTTTGTTCTTAAAACTTCAGGATGATTCTTATATTTCTCCTTAAAAATCTGGAGATAATAGGCAAGATATATGCACAATATACTGAATGGGAACTTTTTGAGAACAAATTTTTACCTTAAGCTCTTCTTCCCTTGTCTATGCATGCAAATATGGTGTTGCAGTCTCTCTCATGCTTGTATTGTTGCCCCTGTAGATAATCAATGAAGAAGTCATGCATCACTAGAAGAAACTAATGGCTATAGTTGGGTATTGGTATAACTTGAAAGAAACCTACCAAACAGTTAGGCTTCACAATCTCAGAAGTTTGCTTAGCACAATAATCTTCCTATTGCCATGTCTCACCCGATAGTTCCTGCCAAATACTTCTCCACTAGCCTGTTTGGAAAGAAAAAAAGCGGGGGTCAACCAACTCTTGCACATTATAAGAGTCCAGAATAATATTTGGAAACTCAGCTGTCCCTAAACTTACTTTGGGAACTTGATTCTTCAATTTCTCAGCTTTGAACTGTCACTCTAGCTGCATTCTATTCTTACATCTAGTACACGTAAATATGACTGAATCATCTTATAGTATATCACCTGGAAAGGTTTGCACACCCACATCAACTTTGTCAACTGATAAAACTGGCTTGGAATTTTTCAGGTCTGGATGGAAATCGGAAGTGCACAATGACCACCTTAGTGCTGACTTTGTCGACAACTATCAGTAATTTCAAGGTCCTGGCGGGTGCTTGTTGCCAAATGTTCAGGTGGTGTAAGAAAGTTCTTGACTTTTTTTTTAGTAACAGAGCACTAGATCTTTTTGGGAAGCAGTCAGCATTGATGAAGTACTCAACCTTTTCTGTTGCTGATTCTGGGTGAAACACTTGGAGTTGGACTGAAGTGCAGGAGATACTTCAGATCAAACTACACTAAGGCTAGGAGGAGACACACAATTCAATGATCCATTTGAGAAAATCATTAGGTGCATCTGCACTGGACATGACAGCAGAACAGAAACTCCATTAAGAGGTTTAGAGACTCTGCACACAAAATTATCCCTCACATTTATGCTTCGTGATTCTTCAGAAGAATGTGAGGTAATTTTAACTGGTTCCGCACAATCAATAATCATGGCGACATCCTGCTCCTGTTCAAATGCTCTTCCCATATTAACATCTGTATAGTGTATCCTCAGAAATTTGGTCCTTCATACATCCACTTCCAGATGTGTGGTGCTGAGACTCATGAAAACTTACATCTTCAAACTCCGTCTGTTGTGAATCTGAATTTACTGTTTCTACCTTGCTCACATCAATTATATTGTTAGCTTCACTGCTGGCTATTTTCTTATCCACTTGCTCAAAGATCCCCTCAATAGTTTCCTGTCTATTTCCATCTCCTTGTCACCATCATCATTGACACAATAATGTCATTGGACAATGGAAGCTAGTCTTTAGGAGATTCAAACTTCTACGACTCCATGCTTCTGTGTGACCTCCATTTGAGTCATGGGTGTTGTGGCCATTTGCTTTAGTTCATCCTATTTATTCATTCACTGAAAGTCATACCCACATGTTTAATTTTGTGCATTGGAAAACACAAAAGAATTATTTACTACAAGCCACTCAAAGGCTCTTTTGTTTTTCTTGGTCCATATCTCCGAGAAATGTGGTGGCTTGGAATGCAATGATTGGTGGTTTCGCTCCAAGTTCTCGTTTTCTTGAGTCGTTGGCTTTCTTGAGAAAGATGCAAGATGCTGATAAATTGAACCCATATACAATCACAATGATAAACATGCTTCTCTCGTGTGCACAATTACAAGCTCTCTTGGAGGGTAAATCTGTCCATGGTTATGCCATTAGAAAAGGTTTTCTCCCTCATCCAGTCTTGGAAACTGCTTTAGTTGACATGTATGGAGAATGCGGAAAGTTGAATATGCCAGAACATGTATATGGTCAGATGACCGAAAAAAACCTGATTTCATGGAATGCCATGCTTGCTGCTTATGTACAAAATGGGTGGAACAATAAGCCTTGGTTTTGTTTCAGGATATTTGGCACCAGCCTTTTAAACCAGATGCATTTACATTTGCAAGCATTCTACCTGCCTATTCCGAATCAGCCTCATTGCGAGAGGGAAAGCAAATCCATGGTTTTATTATGAAGTCGGAGTTTGATACAAATACTTTCATCTTGAATTCAATTGTTTACATGTATGCAAAATGTGGGGATAGAGGGGCTGCACGAGAAGTTTTTGATCGCATGCTACATAGGGATGTAATATCATGGAACACAATCATCATGGCATATGCCATCCATGGGTTTGGTAGATTTTCTGTTCAATTGTTTTCTGAAATGAAGGAAAAGGGCTTCAAACCTAATGAGAGCACCTTTGCTTCCCTGTCATCATCTTGTAGCATTTATGGCATGATTGAAGAAGGGTGGGAATGCTACAATTCAATGAAGAGGGACAATGGTATAGATCCCGGAATAGAGCACTATGGCTGTATGCTTGACCTTATTGGGCATACCGGCAATCTTGAGCAAGCCAAGATATTCATTGATGAAATTTCATTGTTCACTACGGCTAGGATATGGGATCATTACTGACTGCAAGCAGAAAACAACCAAAACATAGAATTAGCTGAACTTTCAGCTAGACACATCTTATCCTTGGAGCATGATAGTACCGGGTACTATGTCTTGCTTTCTAATATGTATGCTGAAGCTGGGCGGGAAGATGTGGAGCGGCTTAAATGTCTTATGATAACAGAGGGGTTAGAGAAAACGAAGGGGTGTAGTGTGGTCAAGATCAATTCTAGAACTTGCAGGTTCGTCAACACACTAGTTACCTGTAAATTTGGTATTAAATGAATTGAGTTCTACATAGATATTGAATCAATGAGTTCCACACTAAGTCAATTAATCCACCACTAAATTGGGAGATGTTTAAGCAATAGAGTGGCAGTTTAGTAAGAACTATAGCAGTCTCAGCACTTGAGGCCAAATTTTCAGTCCCAAAACTTTTACAAGTCTTCCATGATTAAAGATTTTGCGTCCGACAAAAGTCTAATAAGCATGAAATTTGCTTTACCAAAAAGATTATTAATGCACATCCAAACTAATTTTTGGTATTTTGAGTTAAACAATGGGGTTAAAGTGATCCATTCAAGGTTAAAAATGGCAAGTCCACTTTTATGATTATTGAGATAAATTGACAATATATAGTATAGCCAATTAGCCATACACGGCTTCAATCCTGTTCTAGCTTGAATGAAGCCTTATTGGGCTTTCTGGTTAGGCCGAGGCTTGGGCCCAATAGATTTACTTACCAAATCTCCATCTCTTTTTTTTCTTCACTATTCTCCTCAGTATGAGTTTTATGACAAATATAAAGGATATCCCTCCTTGTCCTTCCAGCATTTTACCTTTTCACAAGAGTCAAACCTCAAACTACAACAACAATGCGTGAGCGTGTTCCAGACGACATCGTAGAAGACATCCTGGGTCGGCTACCAGTGAAATCCCTAACCCGATTCAGGTGCGTTTCTAAGTCTTGTAACTCCATCATCACTGACACCACTTTCATCAACAAACACTTGAAGCTCAACCTCAACCAATCCGAATCATCAATATCCGCAAACACTCACAGTGGGTATTTGCTATATACTACAGAGGAGAAGGATGGTTCATCATCTTCCAAAGAATTGTGTACGGTTGTTTGCAACAACGACCGCACATTAACCCAGGTTTCTAGGTTTGAAATCCCCTCTTTTTTTGACAAGTACATGATTGTTGGTTTCTGTAATGGCTTGTTCTGCCTAGCTAGTCTTGAGAAAGAACTTTGGCACATTATTTATTTGTGGAACCCAAGTATTAGAATGTGTAAGAAACTTGTAGCTACTCGCTTTAATCGCAAGAAAAATGAAAGAGCCGCTATTGGATTTGCTTATGATTCTCTGAACAACGACTTCAAGATTCTGAGAATTGTGTGTAATGCGATGTACAATGAATCAGAAGCTGAAGCAGAGATTTACACGTTAAGTTCAGATTCGTGGAGGAAGGTTGTAATATCAATGCAGTCCTTAAAAGGGTGTGAAGTGACTGAACCCAAACTTGGGACTATTTTTTGTGTTTGGGGTCCCTTTACATTTTATAATGGGGCTCTGCACGCTTTAGCTTATACTAGTGGCTATTATTTCATTTTGTCCTTTGACATTAGTGATGAGAGCTTCCATGAGATAATGATGCCTCGTAATCACTTTGATTATGAGACTACAAATTTCACTAAACTTGCAGTGTACAAGGGATTGCCAGCTGATTTTGTTTTCGCTCATGATGATGGCAATGAGCGTGGTGAGAGAATCTTATGCCACATATGGGTTATGGAGAAGTACGGTGTGGCCAAGTCTTGGACTAGAAAATTTGTGATACCAATGAAATGGGTTCGGGCAGGTAATTTCTTTGGCTGCACTAACAATGGTGAACTTCTCATTAAGAATGCCACTGGGCTGGCTTCAATTGACCCTGAGAGTCAAAATCAGAACATTCTCGACATTGAAGATGCTAATTGGGTGGCTTTCTCGACTAATTCAATGGAGAGCTTGGTTTTACTTGATGGGGGTAAGTAACTGTGAAAATTAACTTTAGCTATAATATCACTATCAGTTTTGCCACCATCATTGTGAAAATTAACTTTAGCTAGCATAGCATAATTTGTATATAACTTTAGCTTGTACTTTTGATGCTGAAACTAAGGTTGCAATTGTTTCCATCCTTGAGTTTAAGAAATCTCTCAATATGAATGGGCAAAGTTAGCTAAATTGCATTTGAGGAATGATAGTTTGAAGTGTTGAATTGAGGTCAATCTTATTGCTTTTGTTTTTCTCTTTTCAGTGTGCATTTCTTATAAGCAAATTTACAGCTTGAGGAGAGAATGCTAGACTTAGGTTTGCCTTTTGCTAATCCTTGGCCCTGTTCTAATAATTCTAACTTAAGTCAATTTTGGAGTTTAAATTATCACCTTCACTTTTTTTTTTCTTTGTTTCTTTCTTTTCCTAGGCTTTCTCAGCAGCCAAATAGTGACTGTCATTAGTTAGGATTTTGGACACAAAGTTTAATAATGATTAACTTTTTTGTTTACTTGATTTTGTTCAATATTGGCTTTGTTTTGAGTCTCATTTTGTTTGGTTCTTTTTTTTTGAGTCAGTGTTTATATTTGTTTCTGCATTACCAGTTAATTGAATTAACATCAATAGGGACTAGAGAGAATGTGGAGGTTGCAAATATTAATAGTTTTAGCTGTTTGTGCCTGTGTTTGGTGAAAGTAATTGTGGGTAACAATGTGTATTGAGGTTTGGGAAAATTTTCATTGAGTACTGTCTACTTTATTTTGTATAGATTTTGTTATTATTGCTGAGAATATCCAGCAATTCTGTGCACATTGTAGGTGCTATCGATGTTACAAGTAGCAACGAGACGTATTTAAGAGTATACCATTGTAGTTAGCAACTCCGAAATGTGCTCAAATGGGGACTTCAGATAGCTAAGCAACTTTGTTCTTTAGTACTTTCGCTGTTGACCATTCAAAAACCCATTAGCCTAATTGGTCTGCATAGTAATGTTTAGTTCCATAGCTATTTCTGATAGAATATTGTTGTCAAATGTTCTCAAGTCCAACAACTAGCAGTAGCTTAAATTATGCTTTCTTTTAGATCCTGATTGATTGTAATTAACAGTGGAAGAAACAAAAAATTGCTTTAATATCATTAGTAGGTGTTAATGTTGCAATGAAGTGGGACCTTTTGAAGTATTTGTCATATGCTTGTGTGATTTTAGGATAGGAAAAGTTTCTGTATTATTATTGTTTTTTATAAATAGTAAAACTTCATTGAAAGGATATATCAAACACAAAGAAATGTCTCGTGTGCTGAGGAAACCATGAAAACCACAAAACTAAGATGCACTTTTATTCTTAACAGGTACAGCTTTTTTCTTTATAATTGATTTATAAGAGATCTAATGGTTGAAAAATACACCACTGGCCATGTCATTACTAAAAATTTGTTAATGGCCACGTCAACTGACCTATTTAATGGCACCTTATTTTTCTCAGGCTCATTCATCACTCAGAATGTTTACACAGAAAGAGAGAGAGAGAGAGAGAGGAGGAGGAGAAAAAGAACTCCAATGTTTGCTCCATGGATGACCTAGGCGGTGCTTCAGGCAGCGGTGGTGGCCTAGACAGTGGCAGCAGTGGCGATTGCCACAGCAGGGCGACTTCATAAAAATTAATTGGAAAAATCCTTGGTCTCATTAGGTTCCTTTACACTGGTGGTTAGTGGTTATATTTCTGCTAGCAAGAGCAGTTTTGAGTGGCAAAGCTTTATAAAGAAGCTGCCACTAAAGAGATCAAGGATTATCTTAATCCTTGAATTTTCTTATATAGTTATATACTTATCTATGTGGTTGGAGAACACTCAATTTAAGGATGAACACAATTTACTTTCGTAAAATTAAGACATAAATTGTTGCTCTGTTTTTCATACATAATAGATGTAAAAATAGTATTTCTATCTAAATTATGGGCATAAGTTTTTTTGCATTAAAATTAGATGTTACTGTTACAAAGTTCATAAACCTAAACCAACATTTTGTTCTTGGAACTTGATGTGCTCTAGGTAAAATAATTCTTTTAAGAATATGTTAAGAAATAGAGCTGAGCTAATGATTCTTTGTACAGAACGTAGTAATGGTAAGCATCTAAAAGGATGCTTAGTTTTGCTATGATTTTCTTTTGTTCATTCACAAAATGCTTCTTGGACTCTCCTCTAATAGCAAACAAAACTGAGTCTAGGAAAAATTTGAAAACTAGAAACATACTTGGTCTACGGTAGTACACCCTAGAACACATCAAACTTGGGTCTATGGTGATATTTCTGCCGAGCAATAGCCAATGCATGCTTTACACGCTAAATATCTTAAAACCAAAATTAGTTCCTTTTAGAAAGCAGTTTCTCCTTGATGTTAGTAAGAGAAATACAACAATGTAGGGCAAGAACAAAAAGTTTGGTATGACAAAACTCATCTTATAGATTTCTGTAGTTTGTGTTGGTATCTTGGACAGGCAATGTTGACACCAACCTATTCCACTTCTAAGCTAAAAGAGAATCTCCCAAATCACATACATGATGCAATTGTTATTTCATAATCTTGGCAATCTTGTGAAATGCATGTGTCAAGGAGAAACACTATAAACATAACAAATTTCACAATATTTCTCACAAAAATTGAGTTGAGAGGTTTTTATTGATTTTTGTTTGGGCTAATCACTAACATCACTTTACTTTTTACCATCAATAACTTGCCACTTTAATATTTGTATATATTTTGTGAAAAAAGGTTGTCTCTAGAGCTCTTGAATAGGTAAAGAACCTTTCTGAGCTTAGTGGGAAAAGGCAGTTGGCAGCCTCTTGGGAAAGAAGTTGCTTGTACAGGTACAAGGGTTTCCTCAAAGATCTCACATTTATGATTTAACAACTTGTCACAGTAGTTATGAAAATAGTCTGTCACAACATTGTATCTGTTCTTTATTCACTTCCTCTTATTTTCTCATTTCTTCCTTTTAATTCTTGGAGGTTGATTTTCTCAAATTAATTAAGTTTTTATTCATTTCTCCCATTACCCTAAGTTATGAACTTGAACCATTGCAATACGCCTGAACAACCTAATATATGTAGAATATTTTTTAAGATCATACATTCCTACAAGGCCATGAAATATGATAGCTATGCCCTGAGAAGGAAATTAGATCTAACACTGATGCCTCTTTATTTATGTGCAATGCCATACAACTCAGGGAAATTCTCCTATAAAAGAAGGCCCCCACACCAAGAATCATGCAAGAATTTAATAGAATGTCCATTCCCCACCTTAAAGCTAACAAAGCGATGAAAAGTATCACACCCCTTCCTTATACTTTTCCAAAGGCATACCCCATATGGTCCATGTACAGTATTTGAACATTCGGTCGAATACGGTTCGAAACCCAGTCACCCGATCCAACCAGGTCAAGTTTGATTTAGGCACTAAACCGACCTGGCCCAACCCATGGACAGGCCTAGTAACATATTTTATTTCAGCAATCTGTCTCTACAAAGAATCTCTCTCCAAAGCATATCTCCACAACCATTTACCCAATAATGCTTGGTAATGAACCAAATTCTCTATGCCTAACCCCACATTTTGAAGAGGTTCACAAACATTCCTCCAAGTCACAGCAAAGTCACAACCACCAAAATACAATGTGTATCCATATTATGCCTACGGTAGAAAGGCATGACAAAGAGAAAACTTTTATCAAGGGCCGCAACACATCCTTCATTATACATACATACTCCTATGTGAGGTTTTCAACATAGATACCAGATTTGAAAAGGCCTAACATAGAAAAGAAAGATGAAAAATTTTAAGAGTTCCTTTTAACTGTAGATTTCTTCGATTTGGATTGTAAATCTACAATTACCTGAAAAATCAAGTGGCATATCTTTGCAAGAATAAGTAGGACCGTCAAGTATGCTAGAAGGAATAATCTATAATCACTCAATCTCGAAAAAAGAACAGTGAGACTGATAGTTCATGCTTGATTTGCAAAGAGTCTATAGTTCAATAATACGATATAATCAAAAATGAGCTCAATAAATAAGAGAATCAGCTATCACCTCATTTAGGCAGGCAAAAAGACTCTCACAAAAACATGGGCATTAGCCGGACCCATGGTTAAGCCTTCTTGATCATTGGTGAAGTTTTTTTTTCCAACAAGGGCATTGGCCCGACGCTTGGTATAACCGTATTAGTCTTTCCACTATATAGAGAAAACATTAATAGCATCATTATACATAGCACATAATCAGAAAAGAAACAAAAGCAAGTGCATATTCAAAGACAAAACTATTGAATCAAGCCAAACAAATTTCAACCCCAATAATCGTTTAATTTAAACATGAAAACTATCACATTGATAGGGAACTTCAGCACCTGGGTCAAATGTGAAGGTTTGTCCATTAATTTGATAGCGAATCATCAACTTTACTTTAAAAATTTGTCACAAGATCTTCCAGAAATCAGTGAAGATTTCTGATTCAAAGTCTATATTCTAGTGCAACCATTTCCACAGAACTAAGCTGACTATAATATAAGTTTACATTAACATAATTGAACTTTCTCAATCGGTAACCTAACACATATGTAGAATCCATATCCTCTCCGCAATTGAAAAAAAAAAATGGAACGGAAGCCAAAAGTGAAAGGTCTAGGGTTTAGGTTTACGAGAAGGAATACCTTGATGCTAGAATCAGAAGAGGAATCATCAGGCACGGTCTCCTTTCAATTCTCGCAAATGGAAGCTCAGCTTAGCTCAGCATGAGAGAGAATGTGCAGGGTTTGAATTCAATTGGAGAGAGAGAGAGAGAGAAATGTAGCCGTTGAAGGAGGGGGAGGGAATTTGAATTCAATTGGGGCCGAATTTATACTCGGATCATCGTGCCCTTGAATTTGATTGCCTTGGTTGGGAATCCTTACGTGTACGGTCAAGATAAGGTCATACATTAATATTACATTATACCCAACTACTTAAAAAAAAACCATTATAAATGAATTTTTTTTAATTGGATAATCTGAATGTATCTATGTTAGAAAGACTGGAACATGTAAATTAGTTGAATTACAAGACTATTGACAAATATTATATACTCTTGACAAATATTAATACTAGTCACTATCTCGTAGGTGGCATCAAACAGTCACTAGTCACTATAAATAAATATATATATATATATAATATAAATAAATTTATTTTGCTTGAAAGTATAATTAATCTCATGCAATTCATTTATAAGTAACGATGATAAAACAAATAAGTAACTGTCCTAAAGATTACATTTGTATATTCATAGCCATTGTAGCAACAAAATATGCTATACTCAAGATTTTAGATATTACAAGTTTGAGGTATATATATAGATGCTCTCATGCAACACTGTGTACAAAGTGGTGACAAAGATTATTGTGACAAGGTTGAGACCTTATAAAGATAAACTCATATCTCCTCTTCAAATGGCTTTTGTGCCAGGTAGGAAGGGAGTAGACAATGCTATCATTGCCCAGGAGATTATTCACTCCATTGGGAAAAAGAGAGGTAGAGTTGGCTCTATGGCACTAAAAATTGATTTGGAGAAAGCTTATGACAAGTTAGAGTAGAATTTCATCAAAGAAGCTCTTTTTAGGGCCAACCTTCCAGCTGATTTAATAGACATTGTGCGCACCAAAAACTCAAACCCGTTGGGCTGGGCCTCACTTGGGCTCACAACTTATTTGTATGGTGGGTTTGGATTTCCCACAATGGGTCGTTCTAAACACCAAGGCTCAACTGTGGCGCTTTCCTCTTCTCGGGGACCTGACCCAATTCCTTACTCTGCTCCCTCTGTTTACACTCTTCCTTCCCTCAATTCACCAACCCTTGTCTTCTCAAAACTTCTTGTATTTATAGCTCATAGTTTAGTGGAGAGCCATAATTACTTGCCAGTAGGTGCAACCGGCGGTCCAGTATTATCGATTGTAAGTGGGTGGTTAGGTGGGAGTGGGAAGCGGTGCCGGTGGCGTTGGAACTTGGTTCCCACTTCCACGATAGTTCTCGGCAGCGGTGCCTCCCCGAGGCACGGCCGGGTAGGTACAGGGCGGGATTTACCGCGAGTATACTATCAATCAATGCTCGGTAAGGTATCGCAGATAAAGGACGAAGATGCTAGGCTTGGGCCAGCCACACGCGTGGCCCGGGGGTGGGCCGCGAGGCAGAGGGAGGCCGGCCTTATGGGCCCTATACCCAGGCCAGGGTCCAAGGCCCAATATAGGACGCGGTGCGGGGGCCGTACAGACATCATCATGAGTTGTGTCTCCACCGTTTCCACATTTATTTTCTTCAACGGTGAAGCTACTGACCCTATTTTTCCTTCGAGAGGGATAAGGCAAGGTGACTCGCTATCTCCTTACCTTTTTATTCTTTGTATGGACTTCTTGGGTCAGCTTATTGAGGGAAAGTGTAATGCCAAGCTGTGGCGTCTAGTTAAGGCCTCCCAAAGTGGTCCTGCTTTCTCTCATCTCATGTTTGCAGATGATCATATCTTTTTTGCAAGAGCTGATGGTACAAATTGTTCAGCCATAAGAGATGTGCTTGATGAATTTTGTTCATTATTGGGGCAGACGGTTAGTGAGGCTAAATCAAGAGTTTATTTTTCCCCAAATGTGGATAAGGATACTAGGGAGTCATTGTGTGATATCCTCGGTTTTACTTCCACCCCTTTTCTTGGTAAGTACCTTGGGTTTCCCCTTAAGCATCCTAGCTCCTCATCCCAAGATTACAACTTCATCCTTGATAGGGTGAAGCAGAAGCTTTCGGGGTGGAAGGCCAATATGCTTTCCTTGGTAATTGAAAAAATGGAACTGAAGCCAAAAGTGAAAAGCCTAGGGTTTAGGTTTAGGTTTAGGTTTACGAGAAGGAATACCTTGATGCTGGAATCAAAAGAGGAATCATTAGGCACGGTCTACTTTCAATTCTCGCAGATGGAAGCTCAGCTCAGCTCAGCATGAGAGAGAATGTGCAAGGTTTGAATTCAATTGGAGAGAGAGAGAGAGAGAGAGAGAGAAATGTAGCCGTTGAAGGAGGGGGAGGGAATTTGAATTCAATTAGGGCCGAAGTTATACTCGGATCATCATGCCCTTGAATTTGATTGCCTTGGTTGGAAATCCTTACGCGTACGGTCAAGATAAGGTCATACTCATACATTAATATTACATTATACCCAACTACTTAAAAAAAAAAACCATTATACAATTTTTTTTTTTTAATTGGATAATCTGAATGTGTGATGTATCTTAGAAAGACTAGAACATGTAAATTAGTTGAATTACAATACTATTGATAAATATTATATACTCTTGACAAATATTAATACTAGTCACTATCTCGTAGGTGGCATCAAATAGTCGCTAGTCACTTTAAATAAATAAATATATATATATATATATATATATATAAATTTATTTATTTATTTTTCTTGAAGGTATAATCAATCTCATGCAATTCATTTATAAGTAACGACAATAAAACAAATAAGAAATTGTCCTAAAGATTACTTTTATATATTCATAGCCTTCATAGAAACAATAAATACTATACTCAAGATTTTAGATATTACAAGTTTGAGGTATATCTCATGCAATTCATTTATAAGTAACGACAATAAAACAAATAAGTAATTGTCCTAAAGATTACTTTTATATATTCATAGCTTTCATAGAAACAATAAATGCTATACTCAAGATTTTAGATATTATAAGTTTGAGGTATATATAAATGCTCTCAACTCAGACCTGTCTTTTCCCATTATGTAAATGCACAAAAATGGACTGAATGCACTGAATCGACCGAAAGTAGACCAAATTAGACCACATGGACAGCACTAGACCGAATGCACTAAATTGGACCGAAGTGGTCCGAATGGACCAACCTGGACCAAAATGGACTGCATTGAATAGAAGTAGACTGACTAGGACCGAATAGACCAAATAGGACTGAATTGGACAGAATAAGACCAAAGTGGACCGAATATGACCAGAGTGGACAGATTGGACTGAATAGGACCAATTTGGACCGAATAGAACCAAAGTGGGTCTAATAGAACGTAATGGACCAAATAGGACCGAATAGGACCAAAGAGGAGCGAATAGGACTGCATTGGACTGAATAAGACCAAAGTGGACCGAATAGAACCAAAGTGTACAAAATGGACCAAATAGGACCAATGTGGACTGAATAGAACCGAAGTGGCCTAATAGAACCTAATGGACTAAATAGGACTGAATGGACTGAAGTTGACGGAATAAAACCGAAATGGATGGAATAGGACTGAATGGACCCAAATGGACTAAATAGACCAAAATGCTAGAAGCTTATCCAAATATTATAAAACCCAAAATATAGCTAATGAAATCTAAAAATCACCCGCATCAAATAATGAACCAATTATGCAAAAATAAGATTTTATTTTTTATTTTTTTATAGTGCTTGTCCAATTTTAGGAGACACTATAGCTTATACAAAAGAAATTTTTTACTATTTCTTGTGATGGATGCTAGTTATTGCGCGTGAAGAGAGAGAAATGATTAAAAATAAAAATAAAAAAATGGTTTTTTTATTTTATAAATGAACTAGAATATAAAGAAGATAATCAAATGTGGATGTTTTGGAAAAAATTGTTAACTAATAAAAAGTATATTATTATTCTAAAATAAAAAGTAATTTTTCTGTAAACAAGTGAATGCTCTTAGGTTATAATTGACTCTTCTATTGAGAATGCTTTTCATAGCTTTCTAGGCATAAAACATGGCTCAAAAAACAATTATATTCCATACTAAAAATTTTAAGAAATTCTCGAATTTTCTTTATTTAAATTAACTTTCAACTATATATCTTAACGTAGTCAAGTAAAAAAAATATGTTTAACATTGTATATTATTGCAATATCTCCTAATCCATTTGTTAGAATTTTGTGTAATGTTTGTTTTGGATTGTGGGTTGTTTGACCAGGTGAAGGGCTTCCCTAAAATCCCATGGCTATGAGCCTATGAGGTCTTTGGAGTTTAAATTCCATAAGGCCTCCAAAGCCTCCATTAGATGAAGAAGCAAAAACCTAGTCACCTTACTTGTCGACACTTGGAAAACGTAATTGAAGTCATAACTTATTACCGTGTATCCCAAAAGGTAGGTTTGAGAATATTATTGGGAATTGGGAGAGCCATATATACAAGATAGCATCCAAGGGAATTAGGGAGAATTAGAGAAGATTACTAGGGTTTTTTTTTTTCCGGAGCCGGGGGGGGGGGGGGGGAGAAAATTACTAGGTTGATCATTGAATAATTAGTTTTGGACTGCTTATATGCTCTAAATACTTTGATACTAATCAAGTACAAATACTAATAAAAATGTGAATGCATAATCTTATAACTATTTAGTTTTAGTATTTTAGATATAATACATCGATCTCCGAACTATTCAAAACTTCAAACACTGATCACCAATCTAAAATATGTTCCTTTGCAAATGTGTAATCCTTTTCAATAAAGTGCAAGCATAAGAACATGGAAAAAAATATGAATACTTTGGTTTCTTCTCCTTTGATGTGTAAAAATCCACCATCCCAAAACTGTTTTATGCTGAAAGTGATGTGCTTTTATTCATCTCATGCTTCAATTCCCGTTTTTGTATTTTCAATTGTTTCCCCAAGAGTGAACCGAACAAACCTTTTTACTTTGATATTCTCTCCAATTGTAGCTATAGTTTGTTTCAACAAGTCCTTTACCAGAATATTGTCATTCTTAATGAAAGGTTGCTCTAGAAGAGCAAGCTCTCTAAGCATCTTTGAGATCCTTCCCTCAACAATTTTCTCTCTAATGTTCTCAGGTTTTGATAGGAGGTCATCTCTTTGCATTTCAAGCTCTCTTTCCTTGTTAACAAAGCTCTCCGGAATATTCTCAATGGATACAAACTGCACTTTGGGGCAGACCGCGACCTGCATTGCCAGATCATCAACCAATTCCTTAAAATTTTCACTTCTACAAACAAAGTCAGTCTCGCAGTTCACTTCAATTAAAACCCCTATATGAGAATCATGAATGTAGGACCCAATTCTACCGTTAGCTGCAATTTGGCTGGATTTTTTATCAGCACTGTCAGCAATTGAAAGACCAAGAGACTTCTTGCAATCCATCATCTCTGCTACAGGTTCTTCTTGTGGTTGTTTAAGTAATGCGGCAGAGATTGATACTGTTGGTTGGCTGCAATAGGGAGTTTGAATAAACATAACATTTGTAAGATATCGAAAGAAAGTGTTTGCCTTGTTTCAACTATTTGTGTGAAAAGAAATAATATATACTTGTTGGTGTGTTAAGCTACTTCAAGAATAAGATAAAGATCCATTCAAGAAAATCATGTATGAATATAGCTAGGTTTACTAATTTTGTTCATAAAATTCAATTCAACTATTTATTGTGATTTGTGTTAATTTAGTCCGTCAACTTTCAGAATCAAGTTAATTTTTACACATAATTGACTAATGGTAATGCTATTCTTAGCACATAAAAAAGGCTCCTATTTCATGCTCAGAGCAATATTAAAGGGAAGAATTTGATAATGGGTTCCATTAAAGGTGCCACATGAACTTCTTCATAAGATGTAGCCTCTTAGTATCTCCTAAGTTCTTAGGATCTTGTAGAGAACTAAAAATATATGTACACATACATTTATGCTAAACTTACAAATCAAGTCGTTTTGGGTCCAAGTAAGTTGGAATATTTGGACGCAAGATCATCAAATTTTATCACCATAATGAGGTGATCACTAGGAGGAGTATAACAGGGGTTTTGCAGAAGCTGCCACATTTAAGAAGGAAACCACACTCTCTACAACATTATAAAAGCTCCGAGAAATCATTGACATGTCTACTTATGCTTTGTAAGATCAAATATATATGTTTTTGTTTTTGAACTCTAGAGTGACATATAGCAAGAGGTGCCAACCACCAATTGAGCTATAAGACTCTGGACAAATATAATTTTTGTTGTAATGCTAGCCAAATATAGAAACATTTGTTACAAAAAAATAATAGTAATAGCCAAAAATTATTTGGCAAGAGAAAAGGGATACGGAGAATGAAGGAAACTTACATCCAAGATTTCTATGTCATGATCCATGGGATATTTCTGGATGGATACAACGGAAATATCTAACTCCCTGAATATTGGAGAAACGTCAAGTCCTACACAATTTAGGTAAATAATATCTGGTCCAAGTGGCTTTCGATTCTTACTCCTATTAGGGATGATCGACTGCAAGAGAACGCAGAATCTTTTATCACTTAAATGGATAATACTTGGGATAAATTTATCATCATTGAGATATTCCCGCTTCCCAAAAATTTCTTCATGAACGATTAGACGACCCTCAAGCCACTCGCGCTTATCTAGATCACAAGAGTAGATAATCAGATCATCCTTAACCAGACTATCGAACAAAACCCAGTAGAGAGTATTACCAACCATGGCAGCTCTATAAGAACACCTTTTAGTATCCCAACGACGTAGCAAGTTGGGAGGCTCAAGAGCTGTCCAACAACGAGTGGTTATATCGTATGTGTAGAATGTACAAGATTGATAAAAATTTACACGAATGTTGCCAAGACTCAATGGAAGGAGTGGAACAACAAGAATCTGCTTTTTGGACTCAAGAAGAGCCGCAAACACCTGATCATGTGGTAATAATCTCAGATGGAGGAGATGGAGGATTGGGTAACGATTCCCACGTCCCTAAACTCGGGTTGAAAACCTCCATCCAGTGTTGTTGTTCTTGTGGAAGAGTAGATTTTAAACCACCTAAAACATACAATTTACCGTCGATGACGAAAGTGTGTGGACTGGCTTCTCTAGGAACAGTCGTTGGAGGACCTTGCTTCCAATTCCATCACTAGGATGATGGTTAAGGTCTAAGGTACAAACTTGGTTTGTACACTTGCTAAAACAATAGAGACGTGAGCCTAAAGCTGCAATATTGTGATTGCGTTTGTGAAGCTCCACTGTTGAAAACGGATTGAGCTTTTGCTTTTTTGAAGGAGAAGAAAAGGTTTCTGCGTTTGGGTCTGGGGCTTTAATGGCATACCACTCCATCTCCATTGTTTTGCTTCTATGTGAACCTGGTTTGCGACAGTCATACCCACCAAAAACGATCACTGGTCTATCATGACTATCATCGTTTTCCATAGTCATAAGAGCTAGCGGTTGAGGAAAGGGACACGATAGTAGTTACATACTCGATCTCAAAATCTATAGGCCTTTTTGTGGGCTGACATTGCTAAGGCCCTCAAGGAGTTAAGGTGCTACTATATTGGACAATGGGCTACTTTCTTATTTATGCTCTAGCTAGCCTATATACAGTCATTATTTTGGGCTCACATCCACCTGAAATTATTTACAGTCATTCATATCTAAAAAAAAAAAAACCAAATTATTTAAGATTATAATAATATAAGAATATAAATAATCTAGAATACATACATACATGTATATAACATATATAATATTAATGTGATTATATTAAATTTTTATATTGAATTTATTAAAACTGTTCTACATCTGGTATCAGAACAAAATTTCAATCTATTTGAAGCATAGTCATGGGTCAAGCGAGGATCATAATTGAAAAAAAAAAAAAAAAAACTGTAATCGCCAACCACTATAACCCTCCAATAGCTATCATTTGAATCCATCCACCACATGTTCAATCATTCAAATCTAGCCACCAAATGTTATATCTATCACAATACCCCAACACTAATGGTCCATTTGGATTGAGGGAGAATGAGGGAAAATATAGTAGAGTAGAGTAGATTTAGCACAAAATTAACTTATTTTTAATTAGCCAACTCTACTCTACTCCCCTCCACTCCCCCTCATTCCCCCCTCCATCCAAACATGCCATAAAAGAAGAGGGAGAGAAGATAAATACTCATTGTTACTTTTTATTTTTTTGAGTAAAAAAAAAAAAAAAAAAACACTCAAGCGGGGAGGGTATGGTGTCAACTCCTATGTGCTAAGGGTAACACGAAAGAACAACACACTAATTAGTGGGGACTAAAATAATAAGAAAAATTAAGTACACGAGAAAGGTGTCATTAAAACCATTTGTAATCCTTGGATTTTTTTTTTTTTTTTTAAGAGAGCTTCAACTTATGACGTCCGCTCATGATAATAGCTCTTTATTATTATATCAAGACACCACTCGATTTTTTGGTGTAGGCAGGGTTTGAACCCCAGATCTCTTATTCAACTATCAGAGACTTTAAGTTGAGCTAACTGAAACCCAATTGTAATCCTTTGATTGAAAGAATTAAAATTCAATTCTTGCAGCAAATTTTTTTTCCCTTTTTTATTTATTTGACACCTATGGTATGCCCATGCTATCAAGACTTTTTTTATTTGATATTTGTCGGGGTCGATTGTGGAAAGGGAAAATAAAATGGGAAATGGTCCAATCACCCCCTTGGATTTAAGAAAAAATGAATATAAAGGAAAAAGTCAAGTTCAAAATTTACACTACTTATCAAGAAGGAGAGAGAGAGAGAGAGAGAGCATTGCAGTGTTGCCACATATACAAAAATCATTAATCAGCCACAATTTTAGGGTAATTTGATTACTAAATAAGAAACTTGCTAAATGTTCAAAACCTCGTTAGAGAACTTCCAATGAAATCAAATGTATTTTCTTAGCTAACAATGGTGATATTGAAATTTCAAATACAAAGAGCAGAGCAACTACTGTTACTAATGCATGATAGTGTCCAAACACGTGAGCTTTTTCATAGACTCTCATGTTTTAAAAATGGTGCCAACTAGCAAAATCTATGTTTTGGGAAAATGAAAACCCCCAAAATAAAGCCTAATCATGACCGTCCAAAATCACACTCCCTTAATTCCCCACTATATTGTATGGGTTTGGGCCATGCATTGAAAAATAAAAATATTTGTGTTGGACTTGTTGAATTTTAGCAAAAATAGCAATCAACAACTGTCTATTGCATGCCTACAAAACACTACTGAAAAAATAAATTATACTTTAAAAAAAAAATTCATTTTGGTCCTATATAAGTTTCATTTTTATCAATTTGATTGTATAAGTTCACAATCATTTTCAACGTTAGTACTTTCGTCTGTTACTCTTGTTTAGTATTAAAAGAATACTAAAAATCTATTAAAATTTATTTTTAAGAAAAGACAAAAAGACAAAATATACTTGTAGGGTTAAGGGCCCAAATTGTATATTGGGCTTGGGGCCTAAGCCGAGAGCATAGTAATCCGAGAGCAAATGAATGGTGTTGGATGAGTCAAGCTTGGAATCTACTGAGTGAGATACATATGGAAGGGCGGTCCGAGGAGGAATATCTCCTCGGATATGCTAAGTACAGCTCAAATGTATGCCCTGGTAGTCAGGGGGACCTTCCAGGAAGCTCTAATGATAGGGACGTACATCATGAATGTACAAGAAGGATAGGAACTCAAAAATATTCAAGGAAAAGCTGCTACCTCCACATTGAATGCCTTGCAGCTAACTTTCTAGCCGCATTTATGTGGATAAGACCCCTAAACAGTGCTGCCTTAACAACCACAACTCACAGAAGGCCAAAAAGGGTGTCTGATAGGACAAACACTCAAGTGGTGGCTCAAAAGATCAACAAGTGTAGGATCAAGATCATCCAAAAGGAACTATATAATACAAGAGGCCCTTCATAAAATGGGGAGGGGAGAGAAAAAGAGAAAACACTATAGCATTCTCAACAACTCCTGTAACAATTCTCATCCAATATTTACTAGAATAAAGCTCCTCGGATTGTGCTGAGGACAAATTTTCTTAGGTAAACTTAGTTTATCTCTGTTTGATCGTCATGAAAACCCATTTTAACTGTTATCCATGCACTAAATCCTAGTTCTTTGATCCACTTTTTACAAATTTATTGTACTGGGCTCACTGAGCCAACATCCCTTCACATTCTTGGACTTGGGCTCCAAAACGTGTCCTTACACTAGTACATTTGGAAAAGTTTAGAGACAAAAAAAAAAAACTTTCGAAACCTTAGGGGCTGTTTGGTGTAGCATTTTAAACAATAATTTTTAAATAACATTACACATATTTTTACACACTTTTTTATCCACACATATTTTCAAAAAATAGAAACAATTTTATTAAAATAACATTACCAAACGGCCTGGCCAACAAAAGGTAAACTTTTATAATAGTTTAGATATGAAAATGATATTTTATCCAAAAGGGTCTATTGATGTATTTATTTGTAATAGGGACTTATTCGACATTTCCACTTAAATATCACACGCAAGCAGGATAGCATCCCCTGACTATCCTGTAGTTTCTCGGCTCGGACAATGCCTACGCTTGTAGAGAAGAGAATAGAGAGCAATAAACAGAGGTAAATATCATACAATGCCCTCCTCTTCTTCTTGATCACACCTCCTTATTTCCTTCTATTTCATGTCTCTCCCCACCAAACGCTCAGCCACATCCACCACCTCCAACAACAACAACAACAACTCTTCTTCTTCTTCTTCTTCCAATCCCAACTCCAACCCCACATCTCCTCCTCCTTTCTCCGCCATGAAAAAGGCCAAATCCCAAGCCGCAGCTCTCGACCCCAAAAACGGTCTCCACCACCAAGACTTCAACAGCAACAGCAACAACAACGATGTCGTTTTCGACCCCTCTTCCATGTCCGTCGACGACGATTTCAAGCCCCACGACTCCTCCGCCCCTTCCCCTTCGCCAGCTCCGCCTCGCTCCGTCGCCGCCAATTTGTCCAGAAAGAAAGCCCAGCCGCCTCAGCCCGCGAAGAAGCTTGTCATCAAGCTCCTCAAAGGTTTCTATCAATTCCATCAATTTTTTTTTTAGGGTTTCAAGGTTTTTCATTTCTTTTTTTTTGGCTGAAAATTCTTTGATTTTGATTTGGATTTTTATGCAATTTTACTTACTGTTTTGGATCTGGATGCTGATTCAACAACCCTAATTCTAATGCAATTTGGTTAACATTGGTGCATTCAATTGTGGAACTTATTAGCTGAATTTAGGGCACTCTATTTTCTTAATAGTTCAAACATGAAACTACTATTCATGGTAATATAGTATGCTTCTCGGCCATCTCAACTCTGATTGCCGACTATAGTACTCCAATGGCCGCCAACCTATGTCTTACCATAATCTTCTTGTAGTTCACCACATAAGTTCACTATACATGGACTTTGGCCTAGTGACACAAATAATATTAATCTGAAAAACCAAACTGCACTGAGCCCTACCTCAATGATTGGCCCGATTTGGAGTCGGCGCCTGACAGGCTTTGGAAACATCAATGGAACAAAAACACCGCCGGTGTATTTATTCCAAGGTCTCCACATATTTCAACACTACGTTGGCACTGAAGAGAGTGGGTCTGTTCATTGCTGACATTTTCCAAAATTATTTGGGGGGAAGATTGGGTCTGTTAGGGCAGTGGATATTTCCAAAATTGGGTTGTAGATAGACGATTCGTCCTCATGGGAGTGGGAATGTGGCCATTGCTAATAAATACACAGGATCTTCGCTCTCACACCACCAGATGTCAAGGAAACGGAGTTTACCTCATAAATACTAAGCTATCGCTACAAATTAAATTGTCGCAGTGAGATCATAAAAGCCATTGAATCACAAACTGGATTTAGACCACACCTGTGGTGCATAAAGGTACAGTGGGAGTGCTGCAAGCATTGGACCATGCTTCTCGAGATTAGCTTCTGCTTTAACTTTCAGGTGGAGCTCATACACTTTCCAGATGTGCTACAGAATATTATAGGGCATCGTCAATGTCACGATGATGTGATTTTTCCAAGTTAGATCTGGTCTTGGCATATTATTATTTTTAACTTAGTTGATGGAACTATGTAATTCTCTTGAACCCCCAGGTTTTTTAAACCCCAAGTGGAGGTACCGCTGGTTGTAATTCTCCTAATTGAATATATATATATAGCGCTCTTAAGCGCGAAGCCCCAAGGCTCTAGTGCTTTTTGCCTTGGACCATGCTTTTGGAGATTAGCGTCTGCTTTGACTTTCGGGAGCAGCTCAGACACTGTCCAAATGTGCCACAGAATGTTACAAAGAATCGTCAATGTTACAATTCTGTGATTTTTCCAAGTTAGATCTGGGCTTGGCATATTCATTTTTGTCCCTGTTCTGCAATTTTGTGTAGTGGCGTGTAACTTGTCGTTGTTTTCAACTCCTCTTCCATGACCGTCGATGACGATTTCAGACCCCACGACTCCTCCGCCCCTTCCCCTTCTCCAGCTCCACCTTGCTCCGTTGCCGCCAATTTGTATAGAAAGAAAGCCTAGCTGCCTCAGCCTGCCAAGAAGCTCTTCAAAGGTTTCTATCAATTCCATCAATTTTTAGGGTTTGTGATTTTTCATTTTTGGCTGAAACTCTAGGTTTTAGGTTTAGTTCAGCTTCAATTCTTTGATCTTGCTTCAGATTTTTATGCAATTCAGTTACTGGATGGAATTTGTTGGATCTGGATGCTGATTCAACAACCTTATTTCTAATGCAATTTGGTTAACATTGGTGCTTTCAATTGTGGAACTTATTAGCTGAATTTAGGGTTTTTGGCACTCTATTTCCTGAATAGTTGAAAGTTGAAACATGAAATTACTACTCATGGTAATAGTATGCTTCTCGGTCATCTCAACTCTGGTTGCCAACGGTTACTATCAGCTAGTACTTCAGTGGTCGCCAACCTATTGTGTTACCGTCAACTACTGTTCCTCTTGTAGTTCACCACATAAGTTCACTATACATGGAAGTTGGCCTAGTGACACAAATTCTAATCGAAAACCAAACTGCGCTGTGCCCTCCCTCAACTTGCCGATTGGTGATCAACCAGGAATGAACCAACTGCACCCGATGTTGCTTAAGGAATGGCCCAATTTGAAAGATATGGAGTCGCCTGACAGCTTTTGGAAATTTCAATGGAACAAACACGGCTGGTGTACTTATTCCAACATCTCCACATATTTCAACACTACGTTGGCACTGAAGGGAGAACATAATGCCAAGTTCCAAAGTTGGGGGGAAAGAGTGGGTTTGTTCATTGCTGACATTTTCCAAAATTATTTGGGGGGAAGATTGGGTCTGGTAGGCAATCTCCAACTTTGGGAAATTTTTCCATCACTTGTAGTTAGAGGATTCGTCCTCATGGGAATGGGAACGTGGCCATTGCTAATAAATACACTGGATCTTCGTCCTCACACCACCAGAGGTCAAGGAAACGGAGTTTACTGCATAAATACTAAGCTATCGCTACAAATTAAACAATATCGTCGCAGTGAGATCATAAAATCCATTAAATCACAAACTGGATTTAGACCACACCTGTGGTGCATAGAGGTACAGTGGGAGTGCTGCAAGCGTTGGACCATGCTTCTCGAGATTAGCTTCTGCTTTAACTTTCAGGTGGAGCTCAGACACTGTCCAGATGTGCTAGAGAATGTTACAAAGCATCGTCAATGTCACGATGATGTGATTTTTCCAAGTTAGAACTGGTCTTGGCATATTCATTTTTGTCCCTGTTCTGCAATTTTGTGTATTGGCGTGTAACTTGTCCTTCTCAATTTTTTTTTTTTTCCCCAACTTGGTGGATGGAACTATGTAATTCTCTTTAACCCCAAGCGGAGGTACAACTGGTTGTAATTCTCCTAATTCAATATATATTATATTGTCCAAAAAAAATTTCACCCAAAAAAAAAAAAAAAAGTCTTAAAACTTGGATCTTGTTAATGGAAAGTGTGGCAAAGATGCATGATGTTTGACATGATCTGACTTAAGCAATAAGTTTCTTATGAGGATAATGTCGGGATACAGTTAAATTATCTGTATTGAAGTAGTGGGTTTAATATTGTGGCCCCAAATTCAAAGTTATTGTTTGGAAAGACTTACCTATAATGCAGAGGGGGTTCTCATTCCGCTCTGTTGGCAGATTCAAACAGCTAATTTTGAGGATTTGAAATAACAGCTTGAAGGTGTTATTTAAAATCCATAAAATTTGAGGTTGAAATTCTAAATTTATCTCGAGTGTTCTAAAAAGTATACCAATAGAGTGAAATGACTTGTAAGCTTCTAATATATGCTGTTTTTGGACAATACTTGTGTTATCTACACATAAATTCCTCCGTGTTTGATAAGCTTGATTTTGCCGGGTTTAATAAATATGTAAGATATTCTTACTAGGTATTGTTATTATTATCATTGGTTTTTTTAATCAAGTATTGTTTGTGATTGCCTGAGAAATGTGCAACCTCTTCTTTTTCATTTGTCTTTTTTAACCTAGCTTTAATTTGACATTGGTTTCCATGGTTTGGGATGGAACTATTTTGATAAGTATTAATTTGTTTTGGCCATGGCAAGTTTATTGGTGTTGTTTTAATAGTTCTTTTGTTGTGTGCCTTCCACGTCATGTTATACCTAGAAAAAGTAAAGCTTTAAAAAGTTGTATATAAGCTAAATAAGAAGGAAAAAAGCTATGGAAAACAAGCACATATATGTTTCACTCACTAATAAAATTGTGAGAGACCAACAAAAGTTATGTTGAAGTAGAAAAAAACTAGTAGCAGTGGAGCTTGGAATCCAAAAATGTTCTTAACTTTCACTATTATATGGAAGAAGAGGGACTGATGTATTTCCTTCTTCATTTCCCCATTTGTTTCTCTGAAGCCAAACCAACACTGCCTGCAAATTTTGAAGAGGATACGTGGGCAAAGCTGAAATCTGCTATATCTGCTATATTTTTAAAGCAACCTGATCCTATTGACTCAGAGATACTTTATCAGGTGGAGTCTGCTAAATCTTTCTTGCTCTTTAATTGGGATTCAGATACCTTTTCCAATGTAAAATTTCTCATGCATTCTGATTGCTTAGCTAACGCATTATGTTGTGCTTAGGCTGTTAATGACCTTTGTCTACACAAATTGGGGGGAAATCTTTATCAACGGATTGAGAAGGAGTGTGAAGCGCACATATCTGAAGCATTGCAGTCCTTGTTTGGCCAAAGCCCAGATTTGGTGGTTTTTCTGTCACTTGTCGAGAGATGCTGGCAGGATCTTTGTGACCAAATGTTGTTGATTCGTGGTATAGCCTTGTATCTAGATAGAACATATGTAAAGCAAACACCTAATGTGCGATCATTGTGGGACATGGGATTGCAGCTTTTCCGCAAACATCTTTCATTATCTCCAGAAGTTGAGCACAAAACTGTCACAGGCCTTTTAAGAATGATTCAGAGCGAAAGGTAAATATTTATTCTTCTGAAGATATGCAAGCAATAATACATCTCCTCCAAAAGGTTTTTGATATTCTTTTTCCTTGGTTCTTGATGCTGTTTGTAGTTGCATTAATAAGTGTTTTAGGTGTTTACATGGAGGCTCCACAGAAGTTACACATTTGGTTTCATAGGTGCTAGCATTCTCTTTTGAACCTTTATGGTCCTTTACTTTCCTCCAGTTATTAACGATGCTTATTTTTTGCATCTCATATATTTTATTAATCTTAATGTAGTGCTTGTGTATTAGTGATCACTTATCTATTTTGAAGTGCTTCTGTGTTAATGATTTTATATATTTCGAAGTGCCTAAATTTTAAATTACAGTAGGGCTGTGAGATAAGGTTTAGTTATATGAACTACTTATATTCATTTTTCGGAAGTGGCAAAAATGACATTTCTCTTACAATCTTGGGGATTTGACAGAAATTCACACAGGCCCCGGAGACTAGTTATGGGAAGGATGTTGTTCTTAAAATTGTCTTCATTGAAAGTTGGGTATAAATTCTTGTTGGCAATGGTTTAGAAGCTTGTAAACCTCAAGGAGGATGCCAAAAAAGAAAAAGTTCCTCCAAAGGCGATTACGCAGTTATGGAATGGGACATAAGAAGATTAGTTGCGATTGAATTTACTCTGTCAATGCATGTAGTATACATGTTTTTATTTCTGTCACCAAAATAAATAGGAAACAATTTTGTGGGTGTATTTATGAATTTAATTTCAGCTATCTTTTTGTGTATGTATCTCTTGTGGTTTGTTGATGGTATATGAATCGCAAAATGAAATGATTTCCTGGAACCAGCTTGATGCATGTAGGGATGTGTTGTCAAGAAAAATAGTATTTTCTTTGTAAATATATACCACACTTATAAACATCAAATGTTATAAGCATGTAGCCAAAGTAATTAATTCCCTAAATTAAAAATACAAAGTTGAAACTTAGGGGGTGTTTGGTTTAGCCATTTTCATTTCATCACTCAATTCTCAATTGCCATCACTCAATTCTCATATTTCGTGGGCCCCACCTCAGGTTCTCTTGTTTGGTCTCATTTTTCTTTTCAATTCTCATATCTTATTACTCAAAAAATTGAGTTATAGTGATGGAAATTGAAAACAAGTTTTGTTAGTTTTCAAGTTATAAGAAATGAGTTAAGTGGCACACTTGTAAAAAATTTCAAGTTGCTGGGATTCACACAACTGACCAGTCACTATCAAGTCAGACACACAGCACCAAACTCATTTCATCTCTATCAGTAGAGGAAAAAAACACACTATTCACCTCACACAAAATATTTTTGCTCATCTCATCTATGATCTCTCGGTCTCTCTTCTGATCTCAGTCCAACGGTTCTTTCATTGATCTCAGCTCAGGTGAATGCGAATCTCTCTCTCTAATTTCACTTTCTCTATCTCTCTCGTTCTCACATCTCTCTCGGCCTCTCATCTCTCTCAATCCAACAAACCTTCCCTCCAACTCTGCTCAGGTGAATCTTCTTTGTTTCAGACCTTGGTGGGTTCTTGATGTTGTGTTCTTTGGGTTTTATGGTTAAAATTTTTGTGGGATTTTACGGGTTCTTAAGGTATTTTTCTGGGGTAACAAATGCACAACCATGTGGAGAGATTGGGTTTTGATTCAGATGTTTATGTTCAGAAATTGGGCTTTGATTTCATTCTCAAAAAAAAAAGAAAAAAAGAAAAGAAAAGAAATTGGGCTTTGATTTAGATGAACAACCATGTGGGAATATGAGTGATGCACGTAAGTTTTTTGATGAAAGTCCTCTTTTGGAATTGGTTTCATGGAATTTGATTTTTGGCAGGTTATGTTCAGGTAGGGAATGTGGATAATGCCAAGTCTATATATGAGCTTGGTAAGAAAATCAAATTAAAAAAAAAAAATACAAATAAAAAAAACTTGCAGTGAGTTATGAAACTTGGTGGAAAAATCAAATTGACAATATGATTTGGTTTTAAAATCCCATGCCTGATGGATGACTGTGGCTTTCACTTCTTCCCTTTTGTTGCTCTTCTTTGGGTTCTGAGATGTAATGGAGTATAGGACCAGTCACACGGGTGAGTTAAAGTAGAGGACAACATTACCGTTCTGACTAAACAGTAGAGGACAGCGAGTTAAATTAGCTTTTTAAAGAGAGAAAACCAACTGGATTTGTGAGTTATGAGGAAATAGGGAAATAAATATGAGTTATGAGTTATAAGATGTGAGTTATGAATTGTGGGTTATGAGTTATGAGATATGAGTTTTGAGGGAACCAAACACCCCCTTAACATCTGATTTTTGGAATTCCCTACTTGGTGAATTCCTGATTTTGGTGCTAGGAGTGTAATGTCTGCATAATATCAGTCCAAGATAAAAAAGATTCTTTTAGTGTCAAGAACTTATGTTTGATTTGTATAGAGCCAACTCCTTGTTGTCATGGAATTCTTCTTGTTGAAGGCCTGGCACTTCATTTTTCTCTATGGCGTCATTTGATTGTTTAATCATCTTAGAAGAAGTAGACCCCTTAGAAGTCTGATTGAAAAATTCCATGTCAAGGTAATGTTTTTATGCTGGCAATTTTCTAGCATGTTCTTTTCCCCTTATGCTTGTAATAGTCATCTTTATGGTCAATGACTTTCTATTTTTCCTGTTTATTTTGTTGATGGTTGGATTCATTACCATATGAAGAAGCTTGACATTTCAACTTGCGATTTGCTGTTCTGTTTGGTATTTCAGATTAGGTGAAGCAGTGGATAGGACTCTCCTTAACCATCTCTTGAAGATGTTTACTGCATTAGGAATTTACGCAGAAAGCTTTGAAAAGCCATTTCTTGAGTGCACATCTGAGTTTTATGCTGCTGAAGGCATGAAATTCATGCAGCAATCAGATGTTCCAGATTATCTGAAGCATGTAGAGGTGCATATTTTCCTCTCCCCCCCCCCCCCCCCCCCCTTCTCCCAGTTTTCCTTATCTATCTTCCAACTATAAGTGATTCTCTCTTCTGTATAATCCTTTTTGCCCTTTTGCTGTATTGTATTGTTAGTTGACTATTTGTGTAAATCACTTGAAAATGGTTTACTGAATGACAATTTTGATCTATCTTGCCATCTGATTCTACATTACATGATTTTGAAGATATGTAATTATTAAATTGCTGCAGACAAGGTTGCACGAGGAACATGAAAGATGCGTACTCTACCTGGATGCTTGTACAAGAAAACCACTAATAGCAACTGCAGAAAAGCAACTCCTTGAACGCCACATATCTGCCATTCTTGATAAGGTGTGAATATGGTCATGACTCTCTCATTCTATGCGTAGTTAATTCTTGCCTTCTCTATATAATTGGCCAAGTTTTTCATCCTCTCTAAACCACTAGGCTTTTTATGCTCTTTCCAGGGTTTTATGATGCTAATGGATGGGCACCGTATTGAGGACCTTCATAGGATGTATTCACTGTTTTCAAGGGTCAATGCGCTTGAATCACTGAGGCAAGCCCTTAGCTCATACATTCGCAGAACTGGGCAGGGCATTGTCATGGATGAAGAGAAAGACAAAGATATGGTTTCATCCCTTTTAGAATTTAAGGCTTCGCTTGATACAATATGGGAAGAAAGCTATTCCAAGAATGATGCATTTTGCAACACCATTAAGGATGCATTTGAGCATCTCATCAATCTTCGTCAGGTAACAAGTTTTTCATCGGTCTCTCATGTTTCTCTTGTTGGCTATGTTAGTGATAAACTGAACAAAATGGATTATCTATTGCATAGTTGTGGATAGAGAAGTAAAATCAAAGGAATAAAAAACTATAAAGGTGAAAGTATGAATTATTTAATTGGTGAGTAATAAGTTCTAGTTAAATTTAGAGTTACTAGAAAGCACATAACTTCATTTTGGGTGCCATACATGTGTGTTCTGGCCAAGTCCTTTTATAAAAAAAAATGTTGGACATGGCCAAGATACAAGAACAAGAGGAACCGAATATCCTTTTACAAAACAAAGAGAGTATTCATGCTTTGAAAAGTAATATTTCATTTGAAAATTAACAAATATCTTTATTCTAGGTTTGTATTCTAATTTCTAAACATCCTTTAATAGTCATAGATTTACTTTATTATCCATTATTACTCTTAGATTGATATATTTATTTAACATTATATGAAAAATAAATGCTTAATACTATGTAGAAAATATAAATAAAAATATTTAATAATTATTTAATAGACATGTCTTGCTTATGTACGGGGCTGTGTTCTTTCAATAAACTTTTAAGTTACTTATCAAAAAAAAAATAGACATGTCTTGCCATACTTGTGTCCCATTTTTTCAAAAATTGTCGTGTCGCCGTGTTGTACCCGTACTTGTGTCCGTGCTTCTTAGTTAATAACACTATCATCATTATTCCTTATTACCAGACTTGGGATGAGATTTAAATTGATAAAGTGCTATTTATGTGCTGTTAACTCTTCCCCTCCTCTCAACTTCACTTGAGAATTAGAAACCCAAGGGGTTGGTCTAGTGATTCCCAAGGCCTTATGAGATCTATGAGTTCTTGGGTTCTCATGGAGTCACACCCAAGGGATTCTTTGTAATAATCTGGTGTGTGTAAGAAGGGGGGATTATGCATACTCGGGGAAATAGTAAGATGGTCAAAGAGCTTTGGACGCCCCTATTAGAAAAAAAAAAAAGACCCTTTATAGGAGAATTATATATATAGCAGTGTTGTTAAAAGCGCTGAGTGCACTTAAGCGCAAAGCGCAAGCGTGCGCTTGATCGATGTGAAGCGAACATTTAAATTTTTTTTTTTTATTAATGTTCAATTCAACAATTAAGTGATCAATTAATCATATAAATTACAATAAAAGCCAAAGGCCTTGTAGCGGAATTGGCTCCTCCCCATGCACAAAGTGCTTGGGGGTTTAGGGGAGAAAGGGTTTGAGCTGCTGGGTGAGCAGCATGTTGTAATTATCTCTAAAAAAAAATTACAATAAAACATTTTATATAATTTATATAGCATTTATATAATTCTCTTGTGCTTTATAAAATATATGCATCATGATATTTGATGGTCATGATTAAAAAACATGGTTGAATCAAAATAGAAGTATAGAACCAAAAAGGCAAAGGCTAAAAAGTACTAGAATGTTAAGAAATGTTATCTTTGCCTATCAAAATCAATGCAAATATGCAATGCAATATTAATCTACATAATCATCATCCTCATTAAGCAAGGGACCATCATCGTTGTCATTAAGCAAGATTTGAAGTTGAAGCACCTATAAAAAAAAAACCAAAGAATGTTGATTAGGTGATGCATTTATATGGTGAATTGGTTGACCATATTTTCCTTCATTGTCCAGTTGCTATGAATTTGTGGTCTATGGTTTTGGGTTTATTTCGAGTAAGTTGGGTTATGCCAAAGTCAGTTATGGGGCTCCTAGCTTGTTGGCAAGGTTGGTTTGGTCATTTGAAGATAATGAGAGATCCATATCAGACCTCAAGTTATTTTTCTTTAGAACCTTAATGGATTGGTTGTCTGCTTTACGAAACCAATATTTTTCTTCTTCTCTTGAAGTTCTTGATTTATGTAATTTTTGTACTTGATTTGTTTGGTCCCTGTACACTTCCTGTATATTAGGGTGTCCCTTTTTTATATCAATAAATCTTATTACTTATAAAAAATGATGCATTTATATGGGATTTACAAACATAGGAACCAGAATAGCCAAAGTCTGGGAGACTAGCAATTCCGGATTAGCCAAGTTTAAGTCTTTTCTGGATTAATGACAACTATTTGTGATCAGTGTCTATCCATAACAATTTTATATGTACATTTCACTATCTATCTATCCACACACACTCACATTTCAGTAACAATACAAATCTGCCCTACAAGAATTCATAATTTTTATATTAGAAATTGTTATTACCTATCCAAAATATTAGAAATTGTTATTAACAAGATTTTGGCATGCATCCTGCATGCAAAATGTCAGACCAATTAATTCAGTCACTACTTGCCAGGAAAGATACCTAATCTGACTCCAGTAATAAGCTCACCCAACTCATGCAGTGACCTGCATTATTTGCTTTTTCATAGTTGTATAGTGTTCTGCCCAACCCACATCAATCATACTGCTTTAGTTGTCAAAATATTTGAGAATCCTAAAACCAAACTAAAAGTTCTTGAAATCCCATGGAAGTTTCTCTCTTTCATGGTGGGAGTTATTCTCGGAAAGATTAATGATTCAGGAAATCCTTTACTCGTTAAAATCTGCATCAATCTTATGTTTGTTTTGTTTTGTTTTTCTTTTTATCTATCAAGTCATTATTTCTGATATATTTGTGCTTCTTTTTATAGAACCGACCTGCTGAGCTGATTGCGAAATTTCTGGATGAAAAGCTTCGTGCTGGGAATAAGGGTACTTCTGAGGAAGAATTGGAGGGTACTCTTGATAAAGTTTTGGTTTTATTCAGGTTTATTCAGGTTAGTTTGACTATTGGATTAACTAAAAGTTCTATTGTCTAGTAATGGTTGTTTTTGCTATTATTTACGTCTCATGTTTTTCATCAAAATGACACTGAGAAACATGTCATATTCTTGCTTATTAATGAAGGGCAAGGATGTGTTTGAAGCATTTTATAAGAAGGATCTTGCAAAAAGGCTGCTTTTGGGAAAGAGCGCTTCCATTGATGCGGAGAAATCCATGATCTCTAAGGTTAAGGATTGATTTTTTGGGACTTACATGTATTTGCTGCATGTTTTTGATCGATTCATTATGCTAACAAGTTTTTGTTGCTAATGCAGCTAAAAACAGAGTGTGGCAGCCAATTTACAAACAAACTTGAAGGAATGTTCAAAGTACGCACATTTGTTAATCTGTATAAATTTCGGGTTTGAAAATTGTCAATTATCATTATTGCTATTAAAGATGATTTCAAATTGTGGGGCAACCTTAATGGGAAAGGCTCCCTTCCAATTCAAATCCTTCAATTTTAATCCAGATGTAAGACACATTTAAGAAATCCAATGGTCCTAAAAAAACACATGTAAATCACACAAAATCAAATAAATACCACATCTCTCACATCTGGCTAAAAATTGAAGGGAATTGAAGGATTTGAATGGGAGGGGTTCCTATCCCAACATTTAATATCTTCTAGATGACGTGGCCTCGACGATTTGTTGATGTCATGAATGGGATGACAGCTTTGTCCGATTTTCCAAATCTGGAAGTTTACACTAGGGTCCTACCTGGTTTGATGGAAGATTTTCCAAATCTGAAGTTTACACTAGGGTCTTACCTGGTTTGATGGATGAACCTGTTCATTCCAGGTTTAAGCTATGCAGTCTACATATTAAATTACGGATTAGAACCTTGGTCTAGGCCTAACTTTTGGTGGATTTATTAGGGGAGCATGTGTTAGCTTGCAATTCTCTTGAGTGATGTAGGAATCATTTAGACATACAAAATTCATGTTTTCACCATTAATCCACATTTAAGATTCTCATGTGACCAAGTGCTTACATCCTGAGTACTGGATCAACTTTTTATGATGCTCCAGGAATTGAGACTTTAAATTGACAATAATATGAAGATCAATGCAGCACTGTGCTGTCAAATTATTGTCTACTGTATTGTGTGTAATTTGTATTAGTGTAGTTCAGCAAGAGGGAGATGAAGTGTTGGGTTGACTTTCTACAGTAAGAAGTTCATCATATGAGCTTCTGTAGTCAATTTGTTAGCCTCTATATTATTCTTATCACTTCATTATCATGATTTTGCAGTGCACATTTTGAGCTTTTATCTTTAAAAAAGCTTAGTAAATGGTTTTTCTATTCCCTGTTAAGAAACACTCACCATATGAGCTTTTATTATGAGTTTGTATGGGTTATTTAATGATAGTTTCTGCGTTGTTTTTGTGAAAAATTTTCAGGACATTGAATTATCAAAAGAAATAAATGAATCCTTCAAACAATCATCCCAGGCCAGGACAAAACTCCCATCCGGGATTGAGTTGAGTGTACATGTTTTAACAACAGGGTAGGTCTTACTTTGTTCATTATCTTCGAACTCAGATTATTCATTCACTTAATATTCCCAAGTAGCTTCATTGGTTTTGGGTGACTAACTGCAGGTACTGGCCAACATATCCGCCCATGGATGTTAGACTTCCTCATGAATTGAATGTCTACCAGGTTGGGGGAAACCGCCATATAGCTCTTTCAACTGTAGGTTGTTTCATTGTGCTTCTGAGCACCTGTTTCAATCTTTTCTTTTTCTTGGTGCAATAGGACATTTTCAAGGAGTTCTACTTGAGCAAGTACAGTGGGAGGCGCTTAATGTGGCAAAATTCGTTAGGTCATTGTGTGTTAAAAGCTGAATTTCCTAAAGGTAAAAAGGAGCTGGCAGTTTCTCTGTTTCAGGTTGGTCTCTTTTAGGCCATTATGCTTTGTTTTATTTTTCAGTACTCTATTATTATTATTGATTTTGCCTACCCAAGTGGACAACTTATAGTGCTCTGGTTACATCGTATGTCTTGTGCTACAGACTGTTGTTTTGATGCTCTTTAATGATGCTGAGAGGCTAAGCTTTCAAGATATTAAGGACTCTACTGGAATTGAGGATAAGGAACTAAGGAGGACTTTGCAGTCCCTTGCGTGTGGAAAAGTTCGAGTCTTACAAAAGGTTGGTAGTCAAGCATTGCAGGATTTGTATTTAAGAAATGTACTTGTAAAATTGAGTGTTGGATTATTTATTTATTTATTGGTTAACTATTTCTGCTTTCCATAAATATATGTGCCACAGATGCCCAAGGGTAGGGACGTAGAGGATGATGATTCATTTGTGTTCAATGATGTATTTACTGCTCCTCTTTACCGTATAAAGGTAAATATGTTTGCATGTTAAGTAACAACAGTGTTTGCATAAGTCTGACAAGTGTCAAAAGTTAATATGTGAAATCAAAGACTTTCAATTTTGACTTTGGGTGAAAGAACTGACGGACTTTGAGTTTTGGTTTCCACTCATATGGTGGAGCATGAAGCTAACATTGCATTGATGGGAGCAGGTAAATGCAATACAGATGAAGGAAACAGTGGAGGAGAATACAAGCACCACTGAACGAGTTTTTCAGGACCGTCAATATCAGGTCAAACCTATGTTTGTGTTACTATTCTAAATAGATATATGCACATACTAAATATTATTCTGGATTCCCAACTGAAACTTAACTTTTCTAATATAATTTGTTTTCTTGATAAATTATAGGTTGATGCTGCTATTGTACGAATAATGAAGACTAGAAAAGTGCTCAGTCACACACTTCTGATAACTGAACTCTTCCAACAGGTAAATGTTTTCTGCTTTATTTATCCTTTTCTTTTAATATTGAGATCTCTACAAAGTAGGGCCCAGGAAAAATCAAATATCATGGCAGGCATGTGCTATTGGCTTCCACGTAAGAAGAGAAAATGGTTAATTTTACAGAATCATTGAATTTATGGAAGCCCCTTCTGAACTCGGATTAAACACAATGTGATTGATGACCCGAGAGGCATAAAATGGACAGCCCAACTATTTTAAATTTAAGATGAATTGGATTGTATTAGTGATGTGGGGATTTTTCTTTTCCTTTCTCCTGTGAACAGCTCAAATTTCCAATAAAGCCAGCTGATTTGAAGAAACGGATTGAAAGCCTTATCGACAGGGAGTATCTAGAGCGTGACAAGAACAACCCTCAGATATACAATTACTTGGCATAATCAATCTTTTTTAATCTATTTGTAAATGACAAGTGCAGCTTCAGCCTTTAAGAGAAGGAAGACTGCCCCTTTGTCTGTCTGTACAGTAGTTTGTAGCTTTCATTTTTGTTGTGTTTAACACTATAATTGTAAAGCATATTTAGTTGCTGTTTTGAAATTCTCTTCCTTAAGAGGATTCGGTATTCTTGATAATAATCGGCACTTTTTGGCAATAGGGTTTTAGTGGAATGAATACGATTGTGGTCAATTTCATTTTCCTATTACAATATTATTTTCTTCATATCCCTGAATCAATCTTTTTCATTTGGAACAGCACTGGCGTCCACACCCTCACTTTTTTTTTTTTGCGCTGAATGTCCACACCCTCACTTTAGAGCACTCACATAAGTGGGCATATAATGCTATGCGCCCACTATAATAATGTGTATTTACTCAAAAAGTACCCACATATAATGCTGTATACGCCCACTATAATAATATATATTTACTCAAAAACCACCCATTCGGTTTATTTATAATACTGTATGTTTACATTTTTGTAATCGTAAATGTACATGATTATTGTAGCTTTGTATTTGAATATTTTATTAATTTTTAATTATTTTCTCATTATTTCATCTCTCTTTCTCTCTGTCTCACACCCTCTCTTCTTTGCTTCACTGTTGGTGGTAAATTAGTCATATAATGTAGAAGTCTTGTTAATGGATGCCTCTAGGGTGTTTGTTATTAGGTTATTTTATGAAAGTTTTGATACTATTTTAAAAAATATATATATAAAAATGTGTCAAAAAAAATTAGTAGTTTTTTTTTCTTTTTTCATAAAAAATTTCTAAAAATATTTCCTAAGTCAATGCTCATAAGACATTTGTTAACTTTTTTCTAAAACAAAGTGTTAGTTTAAAATTAAACAAATAAATTATATTTTTTTTTAAAATTGTCATTTTGATTGTATATAAATTTTCATTCTTATCAAAAATTTTTTTTTTGAGAAGCTCATTCTTATCAATTTGATTGTATAAGTTCACATTTATTTTCAACGTTAGTACTTCCGTCCATTACTCTTGTTAAGTATTAAAAAAAAAAAAGAACTAAAAAGCTATTAAAATTTATTTTTAAGACAAAAATACAAATTCTACTTATTAAGTTTGGTCACAAGTTTATTTTTGTCAAACACAAAACTTATTAAAGAATGGTTCAATTACTTCTTCTTTTTTTTTTGGGATAATAAAAAATATATATATGTATAAAATTTAAAAAAAAATTAAAAAAAAAAACAATCTTATAGATGTAATTTGTATTTTTTTGAAAAAACAAAATAAATATACGGAAAGCACTGTTGTCCCTATCACAGGAAGCCAACGTCGAAATATATTTATTAACGAGCAATATTTTCTCCTCTTTTGTTTACTTTTCTCTCATCCTCCTCGGACTACGGCGAGCTTCACCACCACTCTCACCGCCGTTATCGTCAAGGTATGCCCATCTCTCACTCTCTCCGTGTCTTTAGATTTTCACCGACAGTACTTGCTTTTTTTTTATTTTTATAGTTCACCTTGTAATTTGTGTGCGCCTTATTATGGTTTTTTTTTTGATAGTTCACCTTGCGCTTCTTCATTCTCGTTTGGTAATTTGAGGAGATTCCCAGATGGGTATTTCTTATTTCTTCGTTTCTCTGGGATTTTGAAGCGTGGCTATTTTTTTTTTTTTTTTTGGGTGTGTGTGGTAATTTCATAGAAGCATTTTCTTTATTTTGTAATTTTAGTGATGGGTTCTCTTAAAGGCATTGTTCTTATCTCAGAAAGAAAAATTCACCTAAAAATACATTCTTTATTTTGATATTTTTTTTTTAACTGACTTCATTTGTTGTTGCTTTTCACTCCATAGAAACTAACACCAACTCAAATTCACCTAAAAAGTGTTCAAGCATAAAACAAAAGTAAAAATTCAAGTATATGCAAAAATAGAGAATAAGACATCAATGAAATCAAAATAAATACTCCAAGCAACAACTACCACAAAAGCAGTCTCAGCAGGTTGTTCTGCATAACTCATTTTGCCACAATTTTGAATAACCTAAGTAAGGAAAGAACAATTTCAATAAGCTATTATAACTCATGTGACATTTAAATGTATTATTTAGTTGGGGTTTGTAATTTTCTGAATGGTGCAATGATGCACATGCTTGTGATGTTTAGTTTCGAGTTTTGACATTACATGATATGTGGAGTAGAAATGTTGATTAATTTATCTTATGTACTATCATTGAAGTTAAACTTCATTTGTAGACTTGTAGTGGTATGACATTTTCGTTGTTAGGACAACATCGTATCTCCTATTTAATCATGAAAATCCCAAAATCTGTCGTTGTAGTTCTTCCTTTTTCCAACTTCCTGTTTTTTTACATGTATTATCTTTCTTCTCTGGATGCATTTTGCTTCAGTTTCGGTTCAAAAAATGTCCTTTCCATTCTAATATATACACAGCAAACAGCCATGCCTTAATCCCAAATTTTTTGGGGTGTGCTATAGTTCCTCAGCAGCCTAGTTGGGGTCAGCCACTTGCGTTCCATCCTAATATATGCTTAATCCATATTCTGACATCTTAAAATAGTCTCGATAATTTTAAATAACCCTAAGAAACAAACCTAGGCAGCACAACCAACACTTTGCAAGGCCTCTAACAGCCCAAAAATTGTTGTATTTTAAAACTGGCATGCTTTTGCCAGTCATTTGGAATGTGCTGTGTTTTTATAAATAATTATTAAAATCTTATATTTCTCACAAGAGCCCCTGTTTTCCCCTAATATGCAGAAAGAAGAAGATGGAGCTAGACGTGGTGAAAGCAGAGTTAGTGTTGCCAACCCACCTCAGTTTCAAGCAGGTTCAAATGTACGAGAAGTACCCAAAAGGTCAATCCAGAGGCAGGCACTGGAAACATCTCAAGCAGATCCTTCAGGCTGAGAATTACCAGAATTTCCCTCCTGACGAACCCACCTGTAAGTTTTTGGAATGCATGAAAAAAAAGGGACGTTTATTGGCTTTCCTTTTCCAGAAAAGCATATATATTAATTACCAGAAGGAACAATGAGACTGTTGTAATGGGAAGTAAAAGTTTATGCACTATGCTGGACTTTGTATGACTCATGATGTTGAAAAGAATGTTATACTTGCTAAACCGACGACAAATGGGAAACCTTTTATTCATGAATTGATACATGATTGTCCTACATGGAAAGAGTGTAATTCCTAAGTTTGTGGTTGAACACAAGCGAAGGTGGGGCAAAAATTTTACAGTTTAGTAGATTCATGCGTTAAATGACTATAGAATAAATGAATATGATTAATGGACCCATTTTGCATTGAGAGTGAGAAGTCTATGCTTGGGGAGTCTTTGGAAGCTTAAAGCCCAATGAGATGGGATGAAGGGTTTGCACCTCACTAAATTTACATCAAGGATTGACTTATGGTATTAGAGTGATTTAGGATCAATTTTTTTAACATGAAAAGAGGTGTTTGCTGGTATGACTGGAGAGCGTATCAAGAAATCACTTGTACTGTAGGAGGATGCTTATTGGTCAACCTGATTTGATGTCAGTCAAGTATCTTGAGACAAACTGGCCTAGATTGGCTGCTTTACTTAACTGTTCAATCATATTGTCAGGTTTAGACAGATAGTCATCTGTTCAGAGTTTGAAATTAAATGTTTAAACTTGCAAGCTTTTACTCTTTCTTTCTTTCTTCTTCTTCTTCTTTTAAAAAAAAAAAAAAAAAATTATCAGTAAGTAAAAATCTTTATTGAGATTACTATGAATTTCCTTTCTGAGTTTTGATCCCTCGATGTCTCCTGTTCTGCAGATGTTAATATTGAGTCACCACCCTCTATGCATCCTTGCAAGAAAATTTGTGATATAACAGGATATGAGGTATGTGGCTCTCTTAATAAGATGTGGTATTATAGTTCCAATCAATGTGAATATTTAGTTTGAATGTTTGATCCTGCTGTTAGGGGTAGATTCATTTCTATGGATTTTTGCATCCTGCTGTTAAAATTTTTACTTCAATTAAATCCAGTTCCATTGTATTAGTTGATTAGTTCTCTCTTTTTTATCAATGCTAAGAGTTGAACCCACTTGTTCCTACCCACCCACTTTGTTTTAGGTCTGTGTGAAAACCTGGAAATCATAGAATTTTGGATTATTGTTGGTGCACATTTTGATTTGCCTAAGCTTGTACTCTGCCTGTTAGGTTTCTGACTTAACTTGGATGGGTTAATGAGTCTTATGACTTGACCCTTGTCCATCCAGCCCTCTATATGCTTGTTATTCTACAGGGCCTAATAGTTATAAAATTCTTGTTGCCAAATAGATTTTGTTCAGATGCATTGAGAACAGGAATAGGTTGCAACTGCTGTTTTAAACACTATGATGAATCCATCAGTAACTGAATTCCATTATTTTTTTTTGGTTTGGATTATGTTACCTACTTTTGTTTACTCGTGTATCATGCAGGCGCCTTACTATGACCCTAGGACCAATCTCCGTTATGCGAATGCTGATGTTTTCAAGCTCGTAAGATCACTTCCTAATGAGTATGTGCAAAGGTATTTGGCTCTGAGAAACGCAGCAGTGGTCCTCAAGTAGAATAGAGTAGGTTTTCTTATTTGAAATTAGCTTAGGATCCTTTGTGCTGATTGATTTAATCTGTATAAAAGGACATTAGAATGGAGTTTATTGTTTTCTGTTGTCACCAAGTCTATGGAATAAGTTTATCCAGGCATCTTCTTTGATAAGCACGTGTTCTCACTCCTTAAGAAAAAGGTTCATCATGCATATCTTTTTGTTGATGCAGTGATGTGTTTCTTGCCATCTTCAACTTATATATATATATATATATATATATATATTTTTTTTCAATAGAAAACGATGGGAATTTTATTCAAGAATGGGGAGGGAAAATGAGGGACACTACTCTAGCCAAAAGAGGTCTTCCTCAACCCAGACAAAGCTTGGCAGGACAATATGACCATCACTATATGACCCAAACATCAACCAAATAAGCTAACTCATTAGTACAATAGACTTTTGGGGACATCAGCTGCAGAAGCCAACTTGATCGACACAAAACTGCAATATTGCTTGTTTATGACAAGAAGCAAGTTATAGTTGAAACAGAACTAAATTTAGCTTACAAGATAAAAGCCCATCTGACTTATCAAACAGAACTAGTGTATCCAAATACAATTATTTAAAAAAGGCAAATAATCAGGAATTGATTTATTTTGTTAAAAACAAATTCAGAAAGAAAACCCCAATAGTTGTTTAGAGCTTTAGATCCTTATAACTTTATACTCAGAATGACTATAAAGCGGGTTTGGGACTAAAAAAAGCAGTTAAACTCAAACCCTCAAAATATTTTAGATTCCAAATTTGCACAAAACCATAAAAAATATAAATTTCAAGATAGAAAAATCAGGTTACTGGTTGAACAATGAACAAAATTTTACAAAAGGAATCTTTACAAAAAGAATGCTCTAACATGGATGGGGAGGAGTCTCGGTTGTTTAATGACAATTCATGTTATTGGCTGAACAATGAACAAAATTTTGGACACAAGGCTTGAAAGGATAGCGGCTAAAGAACTAGTATTTGACTGTAGAGGTAAAAGGCTTGGAAGTAGACTGGTAGAGGCGTAAAATGAGAGTTGTATAGTGTGTGGATTACAACAAAAATAGAAGCACACCTAGCACTGTGTAGTAAAATGGCTTGGTTTGGTACTCATTGAGGGCTTAACTAGGATGGATTCCTTGCTCCCAATAAATCAGATTTATTCAACATACAACTAGCTGACATAGTATGTGAGATATAAGTGAAGATCCAACCCTGCAAAAATCCGTCAATGGCTATCACATAGAGACACTACTGCAATAAGAAACTTAATGGCAACAAATGTAAGTCCTGTATGGCCTTTAGAAATGAAACACTTACCATTCCATGTTCTTCTTGATTGCATGAGGTGGTACCATAAGAGAGACCACCTCAGGCCATCAATGAAGAATACGGATGGAAATATGATCCATATTTTACAAGTGAGCGTTGGAGCCGACTATTGTAGTTGTTGTTGACAGACTTGCATTCTAGCTTGAAACTAAATCCAAACAGTTGCCTCATGTTGTATTGATTGTATTCTCTACACTGCTTGGATTTAGTTTTCAAGCTAGAAGTGAGCGTCTGAGGCCTTGAGCAGACCAACTGCTTGTGTTTAATGTTCTACATTTTGCCTTATGGTGTATTGGTTTGAATCATTTGATGAGATGTGAAGATGGTACATGTTCGCCCCTGTATACTGCTATGAATGTAAAGACATTTGGGGACATTTTGACCGAGTAGTTTATTTGGTTCAAATCCAACAATCTTGTGGGTTGGTTTGGTTCCCATCCAATGATCCAACCAGCAAACTGGGAGTCCCATGTGATGTACCCTATCTGTTTGCATTTTGCATGAAAATGAATTGTTCTTTTCTCTTTTACTTCATTTCGTCTTTTTTTTTCCTTCCTTTTTCATGTATAACTTACACGAAAAATGCTGGTCTCTTGAAAGCTGGGTTGGAGACCCCAGTTTTCTCTAATTAGCTAAGCACAAAGGAAAGGACCTCACATAGGTGAGAGAACCTTTTCAAATTTTGTGATAGAACAACTGGAACCCCATGTGATCAACACAAGCTTGCCAGAACCTCCATGTGACCCTTGGTTTAGATGGAGTGTTCTTATAATCTAAAAGGAGGGTTCAGATTCACGAGAATTGGTTTGAAGAGAAATCAAAGAGTTGCGTACCACACTTGTGGACAGTTTTATAAGATTTTGACATCAAGCTGTCCGCCACATTGATAAAAGTATTATAGATGTAAGGTTAGTATGCTCTGCTGCCGAAGTTGTGTTCAATCAACCAATGTTGTAAACCATCAGAAGTACATGGAATCTGAAATTAAAAAGCCAAATTGGTCAACGTATTATGGATCTAATAGAAACTTCAACCTGAACGCTACTACATTTTATCTCTTCTGACCTGCTAAGCTGTATTTTTGTTGTGAATATCTCTCAATTTTTTTTTTGATATCCAAACTTCCAACAGTATTTCATTTAAACTGGACCGTGGTCCAAATCAGATACATCTTTGTTTACTTGAAATTCAATGATGGGTGGGATGTCCTCAACCCAGATAACAGAGTCAATCACACATTTAGCATTCCTAGCCATACGGTGGGCAGCCATATTACTTGTTCTACGGACATGGTTGGCTTTCCATTGCAGAACGTTACCTTGCAGCCTCTGGATGCCTTCAGTAATCATCTGAATAGAGGTTGGAGGGGAGCTACAGCCCGTCAAAGCATCTGTCACCACTTGCGCATCACCTTCCAGCACAATTTGCTTCAAACCAAGGTCCCCTGCTAGCAGCAAGCCCTCTTCAAAAGCTTTAGCTTCCACTTCCAAGGCTCCCAGCGGTATTTCCATCCTTTTGCTCATCGCTCCCATGATCTCGCCCCTGTTGTTCCTTATAACAATCCCAATTCCACAGCTGCCCAAATCATGAAACACCGCCCCGTCCACGTTTACTTTATACCAACCATCACTAGGAGGGATCCATCTATCAGCTCTCGGTGGGGCTGGTTGTTTTGGGGCCCCAACCAGTACACCAAATTCCTCAACAAGCGCAGTAGCTTCAGACACAATCCTCCTCGCATCTTTGCATTTTCCTTCAAATTTTGCAGCATTCCTGTTCTTCCAAATGCACCACGCTGTGCACGCCAAACGCTCCAGCTCCCCTTCCTTCTTTTCTTCCCAACACTTCCAAACCACATCAATGAAGTCGCGATGAGGGTGGCAGCCCCCAAGTAAAGAAAACTTAGCTTCCTTCCATACCGCATCTGCCAGCCAACAGTCCCACAAGGCATGTCCTGAGGATTCTACCATCCCACACAGCCCACACTTATCTCCTTTGGATACCTTTCGAAGACAAAGACAATAATTTGTAGGAATGATATTTTTGCAAACCCTCCACATGAAGTGTCTGACCTTACTTGGGCACTTTAAACCCCAAATAGCCTTCCAAAATTTCCTTCTCTGATCCAGGTTTGATCCCTCGCCTCCTACCCCTTTGCCTCTTCCTTCCACCAGCCACCCATGTGCAACATGGTATGCACTTTTCACTGTAAAATTACCTTTTTTGGTCCAAGCCCAGACCAAGGCATCATCCGGCAGACTTTGGCTTATAGGGATGCTCAAAATAGCCTCCGCTTCATGGGGTAAGAAACAGTTTTTCACAACACTAGTATTCCACCCCCCAACCTCACGATCTAGAAGATTCTCCACTAGCTCACCTTCAAAGTTTTGAGGTCGGGGGCTTACGACCATGAACGAATTTGGGATTGGGATCCATTTGTCTGTCCAAATCCTCGCCCTTTGCCCATTACCAATATTCCATCTCAAACCCCGCTTAAGAACCTCCCTAGCAGCCGCCAGACTTCTCCAAGTGTAAGATGGATTTTTGCCTAACTGAGCCTCCAAAAAACTAGAGTCCGGGAAGTATTTTGCTTTAAGCACCCGATGAGCCAGGGAATCTACATCCTGAGAGATCCTCCATCCCTGTTTTGCAAGCAAAGCTAAATTAAACGCTTTGAGATCCTTAAAACCCATACCACCTTCCGCCTTTGGGATGCACATCTTCTCCCAAGCAATCCAAGCAAGCTTTCTTTCTTTTTCACGCTGACCCCACCAAAAGTTTCTCATCATCGAGTTCAACTCATCACATAAGGAATCAGGAAGTTTAAAACAATTCATTGTATACATTGGGGTGGCTTGGGCAACGGCCTTTATTAAGATTTCACGGCCCGCCGTTGTTAGTAACTTTCCTTTCCACCCTGCTACTTTTCGCCCAACCTGATCCAGAATCCGATGGAAGGCTTTCTTTTTTCCCCTCCCCACCAACGGAGGCAGCCCTAAGTATCGCTCATGCTGATGGATAATTTGTGCACCAAACATGTCTTTCACCTCTTCTTTAACTTCCTCCCTTGTGTTTTTGCTGAAAAAGAGAGAAGTTTTCTCTCTATTTAGCATTTGCCCCGACTCCCTTTCATACACCTCAAGGATCTTTTGAAGTCTTAGCCCCTCTTCCTTTGAAGCTTTGCCAAACACTATACAGTCATCCGCGAATAGTAAATGAGAAACCAAAGGAGCACGCCTACACACCGCTATGCCTCTTGGAATTCCCCCATTTTCATTCTTTCTAAGCAAGGCCGACAGGCCCTCAGCACATAGTAGGAAGAGATACGGTGAAATCGGATCCCCTTGCCTAAGCCCTCGAGTTGGAACGATCCTACCCTTCGGTTCCCCATTTACCAACACGGAGTATGACACCGTAGTCACACACATCATCATCAAAGATATCCACCTATCTTGGAAACCCAATTTGCGCATCATTGCCTCCAAATACGCCCACTCAACCCGGTCATACGCCTTACTCATATCAAGTTTTATTGCCATCAACCCCTTTTTTCCTTTCCTCCTCTTGTTTATACAATGCATGACTTCGAACGCCACAAGAACATTATCAGTGATCTGCCTCCCTGGTACAAAGGCGCTTTGGGCATCACTGATGACTTCTGGGAGCACTCTCTTCAACCTGTTAGCCAAAACTTTTGATACAAGTTTATATATCACATTACACAGGCTTATTGGTCGAAATTCCGTTATCTTTTGGGGACAGTTAACCTTTGGTATCAGACATATATAAGTGTCATTTAAACCAGTTGGCATAACACCCGTTCTAAGAGTATTGAGGACACAGTTTACTACATGAGGGCCAACAATATCCCAATATCTTTGGAAAAATATAGGAGACATACCGTCCGGGCCTGGGGATTTTGAAGGATGCATCTGCTTCAAGGCACGCCATACCTCTTCTGCTCTAAATTCCATCAGCAGGTCTTCATTCATTTCATTCGAAACCTTTCTGTCCACAGCCCCAAGGCTAGCCTCGAAATCAACAGGGAAGTTTGAACTATATATTTCTTTGAAATATGCCAATATAATACCTTCCACCTCTTCACCATCTTCTCTCCACCGACCTTCCGAGTCACACAAACCTTCGATTTTATTTTTCCGGCGTCTATTATTGGCAGTGGCATGGAAAAATTTTGTATTTCGGTCCCCACACTTAACCCATAGCGCCCTTGACCTCTGATTCCACATCATTTCTTCCCGGATCATTTCTTCGTTTATCTCCTTTTTCAGAGCCTGAATCTCCTCCGCAGATTCATGTAGCAAGTTTAGCGCTTCCAATTTCTGTAATCGACTCTGCTTCTGCTTCAGGTTTTTGTTTACATTGCCGAATTCCCTCCGATTCCAAGTCTGGAGTTGAAATTGGCAACTTTTTAGCCTATCCCGAATCTGCACATCCGGATTGGCATTCAGAGGATCCCAGGCCGCTTCAATCACCTCTCTACAGCCCTCTTCTCTAGTCCACATAGCTTCAAACATGAAACGTTTCCTACTTCCCCTTCTTCGAACCCGCTGCCTAAGGGACAAATTTAGCAAACAATGGTCCGAAGCTGCCATTGCTCTATGGAAAACTCTTGCCTCAGGGAACCTCCTTATCCACTCCTCATTAGCCACCATCCTATCCAATCTAACCCGAGTACGTTGCTCCCCAAACCTACCATTACACCAAGTAAACCTCTGCCCCACAAATCCCAAATCAATGAGACCACTATCATTTAAACACTCTCTAAACACCTCCATCTGTCTTGCATCCCTATCTAACCACCCCAATTTCTCATCAGACTGCACAATTTCGTTAAAATCCCCAAACACAACCCACGGCATATCACACTGCCTTTTAAGAGACTCAATTAATTTCCAAGAAGTAGCTCTCATACCTGCATCAGGATGACCGTAAAACCCCGTTGCCCGCCACGGTAGAGCGCCAACTCCCTCACGTACCACCACGTCGATGTGCCCATTTGAACAACTTTTAAACGACACGTCCGCCCCTTCCTTCCACAACATCGCCAGCCCCCCACTCCGGCCATCGCTTGGCACTATAATCCCCTGAGTAAAATTTAGCTTTCTCTGAATACCTTTCATCCTATTCCGATTTGCCTTAGTTTCCGATAAGAAAACCAAAACCGGGTCGGTGTCTTTCACCTCATCGGTGAGGGAACGCACCGCCGGAGCTGACCCAAGGCCCCGGCAGTTCCAGGCCAAGAGATTCATAGGGCTCGGCGGTGCTGCCTCGCAGCATCCGCCACACCGCCAACCCTTTGAGTCTCATTCTCAATCTCGCCATTTTTCTGCACTTCCGTTCTCCTTCTTTTCTCATCTAGTGTGTTCTGATCTAACTCTATGAGTGGGTTTTGAGCATTTCTTTTTTTCTTTGCTGGGCTTAAAGCCTTATTTTTGCCTTTGGTCTGCCCCTCACGGGCTTTTCTTTTCCAATGCCCACTAGTTGGGCCCAATACCTCCGCAACCCATCCTGCCTCCATATCATAGGTCATGGCCATTGGGCCTTCACTATCTTTTGTTAATTCCAAGCCCATGTAAGCTCCTTCTTCCTGAGCCTTTGGCGCGGGCTCAAATTTGAATTTTGGGCTCCCTGTTTGATGTGTCTCCATCACACTCTGTCCACTCCCCTCAATCCCGTTGTTTGTCAGCTTTCTATCCACACCTTCTTTCTCTCAATTGGTTCTTGATTTTCACCCATCAAGGTGCCACCTAGCGGTGGGTGGGACTTGGGAGACTTGAGATAAATTGTAGACCTAGACATCCTGGTTTCAAATAGCTACTAGGAGTTCTTTGTATTTTTTGATAAATAGTTCTTGCGATTGAGGTCGTGTATTGGGGCTTACTCCCCAAGGGTGTATTAAAATTTAAAAGGGCCCCAACCATGAAGAGTTCCACTTTAAGAAAAAAAAGTATGCTTTATTTTTTGTCAATAATCATGAGAACATAGTATGACTTTACAAATAATTATTGAACGATTGAGTTATAGGCCCATGTACATGAGTGCTGCCCTTTCAGCCTTAATGATAAACTAATAACTTTATATGTATGTGTGAATGAAAAACCATGTATTTAGAAGTAAAAATGTTCAGCACTTGACGTGATGGTCACTCCATAAATATAAGTATTTGTGGGATGTGAGAGGGGGCAAGAGTAAGGGTTTAAGTCTCCCAAGGGAGCTTTACACACACATAAACTTAGATTAGGTTAAAGTAAATTTTTTATCTTATATTAAAAAATAAATAAATAAATAAAAATGTTCCTCATTTCATGTGATGCCTTAAAAAATATTTAGGAAATATATTAACAATGCCATAAGCAAGTCTCTACTTTCAACTACATTATTTGTAATTCTTAAATAAAATATTAAAAATAAAAAATAAAAAACTCTTATGTTGTAGTAGATCCTTAAAATATGGGCTTTTATACTTATATGGAATATAATTAGTTTGGAGAATGAATTATTGCTTACTTCGACAAATATTGTTTCAATTTCAACTTGTGATCAGGTGAAATCTTACTTTTTCTATGTTTCAATCTAAATCATGCTTACAAAGGTTGAGAGTAGAAAAAAAGGGTTAAAATGCCGAAAAAATGAAATTGATTGGAAAATTTGGTTTTCTCAAGAACGATATGTCGCTGGCAGATTACTACGTTGGATCAGGAGAAACACTTGCCCTTTAAATCAACGTGGTGGTAGTCGCTGGCAGATTACTACGTTGGATCAGGAGAATTACTACGTTGGATCAGGAGAAACACTTGCCCTTTAAATCAACGTGGTGGTAGTCGCTGGCAGATTACTACGTTGGATCAGGAGAAACACTTGCCCTTTAAATCAACGTGGTGGTAGAAAAAGATGAACACCATTTAAGGTGGTTGTTGGAACGCAACTTTTTTGTTACCATGAGAGTATTCTACATATTAAGACAGAGATTCGAGTTTAGGCATAGGGCCCGTTTGGAAGCCAATTTTGAGCAACATTTTTCACATTTTAAACACACTTACACATATTTTCACACTTTTTCACCCACATGTATATCAAAAACACTCAAACCCCTCTACCAAATACCCCTGAACATAATATCATTATACAAGCCATATGTCCACACTATTTAAAATAAATCTACCAACATATTTTCTTCATAACATAATTATCAGTATTATACAGTCGTCGATCACCCACTACAGCAGCATCATAACTCATCATCACAGAACCTGAAATAAATTAAAACTTATGTTAATAGATAATAAATATATGCACCTTTAAAACAAAATCACAATTCAACTCGTTTACTTCAAATCTCAATAAATAAATAAATATTGTAAACAAATTTGTTAAAGAGAAAAAAAGATGGACAAGCTTTACCTGATTTTTCTACATAAAATACCTCACTTTTGGGCTTACTTGATTGTATCGGCTAACCTCTATATAGATGTCAATTAGAAAAGTTACTGTGAGTAAATTTTCTTTTAAAGGTATCAAATAATGAGCATTCACATCCTACCCTTTGTATCATCTTTTAGACAAATTATTGATTAAACAAATTAAAAACACTATCTAAGTAAAACATAACATCCTTCCCCTCTCTCTCTCAAAACACAACCAGTTAGGGATATTTTACTCCTTTCCATCTCAAATCCTCACTCTCCTCTTCAAACATACACAAGAAATTTGTCAGTGTTTTTGAAATAGGTTCAATTTACACTCTAGTTGTATTTGATGAGACATTGCATAATTGTAGAAAATTGGTTCCTAGACTAATTGTGCATGTTCCTAGACTCAATGGCATATATGTGGTCCAAATATTGATATGCAACAAAAATTGGATTTTTTTCAAATCCCAAAAATATGTTGTGGGGGTATGCCAGTGTTTGCCCCTTTTTTTTTTTTTTTTTTTAGCAATAAGCTGGAATTTTGGAATTGTGGATTCAGCCCAAGTTCAAAAATATTACTGGAAAGACAGATCAAATAAATATTTTAATGAAGTAGAAAAGCATGGATAGTGAGATTTACTCAAAACAATTAAAGCATAGTCAAAACAATTAAAGCATAGAGGGTGAGATATGAGGTGTATTTTAAAAGGTGGTTAAAGTATTGTACAGTAAGAGGATTAGAAGCAAAATCATAAGCACAGGGGCAGAACCACATTAAAGGATGCCCACTACCCGCTCCACCAAAAAAAAAAAAAAAAAAAGACTAAACTAAAATACAAAAGCAATCAGTTTCTATAATAAGTAATCATTTCTCATAAATAACGCCCTTAAAACAAAACTAAAGAGAAACAAGGACAAAATACAAAAGCAAAACTTTCATAAAAAAAAAATACAAAAGCAAAATACTTTAATGTAAATTATATAATTTAGAACTCTAACCTCTATGTCATGGCACGACGTAAAACCCAAATGGTTCCTGGATCAGATAATATTCAAAGGTCTTTGGATTTTGGAAGACGAGACTATCTACGGTGGAAGCTTCTAATGATTGCATCCAACATCTTTGCACAATATCCTAAATACCACAAGTGCATGTATTGATCCGCAACTGCATGGCTATAATATCTAGATCTCTATTATTCAAAACATCAAAATTTAGTGGTTATTAAATCTGTATAATAATAGGCAATTTAAATAAATAAATAAAAAAGCAAGTTCATAGAAAAGAAAAAAAGTTTACCTGTTGTTGGAAAAAATGATGATGGGCACATCTAATGTAATGGGATAATCCATTAGCATCGTTAAACATAGTATGAACCTCAGTCCCATGTTCATAGTAATGGGATAATCCAATAGAAGACTCTTTTGACGATTTATAGTTTTCCTATGTGTGGATAAATTTAACGCGGTCTTCAGCACTGTAAAATGACTATGGGAAAATGACTGAACAAGGACAGTTATTAGGTTTTACTTTCTTTGTGGGTCGCATGTTCTTGGATCTTGCCCGCACGATTGTCAGTTACCACCGGCGCAGAAGGTTTGTGGGGGACCTGCTAGACCAGGTCAGAATTCATCTGAATCCAGGTGGCCAACTCCTGGCAGAATTGCCCTTTGAACCTATCCAGGCCAACGATGCCCAGATGCTACGTGAAGGCATGAAAAAATTGAAACGCTGAATAACAGCAAGAGTCAACAGTGAAAAGGGAGAAAAAAAAAGGTTGAAAGGCATCGATAGTAAAGCATCAGCATTAAGCCGTTAAGCTAATGCTCTGCTATCGATTCCTTTCAACTTTTTTTTCTCCCATCTTCACTGTTGACTCTTGCTGTTATTAAGCATTTCAATTTTTTCATGCCTTCACGTAGCATCTGAGCATCGTTGGCCTGGATAGGTTCAAAGGGCAATTCTGCCAGGAGTTGGCCACCTGGATTCAGATGAATTCTGACCTGGCCTAGCAGGTCCCCCACAAACCTTCCGTGCCGGTGGTGACTGACAATCGTGCAGGCAAGATCCAGGAACATGCAGCCCGCAACCTAATAGCTGTCCTTGTTCAGTCATTTCCCATAGTCCAGCGTTGGAATGGTCCATTCCTAGATACTCAGAGAAAGTCTGAAAAAAAAAATCTACATCAAAGACTAATAATAATTAGTTAAATTAAAACAATTATATTATATCACTTACCAATCCCGCAACATGTACGAGTTTAGAGAATGCATATGGAGAACGAAGTGGGTTTCTACTGAAATCGTTGTTAAATTCTTGGAGTATGCTCAGGTTCGTCAAAATAGCAAAGTAAAAACTAAATTAAATAAATAAATAACTAACTAAAAACTAACTAAATAAAAACTCAATAAATAAATAACTACAAACAACTCACACTCACACGCATAAATAAGTATAACTAAATAAATTAACTAACTGAGTCTCTAGCTCAGTCAACACACTCACACGCACGCCTTTGTCCAATCTCCATCTCTAACTCTACTCACTTCCCTACCGAACATTGAACAACAAGAAGTCAACAACTCACACAGTCACACTCACACGCACAACTACAAACAGTCAAACACAATCTCTCTCACTTCGTTTCCATTAAAACCAAAAGAAAGGGGCTGATGGCTTACCGTGGTTTGCCGCGGGGAGCTGCTGCTGCTGCAAGGCGCGACTCAAGCCGGCGAGACCGCGAGCGAGAGGCTAGAGGCGAGGCGACTGGGGCGAGAGCGAGAGAGAGAGTTAAGGGTCCCCAGGTGAGTGAATAGAATGAATTTATAGTGAGGTTACTGAGGTATGCGTCTGAACTGAAAATATTTCTCTCTGTTTGTATCGGTTCGGTTCGGCTCTACTCGGTGCGTGCTTTGCGTCTCCGATGTCCTCACCGCACCGGCATCGGAGCTCCGTTCGCGTTCCGATCGCCGGCATCGGCTCCATCGGTCGGTGCCAATGGCGGTGCGGGAGGGTCGGTGTTGTCGGCTCCGGTGATAGTTTGCACACCCCTAATTGTATTAGTGAGATCAATCAGTGGGATGCAGTGGGTTGCTCTTGAAAATTTTTGTAAAAGACAGATTTCAAGAAAGACTGTGAGAGAGAGAGAGAGAGAGAGAGAGAGAGTGAGAAAGAGGGAGAGACTGAATGAAATAGAGGTGACAGTAGAGGGGTGTATATATAAGTGAAGTGAGGTAGCAGTAGAAGGGTGTATATATAAGTGAGGTGGGTTGCTCTTGAAAATTTTTGTAAAAGACAGAGAGAGAGAGAGAGAGAGAGAGTGAGAAAGAGGGAGAGACTGAATGAAATAGAGGTGACAGTAGAGGGGTGTATATATAAGTGAAGTGAGGTAGCAGTAGAAGGGTGTATATATAAGTGAGGTGGCAGTAGAGCTGTCTCAAAAAATAAAAAAAATATTACCTTCTAAAGTTAGTTTTTTAGATTAATGTTTGCACTGATAAATTTAAATTTTCGTTTGATACAAACTTAATTGATGGACTTGAATTAGAAAGTTACCCAATAATTTTAGGAATACCAAATACCAAATGCATAGTGATATAAAAATTTAAAGTTAATTGAAAATTTTAAATGTATTAAGAATCAAGAGAAAATGAAAAAATAAATGAAAAAATAATTGGAAACGTACTTGAATAAAGTTACTTAAAAATTTTTTACTCCTTTTTTCTTTTACCAAGTAGTACCAGGAGGATGGTTTTTTTATTTTTTTTTACTGTAAAGTTAGAATTTACATTAAACAAAGAAGAAAGTACAAGAGTGAGTAAGGGTCCTAGGGTAATTCAGGCCTACACAGCCTAGCCTGACACCCAAGACAAATACAGAAGCAAGAAACATCAAATCACCTATCTTCTCAAGAACAAAAATTGGCCGTTGGTTTCCCACTACAGCCCGCTGGATAAAACCATGCAGAGAGTAAAACTCGCGTAGGATAACACCAGGCCGCACATGAGGGCCACAACACGCCATATAACAAGTCTACTCTGCTGTCCACGTCTAAACATACGCAGCAAGCACAGCCCCCCTAAGGCCTATAACGTCCTTTGCTGTATTGATATTTTTATAAAAATATGAGAGTACAAAGGAGTAATAAATGTCCTGAGCCACTCAGGCCTATACATCAGCCTGAGTTAGGACAAAAATAAGATAGTCCTGCCAAAACAACTAAAAAATTAATAAATTAATAGGGTAGCACTAATAGCTCTGCCCAAACAACTATGTAATAAACATTTTCAAACCCTCTTTTTTTTTACTAAGCAGTACTAGTAGGATGACTTTTTTTTATTTTTTTATTTGGAAGAAGATAGAATTGATATTTTTATAAAAATGCGAAAGTACAACAGAATAATAAAGGGTCCTGAGCCACTCAGGCCTACACGCTAGCCTGGTAGGACAAGAATAGGATAGCCCTACCAAAACAATTGAAAGATTAATAAAATAATAAGGTAGCACTAATAGCCCTGCCAAAACAACTACGTAATAAACTAGTAGGATGACTCTGGTTGTGCCAATGATACAAAAAGGATGTTTCCACAAGTAAGCAAAAAGTTTTCAAGAAAGATCCAAACTAATAAAAAATTCATTTCGAATGACCTAATCGATGCAGTTGGGAGGACCAGTAAAACTCTTTCAATTCCAAGAATGCAAAGCTGGACTAAAGAAAATTAATATGGTCTTCAGAGATAGTGGCTTTAATTGAGAGAATATGGGGTCTATGAGAAATTTCCAACGATGCGTTGATGGCAGAAAAAGTATCTGAAAATGTGAAAAAGCTTTGAAACTGATGTAAGGGGCATTGAATGTCGTATCAGAATGTGAGATCACCCACGACGGAGTTATGTGCAGAGCGTGGGAATGTGGATGAGGATGAAAACGAGTGGTTGTGGGAGCCTGGCCTGGTTTAATAGTACAGCAGAGAAGAAAAGCAGAGATGTTTTGCCAAAAATGTAAAAGGTTTTGAGGAGATGCTTTGTTCATGAAATGAAAATATGCTTTCGCGCACTTATTACCTCTAAAAAACATATTTCTTTTATCTTTACTGCAATATGAATGTAGAGAAATCTCAACCTTGCAAATGCAAAAGAGACAACCACGTGTTGAAGATGAGTATGAGAGAGAGCTTCCAGAACATGCAGGTGGCGTGTTTCAATGAGTTTGGAGGTACTCAAAAGTAAAGTTGTACTCAGCAAAAAAAAAAAAAAAGTAAAGTTGTTAATTTGGGCTGGCTATTATTATTCACGAGAAACATGGTCTATGGGAAAGATTAATGCAGATTAGGTACAAAGCCATGAGAATAATTAGATTTAGTGAAAAAAGTATTCTGCTTTGCCCAAGTTTTTAACATCCCTATTTTGTTACCATAGTCATGGCCTAACCAAACAATTGACTTGTTAAGAAGATAACAATTCATCAAAAATATATATAAACAATGCCCCTAATTCACAAAAAATGACTCTTGATTTAATAGAGAAAATAGATTACCTTCGTTTTTTGCAAGCTTTATGCATCAATCTTTATACATCAATCTTTATGTAGTGTATTGCAATATTAGATATATTCAAGTAGTTGATGGAGTAGTAGCTTTATACATCAATCTCTCTCTCTCTCTCTCTCAGTTAGTATATGTTAACTTGATATTTGATAACACAAAACTGATGAACCTCTTAGAAAGTCGAAATGTGCAGATAAGAGCTCCAGTATGGTTAAATATCTACCTTGCTGCAAGAAATCAAGAGAGTAGACCAAGGCTACAAATTTGTTGCAGATAGATGGAAGTTCTACTAAAATTACATACTTCTCAATGTCCAATTTAAGCAATACATTGATTTTTATTTATTCATTTATTTTAATTTTTATGAATCAGATATTTTATTGATATTGGAACAAGAAATACAATCTATACAGTATACAAAGACCAAAACATGAATAGCTACCAAAACTCCTAAGCTAGAAACCCGCTCCACCAATAAAACCTACCAAAAAGACAAAGTTAACATGTACATTAATAGCACAATACTAGAAGATGGTTTTGAATCATAGATGCACTATCCAGTAAGATATTTTTCGTGATATTTCCAAATAATTTGAAAATAGAAATAATTGTTATTATTTTATTAGCTAGAGTAAGATAGATATAATATATTTTATTGGTTAATAGGATTTTTTTCCCATTTAAGGGCCATAGGCCATTGCCTAATCTATATATCTATATACTAATATTTAAAAGCTAAAACATAATATTTATGGTTGCTATGCTCCTATTAAGCCATATCACAACAAAATTTCTGTCCAATTTGGTCCAGTATAATTTAATTCGGTCTATTTTGGTCCAGTTTAATTCAATTCGGTCCATTCCGTCAACTTCGGTCCAGTTCAGTTCACTTCAATATAGTTCAATCCAATTAGGTCCACATCGGTCCATTCAATCCAATTTAGTCCACTTTGATTAATTTCGGTCTAGTTCAGTCCAATTTGGTTCACTTCGGTTCATTCGGTCCACTTCATTCCATTTGGTCTATTTCGATGCATTTGGTCCAGCCTAATCTAATTCGGTCTATTTCAGTCCAGTTTAATCAATTCAGTCCATTCGGTCAACTTCGGTCCAGTTCAGTCCTTTCAGTCCAGTTTGGTCCACTTTGATAAATTTCGGTCCAGTTCAGTCTAATTCGGTCCACTTCGGATCTACTTCGGTTCATTCAGTCCACTTCAGTCTATTTGGTCTATTTCGTTCCATTTAGTCCAATTCGGTCCATTTCCTTGATTCAAGTAGAACTTAATTATTTCTTTGTGGTTTCATGTTGGATTACACTATATATATATATATATATATATATATATATATGATGAGAGTGGAATTAATCAATGATTTTCCAATACATGGATAAAGATTTTTTTTTTTAATTCTTTATTTAGTTACATCGTGGATTCTAGAAAAGTTCCTAAAGATATCTATATGGACCACAATATAAATATATATATATATATATATATATATATTTGAGAAACAAACACACACACACAAGGGAGAGAGAAATAGGTTCTAACACAAAAGCATATCACAACTCCACTTAAAAGCCATGGTAAGACACAACACACTTTCTTAAGCAATGTAGAACAATTACTCATTCTTTTTTTTAGAAACAAACATACACACACAAGGGAGAGGGAAAGGGAAAGGGGTATATGGACCACAATAGATTCAACTTTTTGTATATACAAGCTATAAGAAATTACCCTCTAATCTTTATAGGATATGCAGTAATTAAAATTTCATTTTCTTTTGGAAAATTTAGTTCTTGAAAATTGATATCTATAAAATAAATGAAATTATCTCTTTTAAAACATTGTTAGAGCGCATTATGTGCTAGTTGACTTAATGGTTGAGCTGTTACTTGCGAGTGAATAGGAGACTCAAGATGATGAGAGAGCTATTAATGTCCTCATATGATCACATTACACCCTTCAACTTGAAAATGAAACCAATATTCATTCAACAAATATATATATATATATATATATATAATGTTTTTATTTATTTATTTATTTTTGAAAGGTATAATGATTTTATTTAATATATGATTTTTTCAGTTTTCCCAATTCATTGTTATAGTCCATGAACGAAATCATTAGCGAAAAAGGACAATCAAAAGAAAGAAACATCCATGTTGAATTATCTAAATGGTATAATTAATAGCATGTTTAAGGTAAAATATAACATTTAAACTAAAATTTTTAATGTATGTGACAATATGAGCAATGAAGTCCAGGAGTATAAATCATTAGCAGAAAAAGACAATTAAAAGAAAGAAACATCCTTGCCGAAAAGAAATGAAACTCCTTTTCACTTGAAAATGAAACCAATACTCATTCAACCCAAAAAAGGAAAAAAAAAATCAATATTTAATTTTATGTGATTTTTCAGTTTTCCAATTTTCAGGAGTAGAAGTTTGAAATAGATAGAGTCAGCAACTAAATTGTTTAATCCAAATGGATGGTTTTGTGTGTGTGTGTGTGTGTATAAATCATAAAAATTAGCCCTTGTTAACTCAAGTTACTCAACACAGTTTGGATTTCAAGCTTCAACCACATTTTTTAATCAACTTCAAAGCTATCAAGATTCGATTTGTCTTTAGAGTTAGAGAATACTATTAAGTATTACTACATTTACCAGTTTATCAAAAAAAGAGTATTAACATTTACCAAATGTTGCTGACATTCACATGGGTAGGCTCAGAAAGTCAGACCTCACTTGTTTCAAGCAATGAAAATCTGATGTCTATGTTTATGTTCTAAGTTTTCACAATAAATCGAGGTAGGTGTTGGCTCATTCCTTAAGTCACAAACTCACAATACTAATTTATAAATTACACACTATCTTTGTTAAAATTCAATTCAGTCTTATAAATTCTGATGCATTCATTTCAGTGCTATAATTTTAATCTTTATATATTCAATGTAGTCCCTTTTATTACGGTCTATCTAATAAATTGCTCTGTTAAATGCATTAGAAAAAGTTTTGTTTTCTCAGGGTATAGTGAGAATGAAAATGGAAGAAAAAATGAATTCATTTTCCTTTTTTTTTAGCCATAAAACAACTAAAAAAAATCATTTTTATGAAATAATTGATTGAATAATTTTTTTTTTTTTATAAAAAAATCATAATATATTCTCTCTTTCCTTATTAAACGGCATGGCTATCCCAAAGCAACAAAAGACAACAATATTACAGGAACAGTAAAATGGAGATAAAGTCATAAAACATGTCGTTGAATCCAAACGACATGCATGGACATCAAAACGTACAGCTAAAAAATCAAATATCATTAGTCAATGAGCAGTAGGGGAACAAAATTCACGTTCAATGAACTAGCATAAATTGAGAATCAAATAGCTGTCAGATTCTACTATTCCCTTATTAAAAAATTAACACTTGCCTTAATGGATAACAAAACAAAACAAATAATTACATAAATGACAATGATAGATCTCAATTATAATTGGTGAAAGAAGGATAGTCGGCTTATTCTAACCTTTTCATAGTCAAACATGACCCAAACTCTTATATTTGTATAAGTTTATACGCAAAATTTAACGGAAAGAAAGACCATACTAGCAAGTTAAGGACCTTTGACCAACATTTGGATGGCTTGGTCGGTAAGATATCGGGCCAACAAGTTTTAGGACTTGGGTTCAAGTCTCAACAACTAGTTGTGTGTTGGTGTTCCTTTTCATTCCAAACGGTTCAAAGAATAATAAGTGAGTTTCTCACAGATTGAGAGTATGCGATCGCACTCAGGAGTGGGTAGGGTGCTACTATGGTCACACCTAGGTAGGAAAGCCACTGCCACGCTAGTCGCCACTCTCTACCGCTTTTTTTTTTTTTTTTTTTTTTTTTACAAAAAGAAAAAAAAAGTTATGGACCCTTTGTTTACCAAAAAGGAAAAAAAAAAGTTATGGACCCTTTGATATCAAGTAATTGGTCTAATAGTTATTAAGTTTAAGAGTCTCTGTAAACTCTACCCAACATCTTAGAGCTACTATTAAACGATGCATTCATGAAATTATGTAGTGCGAATGAAAGAGGAGATATATAATATGTATCCAGATATAATCAAGTGCTCGAAAAGTGTTCGACATTTTGTCGAAAATTTTAAAAGGAAGCTATGGATCCTCTGTATGGGTAATGATATTTTATTTTGTACATCTATAAAGTATCTAACAGGGCACCATATAACACAATTTCGAACTTGATGCCTATGGTATCCAATCTAAGTTGGTACATTTTCACTTCCTTGTAAGGTGTTTGGGAAGAACGCGCTGCAGTGAGTGAAGTGAAGTGATAGTATCATGTGAAGTCAATTGATAAAAAATGAAATATGGTGACCTTTGCACAACAAGTCGATAAGGCTAAGGCCTAATTTATTGGATATTCTCACTTTCCTTGAGCATGTCCTCCCTTTCCTATTATTAAAGTTTATAGAGGAAATTCATTTTACAAAGGTAATATTGTTTTTGGAGAAAAAGGTAATATTGTTAAAAGACTGAAGTGACATTTCCTTTTTGTAAGCATGTTTTAGTGTCTTGATGTGGACATGGTGCTTAGAAGCAAATATAATATGTGATTATCTTTTAGGATCGTATGACTTATTGGTTTTGAGATATTGCATCTATCATGTTAGTTTGCAGATCATGTGCATTATAAAAGAATTTAACTAGTTTCCAAAACTGTTTTTTCTTTTTGTTGGCTAAAAGGAAGTACTTCGGTTGAGTAGTTGCTGAGGAATTTTGAGCTGCATTGATCTTCTTTACCAAATCTTTAGATAGTCGCTTAAGAATGAATGAGTAAAAGAACATTGAACTTTAATGCTCATAAGTAAGAATTTAAACTTTAACATAATATAATTCTAAATAAATACGGTTATTTCTCTTTGCATTTAAGCTATTTAAAACATGACACATATAATTTGACGTGTCAAAATACATTAAAACATGAGAGGACACTCCTATCTTATTATGGATTGCAAAAGTAAAACATTTGTCAAATAGAATGTAATGTAATTGACGGTAGGTGTGAACATTAAATGAATGGCTAAAGAACATTAAAGTTTAATGTTCACAAATAAGAACTTAAACTTTAACATAAATATGATGCTAAATAAATACATTTATTTCTTTTCAAATTTAAGCTCCTTAAAACACGACAAGCATAATTTGACATTATACAATAGACTAATAGAGTAAACATGAGAGGACACTCCTTTCTTCTCTTATTATGGATTGCAAAGTAAAACACTCGTCAAATAGAATGTAATATGATTGATGGTAGATGTCAACATTAAATGCTAAGGTGATTCGGGATGAATTTGGAATGAAAGTCTCCACTAGCAATTTGATTCAAAAGGGAAGATTCATGGCTTGTTCGTTGCCCTAATATTTTAGGCTAAAAGGAAGTACTTCAACTAACTGCCATAGTTGCTGAGGGTTTTTGAGCTGGATTGATCTTTACCAAATCTTTAAATAGTTGCTCAAGAAACACTGACTTATTCTTTCTTACTGATGGACCTTGATCGACTAAGTTCCACAGACCATTTAGTTCTCAGGGTTGACACCCTCTAATAATTTTAATTAATTAAAAGTTTTAAGGACAATATTGTAGGCTTTGATTTCAAGGAGTATAATCAGCCAATCATGTATTAATAAGACGGAAAAGTCCCTTTTTCATCTAAAAATAAATAAAAAAGAAAAGAAGCCCCATAAGATTCACATAGAATGCATTCAATGGTGTTATTATAATTATTATAACAAAATACACGTAATATTGTGTGCCTATCTACTTTTTTTACCATGATTCAATTAGGAGAAATGATATGTCTACAATATTTTTACAACAAATTCTAAGTAGCAGATTATTACTGGTTGTTATTGTTGGGGCAAAAAAGTAATCTTAGTGTTAGTTTCAAATTTGAACCAATAACAACTAACCACCTGTGATTTGTTGTAAAAATGTTGTAGACGTAGTATCTCTCTTCAATTAGAAGGTGTCACACTCACACTTTTGGCTGTGGAGCAAACAAGCATTCACTAGAGAGAGAAAGAGAGGCAAATGCCTCTGTGGTCTATGCTGCTTCTTGTGAGAAACACTTGTCAGCAAAACAAAAACAGATGAGAAGGAGAGTTAGGAAAAAAAGAAAAAGAAAAAGAACCAAAATCTTGGGTCATACCATGAGTGTTTATTGATGTTCCACAAATCGAAACTTGTATGTGGTGAAATAAGATATAAGATTTTATTTAGAAAACCTATATGTACTCAAATAAGCTAAGGCTATATTACAACTATACAAAAGAAATAATTGAGATTTTAAAATCCTGTATGTGGTGAAGAGAAATGATATGTCCACAACATTTTCATAACATTTTTATAACAAATTCTAAGTAGTAGGTTATTAGTGGTTGTTATTGTTAGGGTAAAAAAGTAATCTTAGTATTAGGTTCAAATTTGAACCAATAACAATTGTGGGGTCATGGGCCCAGATCATACAACTGGATTTTGGGCTTAGGGCCTAAGCCGAGGATAAGGGGCCGTCCGAGGATAGGTAAGTATAGCCAAGGAAACCCATGCTAGTGGATAAGGAAGACAATATTGAACATAATGACCTAGGAGTTTTTGCCGAGGATGAATTTGTCCTCGGCTAGCCAAGGCCGAGGTCTGTAAAGGATGCTTGCCATCTAGAGGTGCGATTCGTGAAGTTCTGGAAATATGGATAAGCATTGCAGGAACAAAAGACAGAAGAATCCCAAAATATCTTGGGAAAAGCTGCTGTCATCGCATTGAATGCACCCCAGCTAACTCCCTGGCCGCATTAATGAGGAAGTGACCTCTGCACAGTATTATTGTAGCCTTACAACCACCCCAGAAGACTTCTAGAGGGGGCTGATGGGACAAGTATCAGGATAAACCATCAACTGTCCACGTGTTGGGTAAAGGTGAAGGAATAGATGTAGTATAAATAAGGGTAGAAACTTAGAGAAAGAGAGGCCGACAATCGAGAGAAAAAGCACTGTAGCAATCTCAAGAACTCTTGTAACCATTCTCATCCAATATTTACTAAAACAAAGCCCCTCTGATTGTGCCGAGGACAAACCTTCTTTGATAAACTCAGTTTATCTCTGTTTGATTGTCATGAACACCATATTAACTGTTATCCATGCACTAAAACCTAGCTCCTTGACCCACTCTCTACAAATTCATTGTACTGAGCTCACTGGGCCAAGATCCCATACATTTTGGGGCCTGGTCTGAAAATCGTGTCCCTACAACAATTAATCACCAGTAATTTATTGTAAAAATATTGTAAAAATAAGCTAAATAAACCGAGGGGAAAAAAAGCTTCTCAAAGAAGAGCAAAGACATATATATAATTTTTATTTACAAATATTATGCAAGTACGTTGACGACAAAAAAATATTTTAATATTTGAGTGTGCGTCAAAGCTGGAGTAGCTCAGTTGGTTAGAACGTGTGGTTGTTAACTGGTCGGAGGTTCAAGCCCTTCCTCTAGCAATTATTTTATTTATTGCCCCTTTTTTTTTCTTTCATAAGTCAAAACCACGGTTTCAACCAAGTGACCAACTAATCACAAGGTCCCGTTTCCAAAGGAGGAGAAATAATTGCTTAAAAGTTAAATCCAATCATTTAAAAAAGAAAGAAAGCAGAACGAATCCATTAAACTTTCGAAGTCATATCCCAATTTCCTAATTCCATTGAGGTAGTCTTTGCTGTTTCTTTTCACTTTTGCCTCAACCACAATTACTTTTCCATTAGTTGTTTGAATTTTTTTAAGAATTACAAATATAAAAATCATAGTCATGAAAGGTTCAATGTGTTAAATCTCATCATGCCTTAATTAGCCTAATGATAAAACAATACTAATAATAATAAGAAGAAGAAGATTGAAAAGTTCTGGTCCTTGAGTAGTGAATCATATTCTACGTGGTTTTCTAAGAGCATTCATATTGGCTCTTGCAAATTCCATACGTTGGTATGTTTAGCATCAGAACCTCAAAAACCCACCTCGTTACTTGGACTTATAAACCCACAAAAATTTACAATTGTGCTACAGTATCATCCCAAATATATGATGGTACTGTAGCACAATTCCAAATCTCATATATTGTTTTTTTATTCCAAATCTTTGTTGTTTCTCTCTCTTGGGTGTCTCAGTTTCAATATGTTAGAAATGCTAAGCCAGAAACCCAAGATCTACCATCGCTCTGATTCTAGTTGCAGCATAACCAAGATCATTAGCCTAAAGCATGCTCTAATCCAATCAGACAAGGCTAATCAGCATTCAATGCTAAGCCAGAAACCTAGCTGGTATTACCCAAAATAGTAACAACCTTCTAAAGTTGAGCTTACTACTCTTAGCTAAAAATCCTAAGAACGATTCTCTAAGGATTTTCTGAATATTGAGAAAGATTTAGCAAAGATTATTTGCTAATTACCCCCTAAAACCCAACTATAAATGGGATTCTCCATTAATGCTTCAAACAACTCACTCAAACCAACTCACTAAGCTACACACCAAAATTTTCCTTAAACTCTATGCAAAAAGTCTTCTCTAAGCTCTGAAAAGTCACTGAGTTCTCAGTCTCAAGCTTAGAAATCGAGTTCCCTAGCTCCTAGCTCACAAACACTTCTTATAGCTCTACTCATAAACACTTACTTACCCAGCAGAAAGCTACATCCATTTTGCTATACACTCTCACTCAGTGCTTATACTACTCGTGCTTTGCTATATACTCTCACTCATTACTTATACTATTCATACTACCCACAAATGACTCTCTTTACTCATTACTCACTATATATTCACGAGCATGTCTTGGCACCATAATGATCTTGCTGCGCTAGTTGGGATCTCTCTCTCTCCCTTCATCTCACACTAAGTTTTCTCCATTATTTGTTATTATGGAACCCTTGATATTTACCTATTCATTTACTATTAATAGTTATGATGTAACTGTCACTATAGAATTTTTCCCTCATATTGTTGTATTAGAAGACTCTTCTCCAGAGTTAACGGATGATGAGTCTGAAAGTGTAGATATTTCCCTTGATTTATGAAGTAGCTAACCACTGAGGTTTTATTCTGTTCTGTCTTATTTTACCGTTGGGATATTTTACTGCTGGGTTATCTTCTGTAGAAACACTCTACCACTGGGTTATTTTCTGCAGAAACACTTTACTGCTAGACTATTTCTTACAGTATGCTTTTTAATCTTGCTGATGTGTCTGCTGTAGGAATTGTTTATGGGCTACTCTTGTTAGTTCTAATCTAGGCCCAAGGCCCAAGGCATAAAATATAGTGGATTCCTTGGATCTTCACCGATAGCCTTTGGGCCGTGCATCAAGCCCATCATTAAGTTTCAATTTAGACCTCCAACCCATTATAAATCTTATTTGTCGGAAGGAAAACTTTTTTCGCCCCCGACAATCCGCAACTGCATGGCTATCATATCTAGATCTCTATTATTCAAAACATCAAAATTTAGTGGTTATCAAATCTGTATAATAATAGGCAATTTAAATAAATAAATAAAAAAGCAAGTTCATAGAAAAGAAAAAAAAAGTTTACCCGTTGTTGCAAAAAATGATGATGGGCACATCTAAAGTAATGGAGTAATCCATTAGCATTGTTAAACACAATATGAACCTCAGTTCTATGTTCATAGACCTTATAAAGTGGCCCATAATTAATTCTCTCCCACCATTGTCGAAAGCCATAGATTTCCTCCACTTCAAGTATAATAGGAATAGAAGACCGACTCTTTTGACGATTTATAGTTTTCCAATGTGTGGATAAATTTAACACGGTCTTCAGCACTGTAAAATATAGGATGAAAAAATTGAAACGCTGAATAACAACAAGAGTCAACAGTGAAGATGGGAGAAAAAAAAAAGGTTGAAAGGCATCGATAACAGAGCATCAACATTTGTGGTTGGAAATCATCTCATAACTAGCAATGCCACCATTCTCTTAAAATGACTAACGTCACACTTGATGCCTTCATGTAGCATCTGGGCATCGTTGGTTTAGATAGGTTCAAAGGGCAATTCTACCAGGAGTTGGCCACCTGGATTCAGATGAATTTTGACCTGGCCTAGCAAGCCCCCCACAAACCTTCCGCGCCATGGTAACTGACAATCGTGCGGGCAAGATCCAAGAACATGCGGCCCTCAAAGAAACTAAAACCTAATAGCTGTCCTTGTTCAGTCATTTCCCATAGTCCAACGTTGGAATGGTCCATTCCTAGATACTCGGAGAAAGTCTGAAAAAAAAAATCTACATCAGAGACTAATAATAATTAGTTAAATTAAAACAATTATATTATATCACTTACCAATCCCGCAACATGTACGAGTTCAGAGAATGCATATGGAGAACGAAGTGGGTTTCTACTGAAATCGTTGTTAAATTCTTGGAGTCCGCTCAGGTTCGTCAAAATAGCAATATTAGGTAATTGATTGGCTTGCATTGTATTGTATTAGTGAGATCGATCAGCGGGTTTGCTCTTACATATGCAGTGGGTTGCTCTTGAAAATTTTTGTAAAGACAGAAATCAAGAAAGAGTGAGAGAGAGAGAGAGAGAGTGAGAGAAAGAGGGAGAGACTGAATGTAGAGGTGGCAGTAGAGGTAATCTTAGGTTAGTCTTCATGTCTTGTCTCAAAAAAAAAAAAAGATTACCTTCTAAAGTTAGTTCCTTTAGATTAAGGTTTGCACCAATAAATTTGGATTTTCATTTGATACAAACTTAATTCATGGACTTGAATTGGAAAGCCACTCAATAATCTTAGGAATACCGAATACCAAATGCATAGCGATATAGGAATTCAAAGTTAATTGAAAATTTTAAATGTGTCAAGACTCGAGGAAATGAAAAAATGACGGGAACACTACAAGAAAAAATGTTTATTGCAACGAAAAAAACCATTGCAATAACATTAGAGTCATTGCAATAGTTGATACAAGATGTTGCAATAAAATTTGAGGTAATAGGTTTATGCAACAAAATTTTTTTGTTGCAATAAACTCCAAATATTTTAATAATAACTTTGATGCAATGATATATATATATATATATATATACATATTGTTGTAATAAACAATTTACTATTTTGAATATCTTGTAAGTATAAGCTATTACTTCACGAAACTTGTTGTAATAGATTGCAAATAATTGAACAAAATAAATCAGATTAAATTACTGCAATGATATCTTCATTGTAATAGATAATTAATTCATTTTGTCACTACGATTGACTATGAAATAATTGATACCAAGTTATTGCAACGATATATTCATTGCAGTTACGTGTTTGTCATTGCAATAGATTGTAAAAGAATTAATATCAAATTATTGCAATGGTAATTTCGATGCAAAAAGCTATTAATTCGAAATTTTCATTACAATAGATTGCAAAAACAATTGGTATCAATTTATTGCAACCTTTCTTTCATTTTAAGTTATTGCAACAATTTTTCCTAATATATTAAAGCTTCTATTGCAACTGAAAATTATAAGTTATTACAACTTATTATTGTTGATGCAATAATTTAACATTTTTAAGTTACTATTGCAAAAATTTTAACTTGTAGATGCGATCTTTTGTCTAAAACTACTATATATATATATATATTTTTTGTTATATTAACACTTGATGTAATAGACATTTTTTGTTGTAGTGGAACGTACTTGTACAAAGTTACTTGAAAATTTTCTACCCCTCTTTCTTTTACCAAGTAGTACTAGTAGGATGACTTTTTTTTTTTTTTTAAAGAAGAAGAAGATAGAATTGATATTTTTATAAAAATGCGAAAGTACAAAGGAGTAATAAAGGGTCCTGAGCCACTCAGGCCTACACGCCAGCCTAGGGTAGGACAAGAACAGGATAGCCCTGCCAAAACAACTAAAAGATCAATAAAATAATAGGGTAGCACTAATAGTGCTGCCAAAACAACTACGTAATAAACTAGGGGAAATTCTTACCTAGTCCTGGACTACAAGGTTACCAAGCTGACCTTGTAGTCCCAGCCAATAAGAACAAAACATGTAGGAAGAAAGTGCTGACATCATTTGAATAGGACAACTCATCAACAAATGCAGACGCTGGTCTTCCGTTAACTTTCCCGTTAGCCAACTGTTTTCAACAGTTCTTTCACCAGTTTCAAAAGTTTTCGAGCCCACCTCAATTTCAAATTTCAAATTTCAATCCACCGTATTTCATTTCTCCTCTTCGACATAAAAAATGAAAATCACTTTCTTGTAACTCTCTCCCAGCCGACACAGCCATGGTCTCACTGGTTTTTTCACCATCTTGTAGCTTTTTTCATTTTTTGTTTATCACTGAAAACTTGGAAATTCGTCTCTCATGTTTTGTGTTTAATTTTGTAGATCATCAGCATGCACGGGTTCAAGAAAATCCACAAGGTTCAAAAGGTAACAAGGAAATCGCACTCTTTAATATCTCTTTCTCTCTCTCTCTTTCTAAGTTACTGAACTTATTTATTTGTGTTAGCCTCTGTTTGATTGCTGAGAAATTGGATGTGAAATCAATTGTAAATGTCTTAATTAACCACCGTTTCCATTGCTGTACAATTTTTTTTTCTCCTTTCAAAAGCTCAAAAAGTGTATTACACTCTTACTCAATTAAGTGTTGTTTTACGTTTCTGTCTATAGTGCTCTGAATCATCAATGAAGTTCTTAGCCTCTGTTCGGTTCCAGAGAAAATAGAAGGAAAAACTTGATGCCAAATTTATGTTGTAATCACCATTTTCATGGAATCATAAGTGCTTAAAGGTGATTTTGGAAGGAGCGTTAGCCAGCTGTTCATGACACAACTTTCGGCCTGAACACATGACCCTCTGTTTTTAGTAGGTGGGAACAAGGGAAAAGCTTGGGAAACAATAGAGGCCTTCTGTGTTGGCTTTAGTTGTAGCATAGGGATCATGGAAAATTAGCCACAAATGATCATTTCTCTGCTTTGCTAATAGAATCATGGATGGTCAATAGAATTCTACCTTTGTCATTAAATGGCTTCAACATAGACCCAGTGGTTCTTTCTTAAATTTATTTCTTGTCCAACCATGCTTGTGACACACCTATAGGCTGTAGAATAAGTCATGTTGTTCTCAATGAAAGCAGTCCAAATTGGATGATTTTTTTTTTTTTTTGAAAACAACCATGTTTAATTGAAAATAACTCATGGAAGCCTTACCCTGAAATGTAGCGATAACGTTTTTCGCGTTAAAGTTGTTTGTGTGCAATTTACAATAAAATATTAAGGAATTTACAATACAATAATTATCTTATATGTGCAATTTTTTATGTGTTCTTAAAGGCCTATGGTATGCTTTATTACAAAGCTTCCCCACTTCTAGGCACAAATATAATTAGGAATTAGACATAGTTACCAATATAAAGATGAATATATTATTTATTCCTATCATATTATATATATATATATATATATATATATATATATACACACTCTAAAATTTAGAATATAATAACAAAAAAAAAATATATCACTACACATATTTTATTTGGAAGCAAACACCTTTATATAATTTTTTTGGGAGCAAACTTATCACAACAAAGCAATAAATTCATACCTCAATACACGTTTATATATTTTATTTAGGAACAAACATATCACAACAAAGCATTAAATTTATACCTCAATACATTTTTATATGTTTTATTTGGGAGCAAACATATCACAACAAAGCATTAAATTTTTCACCAAAAAAAAAAAAAGCATTAAATTCATACCTCATTACATTTCTATATATTTTATTTAGGAGAAAACATATCACAACAAATCATAATACATTCTTAAAAAAATGAAACAAAACACAACAAGACAAAATAAATTATACCTTCATTACTTTGAAAATTGGGTTCTTCCATGATTATGTGAACAAGATTTTGTCTCTTTATACTAGAACTTTTCACTTGATCTCACAAAAAAATCACTCATAGCAACCTTTGTTTGTGGTCACACTGTGCACTTAAATTTTGTCGGCACTAAGGAGTAAGACTTGTGGCTTTTGTTCACAAGAGTGAGAACCCTAAAAGGTTCTCTTTGTCCTAAGTCCCAATTGCAAAACAGCTAGCTAGCACCCTTTTTTATATTTTATTCTTCTAATAACGTTAACGTTAACTAGTTGTCTAACGTTGGAGACTTTTTATTTTTTATTTTTTTGAGAATTAACGTTGGGGACATCTGCATTTGTTGATGAGCTGTCCTACTCAAATGACGTCAGCACTTTCATCCTACATGTTTTGTTCTTATTGGCTGGGACTACAAGAATTTCCCATCTTAGGTTAGTCTTCATGTCTTGTCTCAAAAAAAAAAAAAAAAGATTTCACATAAAAAAAAAGAAAAAAAGAAAAAGAAAAAAAAAGTTTACCTTCTAAAGTTAGTTCCTTTAGATTAAGGTTTGCATTAATCACCAATCCTGGTTAAGTAGGAGACGTAGAGTCTAACATAAATTGGTTAATATATTAAAGAAGATAAATGAATAATTTGAGAGTAATGCTCAGACTTCTCTTATAAAAACTAGCCCACTAATTAAAGTTTGTACAGTCAACTCCATGGATGTAGTGAATTAATATATTTTCAGCAAAATCTATAAATAGTATCCCAATAATAAATGACTAAAAAGAACATTAAAATTTAATAATCATAAGTAAGAATTTAAACTATAACATAAATATGATGTTTATTTCTTTTCATATTTAAGCTCCTAAGGATAAATGGTTCTTAAGGCAAGTTTCATGATATCTACGATATTCTAAATTCGAAATCTCTTACTAGCATCTTAGGGCCACCCTCAAGAAATTTCTTCCTATAATAACTTGGTGTGTGTGGAATGGGAGGACTATATACACCCAAAAGAATAGTCAAATACTTGAAGAGTTTTGGAATGGAATCTAGATACCCTCATTTCTCACCCAAAAAAAAAAAAAAAAAAAAACCTCCTTAAAACATAACATGTATAATTTGATGTGTTACAACATAGTAAAGGATGATAGGACACTCCTCTCTTATTATGGATTGCAGAATTAAACACTCTATCAAATAGTATGTAATGTGATTGATGGTAGGCGTCAACATTAAATGCCAAGGTGATTAGGTATGTAATTGGGAAAGTCTCCATAAGAAATTTGATTCAAAAGAGAAGACTTGTGACTTGTTCATTGACCTAATTTTGTTGGCTAAAAGGAAGCACTTCGGTTGAGTAGTTGCTGAGGAATTTTGAGCTGCATTGATCTTCTTTACCAAATCTTTAGATAGTCGCTCAAGAATGAATGATTAAAAGAACATTAAACTTTAATGCTCATAAGTAAGAATTTAAACTTTAACATAATATAATTCTAAATAAATACGTTTATTTCTCTTTGCATTTAAGCTCTTTAAAACATGACACATATAATTTGACGTGTTATAATATAGTAAAACATGAAAGGACACTCCTATCTTATTATGGGTTGCAAAAGTAAAACACTTGTCAAATAGAATGTAATATGATTGACGGTAGGTGTGAACATTAAAGGAACGGCTAAAGAACATTAAAGTTTAATGTACACAAATAAGAACTTAAACTTTAACATAAATATGATGCTAAATAAATATGTTTATTTCTTTTCACATTTAAGCTCCTTAAAACATGACAAGTGTAATTTGACATTATACAATAGACTAAGAGAGTAAACATGAGAGGACACTCCTTTCTTCTTTTATTATGGATTGCAAAGTAAAACACTTGTCAAATAGAATGTAATATGATTGATGGAAGATGTCAACATTAAATGCTAAGGTGATTCAAGATGAATTTGGAACGAAAGTCTCCACTAGCAAGCAATTTGATTCAAAAGGGAAGATTCATGGCTTGTTCATTGCCCTTATATTTTAGGCTAAAAGGAAGCACTTTAGCTAACTGCCATAGTTGCAGAGGGTTTTTGAGCTGGCTTGATCTTTAAATAGTTGCTCAAGAAAAAATGGTTCAAAGAATATTAAAATATGAGAGGAGACTCCTCTCTTATTATGGGTTGCATTTGCATGGTAAAATACTTGGCAAATAAAATCTAACGTGAGTGATGGTAGGTGTGAATATTGAATGAGATATTAAAGAACGTTAAAATTTGATTCTCATAAATAAGAATTGAAACTTTAACATATATATATATGATGCTAAATAAATTCGTTTACTTTTTTCGCATTTAAGTTCCTTAAAATAACCCCTGGCTGAAGGCTGCACGTTTTGTGCTGACACGACAGTATATGATGAAAGTTCTTGGTTTTTTTTGCCGGAAAAAAAGCTGGACCGTCGATGGAAAAATGTGCAGCGAAAAAGGTGCCGGTAGTGGTGGTGCGCTCTGGGAAACTAGCTCCAGAAATTTTTAGGACTAATGAGGAAAGTTTAGATTCTCACGTTGAAGGAGATATAAAACCGGTTTTTAAGGAAGTGAATAAAGACAAGTCAAGGCTGTCAACTGATGAGGGAATTATGGAGGATGTGACATTACACCATTCCGAGCCAGCAAAGGAAAAAATGCTAGCTGATGCTTTTGAGGAGGAAATTAGGGAGATGGATAGGGAAATTAAAAAGCAGGACAGTAAACTTGCAAGGCTACCCGGTCTTGGAGTTGGTATAGGAAAGGGAAACTTGGTGAGTCAGCCATGTGATGTGCAGCTACACCAACCCGTGAGCCAGCCTTGCGATGTGAAGTTACACCAATCCGAGCCAGCAAAGGAAAAGTTGTCAGCTGAAACTTTTGAGAGGGAAATTAGGAAGCTTGAGAGGGAAATAAAAAAGTATGGCAGAAAAATCACAGGGCCACCCGGTTTTGGAGTTGGTACAGGAAAGGAAAATTTTGTGAGTCAGCTTTGCACTTATGAGCCTAACGTGCCGTGCCCAACAGCCCATGCAGCTAATGTGTTAGGCCCAGCAGTCCATGTAACTCAATTGTCTCCATCAACACGCGTGCCATTAGCTGAGATTCCAAGCTATCTTGTCAATCATGTGCATGCTGAAGGCACTTGAAAAAGGTTTTCTAGAATAAGGGTGGCATCAAATGTGGGTGTTGCGTGTTGTAAAAAATATCATATTTATTTTAATACTCATCTATGTGAATAGAGGAAATCAATTATTTTTTAATGTTTGATTGCTAAATTTTAAAAATTCAAATATAATTCAAAATTTGAAGAGTTATTGTCAATAAATTTAATTAGGAAATCTCTAAAAGTTAATGTGAATTTTAATACCATATATTGCCAACTTTTAGTATACTTTCCTTTATAAACTTTTGTTTTAAAATGTTTCTTTTAATATATTTAATAGCAACGTTATAGATAGAAAGTATCAGATATTGTACAACTATACATTTATATAATTTACTGTTGATGGGTTATAGCATTATATATTGCTTTCCATTCTTGGTTGTAATTATGGTGTATACTCAAAATTTCAAAGAAAAGCATTATTTTACAGCTTAAACACAGCCACGTTAGGGGCTGTAAATTTTGTTTTAATGGCATTATAAGTTATGACACTACAAGACAAACTTGATTTGCCTATTGGCAAAAAGTTTGACCGGTTTATATATAATATATGTATAAAAAGAAAGTTATTCATGACATTGATTTTAATAATTTTATGACCATTTAAAGTTTTAAAAGCTGGCAAAAGTCTTAAAATATGACACGGATAATTTGATACATTACAAGAAAATAAAACATAGGGATAACACTCCTCTATTATTATATAATGCAAAGTAAAACATTTGTCAAATAAAAAGAATGTAATGCGATTCACGGTAGATGTCAATATTAAATGCTAAGGTGATTAGAGATGTACTTGATGCAAAAGTCTCCACAAGCGATCAAATTCAATAGGGAAAGGCTCATGGCTTGTTCATTTCCCGTTTGCCCTAATCTTGTTGGCTAAAAGGAAGCGCTTCGGCTGACTACACTAATGGTGAAGGGTTTTTGAGCTAGATTGATCTTCTTTACCAAATAGCCTTGATGTAGGTCAGTTGGCTTCAATTCGAGATGGCTAAGCAGGTGGTGGGGAAGCTCTTGATTGTTATCTCTAGTATTGTTACATTAGGGACCTTGAGTTGAGCTTTGTGATTGACTTATTCTTTCTTACTGGTGGACCTTGATCGACTAAGTTCCATAGACCATTTAGTTCTCAGCGTTGACACCCTCTAATAATTTTAATTAATTAAAAGTTTTAAGGACAATATTGTAAGCTTTGATTTCAAGGAGTATAATCAGCCAATCATGTATTAATAAGACCAAAAAGTCCCTTTTTCATCTAAAAATAAATAAAAAAGAAAGAACCATAAGATTCACATAGAATGCATTCAATGGTGTTATTATAATTATTATAACAAAATACACGTAATATTATGTGCCTATCTACTTTTTTTACTATGATTCAATTAGAAGGTGTCACACTCACACACTTTTGGTTGTGGAGCAAACAAGCATACACTAGAGAGAGAAAGAGAGGCAAATGCCTCTGTGGTCTGTGCTGCTTCTTGTGAGAAACACTTGTCCGCAAGACAAAAACAAATGGGAAGGAGAGTTAGGGAAAAAAAAAAAAAACCAAAATCTTGGATCATACCATGAGTGATTATTGATGTCCCACAAATCGAAACTTGTATGTGGTGAAATAAGATATAAGATTTTATTTAGAAAACCTATATGTACTCAAATAAGCTAAGGATATATCTACAAAAAAAGAGGGCTATAGCCGCATTTAAAAAACGCAGCTATAGGCTATAGTTGCGTTTTCATAGCCACGTTTCCAAACACGGCCTAGGACCTAGAGCTGCGTTTTTAAAAACGCAGCTAAAGAACCCAACATTGGGTATCTTGTAGCCACGTTTTTAAAAACACAGCTATAGGATTTTTTTTTTTTTTTTTTTTTTTTTTGGGTAAACTGGAATTGAATAAAGACTAAACAGCAAAAAGAGGAGCAGGACAAAGCCTGTTTACATGCAGCCCACTGGCATCAGCCTCCAAAATACTAAGTCCACAGGCGGACTGTTAAAAACAATAAAATCACCCTCAATAGAGGTGCCTACTTTAGCTAAATAATCTACACATCTGTTAGCCTCTCTGTAAATATGTAAATATGTCTAATACGAGTTTGAGAAATCTGGTTGATCATGTGTCTGCAATCATCCATAATCGAAGAGACAATAGTGTTTGAGTAGGCTTGCGAATTAAGGGCATCCACAATGGTTTTCGAATCCAGTTCAATCATCACAGCTTGGGCTTGGATTTGTAAGCAAAGTTGAAGCCCATCACGGAGGGCCCATAGTTCTGCCAGGAAGCTCGAAGTTTTCCCAATTCTTCTTGCACAGCCCGTGACCCACTCTCCATTAGTATCCCTAATCAGACCCCCTCCTCCAGCTACCCCGAACTTTTCTGCTACCGAGCCATCTGTGTTCAAAGTTAACCATCCATTCTCCGGTTTTTCCCACTTGATACTCTTCAGAACCATTCTTTTTGAAGCTAAGGAATTATTTGCACAAAAATGGTACTCTGATGCACGGTCCAATATCATTTGCCAAGTTAGGATTCAGGTTCTTATTATTGAAAAGAAGCTGATTCCTACCTTTCCAAAGAAGCCAAATTCCAAAGAGAAAGACAAGATTCCAAGGAATCTGACCTGCTGTGTGCTGTTGATCCGAGTTAGCATTGGTAGTCAACCAGTCATGCAAATTTTGGGTGAAGAAAGTGGAGTCTGTTGTCCGCCTCCCAAGTTGATACCAAACACTTTTACTCAACGGACAGTCACGAAGTGCATGCAGAATAGACTCCACTTCTCTGACAACGGGGACAGTTAGGCTCAATTTGCATTCCTCTTGCCAAAAGGCAATGATTGACCCCTATGCTATGATGCATACATTTCCACACAAAAGATTTAATTCTTGGCAAGATTTTTAACTTCCAAATCCAGCTCTCAAGGGACCAAGATTAGACCAGTTATCATACCAAAAAGCCATCTTGCTTTCGAAACCCGGCAGCCATTTGGTTCCTTTCCTAAAGGTTTTCTTTTCTTTTTCTTCCTAAACACATTCCTGCCCAAAACAAGACGTGTAATTCCTGCCAACACTCAAATGTAACCAATTGGAACCAACAAAAAAAATTGCCAATACTCAACAATTCCCAACCAATTGCCAACAAACAAAACAAGTTCATTGCCAAAAGATTAATTACATAAACAAATAATAAACGGTTCATTAACATGCAGGAATAGCAACAAGAGAAGCCCCTATTATGGTACCTGAATTCCAAAAGTGATACTCTTTGAGAAATGCAGGGAGAGATTTTCTAACCAATTGCATATCACCAGTCCTGCTGTATATGGCATGAACCATAGCACTCAGGAGGGGAGGCTGGCTGCAAACAAAAACAAGTGACTGTGCAAGCTAATGGCTGAGCATAAAAAAAAAAAAGTTCAGGGAACCATGGCTAAGTTTAATCCTATTAATATACACAATAAGTGTAGTTTTAAAGATCTAGTTATATGTGTCCTAGGGTTGACAAATCTTTAAATTTGGGTTTTTATTTAACAAGTTATGGTCAATTTTATATCAAGGGGCAAACCTGTAAATTTTGAAATCCTTGCAAATTAAGGGTTTTGGTAGTTTACTCCAGTTTAGAATTTTCTAGTAGATCCTAAACATTTTCTTCCCTTTATCTTCTATTTTCTCCCTTTCTCTACTCTCTTTTCCTCTTCTCTTTCTTGTGATACTATTCATAGGTACTGTTTATACAACCCCTAAAGTATGAGAAAACTTACCGTGGAGAAGAAAATGATCTACAGTTTCCCCATCACAACAACACAAACAACACCTGTTAACAAAGGTCTGACCACGCTTAACTAGATTAACACTTGGAAGTTTTAATCTATGTATACCTTTTATTTCCTTCTATAAAGAGTATAAATACCAGGTGCAGCTGGCAAAAACTCAGAAAAACCAGATCAAAAATTGAAGTGATTTTGAAATATGATATAGTTTGGACATGGGACCTAATTGGCACCCTTTTTAGCCTACTTTAGTAACTATTAAGTCTAAATATCAAGAAACTTTACATGAAATTGCAGCTAGTTCAATTTGAATTAAATTTAGGGCACTCTATTTCGCTGGCTTAACTATATTAGCAGTTCAGTTTCAATCATGAATTATCAACTTAATCCTAGAGGGTCTGAAAATGGTTTAACATTACCTTTGTGCTCATTTTCCAATTAGAAATAAAGTGATTTCCTTGAAATTAGAATACAAATCGAGTGATATAACCTATAGTTAACTTTAATCCTTACTTATACAAGGCCCAAAAGTTCAAAAGAGGTACAATTTATATCATTTCGGCAATTAACTTTAACAGCAAATGGAGGCAAGGGTAGCATTGAACCGTTCTCAAAACTTCAAGGACAAAATTTAACAAGAAAAGGGAGTGGGGAAGGGGCTAAATTGGAAGCAAAGAAGAATTTATGCCTGTGTTGATGATCAACTGAAATATTTAGTTTGGCATATAATAAACTTTAGCATTAAGTTGTAGAGCTGACATGTTAAAGGTAATGGGAAAAAAATTATATAGTCAAAATGTTTGGAACAGTCAAGATTATGTTATGGTTATTATGCAGTAATTTATGAAAATCCATCTTCAACTTAAGGTAAGGACTGACCTGACAGTTGCCATCTCCTTTGACCTCATTCTCAACCAGATTGTACAACTTCAGACTGAAAGATAAAACAATTCTAACATCAGACATACAACATTTCAATATCAGTTACACTAATAGGAAGTACACACAAAGAAATAAAAACATCTTACAAGTTTTATAACCTTAAATGTGAGGAAATAACTGAAGGTTTGCAGGAAATGATGATCTTGGTTTTAGTTAAGATACTAAAACTTTCTTACCATATTGTATTTAATTGTGAATGGATAATTCTTTATTCAACTATCTATACATCACTCAAAGGTAAAGTAACATAGTGAGTCATTTTTTTTTCCCCCAAAAATGTACTTGATGTGTAATCTTGTATATGTTTTTATTAATTGCTCTACATTCACTATACATATAATTTTAATGTAGCAACATCAGGCAACCAAGTTGCACCCTTCTACCTGATTCTCATTATCTACAAAAGAAAAAGAAACAAACTAACCTAGAAAATCATAAAGAAGAAAATTGCAAATCCTTACCAGCACATAGAACCTAAGAAAATTGCAGGCAGTTTTAACAAGTACAATTATATTCTGTAGTGTATCAAAAAATCTTTAACAGTGAGTGGGCAATAATTCAAGCAACACACTTAATAAGTACACTAAATATTTAGGTGCATCACGCAAGTTAAAGCAGACTCTCCACAGGGACTAAAGATTGGCATTGGATAAGACCAAAAGCACACTTTAGAATACAAGGAAATTACTGGTAACCAACATATTCCCTTAGATTAAAAAAAATTAATACAGGTCTGTCATGGGTACAAAGACTAGTGCCCAATCAATCTTTATCTCAAGATATTGCAATATGGGTGTGCCTAAAAAGAATCAACGTGTACAAATTCTTTCTTTCATATCCTATGCTAGATGAAGGCAATTTGCAACATAGGCACTTCAGTCTTATCACAAACGCTATGTAAGAGAATAATAGAATATTAAAGGCGCCAGCTAGTTCAAGTTACAAAGCCTCTTGCCTAAGCACACGTCTTTTGAGGTCACCAAAACATTTTCATTATTAGATAATCAGGCATTGAAATTAAGGGGGCTTAATCAATACAATCATGAGAAACTAACCTCAGCAAATACTGCCACAATTTTAGGAAGGAATTGATTGTTGGGACCCAAGCATTTTCAATTTGCTCAGTCTCCTCAACTTGAATAACTGCATTAGCACCATCAGGTATTGGTCCTGGGAGAAAACAAAATCAAAGAAAGGAATGGAGGGATCATATATTGATATGAAAAATGAAATTCAACTTGCAAATGAATACTTTGAAACAAAAAACAAAATCCAAAATTAGATAAAAGCATTCACAAAACAAAAAACAAAGGACCACAATCTTAGCTCATAATTTCTCTACAGCCATAAATTCAGCATGTAAATCAAAATAATAATTAAAACAAAGAGCCATAATAATAATTAGAATGCATGACTTGCTTAGTCCCCTTCTTCTCTGACCTCCAACCATGAGTGAAGAGAAGGAATCAACTATTTGGAATCAAAGAGCCAATAAATAAGAGGGAGGTGAAAATTGAAGCAAGAACAAGTTGTAGCTATTAAAAGATAAAGTTTTCCTTTAGAAATTTTTCTTTTTGTGACGGTTTATAAAACCATTTTATGTATATTAAACCATATGATTAGTTGATTCTTAAAAAAATTCATATAATTCGTTCAATCATTTTTACCTTAATCTAAGTGTATATGTATGTAAAGCTCATTCTTGGAAACTTGAAACCCAACCCTTGCCTCTCACCACACAAGAACTTTATATTTGTGGAGTGACTATCATGAACAGTGATAAAAGAAAACTTTATACATAATTAAGTCCAAATAAACACTTAATTAAACAAACCCCAAACCGAATATATATAGAGCAAGAAAAATTCTAGCAATGATCGTTTTTTAGTTTTTACAAGCATTGAACGAAAATCATCAAAAGTTTGCATAACGGTCTAATTATAAAGAAGCTTATATATCTTGAGGAATACAAGGTAGAGCTTTAACATAGCAATAGAGATGTGGGGACACTCGGACTAGCTTTTGTCTAACCTATAAGAGCAAGATCCTATGGTTATGACTCCCATTATTTTTATTTATTTATTTTTTAATTAATCCTATGGTTATGACAAAAATATCAGCTGTATTATGCTTTTAAAAAAATAAAAACAAAAACTTATGACTCTTATTTCTCAAGAGTCAAGTGGGTCCCAATTGGCAGTAGCAAGATCCTATGGTTATGAATCCCATAATTTTTATTTTTATTTTTTAAAAAATATTATGGTTATGACAAAAATATCAGTTTTATTATTATTTTAAAAAAATTCTAAATTTATAACCCTTATTTATTTCTCAAGAGGCTGTACAGCAAGTGTATTACCAGGAAGAATCAGTAGGAGCTCTAACAATCATGGTCCATGTGCAAGATAACACTTAGAAAATAGTCATTAGGCTGCATGACCATCAAACTACCCTAATTTATAATTTATCTGAAATTATTGTTTAAATGCCCACTGCATTTATTGTCTAATAATATATAGTCTACCAAATCAAATCGTATTCAAGATATTGAAAACAATGCTAACTCTTGGCCATTATGTGACAACAACTAGGTGCAAGTTTATGCCTTCACACTTACTGACAATGCAGTGAGGAATGAGGATATTATAAAAAGAGTGAGTAATTTGTGGGGAAGCTGAATGTTTTGGAGGTGGAGAGGATATAATCATAAAGCTATCATCAAATACCAATTTTATTACAAACAACTTACAGGTTGACGTAATAATTGTTAGAAACTTAGAATTGCTAAAGAATTAAATTAAAAATTTTCTAATAGTTAATATTTTGGGACAATTGGTAATTTATCATGGTATATTAACACCTTTTTTTTTTTTTTTGGGTAGACTGATATTGCTTTAACATGTACTAAATGAGTAAAAAGAAAGGTAGAGATTCTTATTTGGTATGTTCTGGTGGAACAATTTCAAAAAGATGTCAATATTTTTCCTTCCCTTTATTGTCTAATTCACTATTTCCACATTAATTAGTACAGGCAACATGTGTTTATATGTTTGTAGATGGAATCCAAATAATATGAAAATCAATTGAAGTGGGAAAAATATATACCTGCAAGAGTCTCCGACATTTCCTCCACATTGATGAAAAGACATAACAACTTGAAGCTTCAAGCCATGCCTTTGAACCATCTGCACAAGCTCAGCATAGCCTTCCCAGTTGTACTTGAGAGGGCCATCTTTCTCCACCAAACCCCACAAGCATCGACCATAACTCCTTCAACTCCTCCACTTTTCAAGGCCATCAAACTAGTATTCATTGCTCGTGGCTTGTTCAAGTGCCCTCCATGTGTTACTGTGTCAAGTGGTAACATCACAAACACAGGCACCCTTGAATCATCTTTATTATTATTATGATGAACACCAGAGAGTGCATGAAGCTTCTCTCACTTCTCATTTCTGCACCCTTCTGTGCTCAATACCTGGGCTTCTTGCGTCATTGAATTCTTCACTCGGATACCCCTTGATGGTTTAATTTGTGCAAAGCAAATTGTGCCAAAGGACTCCGCAGGAGTTTTCAGGCACTTGGTGTCTCTAAGATTAATAAAAGAAGTTGAAGAACGTAATGTTAGAGTCATTTTTTTCTTCTTGGTTTTTTGAGGACTGAAAGAAGGAAAAGAGAGATGTGGGAATAGAATTGAAGGTGGATGTGTGTATATTTATAAAAAGAAGCTCATGACTAGACTTCTGAAGGAGACAATGTTGGTGGGCTCTAGTTTGAAAGGGAAAAAGCGCAAAAAAAAAATCAAATTTAGTCAGGTTCCCTTTTCAAATAAAGTCATTTTCATAAGCAGTTTGAGCTGGATAACAATATTCCAGACCAAAGACAAGCGGTTCACTTCTCCAATGGCACAACGAACTTAGTCCCATAATGCCTCCACTGACAACTCCAATGGCTCCACTAAGAAAGGCTCCACTAAGAACTCCAATTCGATCAAATCATGCTCCTAGAAAACCCATTAAGCCATTATCAATAACTAACAAAAATTTCCATAAAGAAAAATAAAACAACTAACAAAATTCAAAACCCACAAAGTAGAAACTCAGGAACAAAAACACAACAAAATGAGCAACACAACCAAACAAACAGAGCACCGATACCAAAGACAGTTCAACAAGCTCAACCTTCAAGGACAAAAAGCTTATCGCTTTTCCTACTTGCCCTATGTCTTAGCAATCCACAAAAACCCACAATCCACTATCCACTATCAACATTCAATACCAAACTGACAAACGTGAAGACAGAAAAATTAGAAACCCAACAATCTTAACTACTTCCAGAATTGAACAAAGAACTCTCTTAAATAATAGCAATTATAGCAACTACTCAAACAGCAATCCACCATTCTAATTAGGTACCATGAAAAACAGAATACAAATAGAGACTAATGTGACAGATACAACAATGGCATTGCAGAGGCAAGACCAATTCACCAATGCAAAAGAATATAAAAGTCAGCAAAAGCAAGCTAACAACGAGAGAACCCAACTAAACAAAATAGATCCTAGATGCACCAAAACCAATAAGAAACACAAGGTATAGATCAAAACAAACAAAAAACACCAATCACAATTATCCAAGCAAAGCCCCCAAAACAAAAGCATGAAATTTCCAAGATAGAAAACACACTCACCGGAGATAAAGATATGCCAACCTCTGGTGTGGCCTTCCATAACTAGGCTCCAACCTCACAGCCTCCTCACACTCCTTCACTGACTCCCCCAACCTCCTCAATGCCGTCAATGCCGCTGCCCGATTACTCCGAAATGCAGCATTATCCGGCGCCAAGGAAACCCACGGCCACCGGAATCCCACAACCCGAACTCGATTTGAAACCCACGGCCACTCGATTTGAAATCACGGCCACGCCGATCTGAAACCCATGGCCACCTGATCTTAAACCCACTGCCACGCCGATCTGAAACCACGACCACCCAAAGCCGATCTTGAGAGAGAGAGAGAGAGAATCCTCGCCATGAGAGGAAGAGAGGAGAGAGCGTGAGACAAAGAGGAGAAAGATCGAGGAGAGAGGAATCTGAAAAGTGAGGAAGTGATGTTTGAGCTGCGTTTAAAATAAACGCAGCTCCAAAACGCAGCTCCGAAGCGCGTTTTTTGTAGTGTTATAATTATAATTATATATATATTACAACTATATAAAAGAAATAATTGAGATTTTAGAATCTTGTATGCGGTGAAGAAATGACATGTCCATAACATTTTTATAACATTTTTACAATAAATTTTAAGTAGTAGGTTGTTACTAGTTATTATTGTTAGGGAAAAAAAGTAATCTTAGTGTTAGGTTCAAATTTGAACCATTAATAACTAACCACCTGTGATTTATTATGAAAATATTGTAAAAATATTGTAGACGTAGCATCTCTCATGTGGTGAAATAAGCTACATAAACCAAGGGGAAAAAAAGCTTCTCAAAGAAGTGCAAAGACATATATATAATGTTTATTTAAAAATATTATGCAAACACGTTGACGACAAAAAAATATTTTAATATTTGGGTGTGTGTTAGAGCTGGAGTAGCTCAGTTGGTTAGAACGTGTGGCTGTTAACCGGTTGGAGGTTCAAGCCCTTCCTCTAGCAATTATTTTATTATTTTCCCTTTATTTATTGCCTTTTTTTCTTTCTTTCATAAGTCAAAACCACGGTTTCAACCAAGTAACCAACTAATCACAAGGTCCCGTTTCCAAAGGAGGAGAAATAATTGCTTAAAAGTTAAATCCAATCATTTAAAAAAGAAAGAAAGCAGAATGAATCCATTAAACTTTCAAAGTCATATCCCAATTTCCTAATTCCACTGAGGTAGTCTTTGCTGTTTCTTTTCACTTTTGCCTCAGCCACAATTACTTTTCCATTAGTTGTTTGAATTTTTTTAAGAATTACAAAGATAAAATCATAGTCATGGAAGGTTCAATGTGTTAAATCTCATCATGCCTTAATTAGCCTAATGATAAAACAATGCTAATAATAAGAAGAAGATTGAAAAGTTCTGGTCCTTGAGTAATGAATCATATTCTACATGGTTTTCTAAGAGCATTCACATTGGATCTTGCAAATACCATATGTTGGTATGTTTAGCATCAAAACCTCAAACCCCCCCCCCCCCTGTTACTCGGACTTATAAACCCAAAAAAAATTTACAATTGTGCTACAGTACCATTCCAAATATATGATGGTACTGTAGCACAATCCCAAATCTCAGATATTGTTTTTTTATTCCAAATATCTGCTCTTTCTCTCTCTTTGATGTCTCTTCTACTCTCCCTCTCTCCAGAACAATCCAAGCTCCTCTCTCTCACATCTCTCTTTAGTTCACGGTGGTGGCTATATTCTGGTGTGGGCATATGTTCGGCGTGCGACATGGGTCATGGGTATGGCGACGTGAGCTAGGTTGTGGGTTTGGTAGCGTGGACGTGGGTCGTGGCGAGGTGTGCAGTGGTGGAGATGGGCGTAGTCATGGACTCACAGCATGGCGAGATTGGGTGGGTCGTGGCAGAGGTGAGTGGGTTTTGATTTTGGGTAGGTTCTGATGGGGTTTGGGGTGGATTTTGATTTTTTGCTGTGGGTCGTGGCGAGATGGATTGTGGCGAGGTGTGTAGTGGTGGAGATGGGCGTAGTCATGGACTCACAGCATGGCGAGATTGGGTGGGTCGTGGCAGAGGTGAGTGGGTTTTGATTTTGGGTGGGTTCTTATGGGGTTTGGGGTCGATTCCGATTTTGATTTTTTGCTATGGATTTTTGTTTTTTAGACTTTGGATTCCAATGGGTTTAGCACGGATTGGTTGGTTTGGTTTGGCGTGGTGTTTAGTCGTTGTGGGTCACTGTGGTGGGTCTATTTGGTCATCGTTGGTCCTGGTGGGTCTGTTATTGTTATGTTCTTTGCTCACTATGTTGGTTTGATTTAAAATAATTCTTGGTGGTGGGTGGTGTGAATGTTGCTCAGTAGAAGTGGGTGGGTGAGAGAGAATAAGAGAAATAAAATTTTGGCGGAAATCACATTTTCATCCCTACATTTACAGGAGATTCCCACTTTGGTCCCTAGATTTTATTTTTACTGCTTTTAGTCCCTAATCTGAAAAACGCTTCCCGTTTTGGTCCCTACCGTTGCATCAGAGACGGAAAATGCACACGTGACAAAAGGCAGAATTAAAAAAATATTAAAAATATTTTATTTTATTTTAAAATAAAATAAATTTTTAGTTATCAATAATTTTAAAATAAAAATATTAAAAAATTTAGTTAAAAATAATTGTTCTTCATGTTCTTCCCCTAAGAACATTGAGCCATTTCTGAGCCCAAATGAAAAGCCCAGCAACAAAGTGAACAAACATCATTAATTCTACTAACTCTACTAACTATATAAAAAGATGAACAGTAACTTTCGTTTAGTCAAGTTTTTGTCCGTTTGTGGAGGGCTAAACGATGTGTTTGGCTGAATAAAACAATAACAATTAAAGGGAGAGAGGCGAAAGGGTCTGGATTCTCTAGAACTCTCTCCGTATCTCTTCTCTCTCTCTTTTCTCTCTATCATATCAGGACCAGATCGACTCAGGCACAAGTCAAATTTCTATCCGAAAAAAAAAAATGTGAAGAAAGACCGACTAATTTTTCCAGTATCTTTTTTTTTTTTTTTTTCCTCCGTTTCTTCAAAATTTCCTTTTTTTTTTTTTTTGCTTTTTTTTGTTCTTAAGATCTGTGTTTGTATTTATTTCCTTGTGGGTTTCAATCTTTGATTGTTTACTAATACGGGTCTTTTAGGTTTATGATATTGATCTTAAGTGGGTATTTTGGGTGTCATTGGCTTCTTAAGTAGGTTTATGATAGAGAAAGGAGATTTGGTTTCATTTTGGGTATTTTCAGATTACACAAGACAGGTAAGCGCTCTCTTTCTCTCTCTCTCTCTCTCTCAAATTCCCAGTCTTTTTTTTTTTTTGTTTGGTTTAAATAAAGTTTTTGGGGTGCAAATTAGTTATATTTGGTTAAGCAAAACACTTCGTTTTGTTATTTTTTGCGCGTGGAAGGGAAACAGAGATGGGAGTGGGTGAAAGCGACAAACAGAGAGGGCTGAAAGACAAGAGACTTCATCAGTGATAGCAGAGCTGAAAGAACTCTGAGTTTCTCTCACCGATCCGCACTCTATATGCTGAAAGAGTAGAGAGAGCTTTGCCTACTCGGATGGAGAGGGCTTTTCAACTATTATACGAATCAAAGGTCTGGTTTGTGGTTTTGGTTTTTCTCTCAACTCATACCACAGGTATTTACATTCTCTAAATTTATCTTCTTTATGATTTCCTTGATTTCTTCTTTTCATTTGCTAATATGGGTATTTTGGGTTTCTTTTCTTCTAAACTTTTAGCTGCTGGGTATGGAGTTGTGTGTGTGTGGGTTTCTCCTTTCTAAGGTGAGAAGATATTGAAAGAGGGAGAGAGAAGTAGATCATAAAGAACGGGGATTTGGTTCCATTTTTGCCTAATCCCATGTCATTCTCTCTATTTTTTAACAACGGGAAAAATTGGACTGATGATACAGACCTATACACCAGAGACAAAACCAATTTTGCCAAAAAGAAAAGCTGCCTACTTCATTCGATTGTAAAGTTGCTGTTTTTCTATCAATTTCATAGCAAAATTTGTGCTTTATGTTTCTATCTATACACATAAATGAATGATCCTACCTGTAGAAAGAATTAAAAGAACCATACAAATTATACTGTTCTAGAAGAATATATCAATTGTTGTTGTTTTTGTTTCTGGTAATGGTGGTGGTGATGTGGTTGGTCATGGGGTTTGTAATCTTCCTCTTTTTTATTTTTTTGGTTTAAACAAATTTTTTTGAAGTGCTAATTTGTTATATTCGATTTGCAGCCACCAAGCTGAGCTATTTGATTCAAAAGTAGGGACTAATCTTTTGGATATCATCCTCACAAAGGTAAGGTATGCTTTGTGTTTTTGGTAAAAATGTTTGGTCTTTGAATATATATATTTATATTTATTTGTAAATATTTGATATATTGATTTTAGGCATAACGTGATTAGTGATCTATAATCAAATTAATTGTCACTCAAATTAATCTCTTTTCTTCTTGTTTAATTCATTTTCATCATAGGTTTTGGATTTCATCTCATCTTTCTTCTTTCTAAAAATGTGTTTCCGTCACTCTCTCGTATTTAACTCCATATTTCTGTTATTCTGGAATGTTACTTGTATTGAAATCAAGAGAGAGAGAGAGAGAGAGAGAGAGAGAGAGAGAGAGACTGAATGAAGTAGAGGTGGCAGTAGAGGTATATATAAGTGAGGTGGCAGTAGAGGTAATCTTAGGTTAGTCTTCATGTCTTGTCTCAAAAAAAAAAAAAGATTACCTTCTAAAGTTAGTTCCTTTAGATTAAGGTTTGCATTGATAAATTTGGATTTTCGTTTGATACAAACTTAATTCATGGACTTGAATTGGAAAGCCACTCAATAATCTTGGGAATACCGAATACCAAATGCATAACGATATACGAATTCAAAGTTAATTGAAAATTTTAAATGTGACAAGACTCAAGAGGAAATGAAAAAATGACTGGGAACGTACTTGTACAAAGTTACTTGAAAATTTTCTACCCCTCTTTCTTTTACCAAGTAGTACTAGTAGGATGGCCTTTTTTTTTTTTTTTGGAAGAAGATAGAATTGATATTTTTTATAAAAATGCGATAGTACAAAGGAGTAATAAAGGGCCCTGGGCCACTCAGGCCTACACGCCAGTCTGGGCTAGGACAAGAACAGGATAGCCCTGCCAACACAACTAAAAGATTAATAAACTAATAGGGTAGCACTAATAGCCCTGCCAAAACAACTACGTAATAAATTAGTAGGATGACTCTGGTTGTGCCAATGATACAAAAAGGATGTTTCCACAAGCAAGAAAAAAGTTTTCAAGAAAGGTCCAAACTAATAAAAAAATTCATTTCGATCGACCAATCGATGCGGTTGGGAGGACCAGTAAAACTCTTTCCATTCCAAGAAGGCAAAGCTGGACTGAAGAAAATTAATGTGGTCTTCAGAGATAGTGGCTTTAATTGAGAGAATATGGGGTCTGTGAGAAATTTTCAACGATGCATTGATGGCAGAAAAAGTATCTGAAAATGTGAAAAAGCTTTGAAACTCATGTAAGGGGCATTGAATGCCGTATCAGAATGTGAGATCACCCACGGCGGAGTTATGTGCAGAGAGTGGGAATGTGGATGAGGATGAAAACGAGTGGTTGTGGCCCTTGTGGGAGCCTGGCCTGGTTTAATAGTACAACAGAGAAGAAAAGCAAAGATGCTTTGCCAAAAATGTGAAAGGTTTTGAGGAGATGCTTTGTTCAATGAAATGAAAACATACCCAAAATAATGAAAATATTCTTTCACGCACTTATTGCCTCTGAAAAACATATCTCTTTTATCTGTACTGCAATATCAAACTATGAATGTAGAGAAATCTTGACCTTGCAAATGCAAAAGAGATAGAATTAATCACGTGTCGAAGATGAGTATGAGAGAGAGCTTGCAGAACATGCGGGTTTCAATGAGTTTGGAGGTACTCAAAAGTAAAGTTGTTAATTTGGGCTGGCTATTATTATTCACGAGGAACATGGTACAGGGGAAAGATTAACGCAGATTAGGTACAAAGCCATGGGAATAATTAGATTTAGTGAAAAAGTATTCTGCTTTGCCCAAGTTTTTAACATGGGCGGCCCTAGACATTTTGGGGCCTAAGGCGAGAACTAAAAATGTATGTGTATGCGTATGAGTGTGTATGTGTATGTTTATGCGTATGAGTGTGTATGTGTATGTTTATGTTTATGTGTATGTACATGTGTGTTTATGTTTATGTTCATTTATGTTTATGTATGTTTATGTATGTATGTATGTTTATGTATGTGTATGTGTATGAGTGTGTATGCGTATGTGTATGTTTATGTGTGTATGTGTATGTTTATGTTTATGTGTATGTGCATGTGTGTTTATGTTTATGTTCATTTATGTTTATGCATGTTTATGTATGTGTGTATGTTTATGTATGTTTATATTTATAAACATAAATGTAAACATAAACACACATACACATAAACATACATGAACACAAACACAAACAAACATACACAAAAACAAACAAACATAAACACACATACATATAAACACGCATACAGACTGAGAAAAATTAAACCCTCATATAGACTGGAAAAAATTGAAAACTAACACCAATCCTCAAACAATTTCGTTAATTACTTTGGTGTGCTAAATCGAGCATTTATGAGTTTGGAGGTACTCAAAAGTAAAGTTGTTAACAGGGGCGGTCCTAGACATTTTGGGGCCTAAAGCGAGAACTAAAAATGTATGTGTATGTGTATGTGTGTTTATGTATGTGTATGTGTATAAGTGTGTATGTGTATGTTTATGTTTATGTGTATGTGCATGTGTGTTTATGTTTATGTTCATTTATGTTTATGCATGTTTATGTATGTGTGTATGTTTATATTTATAAACATAAATATAAACATAAACACACATACACATAAACATGCATGAACACAAACACAAACAAACATACACAAAAACAAACAAACATAAACACACACACATAAACATAAACATGTGTGTGTATGTGTGTGTATGTGTATGAGTGCTTATGTATGTGTATGTGTATGTGTATGCGTGTTTATGTTTATGTATATGTATATTTATGTGTATGTGTATGTATGTTTATGTGTATTTGTATGTATGTGTATGTGTATGTGTTTATGCGTGCTTATATTTATGTATGTTTATGTATATGTGTATGTGTTTATGCGTGCTTATGTATGTGTATGTGTATGCGTGCTTATGTATGTGTATATGTATGTGTGGGTATCTTTGTCTTTTTCAGATTCAGGTGCAATACCCTGATGTAATGAAATGAAAACATACCCAAAATAGTGAAAATATGCTTTCACGCACTTATTGCCTCTGAAAAACATATCTCTTTTATCTGTACTGCAATATCAAACTATGAATGCAGAGAAATCTCGACCTTGCAAATGCAAAAGAGATAGAATCAATCATGTGTCGAAGATGAGTATGAGAGAGAGCTTGCAGAACATGTGAGTTTCAATGAGTTTGAAGGTACTCAAAAGTAAAGTTGTTAATTTGGGCTGACTATTATTATTCACGAGGAACATGGTACATGAGAAAGATTAACGCATATTAGGTACAAAGTCATGGGAATAATTAGATTTAGTAAAAAAAGTATTATGCTTTGCCCAAGTTTTTAACAGGGGCAGATCTAGACATTTTGGGGCCTAAGGCGAGAACTAAAAATGTATGTGTATGTGCATGTGTGTTTATGTTTATGTTCATTTATGTTTATATATGTTTATGTATGTGTGTATGAGTGTGTATGTATATGTGTATGTTTATGTTTATGTGTATGTGCATGTGTGTTTATGTTTATGTTCATTTTTATGCATGTTTATGTATGTGTGTATGTTTATGTATGTTTATATTTTTAAACATATAAACATAAATATAAACATAAACACACATACACATACACATACATGAACACAAACACAAACAAACATACACAAAAACAAACAAATATAAACACATATACACATAAACACACACATATAAACATAAACATAAACATATATAGACATAACACACATACAAACTAAGAAAAATTAAACCCTCATATAGACTGGAAAAAATTGAAAACTAACACCAATCCTCAAACAATTTCGTTAGTTACTTTGGTGTGCTAAATCGAGCCTTTATGTGTGTTTATGTTTACGTTTATGTGAGTTTATACGTGTTTATGTATATGTGTGTTTATGTTTATGTATATATATATTTATGTGTATGTGTATGTGTATGTATGTTTATGTGTATTTGTATGTGTATGTGTGTATGTGTATGTGTATGTTTATGTATGTATGTGTATGTGTATGTGTATGTGTGCTTATGTATGTGTATGTGTATGTGTATGTGTATGTGTATGTGTGCTTATGTATGTGTATGTGTATGTGTTTATGCGTGCTTATGTATGTGTATGTGTATGTGTATGTGTAGGTATCTTTGTCTTTTTCAGATTCAGGTGCAATACCCTGATGCAATTGTAATTAATGGCTGAGATTAGAAGTTGAAAAAACAACTTTCAATCTCAACTATTAAATAAAATATATTAAAGGAGAGTTAAATTTTTTTTTTAAAAAAAGAGCAAAAAATGTAAAAAAATACCTACGACAGTGTACCTGATCTTAATCCGTCTTTTTTCTCTCACCATTTTTCTTTTCTTCTTTTTTACGCAGTGCTTTGTTCTTCTTCCTTTTATTTCTCTTTATACGTCACCTAGCTTGACAGGAGAGGAGCGAGCGAAAGCCACGTCAAGAAAGGAAATCAAAGATTGTGCTGTCGAGCCAAAGACTATGAAAATCTCTTCCTCTCAACTCAGACGATCCTCTTAGGTGAAATTGTGGCTCACGAGGCTTCACCGAATTATGGTGTGTGATTTTTAGTTATTTATTTATTTATTTGAGATTATGAAGCAAATAGTTTTTATATTTTGCTTACCCTTTCTATTTTCTGAAAACACTTTTCTAGGAAATACCATTTTTTTTGCTTTGCTTTCAGTCTATCATTCTTGCTTGTGGTATGTGTTTGATTAATTTGGATCTAAAATTAGTTCAACAAGATGATTCTTCTTCTAAAATATAATAACAAAACCAATATATGTTTTTTTAACGGTGGGTTCACTTTCAGTGTTTTCATTTTGTGATTTTGGTTGTTTTGTGCTTTGATTTCGATGGGTGTGATTTGATTTGTGATTTGGTGGGCTTCTGGGTTTTTGTTGCGATTTGATTTTGGCTGGGTTTTGGCCGTGGTGGTGGTGGTGATTTGATTTTGGCTGGGTTTCGGCAGTGGTGTGTGGTTGGAGGTGATGAGCTTGAAAAGCTCTGGTCATGGAGGTTTAGAAGGAGAGCTTGGTGGTCAGCCATGGAGCACGGTGTGACGTGGGTTGAGGCAGAGAGAGGATGAGAGGGAATTTTTTAACATCCCTATTTTGTTACCATAGTCATGGGCTAACCAAACAATTGACTTGTTAAGAAGATAACTGTGGGGTCAGTTTTTGTAGCCCAAGCCTAAAATGTATGGATTAGGAGCCCAATGAACCCAAGACAATGAATTTGTAGAGAGTGGGTGAAAGAGCTGGGCTGGACGTGAATTAGACAATAGTTAATTATGGTATTTAGGGTGAACTAACATAAAAACCACTTGAAGATCTCAACAAATGGATGTCCGAAGAGGCATATTATTGAATGAAAGGTGATTACAACTCTTAATGCTACAGTAGAATTATTCTCTCTTTCCTCTTTCTTCTTTTCCGATCCCTCTTATCAGAGGTCTCTTCTCTTTATATAGCACCCACTCCCATCATCTTCATCGTCCACTTGTTCTCCATCTGAGCATCCACTTGAGTACATGTCCCATCAGGTATCTTCTTTAGCTCTCTGTGAGTGGTGGTAGTTGAGATTATACTGTTCAGGGGTCTTCTCCACATTAATGCGGCCAGAAAAGCAACTGCAGTGCATTTAATGTGGTGGTTACAGCTAGTCTTCTAGATATTTTTCCGTTCCTATCATCTCCATACGTGCCTGCAGCCTGCCCTTATCATCAAAGTCATTAGAAAGGTTACTTGAACCTCCCAGGTGTCTGCTTGACCAAGGCTCTTTGTATCCGAGGAGGATGACCTCTTCGGACCAATGATGATCTCTTCGGACCACACTCCTCGTTCACTTCCAAGTATGTTTCTTCCACATGGGCTCCTTCTCAAACATTTTCCTCTCTTCGGACGCACAGTAATCCTCAAATAGGGTCCTAGGCCCAATACGTAAGGTTGAGCTTTCACCCCCCACAATAACAATTCATCAAAAATATATATAAACCGTGCCCCTAATGCACAAAAAATGACTCTTGATTTAATAGAGAAAATAGATTACCTTTGATTTTTGCAAGCTTTATACATCCATCTTTATGTAGTGTATTGCAATACTAGATATATTCAAGTAGTTGATGGAGTAGTAGCTTTATACATCAATCTCTCTCTCTCTCTCTCTCTCAGTTAGTATATGTTAACTTGATATTTGATAACACAAAACTGATGAACCTCTTAGAAAGTCGAAATGTGCAGATAAGAGCTCCAGTATGGTTAAATATCTACCTTGCTGCAAGAAATCAAGAGAGTAGACCAAGGCTACAAATTTGTTGCAGATAGATGGAAGTTCTACTAAAATTACATACTTCTCGATGTCCAATTTAAGCAATACATTGATTTTATTTATTTATTTATTTTTATTTTTATGAATAAGATATTTTATTGATATTGGAACAAGAAATACAATCTATATAGTATACAAAGACCAAAACATGAATAGCTACCAAACCCCTTAAGCTAGAAACCCGTTCCACCAATAAAACCTACCAAAAAGACAAAGTTAACATGTACATTAATAGCACAATACTGGAAGATGGTTTTGAATCATAGATGCACTATCTAGTAAGATATTTTCAGTGATATTTCCAAATAATTTGAAAATAGAAATAATTGTTATTATTTTATTAGCTAGAGTAAGATAGATATAATATATTTTATTGGTTAATAGGATTTTTTTCCCATTTAAGGGCCATAGGCCATTGCCTAATCTATATATCTATATACTAATATTTAAAAGCTAAAACATAATATTTATGGTCGCTATGCTCTTATTAAGCCATATCACAACAAAATTTCTGTCCAATTCGGTCCAGTATAATTTAATTCGGTCTATTTCGGTCCAGTTTAATTCAATTCGGTCCATTCTGTCAACTTCGGTCCAGTTCAATCCACTTCAATCTAGTTTAGTCCAATTAGGTCCACATAGGTCTATTCAGTCCAATTTGGTCCTTTCAGTCCACTTTGATTAATTTCTATCTAGTTCAGTCCAATTCGGTTCACTTCGGTTCATTCGGTCCACTTCATTCCATTTGGTCTATTTCGATGCATTCGGTCAAGCCTAATTTAATTCAGTCTATTTCAGTCCAGTTTAATTCAATTCAGTCCATTCGGTCAACTTCGGTCTAGTTCAGTCCACTTTGATAAATTTCGGTCTAGTTCGGTCCACTTCGGTTTACTTAGATCTACTTCGGTTCATTCGGTCCACTTCAATCTATTTGGTCTATTTCGTTCCATTTGGTCCAATTCGGTCCATTTCCTTGATTCAAGTAAAACTTAATTATTTCTTTGTGGTTTCATGTTGGATTACACTATATATATGATGAGAGTGGAATTAATCAATGATTTTCCAATACATGGATAAAGATTTTTTTTTTAATTCTTTATTTAGTTACATCGTGGATTCTAGAAAAGTTCCTAAAGATATCTATATGGACCACAATATATATATATATATATATATTTGAGAAACAAACACACACACACACAAAGAAGAGGAAAAGTGGTTCTGTCACGGTTCGAACCCAACTATAAAGATAGGCACGAGACAACCGCCGCACGCTTATAAAGTAAGCACCCTACAAGTGTGCAGGGCCATCTTAGCAACTAAAATTTATCATCAAAAATTAAATCAAATAAATCCAAAATACCTCAACAAATTCTTTATGAATAGATCTCCAATAATTTAATAGGAACAAAATCCAAACCTCATGTACATAATGCCAATTGGCCAATAAATATAAAACTATTAGAAGAACATCCAATCCCAAAATCACTAAGCTTTTTTTTTTGCTCACAACACAACATTAAAACTCCCAAAACTTGCTATTCTTCACAATCTGAAACTGGAGGGGAAAAAGGGGTGAGCTGACAACTCAATAAGTAACCAAAATCCTAATAAGTTCTATCAAGCAATAGATCTGTAAAGGATAAGATGAAATATGTGTTTTCAAAAGTTATAATATGCTATGAGTTTTCAAAAATAACTAAAGAAGTTCCATAGTCTTAAATTAATAAGTTGCAAATAAATCACATACTTTAATCTTACAAATATATCATAGATGGTTTAGAAAGTAGTCAGTTTTCCATATATCAAACCTATAACTTACAATAAGTTCCAAAAATACATAAGCAGTTTTAATGACTCAAAATAGTCTAAATATTTAAACATTTCCAAAATCAAATATGTAGTTTTAAGGACTCAAAACAGTTCAAATATTCAAACGTAATTCATATTCTTAACAATCTTATGACTATGGTCACGCTATATCCCCGTGACTAGGCATCAGAGTACCAATGAATAACCCCCATTGGCTGGGTATCATAGTACCAATGAATATCCCCCATTGGTTTGGGTATCAGAGTACCAATGAATAACCTCCATTGGCTGGGTATCAGAATAAATTCATAGTCAGATTGTTCATAATCATATCTATGAAATCATAGTTTCTAACAAAAATATATCTTATTCAAATACATATATATAATCATATATTCAATATTCAAATCTATTTGTGATATTTCTATAATTCTTAATTTACTTTAAATCAATATAGCTAAAAACAATTAAATAAAATAAATCTTATATTCAATGCTCATATATATTTGTGAAAATTCTTTATTCTTTACTTTGAATCAGTATAGCTAAAACAATTAAATAAAATACATCATATATTCAGTAATCAAATATATTTGTAATAATTCTTTACTTGAGATCAGTAATACAATAGAAATAAAATTGTAACAACTGTAAACAATTTTCAGCAGTTAGAATACGCAAAATAAAACCAATTAGGATAAGATTACTTACCTCCAAAAGCCATACCAAAAGAAAATTTTCCTTAACTATTCCTCTTAAATCTTTAGATATCACCTAAAATAATTTTCAAATATTTTTACTCAATAATTAAATAATTTAAAAATGACTTATAATGATACCTAGCCAGATAGAGAGACTACTAAAAGTTATCCCATGACTATCCACTGTTATCTCACACCAAAATTCCTCCAAACCATAATATTATATATATATATATATATATATTTTTTTTTTTTTTTTTTTTTTTTCTGCCACAACTAAAGCCCCACCAAAGATAAGACCATAACTCCGATTACTATGTAGGCACGTGGGCTATCTTCAATTTCGTGTGTTCCTTTGTTTCCTTTGTTTTTTTTTTTTTTTAACTGGTCAGACCTCCTATTACTATGTCAGACCTCCAAGCATGCCTAGACTACTAGGCTTCTGAATTTCCCCCAATACCACTTTGGTTTTGCCATATACCCTAAGAAGTCCACATCCGGTACTATTTAGTATTTATCAAAGAAAACTGTGCAGAAACCCAACCATTAAGCTCAAAAGTTTATAGCCTCTAATCTTCACATAATGCAAAAAAAAATAGAAAAAGATTAAATCTCAAAACCTAGAAAAATCTGTAGGTCCATCGTCCAGTTTACCGAAAAATAAAACTAAACTTTTTTTTTTCGTATGCATTATTCAAATTCTTGAATATTTAAATAGTTTTACTACTAGTCAAAATGCCCACATAAAAAAAAAAAAAAAACTTTAATTCTAAATAAAACTTAGATTTGACAAGAAAGAAATTCTTAAACTCTTACCTCAATTGTGCAGTCAATTGACACATCTCTACTTGAGTAATTTGGGTAGTCTCTTCTCTCAAAATATCTCTCCATATACGTTGACATAATAAGCTTATATATAGCTAGGGTTTCAATCTTATTTTTCTAAAAACTCTCATATAATCATAAATTATAAAATTGACCCCACAAGAGATTTACTTAAATACCCTCCCTTTTAATTTTTTTTTCCGGGCATTACAATCTCCCCTACTTATAAGAATTCAGTCCTCTGAATTCATCACAAGCTGAACAAATTATCATGCTTCCGCTGCGCTACTCTAAAGCCACAATTGTATCGATCTATACAAATTTATCACTCATCACCATAGTTCAAAACTATTTCACAACATATGTGTAGACTTTTCCTTCCCAAGATTTGTAAAAAATTTCCAAAGCAAATGGAGCCATGATGCTTCCGCTGCATAATACAATACCACTATAAAATCTCTTACTCAATTACCCATAGTTTAAGAACAACCATATTACGAAAAATATAAGATTCTTTTAAGATATACATATCTCTAGTCTAAATAGCTCTCTAAGTTCTTTTCAATATGAATAAAAGTTCCAAGGCCTGTTCGTTTAGATTAACCCCAATAACTGATTTTCCATCAATTATTAATTCCAACAAAATTCCAAGGCCTAATTAGTCTCCAAAATTACAAAAAGGGAAATCCACAATTTTGAGATTCACCATAGACCATTGAATGCTAGCATCCATTTAATTCTATACCTCAAAATTAAGTAGCGCATCCAATATTCCAATCCTTCCTAAGTTCAAAACTAATTTACAACATATGCGTATATCACTATATCTTTTCTTCCTCAAGTTTTGTAAGAAAAAGAAATTCCAAAATCTCCATAAATAATCAATTGAGCATTGATATAAGGTCTTTCATAGAACCTCTATCTTAACCATAATTTATTTTCTCAAATAAGCAACATTTATTCACCTTTAATCTCCAAATGCTACTTGGGCTGGGACTCATTGAAGAGCTGGGTTCCTTATAATTACATTGCCTATTATGAAAACTGATGATGGAGGAAATCAGTTGGTTGAACACTTCGGCTTCGGTGGACTACGGCGTTAGCGGAGGCCTGTAAAAAGAAAAACAATCAAAGGGAGACCGGGGTGGACCAGCCAAATACCCTCCGATGGCAAAGTTAGTATCTTCTCTCAGATGGAGTTTTTAACCTTTTGGGAGTAAAAATCTCAGTGTTTCATACCTTTGCATGGTTCAGACCGGTCCTTATATAGGGTACTTCGGGGCGGTTATTGGTCCAAATAACTTTCCCCAGATTCTTGGAATCCGGACCTCAACTGCTATTGAAACCATAACCGTCGTTGGAAGTTACATACTTGGGAGGAATTGGCGACGATGAACACGAGTCGGTTAACCGCTCCAGAACTTGCTAAGTGTTGTGTGATCGTCCATGCGCGATGCCTATGGACAACCCTTTGTTATGTCGTTTGGTCGTCCATGCTCTTCGCCCATGGACGACTCCTTCGGCTTGATTATGGGGTTTACCCAATAAGTCAACTTATCAAGGAAGGGAGATCTGGACGAATAAAAGATGGTCTGGTCGTTTGGCTAACCGTTCATGATGGACGACCCATCTGGACGAACCATAGATGTAATTTTTGTTATCCCATCAGTTGCCCCCTTGTCCAGGGTGTCGTCCAGGGACATTATAGGGATTTTATCCCCTTTTTACTGCCACGTGTCATTGTTTAATTCGTTGAGCGATTAAATCGATTACGTTTCCCCACGCGATTGCCACGTGTCATTTTCTTAGTGGATGGTGTCACTTCGTTGACCCTACTCCTGGGCCCTATAAATAGGCACATTCTCTTTCTTGCCCTTCACTTTTCTCATAAACTTCCTTCTGCTATCTCGTCCAAGGTTCTCGTCTAGCATTCGTCCTAGTTCTCAGGTACTTCCTCTTCCCTTTAGGTTTTCGTTTTGATCTTTACTTTAGTTATGTCTTCGTCTAGTAGTACACAGAGGGAAATAGACGAGTATCAGGACGTCTCATCTGGAAGTTATGAGAGTGGTGAGGGTAGCACTAGTTTTAGTAGCAGTTCCTCGGACGAGCAGTATTCGTCTGGGGTCCCTGGCGTTTCCTTAGAAAAATTTCAAGAGATGCAACGTAGGATGGCCTCTGGAACTAGGGCTAGTTCGTCCAGAGCGCCACCCAGCCCTTCTCAGGACGAGGAGGAGGAAGAGGAAAACATAATATATAGCTGTGCACCTGAGGTAGCGTCCACCTTAGACGCTCCTAAGTTAAAAACCTTAGTAGATAGATACCAAATTCCTATCGAGTTTGAACCTCGTCTGCCCAGGGAAGGAGAGTGGTGTTGTTCACCTTCTTCTGGTTTGGGAGTATATTCGTCTTATCTCTTAGCTGGTCTTAGGTTTCCCCTAAATTCATTTTGTAGAGGTCTTCTTCATAGGTTAGGTGTTGGTCCTAACCAACTTAATCCCAATGGTTGGAGGACGATAATTGCCATGCAAGTGTTATGGCGTGAGGCACTGGAAGGGGATCGTCCTATAACAGTAGACGAGTTCCTCTACTGCTATAAGCCCTCAAAAATAAAACAATCAGCTGGTTTTTACCAGTTCTCGTCCAGAGGCTCTCACTATAGTTTAATAAAGAGCCATAGCTCGTCTGATAGGCTCTGGAAACAAGAGTTTTTTATCATTTCTGGAAACTGGGCTGGGGACCCAACAGATGTTAGTAATGCCCCCTTTCCTCCTTTTACCAGCCCAATAGGTTGCCTTCGTCCTGAGGGTATGTTTTCTTTCCATGTTATTTATTTTATTCTTTACACTTTTTCTAACTTTCAATCGTCTAACCACCTTTCTTTTATTTGTGCAGCTGTTACTCGTCCACGTTTGGACAGGTCTTATTTGGATCGAATCGACCACGTACGTGCCTTCCCTAGAAGGACTTTCCACGACTTAGTAACTTTCAGTAGTTTGGCTACGTGGGGACTTGGCCCAGAACCTACCCCTGAAAATTTAGGTCACGAGGAGACCACTCGACGAAGTAAGTGTCGTCTGTCCCACAATACTTCTTTCTATTATTTTTTTATTTTTATTTTTTAACCGATTTTCCTCGTCATAGGAATAATGACAATGAGAGAAAATAAAGACAAAACAGTAACTAGTGGGGACGAGGGCGCTCCTATGCCTCCTGTCGTCCAGAAGACTGCCGTCCAGGCTGGGAAGAGAAAGTCTAAGATTTCAAGTGCTGTGGACCTGGACAACCTTCCCAGTCGTCGAGGCTCCAAAAAACTAAAGACCGCTCAGACTTCTCTTCCCAAGGTCCCCAAATTTTCTTCTCTGACGGTGAATCTGGACGACCCTCCTACCGACGTGGATCCCGTCCAAATAATTCATCCTGTTCAGACTGACCCTACTCCCCCTCCAACTAAGACTCCTCGGAAGTCTCATCCGTCAGAGCAATCAGATCGTCCCTCTAACTTGGTGTTGGACGAAGGGTATGCATGGAGGACGTTCAAAGGGATCGTCACTGACAATGAAGTTAAGCAATGCTACAACATGTCAGTGAAGGAATTTGAACGTTCTGGCATCCATGACCTCTTCATGGTATGACTTTAGTTCGTCCTTGTGTACTTTTTCTTGTCCTTTTCTCTCTTTTTTTGAACTCTCCTTCGTCCATGAACAGGCTATGTCAAAGTTTTATACAGCGACGCGCCAGGCCAAGGAACTTGCTGAGGAGGCCAAGACGGCAAGAGAGAAGGCTAAAGAGTTAACTAATGAAAATTTGTTGAAGAAGGGAGAGGTGATTAGGCTGACTGATGAAGTCAACCGTTTGCTAGCATGTGAGACGAAATTAAAGGAAGAGGTGGAAGAACGCAAAGCAGATGGTGTCGAGAAGGACACTCGTATTGCTTACTTGGAGGGAGAAGCTTCACGGTTTGCTTCGTCCTTGGAGAAAGCACGCGAGGAAGCCATTTTAGCCTTCAAGAAATCTGACGAGCTTAAGAATCGTCTAGATAGTCACTATGCTGCTGGCTATGAAGACTTCCGTGCTGATGCCAAAGAAGCCTTCCCTGATTTAAACTTTGACTCCTTCAAGCTTCCTCTTGCTATAGAAAGTTCTTTGCTAGCGACGAGTTCTGAGGACGTCAACGTGGGGGAGGACGCCAATAACGAGGTGACACAAGACGATCCAAAGAGTGCTCCCGGTGGTGAATCCAAGTGATTTCATTTTCCTTTAGAAAGTTTATATTTTAATTTTATTTGGAGGTGCCCAGTGTTTTGGGCTTTTGCTTATTTCTTTTAGAGTTTGTTCAAGCACAATTTCTTCGTCCAAGTATATGGATGAGCTTTTATGAATAAGCACTACTCTTTAAGGGTTTTTGGACGGTGGTCGTCTACCCTTAGAATTTTATAAATGTATGAATGCTTTTCTTTCATTGTTCATTGTGTGAATATTCCTTTAGTTTTGTGAACAAAATTCATTTATGTCGTCCATACCATTCTTGTGGTTGTGGGACTAGGTTTTATCTCGTCTTGAACATATGGACAAGTTCTTTCATGTATATAAATGATGTCTTTTTGCCAAATTTAATTTGTTGCTCAAATTTAGGACGATTATTTATTCGTCCTTAATAAAATTTTCCCAACAAATTCTCGTCCATGGGCTGGATTGTTATGTTGGTTAGATTCGTCTATGGGCTTGTGGTGTTTTAGCACGCACATTGTTCGTCCATGGTATAGACGATTACACTTCAGGTTTGTCTCGTCTTGAGCTTAGACGGACATACCTTTATTTTTCTTGCTTTATCCTTATCTAAAGGAAAGCTTTTAGATGATACTTCCTTCGTCCAAGTATTTTACTCGTCTTTGGCTTTTCGCCTTCCGTGGATCATTTTGAATCATAGAAAATGGAGGATTCCCATACAATCATACATATATTTAAAACACATCATATATATATATTCAGAAATCCATACTATGTAATCATTCGTCCACAATCATGGCACATGCTTAAGAGCTTGTGCTTTTAGGAAATTAAAAATACATAATACAACATAACTTCGTCCATGAGCAGCATAAAATACTTATTTACTTAAAACACAATAATAATAAGAAAGTACTGGAAAATATTAAACACATTACTTCAAACGTCCAAGGGTCTCGTCCATCTTATGGCTCGTCCGTGATCACCCTTCATTGATAGTACCTCCTTAGGTGTTCAACGTTCCACGGGTGCTCTAACTTCCTTCCGTCCAGGGCGTCCAAATAGTAGGATCCTTGCCTCTTGCAGTTGATTACCCTGTAAGGTCCTTCCCAGTTTGGTCCCAGCTTCCCATGGGCCGGGTTTTTGGTGGCCAAAGAAACCCTTTTAAGGACGAGATCCCCAATGCTGAAGCGCCTGGGTTTCACCATAGCGTCATGCTGCTTTGCCATGAGATTCTTGTACCTTGCTGTTCTTTGCTCCGCGTCCATTCTTACCTCGTCTATGAGATCGAGGTTAAGACGAAGCTGTTCGTTGTTTTCCTCATCTTGATACTTCATCACCCTATGGCTGGCCATATGCACTTCTGCAGGTATGACTGCTTCGCTCCCATAAGCCAGTTTGAAAGGAGTCTCTCCTGTGGGAGTCCTTGCTGTTGTTCTGTAAGCCCACAAAACACCTGGTAATTCATCCGGCCATACTCCCTTTGCCCCTTCAAGCCGAGTCTTGATGATTTTCAACAAGGATCGGTTTGCTACTTCTGCTTGTCCGTTAGCTTGTGGGTGGGAGGGTGAGGAATAATGATTCTTGATTCCAAGCTGTTCACAAAATTCTCTGAAGGGGGTGTTGTCAAACTGTCGTCCATTGTCAGATACTAGTACTCTTGGTACTCCAAACCTGCATACAATGCTCTTCCAAACGAAAATTTTGACATTTTGTTGTGTAATTTTCACTAAGGGTTCAGCTTTCACCCATTTAGTGAAATAATCTATCCCCACTACTAAGAACTTCATCTGTCTGGTTCCAGTTGGAAAGGGGCCCAAAAATATCCAAACCCCACTGTGCAAAAGGCCAAGGGGCTATTATTGGGGTAAGGTATTCTGAAGGCTGTCTAAGGATATTACTGAAACGTTGACATTGGTCACATATCTTAACATATGCCTTAGCATCAGTTTGGACGGTTGGCCAGTAGTACCCTACACGAATGACCTTGTGGACAAGTGATCTAGCTCCTGAGTGATTACCAAACGCTCCTTCATGAACTTCCCTCAATACGTAATTCGCTTCGTCTGGAGCTAAGCACCTCAGGTATGGTTGTGAAAAACCTCTTTTGTATAACACTTCGTCCATAAGGATGTATTTGGCTGATTTAACTCTGAGCTTCCTGGCTTCGTCCTTCCCTTCTGGAAGCCTTCCGTCCTTCAGGTATGAGACTATCGGGGTCATCCAATTTTCCTCACCTTCTATCTGCAACATTTCTGGAAGGTCTATGCTTGGCATGTATTGTATTTCATCCAACTTGTCCATTGCTTCATTAGCGGAGGCTTCCTTCGCTAGAGTGTCCGCTTCCATGTTCTCTTCCCTCGGGATTTGAACGAAATTAGCTTCTCTGAATTTCTTCATAAGGCGTAACACCTTCTTCAAATATCTCTTCATTCTATCTTCTTTGGCTTCATATGTTCCATTTACTTGGCCTATGACCAACTGTGATTCTCCCAGGACGAGTACTGAGTCTGCCTCCACAGATTTAGCTAACTCCAACCCTTTAAGAAGGGCTTCATATTCTGCTTCATTGTTAGTTGTTTGATATTGCAAGCGAACCTTGTGATTCAATTTATCTCCTTCTGGTGATTGCAAAACCACTCCTATACCTCCTGCATACAATGTAGATGATCCATCTACATGGACGACCCATTTTTTATTGTCTTCTTTGTCATCTAAGTCCTCATAACTTGGAGTGAACTCTGCAATGAAATCTGCCAGGGCTTGAGCTTTTACTGCATTCCTCGGTTGGTACCGAATATCAAACTCATCGAGCTCAACTGCCCATTGAATTAGTCGTCCTGCAGCTTCAAGTTTATTCATTGCCTTCTTGAGCGGATGATCCGTCATGACATTGATGACATGACCTTGGAAGTAATGTCTTAACTTCCTAGAAGCTATTATTAGTGCGAAGGCTAATTTCTCTATCAATGGGTACCTTCCTTCTGCCCCTCTCAGTGCCCGGCTAGTGTAATACACAGGCTTCTGCACCTTTTCTTCCTCCCTGATCAACGCTGAACTCACGGCATGTGAGGACACTGCTAAGTATAAATATAGTTCTTCTCCTAGCATGGACGGACTTAGCAATGGGGCCGTGGTAAGATAGTGCTTTAGGTCCTGGAAGGCCCTTTGACACTCGTCCGTCCATTCAAATGCCTTCCTGAGAATTTTGAAAAAGGGTAAACACTTGTCAGTGGCTTTTGAGACAAACCTGTTCAGAGCTGCAACTCGTCCGGTTAAGGATTGGACTTCCTTGATGTTCTTCGGTGGCTCCATGTTCAATATGGCTTGGATCTTGTCTGGATTTGCCTCAATTCCTCTCTCTGAAACCATGAATCCTAGAAACTTTCCTGAAGATACTCCGAATGCACATTTACTTGGGTTCAGCTTCATCTTGTATCGCCTAAGTGTTTCAAAGGTTTCCTGAAGATCGTCCAAGTGGCTTCCCTCGTCTAAGCTCTTCACAAGCATGTCGTCCACGTACACCTCCACATTCCGTCCTATTTGTGGACGAAACATGTGGTTCACCAACCTTTGATAAGTTGCCCCTGCGTTCTTCAGACCGAAGGGCATCACCTTGTAACAAAACAAACCTTGACTGGTAATAAAAGATGTCTTTTCCTGGTCTGCCTCGTCCATCTTTATCTGATTATATCCTGAGAAGGCGTCCATGAAGCTCAACATTTGATGGCCAGCTGTAGAATCAACTAGTTGATCAATACGGGGCAAAGGATAACTATCCTTAGGGCAAGCCTTGTTCAAGTCAGTGAAGTCGACGCACATCCTCCACTTGCCATTTGCCTTCTTCACCATCACTACATTTGCCAACCAATCCGGGTAATAGACTTCCCGGATAAACTGTGCTGTGGTCAGTTTCTGAACCTCTTCCTTGATAACCTTCTCTCGTTCAGGGGCAAACACCCTCTTCTTTTGACGAATAGGCTTAGAAGAGGGGGACACGTTCAGTCGATGAGTGATTACACTTGGATCAATGCCAGGCATGTCGTCATGACTCCATGCAAAAACATCGGCATTCTTCTTTAGAAACTGGACGAGGTCTTCTTTCGTCTTCTCCTTCATACTTGTTCCAATTCTAGTGAATTTCTCAGGATCATTTTCTTGTAATAAAACATCTTCCAATATTTCAATCGGTTCTGCAACAATTTTTCTTTCTTCTATACTCATAGTCTGCATCTGCTCGTCCATAGCCAACATAGCTAGATAACACTCCCTGGCTGCCAACTGATCTCCTTGTGCTTGTCCAATTCCGCACTCCGTAGGGAATTTGACTGATAGATGGTAGGTAGATGTTACCGCCTTCCAACTGTTCAAGGTCGGTCTTCCAATGATGGCATTATATAAGGATGAACAATCCACCACAAGGAAATTTACTTCCTTAGTTATCTACTGCGGGTATGACCCTACCACTACAGGCAAGGTAATGGTACCTACGGGCTGCACTTTCATTCCTCCAAATCTTATCAGTGGTGAGCATGCTGGACGAAGCTGATCTCGTCCAAGCTTCATCTGCTGGAAGGCAGGATAATACAATATATCCGCTGAACTTCCATTATCCACCAACACCCTCCTAGTTCTGTAATCTGCTATCAGTAGGGTAATGACAATTGCATCGTCATGTGGATGATGAATTCTTTCAGCTTCTTCATCTGTGAAAGAAATGGTTGGCTCGTCCGTCTCCCTCGTCCTTGGGGATCGTCCAGAGAGTTGGACATTTTGTACCACTTTAAGATACGTCTTCTTTGATCTAGAGGATTGTCCTTCAGAAGTCCCTCCAATGATAACCCTTATTTCTCCCAGTGGGGGCCGTGATGACTCTTCCATCTTTGCTTTCAATTTCTCGTCTTTATGATCCCTTCCAACAAAGTGCCTCAATTTCCCTTGTCTAATGAGGTTCTCGATCTGCTGCTTCAAGTTAAAACACTCGTCCGTGTCATGCCCATGATCCCTATGGAAGCGACAATATTTATTCTTATTGCGCTTGTTAGGATCTCCCTTCATCTTCTTTGGCCACTTCAAGGAAGGATCATCCTTGATTTGCATGAGCACTTGATCGAGTGGGGCATTCAAGGGTGTGTAATTCTGATTCCTTGCTGATGGGCCTGCCTTCCTGTTATCCCTGTCTCGATCCTTCTTATCTTCCGTTCGTCCCTTCTTTGGACGAGGCCCTTGATCAGGGTGACGTGGGGGGTTGACTTCCATTCTCTCAGCTCTCTTCCTCTTCTTAGCTATGATGGCGTTTTCTGCATTCATAAAGTTTTGGGCTGAATGGACGAGTTCAACCATGGATTGGGGCTCTTTTTCATACAGCTTGTGAATGAATAAGTCTGAGTTAACCCCATTGTGGAAGGCTGCCAATAGTAGTTTGTCGTCCACCTCGTCTACTGTCAGGGCTTCCCTGTTGAAGCGCGTGATGAAGGAACGCAGGCTTTCATTCTCTCCTTGCTCAATGGTCAGCAAACTGGACGAGGAACGTTTGTGTCTCTGTCCCCCAATGAAATTATTGACAAATAATTTGCTTAACTCCTCAAAAGAACTTACAGAATTCGGGGGTATTTTGCTGAACCACACTCGCGCTGGTCCCTTCAGGGTGGTAGGGAAGGCTCTGCACATAATCTCGTCTGGAACCCCTTGGAGATGCATTGTGGTCTTGAAAGTAGCGATGTGATTAAAAGGATCACGCGCTCCATCATATGAATCCAGGGAAGGCATTTTGAACTTCGGCGGCAAGGGATGCCCGTTGATGGAAGCCGTGAATGGGGAATCTGTTCGATGAACCAAATCCTCTACGGGATTCGCCCTTCTCATGTTCTCCTTCATCTCGTCCATAACCTTCCTCATCTGATCCATTTCCTTCTCCAAATGTGGCACCCTTTGCGAAGTGGTGCCTCTTGATTGAGTCTCGGGCTCAGCATGTTCCCCTCTATCTTCTTGACTCTGGGATTGCCTCTCAGCATGTCCTTCACGGCGCTGCCTCTCCATTTCCCTAGTTAACTCTTGATTCTGGCGGGTTAACTCCACCATAGCAGCCGCCATGGATTGCATCTGTTGGATGGAAGGCGACTGCATGACAGGCGCTGATTGGCGATCGCGATGGGGGTTGCTTAAAGCGTCTCTGCTTCCCTGATGGCCTGGGCTTGTAGCCCTTGACCTAGTCCGAACCATTCAACCTTTTGTCCCAGAAAGCCAAATCGTAAAAACAATTTACGCTTCCCACAGACGGCGCCAACTGATGATGGAGGAAAATCGGTTGGTTGAACACTTCGGCTTCGGTGGACTACGGCGTTAGCGGAGGCCTGTAAAAAGAAAAACAATCAAAGGGAGACCGAGGTGGACCGGCCAAATACCCTCTGATGGCAAAGTTAGTATCTTCTCTCAGATGGAGTTTTTAACCTTTTGGGAGTAAAAATCTCAGTGTTTCATACCTTTGCATGATTCAGACCGGTCCTTATATAGGGTACTTCGGGGCGGTTATTGGTCCAAATAACTTTCCCCAGATTCTTGGAATCCGGACCTCAACTGCTATTGAAACCATAACCGTCGTTGGAAGTTACATACTTGGGAGGAATTGGCGGCGATGAACACGGGTCGGTTAACCGCTCCAGAACTTGCTAAGTGTTGTGTGGTCGTCCATGCGCGATGCCTATGGACGACCCTTTGTTATGTCGTTTGGTCGTCCATGCTCTTCGCCCATGGACGACTCCTTCGGCTTGATTATGGGGTTTACCTAATAAGTCAACTTATCAAGGAAGGGAGATCTGGACGAATAAAAGATGGTCTGGTCGTTTGGCTAACCGTTCATGATGAACGACCCATCTGGACGAACCATAGATGTAATTTTTGTTATCCCATCAAAAACAAATCTCTAAGTATAAATCGGCTAGAAGGGAACAGTCCATGAAGTATCTCAACCCACCCTTTTTTTTTTTTACCTTGCAAATAATAGTCCTAGTAGTCTAGAACTTAAGTGTACACTGCAATTTATAATCATTAACCATCTACCAATATAAAACAAAAGGTACAACAATTGACTATAATTCAAATTGTAATAGTCTTTCAAAATAAACTCTCTTGCCATCCCAACTCCTTCAATATCCAATCAAAAATATGGTTCACTAGTCCAATTCAATACTACCACGTACTAGTGTTCTATCCACTTCATTTTCTATTGAGCCAATCCATTAACTCTTATCAATTAAATTCAAAGAACTACATTTTTGGCATCAAAACTTATTCCTTAGAATATTAAACAAACCTCCAAGTCCATTGAAAAGAAGTTGCAGACCTCAAACTTCTAAGTAACAAAACATGTCTCAAAAACATTTAGAGACTACCTCACACATAAATAAAGCTATCGTAATCCAAGTAGGTCAACCCTAAAAAGAACAATGATCCAAAGAAAGTCGGTCCTTAACATTAGAATCCAAGGAAGTCCACCGATATATTATTGAATTCTTTAAGCACCCTTAGAATTTATATAATAACATATAATATAATGTGTACTAAAATAACCACAAATTGATTTTCCTTCACACTACGAACTTTCCGTTAATTTCCTTACTCCATATAAGCTAAAATCAAGGAATCATAGCTCTGACATCAACCTTAACCCCAAAATAAAGTTCTGCAATTTCCAATTCCCTAAAAGCACTCCAAATTTTGAATAGGGCATTTAGTAAACTATCATTCAATAATTAAGCCTATGAGAATCTCCTATAGATCAAACTAACCTTAGGTAGGTTGACTATATTAGGCAAAACTATCAAATGAGTTTTCAAAAGATCAGTCACAAAACAGCAGAAAGATTTCCTGTGCTTGTTCTTTTCTCACTCTCTTCTCCTTTTAATAAGAAGAAGAAGAAGTTTTAATAACCAATCTAATCAATTAAAAAAATTTCAAGAATAAAATACACCCGCCTAATACTAGTATAAGATCATAGAAATATATCAATTAAAATCCTCCCTTTTGTATTTATAAGTCACGTATGCATAACCACATAGACATAAATATCAAATCCTTCAAATATGACCGAACAAATCATCATATGATGGAACCCCAATTACACTTCTCATCAAGTCATCAAAAGAACACTATCTATGACCTAATAACCTTCATAAACAATAACTAGAATTGTAATGCCTAGGGTGCAGATTTCATTCTAAATCAAAACCTAGCATAAAGTCTACAAGATCATAACCTAAGCTCTGATACCATTAAAATTGTCACGCCCCGAACCCAACTATAAAGATAGGCTTGTGACAACTGCCGCACGCTTATAAAGTAAGCACCCTACAAGTGTGCAGGACTATCTTAGCAACTAAAATTTATCATCAAAAATTAAATCAAATAAATCCAAAATACCTCAACAAATTCTTTATGAATAGATCTCCAATAATTTAATAGGAACAAAATCCAAACCTCATGTACATAATGCCAATTGGCCAATAAATATAAAACTATTAGAAGACCATCCAATCCCAAAATCACTAAGCTTTTTTTTCTGCTCACAACACAACATCAAAACTCCCAAAACTTGCTATTCTTCACAATCTGAAACTGGAGGGGAAAAAGGGGTGAGCTGACAACTCAATAAATAACCAAAATCCTAATAAGTTCTATCAAGCAATAGATCTGTAAAGGATAAGATGAAATATGTGTTTTCAAAAGTTATAATATGCTATGGGTTTTCAAAAATAACTAAAGAAGTTCCATAGTCTTAAATTAATAAGTTGCAAATAAATCACATACTTTAATCTTACAAATATATCATAGATGGTTTAGAAAGTAGTCAGTTTTCCATATATCAAACCTATAACTTACAATAAGTTCCAAAAATACATAAGCAGTTTTAATGACTCAAAATAGTTTAAATATTCAAACATTTCCAAAATCAAATATGTAGTTTTAAGGACTCAAAACAGTCAAATATTCAAACGTAATTCATATTCTTAACAATCTTATGACTATGGTCACGCTATATCCCCGTGACTAGACATCAGAGTACCAATGAATAACCCCCATTGGCTGGGTATCAGAGTACCAATGAATATCCCCCATTGGTTTGGGTATCAGAGTACCAATGAATAATCCTCATTGGCTGGGTATTAGAGTACCAATGAATAACCTCCATTGGCTGGGTATCAGAATAAATTCATAGTCAGATTGTTGATAATCATATCTATGAAATCATAGTTTCTAACAAAAATATATCTTATTCAAATACATATATATAATCATATATTCAATATACAAATCTATTTGTGATATTTCTATAATTCTTAATTTACATTAAATCAATATAGCTAAAAACAATTAAATAAAATAAATCTTATATTCAATGCTCATATCAAGATTTTTTACAAGAATTATATGACACGGATAAGTTGACACGGTAAAATAAATCTTATAGCTAAATATGACACGGATAATTTGATGCATTACAAGAAAATAAAACATGGGATAACACTCCTCTATTATTATAGAATGCAAAGTAAAACACTTGTCAAATAAATAGAATGTAATGCGATTCACGGTAGGTGTCAACATTAAATGCTAAGGTGATTAGAGATGTACTTGATGCAAAAGTCTCCACAAGCGATCAAATTCAATAGGGAAAGGCTCATGGCTTGTTCATTTCCCGTTTGCCCTAATCTTGTTGGCTAAAAGGAAGCGCTTCGGCTGACTACACTAATGGTGAAGGGTTTTTGAGCTAGATTGATCTTCTTTACCAAATAGCCTTGATGTACGTCAGTTGGCTTCAATTCGAGATAATTAAGCAGGTGGTGGGGAAGCTCTTGATTGTTATCTCTAGTATTGTTATATTATGGACCTTGAGTTGAGCTTTGTGATTGACTTATTCTTTCTTACTGGTGGACCTTGATCGACTAAGTTCCATAGACCATTTAGTTCTCAAGGTTGACACCCTCTAATAATTTTAATTAATTAAAAGTTTTAAGGACAATATTGTAGGCTTTGATTTCAAGGAGTATAATCAGCCAATCATGTATTAATAAGACGGAAAAGTCCCTTTTTCATCTAAAAATAATAAAAAAGAAAAGAACCATAAGATTCACATAGAATGCATTCAATGGTGTTATTATAATTATTATAACAAAAAACACGTAATATTGTGTGCCTATCTACTTTTTTTACTATGATTCAATTAGAAGGTGTCACACTCACACACTTTTGGCTGTGGAGCAAACAAGCATTCACTAGAGAGAGAAAGAGAGGCAAATGCCTCTGTGGTCTGTGCTGCTTCTTGTGAGAAACACTTGTCAGCAAGACAAAAACAAATGGGAAGGAGAGTTAGGAAAAAAAAAAAAAAAAGAACCAAAATCTTGGGTCATACCATGAGTGTTTATTGACGTTCCACAAATCGAAACTTGTATGTGGTGAAATAAGATATAAGATTTTATTTAGAAAACCTATATGTACTCAAATAAGCTAAGGCTATATTACAACTATATAAAAGAAATAATTGAGATTTTAAAATCCTGTATGTGGTGAAGAGAAATGATATGTCCACAACATTTTCATAATATTTTTATAATAAATTCTCAGTAGTAGGTTGTTACTGGTTGTTATTGGTAGGGTAAAAAAGTAATCTTAGTATTAGGTTCAAATTTGAACCAATAACAACTAACCACCTGTGATTTGTTGTAAAAATATTGTAGACGTAATATCTTTCATGCAGTGAAATAAGCTAAATAAACCGAGGGGAAAAAAAGCTTCTCAAAGAAGTGCAAAGACATACATATAATTTTTATTTAAAAATATTACGCAAATACGTTGACGACAAAAAAATATTTTAATATTTGAGTGTGTGTCAAAGCTGGAGTAGCTCAGTTGGTTAGAACGTGTGGCTGTTAACCGGTCGGAGGTTCAAGCCCTTCCTCTAGCAATTATTTTATTATTTTCCCTTTATTTATTGCCTTTTTTTTTCCTTTCATAAGTCAAAACCACGGTTTCAACCAAGTGACCAACTAATCACAAGGCCGTTTCCAAAGGAGGAGAAATAATTGCTTAAAAGTTAAATCCAATCATTTAAAAAAGAAAGAAAGCAGAACGAATCCATTAAACTTTCAAAGTCATATCCCAATTTCCTAATTCCACTGAGGTAGTCTTTGTTGTTTCTTTTCACTTTTGCCTTAGCCACAATTACTTTTCCATTAGTTGTTTGAATTTTTTTAAGAATTATGAAGATAAAAATCATAGTCATGGAAGGTTCAATGTGTTAAATCTCATCATGCCTTAATTAGCCTAATGATAAAACAATACTAATAATAAGAAGAAGAAGATTGAAAAGTTCTGATCCTTGAGTAATGAATCATATTCTACATGGTTTTCTAAGAGCATTCACATTGGATCTTGCAAATACCATATGTTGGTATGTTTAGCATCAAAACCTCAAAAACCCCCCTCGTTACCCAGACTTATAAACCCAAAAAAATTTACAATTGTGCTACAATTCCATCCCAAATATATGATGGTACTGTAGCACAATCCCAAATCTCAGATATTGTTTTTTTATTCCAAATCTCTGCTCTTTCTCTCTCTTTGGTGTCGCTTCTACTCTCCCACTCTCCAAAACAATCCAAGCTCCTCTCTCTCACATCTCTCTTTAGTTCATGGTGGTGGCTATATTCTGGTGTAGGCGTATGTTCGGCGTGGATCAGGTGACGACGTGGGTCATGGGTATGGCGGCGTGAGCTAGGTCGTGGGTTTGGCGGCGTGGATGTGGGTCATGGTGAGGTCATGCATGGCGAGATGGATTGTGGCGAGGTGTGTAGTGGTGGAGATGGGTGTAGTCATGGACTCACAGCATGGCGAGATTGGGTAGGTCGTGGCAGAGGTGAGTGAGTTTTGATTTTGGGTGGGTTCTTATGGGGTTTGGGGTGGATTCTGATTCTGATGGGGTTTGGATTTTGATTTTTTGCTATGGATTTTTGTTTTTTGGATTCGGATGGTTGGATTTTTTGCTATGGATTTTTGTTTTTTGGATTTTGGATTCCAATGGGGTTTGGGTTTAGCACGGATTGGTTGGTTTGGTTTGGCGTGGTGGTAACTGTGGTGGGTGGTGTTTGGTCGTCGTGGGTCACTGTGGTGGGTCTGTTTGGTCGTCGTTGGTCCTGGTGGGTCTGTTATTGTTATGTTCTTTGCTCACTGTGTTGGTTTGATTTAAAATAATTCTTGGTAGTGGGTGGTGTGAATGTTGCTCAGCAGAAGTGGGTGGGTGAGAGAGAATAAGAGAAACAAAATTTTGGCAAAAATCACATTTTCGTCCCTATATTTTCAGGCGATTCCCACTTTGGTTCCTAAATTTTATTTTTACCACTTTTAGTCCCTATCTTGAAAAACGCTTCCCGTTTTGGTCCCTGCCGTTACATCAAAGACGGAAAATGCGCACGTGGCAAACGGCTGGCAAACGGCAGAATTAAAAAAAATATTAAAAATATTTTATTTTATTTTAAAATGAAATAAAATTTTAGTTATCAATAATTTTAAAATAAAAATATTAAAAATTTTAGTTAAAAATAATTGTTCTTCATGTTCTTCCCCCAAGGACATGGTTGCCCAAAACACTTTAAGGATGAAAATTGCTGATAGAAATTGCATCAAATCATCACCATTCTTCTATTCTCCTGGTACCCACCTCAATTTTCAACCTCAATTAATTAGACCCCTTTGAATTGATGTTTGTGGTTAATTAATAAGTAAATAAATTAAATGAACCCAACAGATTTATTCTTCTCTTTTCCTCATTTTTTTTCAACAAACAAAAGTGATGCTCAGTGTTCTCCAACACCCAGCTCGAATTTGTGAGTACTTCTTTCCTTAGCTTTCCTAGAAACCAAACAAAGAATTAAATTAAATTTATAAAAATAAAAATAAAAACAAAACAAAACAAAGTTGAAGAAGGACCTGGAGCTTGCCACCGCTACCACCAAAGGTCATGTGGGCGTCAATATCTATCTCCAGAGCCTTCATTTGGTCAACGATATCGGTGACCATAGTTGGCAAAGGAGAGTTGGTGCCCCAGGCCTGCCACTCCTACAATGTAACAGACCCATTGGCAGGTTCTCTAGGAGGAGAGCGAGAGGTCGAGGCTGAGCTTTATTTACTCTTTTATTACATTTTGTTAGTTGATTGTGTTAGAGCATCTGAGTTTGATTATGATTTTGTATATGTTTTTGCTTGTTTGGATGCTAAGAAAATGAAATAAAAGAGAAGAAAATCTTGAATTTCTTATTTTCTGGGTAACCATGTTCTTGGGGGAAGAACATGAAGAACAATTATTTTTAACTAGAATTTTTAATATTTTTATTTTAAAATTATTGATAACTAAAATTTTATTTTATTTTAAAATAAAATAAAATATTTTTAATATTTTTGTAATTCTTCCATTGGCCACGTGTGCATTTTCCGTCTCTAATGTAATGACAAGGACCAAAACGAGAAGCGTTTTTCAGGATAGAGATTAAAAGTGGTAAAGATAAAATCTAAGGACCAAAGTGGGAATCGTCTGAAAATATAAGGATGAAAATGTGATTTCTGCCTAAATTTTTTTTTAAAAACCGAATGTGAATGCTCTAAGGTTGCTACTTGCACAACATCTCTAGATTTTCACATTTAAAAAGGCCTTGCAATAAAATGTTTTGTTCCTGTTTTTGCTCACTTTGAATGGCACTAAAATTCTAGCCTGTAACTCGTTGAGAGAGAGAGACGGCTTTCGGCTGTGAACAGCACGGTTATTATACACATCCTAGAACCACCACTCAGGACTTGACATTGGCAATAGTTTTAAGCAACCTGGTTCTATCTATGAATCTCAAACGATTGGGAAATATAATCTTGATCTTTAATTAATTGTAACAATCCCTTGGCAGCTTTAAGATTTGTAATTGAATTGCGAATTTTCGACAAGAAATAAAAAAGGCACCAATTAGAAAGGAACCCATGAGGTTTAATGGTAAGCTAAGGCTTCTAATTCTTTTTAGTTGCTTCGGTAAGCTAAAGCATTTTAGATAGCATTTAATATGTTAAAGAGGCTTGATGTAGCACTGGTAACTTCTCAAGTGAACATACGTGGCACTCAACTGTTCTTTTTTCTTTCTTTTTTTTTTTTTTTTTTTGATGGGAGGAACTTCACTCTTGAAATAAAATTGTTACTCTACTTTTCTGCGCATTTGTAAAAGATGAAAGTGCACTTGTTTGTCACAATAGTAATGAAACAGAGTAGGGTTGAAATTTCAGTTTCAAATTATAAACTTAGGCTTTTTAAGTTTCACTCTTATGTTCTATAGAATTTTGCCACTTCCGTGAAGCTATATCATGGCATGAGGCATAAGATGCATAACAATCAAAAAACCAATTGCTTTAACCTCAGATATTGTTTTGGTGCACTTAGTTTATGTTTGAATGTTGGAAATTCTTGTTGCAAATGTAATAATATAAATTTTCTATGATCTTTTCTAGGGACTTAAAAGTTCGTGGTGCTTGCCGAGGTTATGAATTTCTTCGGATCACAGCTGACAGTTATGCTGATCACTACAAATCCTTTGAGTTTCCCTGGAGTCGCTGGAAGTTGATTTCTCTCATCGTTAAAGTATCATTGCTTTGGAAACTGAAGTTTCGGAATTCTTATTTTAGTATCAATCATTATATTTCTTCAGGAAGAAATTCTCTCTCACTGTTGTTGGGAATTGCAGCTATGGCATGTTGCATGAACAGATGGATTATCATGTTCTTTTTGTTCCCATTCATACTGACATATCGAGAAAGAAACAATGGGGAACTGAAATCACTTTGTGGCAGATTAGAGCCTTTTGCAATTGCAATTTTGTTTTGATCGAACTTACTTACTCTGTTTTTAATTATTATTATTTAAATTTAAGCAGGGTATTAGGTGTTAAATTGTTTACTGCTTATAGACTACAAATACTTACTGCTTTCCTCCTTCTTGTTTATGACCTAAAGTTATGGAGCTGTATTACAGTTTTATGTAGTTAGATGCTTTGAATATGTCATCAACACCCATAACTTGAGCATTCGAATCACCTCGTGAAAAAATTTGTCTGTTTTAACATAAAAAACTATTTTTTTTTATTTTAAATATTCACTTTTTAAAACATTCCACACCAAATTATCTATTTTACATTAGATTTAATTAAAACATCAATTATTCTTGATTTTTTTTAATAGTTTCTCTTTCTTCACACATAACTACTATTCACTATCTTTTTTCATTCTCGAGATACGTAAAAAAAGAATAAACAACTAAATATAAAATAAATAGTGTCAACGTAAGTTTATACCATTAGTGTAGCAAATGTGTAAATTTAGTCTTCTTTATTTTATAGGTAATACCCAAATTTGTAAATTTACACAATTATACACAGATTGATACATGTCATTTTTAGGTAAATTATGTATATTTTACACATCTTTTTTCTATTATACATGAACTGATGTTAATGTTCTTACTTTGAAGTATTTGTGCCCAAAAAAAAAATAGAGCACAAAAAAGAGAAGCCTAGATAAGAATCTGCTAAAATAATTCATACTTGGAAATAGCTTTTATTTTTTATTTTTTTCTGAATAATACTTGGAAATAGCTTATTGTTAGAACATTAGTTTGAAGAATCTGCTAAAAGTTCATACTTTCAATATTGATACAGATTACAAACTAACAGCATCTAAACCTATATTCTGACCAGGTCTGATTGGGACCGGACTAGTTGAGACCGGAGGGCTGTCCAGTCAGGTTTGGTCCAGGGTTTTAACAGACCGAACATTCTAGTCCGGTCCTAAAAAATGCAAAAGACCAATGCAAATCACAAGTTTGACTAGAATCTTTAAGATTGAGCCATTTCCGAGCCCAAAAAAAAGCCCAGCAGTAGTGCATAACCTCAATATTTTAAGCCCAATATAAAAAACAGTAGTATTAGGCTATAAAGTAAAAAAAAAAGAACAAAGTGAACAAACATCATTAATTTTCGCAAAAAATCCAAACCGAATATCAACCAAGTTCTATAAAAAAAAAAAAAAAAGAATATCAACCGAGTTTTATTGAGTCAACACCGATTCATTCACTTCCAAATTCAATGGCCTCCACAATTCTGAAGCGAACAAGCTTCCTGACTTCTTATGGTGCACCACTTTATTGCCCTTGCCACCATTAAGCACATAGTTAATATCATATCATAACCATTAGGCAAGTCGTTTAGAGTCTTTAGACCAAAGGCGGCCAAATTACTAGATCCAAAATAGCAGCATTGGTTACATCGAATGGAAAAAGCAACAAATTTCCACTTCGCAAACTTCACACAGCTAGTTAACACATTCTCATGAACAATGCAACGATAAATCACATACAGATCAAAGTCAAACACATCACCACTGTTGCTTTCAATTACCTTTTCTCACCAACTTCATCATCATCATCATCATCAATGTCAAACTCCAACTTCTTTCTCTTCCTCCTCCTCCCTCTACTTCTCCTCCTTGTTCTCTACTTCCTAGTCCGCCCCCGCCCGGTCAAAATCCCAATCAAGAACCGCCACATGTTCATCACCGGCGGATCCAACGGCATCGGACTCCCACTGGCCCACTAGGCTGCGTCGAAGGGCGCGTGCATCTCCATCCTCGCCCAATCCCCCGACAAGCTCGAGGAGGCGAAGCAGGCGATCCGCCTCTCCATCGGCATCGACGTGGCGGTCTTTGCCGCCGATGTTAGAGACTACGACGCCGTTTCCAAGGCCATCGGCGAGGTCGACCCTATCGACGTGTAGATAGTCAACCAAGGCGTTTTCATTCCGTAAGAACTAGAGAAGCAAGAATTGGATGAGGTCAGGTTCACGATAGACGTCAATCTCATGGGCAGTTTTCACATGATCAAAGCCGCTTTACCGTCCATCAAAAACAATTGTACTGACCGTGGGCTCGCCTCAATCGTTCTCATGTCATCTCAAGCCGGTTAGGTACAATAATAATAGAGAAGTGCTATGTTCACAATATTTTTACAACATTTTCACAAGGGATAATTACACTTTACCCACCTATGGTTTGCCTCTAATTTGATGTGTCTACCCGTGATTTAAATTTTGACACTTTACCCACCTGTGATTCCCATTGTTACTATGCCGTAACCCACCTCTCCCTCAACCGTTACTCTAACACAAAATATGTAAAAAACAAAAGTCCAAATAGATCAAAACACTCTCATTCAAATCTTGAACATGAAGAACATACCCAAAAATCTGAAAAATTACAGGAAGTTGAACCCAAAAATAATATCCAACACAGGCCCAAACCCTGAGCTAACCGACCAGCCCAAAGCTTTTCCAAGAGCAAAATTCCTCTGCAAATGCAAAAGTGGTTTTGGGAAGTAAAAGTAGTTAAAACCCCAAACACATTTCTAGCAAAACCCAGAGCACAGAAAACAAAATCCCAATTCAATGGCGAATTCACTGATTATCAAAACCTTAAACTCCATCAAAAGAAACCCAAAATTTTTCACAACGTTCTCATCCCAATCCTAAATCCAAACTCGTCCCTTCACTTCCATTGCCAACGCCCAAGAGCCCTAATCCAAGGACCCATCTTCCTCGACCTTCACATTCTCATCCGATGGTAAAACCCACAAAAACGACAACAACAACATCATTTATGTTCAGGCGCTGAGCTCCAATTCCCAGACGACGTCGTTGTCATCGTCCGTGACGATGCCGATGTCGTTTAACTGGTTCGATGCCGTCGTCGTCGCCGAGCTCCAATTTGTGGTGTGTTTGATTTGGTTTTAATCTTTGGTTGCAGTGGTTGTGGGTTATGTTCAAAATTTATGGGTTTAATTTTTTGTTAATCTTCAAGATTTCTAGGTTTAGTTTTTGGTTTGGGTTTATGTTCAAAAATTCTTGGTTCACTTTTCTTTTTCTTTTTTTTTGAGATAATAGATAGAACTATATTAATGTAAAAGAGTAACCGTATACAAATATACAAATATAAAGAAAAGAACAAACGCTTGGGCTTGCTCTAGTGAGTCAACTTAAGAGACAAATAGGAAAAGATAAAGCGCAAGTCATATTATGTTCTTCAGATTTTTGGGTATGTTCTTCATGTTCAAGATTTGAGTGAGAGTGTTTTGATCTGTTTGGGCTTTTGTTTTTTACATACTCTGTGTTAGAGTAACGGCTGAGGGAGAGGTGGGTTACGGCACAGTAACGGTGGGAATCACAGGTGGGTAAAGTGTCAAAATTTAAACTATGGGTAGACACATCAAATTAAAGACAAACCACAGGTGGATAAAGTGTAATTATCCATTTTCACAATAAATCATGGGTATTTAGTTGTTATTGGTTCAAATTTGAATTTAGCATTGAAATTACTTTTTTACCTCAATAATAACAACTAATAACAACCTGCCACTTAAGATTTGTTATAAAAATATTGTAAAAATATTGTGGACATATCATTTCTCATAATAAAAACTAGCATCATTACATGCGCTACACATGTAACTAACTTTTGTGTTTTTTTTTTTTTTGAAATGCGTGTAAGTGGGCATATAAGATTACACGGCGTATTCAGCAAGTAAGTTTGGACTTAGAGGTTTGGCAGAGGCATTACAAGAAGAGGTTATAGCTGATGACATTCATGTCTCTCTTACAGATCAAAGTCAAACACATCACCACCGTTGCTTTCGATTACCTTTTCTCACCAACTCCATCATCATCATTAGCGGCCGACATCAGAGACTACGACGCCATTTCCAAGGCCATCAGCGAGGCCAACCCTATCGACGTGTTGATAGTCAACCAAGGCGTGTTCGTTCCGCAAGAGCTAGAGAAGCAAGAATTGGAGGAGGTCAGGTTCATGATAGACGTCAATCTCATGGGCAGTTTTCACATGATCAAAGCCGCTCTACTGTCCAAAAACAACCATACTGACCGTGGGCCCGCCTCTCTCATGTCATCTCAAGCCGGTCAGGTACAATAATAATAATAATAATAATAATATACCATGTGTGAATGCTTGTGGTATATAGTTTTGTATTTTACTGCATGATAATTAATCTATAATTATTGACTGCAAGAGTTAATGATAATTAATATATAATCATTGCTTCAATCCATTTGAGAGTCCAAGAATTATACTCTTTCCAAGTGCACCATATGAGACCATGACGAATAGCGTTCCACACATTCATGCTTTGATAGCCCTTAAATCCACTTCTCCAACAAGCTATAAGATCTTTCACAGATTAAGGGATGACCCAAGAGGCACCAAATAAGGAGAAAACCTAGACCAAATTAAAGGTCCTTTGCAATAGCACGATGTAGCAGAAAGTGGTTATAAGTCTCCCCTTTCCTTTGTACTTGCAGCACCAATAAAAAATGATGATCTTTCTCTTTCGAATATAATCCATAGTGAAAAATTTATCATGAGATGAAGTCCAAGGAAAAAAAAGGCAACCTTTCTGGGGTCTTAAGTGTAGGGAATTCAACCCGATTCCCAACCTATGAGAAACAAAAAATAGAGAAAACACATTTCAAAGAAAAACAATAACATGCACAAGACAATATTTACGTGGTTTAGCAATTTGCCTACGTCCACAGAGTTGCAGGGATTTCACTATTATCAGGGAAAAATACAAATTGCGGCTACAGTGTTTCTCTCTCTCTCTCTGAAACACGACAACAAGACAAAACCCTTAATCACCAAAAAAAAAAAAAAATAGCTTTTATATCCTGCGCACAGGATTACAATAGGCTACAAAACGGGCCAAAAAATTTTCCCAAGGGCAACAGCTTGGGCTTGTCGGCCCAAGCCTCCGCTCCATGAACTAAGCCTCAGAAAATCTCCCATTAAAAAACCACGCAACATTATTTCGGGTCCGATCGGGTCGTCAACCGGATCAAATACAACTAGGCTCCACAAAGCCCAACAAATCTCCCACTTGGAGACTAGTTCAATCACAAACATCAGCCGCTATCCTCCAAAAACAATCCCTCATCCCTGCAACTCATCCTCATGTCCTCAAGCTAGAAGGCCAACTGAAGCTGCACACAGCTTCAGCTTCTCAATGGTGACACCCTTAGTCAACATGTCTACCGCGTTCTTAGACCCACAAATCTTCTCAAGTATTACTAATTTATCTTCAACAAGGTACCAGATAAAGTGGTATTTTGTCTGTATGTGCTTCGACTTTGAATGAAAAGCTGAATTTTTGGCAAGAAAGATTGCACTCTGACTGTTACTGTGTAGAATGCCCATCTCCTGCTTCTTACTCAATTCATCTAAGAAATCATGTAGCCAAATCATCTCATTTTCAGCTTCAGTTGCTGCAACATACTCAGCTTCTGTAGTAGACAAAGTAACAATCTTTTGTAGATTTGAAGCCCATGATATAGCTATACCACCTAGAGTAAAAACAAACCTAGTAGTACTCTTTCTACTATCAATATCACCAGCAAAATCAGCATCTACATAACCCTGCAGTTTCAAACTTGCACCTGTGAAGCAAAGACATGTATCTGATGAACCCTTCAGATATCTCAGAATCTACTTGACTGCCTCCCAATGCTGCTTTCCAGGCTTACTCATGAATCTGCTCACAACTCCCACTGCATGTGCAATGTCTAGCCTTGTACACACCATAGCATACATCAAGCTGCCAATAGCTGAGGCATAGGGCACCTTGCTCATATGGTCCATTTCTTCTTCTATCTTCTGTGACTGTTCTTTGCTCAGTTTGAAATGACTACCCAAGGGTGTGCTCACTAGTTTAGCTTCATTCATGTTGAACCTGCTGAGAACTTTCTTTACATACTCTGACTGTGAAAGCTTCAATGTATCATTAACCTTATCTCTAATGATTCTCATACCAAGGATTTGCTTTGCAGCTCCCAAATCCTTCATTGCAAACTGTTTGGACAATTGCTTCTTCAGATTATTAATCTCCTTAGTATTAGACCCTGCAATAAGCATATCATCCACACACAACAGTAATATGATGTAAGAATTGTCAAAAGACTTAACATAGCAACAATGATCAGCTTCACATCTCTTGAACCCAATTCTATGCATAAAATTGTCAAATTTCTTGTACCACTATCTTGGAGCTTGTTTTAGGCCATACAAGCTTTTTCTCAGTTTGCAAACTAGATTCTCTTGTCCCTGAACAATAAACCCTTTTGGCTGAATTATGTAAAGGTCTTCCTCCAAGTCACCATGAAGGAATGCCGTCTTCACATCTAACTGCTCAAGATGTAAATTTTCTGCAGCCACTATTCCCAGCACCAATCTAATTGTTGACATCTTCACAACTGAAAAAAATATCTATGTGTAGTCAATGCCCTCCTTCTGCTGAAACCCTTTAACAACTAATCTAGCCTTGTAACGTTTGCTACCATCATGCTCATTCTTTATTCTGTATACCCACTTGTTGTGCAAAGCCTTCTTTCCTACTGGTAATTGCTTGCACACTCCCAAGTGCAGGAGATCGTAGCAATATAATTCTCGGAGTACCAAGGTCGAACCACAAGGAGCAGGGTAAATTCAAAGACAATATAATTAAATAACAATTTGGGTGAAGAAGAAAAGTACTTTTGCTTGGTGATTGTTAACAAGAATAATAATAAAAACTGATTAAATCAATAATGTAAATACTAGGGCATCGAGGTGTTTCCCTATATCGATATGAAATTCTTTGTGATCTAAGAAAATATCTATTTTATAATTGATTGTTTTTATACAATTAAAAACTTATGATTCCGTTGAACTGAGACAATTCAAGAACGCATGATAACCTCGATTAATAATGCGGTTAGAAAAGTTTTCAGAAAAACCCGTTCACTTTAAAACCTGATTTCTATTTGAAACTATTAGAAATTCCTCTAAACAATAAGAAAAACATGATTGAACTTATTGAAAGCATGGAAGAACTAATACATCAAAAGAAATCTAATTGAACAATCAAATATGTTATTGATAAAATCTTAAAAAGAATCATATTGAATATTCATACCGTATAGAAGAAACATACCCCTAGCCTAGCAAAGAGTTTAGGCTGCCATTAGAGAAAGGAAAATACAAGTTTTTCCCTCCAAAATTCGTTCTCCCAGCCTCCCTTTTAAAACCCTAATGTCTCCGTACAAAGAAAATAAAACTTTTCACTATTTAAATTTCCATCCAGGTTTACAGCGGTAACTTGTGAGTTAATTTCGGCCTTCCAAAGTTGAGAATTTGGAAAAACTCAAAACTGGAAAGTTGTAGATATTTAAGTCACGGTTCCAACCCATCTAGCCTTGTGTCAATTGGATTTTTGAGGAGAGAGATACGCCCAAAATACTGATCAGTGCTCAAATCAAATTTTTCCTTTTCAGATTCTGCCTCTTTGATTTCTTTCCTTATTTGAAGCTTCCAATCATGTTAGATGATCCAAGCACTCCAGCTGCACCTCCTTAGACATTTAGGCATGGTCCTTTAGCTCCACTTTAATTCTAGTTTGGCCTCCATTCTCTCACAAATTCCTGTAAACTCATCTTTCTCACATGATTTCCTGAAAGTAGAAAATTACACACAATGAATAGCATCTTATTCAAGAAATTATGTAAAGATAAATAATAGGGACTAATACAAATCATGGCTTAATTATACAAATTAAGCATAGTAATAAGGAGATAACGCCCACATAAATATATAACAAGTACACATTTTAAGGCGTTATCAGTAATTCAATCAGTTCCCATATCTGATTCCCCAACAAGGAATCCATCTCATCCTTCATAGCTAACTCCCACTTGCTTGAATTCTTATCTTGCAAGGCTTCTTTATAACACTCTGGCTCACCACCATCAGTCAACATGAAATAATTTAGAGTGGGTGAATAACGCTATGGAGGTCTAATGTTCCTGGAAGATCTGCGGACTTCAGCTACAGGTGTACTCTGATCTACCTTGAGTCTGCATTCTCCTTATTTTCTTCACCCATTTTTTGGACAGTACTTTCAGTCAATCCATCTAAGTTGACAAACTCAAATTTCTTTTGATCTATCTCTGCAACATCTAATACTACAGTTGACCTGTCCTTGTACACAATCTGTTCATTAAATATCACATTTCTACTTCTGATGATTTTCATGTTTTGTTCATCCCAAAACCTATAGCCAAATTTCTCATCACCATAGCCAATGAAAAAACATATTTTAGACTTAGCATCAAGTTTACTACGAGCATCAGAATCAATATGAACATAAGAAACACAACCAAAAACTTTTAGATGTGAAAACTTTACCTCTTTACCACTCCAAACCTCCTTAGGAAGTCTGAACTCCATGGGAACTGATGGCCCTCGGTTTATCAGGTAAGCTGCAGTGCTAACAGCATCAACCTAGAAAGTTTTTGGTAGTCCAGCATGCAACCTCATACTCCTAGCACGCTCATTGAGTGTTATGTTCATGCGCTCAGCCACACCATTCTGTTGTGGTGTCCTAGGAATGGTATTCTCCATCCTAATTCCCTGTGTAGCACAATACTCACTGAACCCTCCATCTATGTACTCTCCTCCATTATCTGACTTCAAACATTTTACTTTCAAACCTGTTTCTGTCTCAACCATGGCTTTCCACTTCTTAAAAGTTTCAAATATATCAGATTTATTTTTCAGAAAATAAACTCATACCTTTCTGCTTGAGTCATCAATGAAAGTGATATAGTACCTTGAATTTCCAAGGGATGCAACCGGAGAAGGCCCCCATAAATCAGTGTGTACTAACTCCAATTTTTTAGCCTTCGTTGTCCTACCAGTTTTCAAGAAGCTCACATTTTTATGCTTTCCTACGATGCAACCTTCACACATGTCAAAATCTATGGACTTCAATTCTGGTAGTTTTCCTTTCGACAGCAGCATCTTCATCCATTTCTCACTCATGTGACCAAGTCTGCGGTGCCATAAGCTTGTATCAGTACTTGCATCAGCAACTGCAATTGTGTCTCTTGGACTTGAGGTCATATATAGAGTACCAGTCTTCTTTCCACGAGCCAATACTCTAACTTCCTTTGTAACCTTCCAAGTACCACTAACAAATAGTATTGCATGCCCTTCATCATCAAGTTGTCCAACAGAAATCAAATTCCTCCTCAGGTCAGGAATATGTCGAACCTTCTCCAGTAACCAAACAGACCCATTGGGCAACAATATCCGAACATCTCCCATACCCACAACATCCAAGGCTAAACCATTAGCAAAATACACCTTACCAAAATCACCTACAACATAATTCTGTATGATTTCTCGATGTGGAGTGGTACAAAACGAAGCTCCTGAGTCCAAAACCCAATCATCAAGTGGACTGTCTACTGCAAGAAGTAATGCATCCTGTACCTCTTCTGTTACAACATTAGCAGAATCATCTTCATTCTTCTTCTTAGGACTTTTGCATTGGTTCCTAAAGTGACCTGTTTTTCCACAATTCCAGTATTGTACTTATTGGCCTGATCTAGATTTACTTCTGTTCCGATTAGAATTTCTGGATTTTGATCTACCCCGATTTGAATTTCTGTTATTACCTCTGCCTCTTGTCTCAAGGTTTAGGGCAGAACCATATCCTAAGGTTTCACCTGCATCTCTTCAGCGAATCTCCTCAGTCAGAATTAAATCTCGTATATCATTGTACTTGAATTTTTCTTTTCCTGTAGAATTGCTCATTGCCATCCTCATTGCCTCCCAACTATTTGGCAAAGAAGCCAAAACCATCAGAGCACGAATCTCATCATCAAAATCAATTTCTATAGACGACAATTGATTTATGATAATGTTAAATTCATTCAGATGTTGTGCTACTGATGCGTTCTCTGCCATCTTCAGATTGAACAGTTTCTTCATCAAATGCACATTGTTATTTGCTGACGGCTTTTCATACATACTAGACAAAGTCTTCATCAGATCTGCTGTGGTCTTTTCTTTTACAACGTTGTGTGCAACAGACCTAGATAGAGTTAACCTAATAACTCCAAATACCTGTCTGTCAAGAAGAGCCCATTCTTCAGCCTTCATCACCTCAGGTTTTGTCCCCAAAAGAGACAGGTGCAATTTCCTCCCATAGAGATAATCTTCAATCTGCATCCTCCAATACGCAAAGTTTGTGCCATCGAACTTTTCTATTCCAAACGCCTTTCCTACTTCCTCTGTCATTGCTCCCACTCAAACCTAACCCTAGGCTCTGATACCAGTTGTAGGGAATTCAACCCGATTCCCAACCTATGAGAAACAAAAAATAGAGAAAATACACGCCAAAGAAAAACAATCACACGCACAAGACAGTATTTACGTGGTTCGGCAATTTGCCTACGTCCACGAAGTTGCAGGGATTTCACTATTATCAGGGAAAAATACAAATTGCGGCTACAGTGTTTCTCTCTCTCTCTCTGAAACACGACAACAAGACAAAACCCTTAATCACCACAAAAAAAAAAAAAAAAACAGCTTTTATATCCTGTGCACAAGATTACAATGGGCTACAAAACGGGCCAAAAAATTTTCCTGGGTGCAACGGCTTAGGCCTGTCGGCCCAAGCCTCCGCTCCATGGACTAAGTCTCAGAAAATCTCCCATTAAAAAACCACGCAACATTATTTCGGGTCGGGTCGAGTTGTCAACCGGATCAAATACAACTAGGCTCCACAAAGCCCAACATTAAGTCTTCTAGATTGGTTACCAAGGAAAATCCACACTATGGTCTTCATGTGAAGCTTCATGCAAAGATTTCACTTCAAATTTGTGGTTCTTGGATAGTGTCCGATAGATCCTATCCATGCCTCTCCCAAAAATATGAGAAAAGTGAAGAATTTGAGAGAAATGTTCAATAGATTCAAGCTCCCAATCATTAAAAGACCAGGAGAAGGTAGGGCACCAAAGAATTTCATCTCTAGATCTATACATATATTGTGCAACAGTAGCATGTTTGTTAAACCACAATATTATACAAATCAGGGAAGACATTTCATTTTATCAGAACTCAATTTTATAACTGCGCTTGTGGAGGATACAAGTAGTAATCTACCATGTGTGAATGCTTAAAAAAAGCCTTTCTTGTTGTATTTTTGCCCCTTTTTAAATGATAAAAAAGCTTTTCTTGTTGAGCACAAAGAATTCTGAAATTGTAATCTCAAGACAACATCCCTAAACACAAAATAGCATTGAATCAGCTCTGAAACTTAAAACGTTAGATAAGATTAGATTATGCATCCATATGGGCTGATCAAAGGACTCATTTAATGCAATATGTTATATCCATGTATGAAACAGCCACAAAATAAATGTTATTTTTCTTCGGTCGGTAATAGGGATTGCATTAGCAAACTGACAATGAATGATCCAGGTACACAATAAGACAAAAGGGGAAATACATGATCTTCTGGAGAGTAGTATTATAAAGACTACATAATCCATTTGCTGGGAGTCAATGCATGTGCATATCTACTGGCTTTCTGATTTTAGATGTGTTGAAGAAGCTGTTCTAACTGTCCTAGTGGTTACCTGCATTCATCTACAATGGGATGTATATTTAGAAGTTTCTAATAATATAATTCACCACACCACGAATCATGCCCAAAAAAAATACAACTTCCATCCCCAACTAAGAATTCACATATTGTGAAAATCTTTCCCTTCTTGTTCTAATATGCTTCCACACACACACCGTGTAAGTACTCTTAATATCAGCTGAACACCACTGATCCTCTTCTTCCACATATTTTGCCCCCTCAAAGGGAATCCCTTTCTGTGCATTGGAAAACTCCAAATTGGAAAATTTCCATCCTTTATTGCTTTTTTAAAACGAGATTATGATTAAGATTACTATCCTCCAATAGAAAATGCATATAAAGCACTAATGTGTGTTTTATGCTCTGCTTGTTCAAGTATGATGCTACATCCAAATTTGCTGGATTCTCTCTGGTGTTTGTATGTAACTGATTAGGGTTTTTGGACTGATTGCAGAAAACAAGTTAAAGCCACAACTCACCAGTATCATTGCAGCCTCCTCTGGTGCAATGAAAGCTGATGAAGTTGCCAAGATAACATTAAGTGGCATTAAATCTGGTAGCTTTATTATCCCTTGAAACTTTGAGGGTCGGTTGCTGTCTATAGCTACTGCTGGTTTAGCCCCTCAGAGATCATACTTGATGGCATTTGTTGAGATTGTTGCTACAGGTATAGTACGTTTTGCAGCTCTGTGCTTCCAGTGGAACTGGTATGGAAGTATAGAAAAGTGGGACACACAAAATAGAAGTGAGTATTTTACAAATTGCTCTATCAAACATCAAGAGGATTGACATCTCTCACCTTGCCTTATCTTTTTTGATGAAATGGAAACTGCCTGCTTTAAAGGTGTAAAAAGGATAAGTTTGAATGACTGACTGATCTGACGTGTTTTTTGTGTTTGTGTGCGCGCATCTGTGTGTGTTCATAATGCATGATACTAACAATCCATAGAACATCTTATGCAGAAATGCCCCTAAGAACAGTATTTAGATCATAAATTTATGCATATCAGGGTCATATTTCATTTTTCTCATGACATTACTCCTTTAGTTCTTACTCCTCTTCCAGTTGGTGAATGGTTCAAATTTATTGAATTGTTGCTTTAAGTCAATGTGAGAAACTAGTCCTTTTATCAATTTATGTTTAGGTACGATTCTAAACCATTCCTACATTGCATAAAATGGTCCAAATTGGCTTGCCCTTTTAATTTCAGTAAGACAGTTGCTGGTTTATCATATCATTTTTACTTCTGAGAAACTTAGTTTATGTGTCTAGGTTGGTGGCTAAAGTTTTTCTGTTTCCTTGAATCTATGCAAGGCTGTATGCCTATTATTTGCCTTTTCTTTTCTTTTTTTTATGTTCCCAGCAAAGTGGATCCATACATCTGGAATGTAACTGCGTACCAAAGGAAGTATGCATTTTAACTTCCAAAAAAAAGCATTTAAGACGGCATTTAATATGTTAAAGAAGCTTGATGTAGCACTGGTAACTTCTCAAGTGAACATGCGTGGTACTTAACTCTTCTTTTTTCTTTTTCTTCCACCCCCTCCCCCCACTTTTTTTTTTTGAATGGGAGGAACTTCACTCTTGAAATAAAATTGTTACTATACTTTTCTACTCATTCCTAGAAGATGAAAGTGCACTTGTTTGTCACAATAGTAATGAAACAGAGTAGGGTTGAAATTTCTGTTTCAAATTATAACCTTGGCCTTTTCACTTTTACTCATGTTCTATAGGATTTTGCCACTTCAGTGAAGCTTATATCATGTCATGAGGCATAATATGCATAACAATCAAAAAACCAATTGCTTTAACCTCAGATATTGTTTTGGTGCACTTAGTTTATGTTTGAATGTTGGGAATTATTGTTGCAAATGTAATGATATAAATTTTCTATGATCTTTTCTAGGGACTTAAAAGTTCGTGGTGCTTGTTGTGGTTATGAATTTCTTCGGATCACAGCTAACAGTATGCTGATCACTACAAGTCCTTTGAGTTTCCCTGGAGTCGCTGGAAGTTGATTTCTCTCATCGTTAAAGTATCATTGCTTCGGAAACTGAAGTTTCGGAATTCTTATTTTAGTATCAATCATTATTTCTTCAGGAAGAAATTCTCTCTCACCGTTGTTGGGAATTGCAGCTATGGCATGCTGCATGAACAGATGGATTATCATGTTCTTTTTGTTCCCATTCATATTGGCATGTCGAGAAAGAAACGATGGGGAAGAAATATTTGTTGCAGATTAGAGCCTTTTGTAATTTCAATTTTGTTTTGATCGAACTTACTTCACTCTGTGTGTGTTTTATTTTATTTTATTTTATTTTTTAAAATTTAAGCAGGGTATTGGGTGTTAAATTGTCCATTGCTTATGGAGTACAAATAATACTCACTTCTTTCCCCCTTCTTGCTTATGACCTAAGTTATGGAGCTGTATTACAGTTTTACGTTTAGTTAGATGCTTTGAATATGTCATCAACACCCATAACTTGAGTATTAGAGCATCCGTATTAGTACGTGCAAAAATTCATATTTATTTTAACATAAGAACCTACTTTTTCTATTTTACATACTTTTTCAAAACACTCTACATCAAATTATTTATTTTACATTACATTTTATTAAAATATCAATTTTTTTTTAATAGTTTCTCTTTTTTCACACATAATAACCACCATTTACTCTATTCCTTCATCCTTAAGATACGTAAAGAAAAAAAATAAACAACTAAATGCAATGGTAAAAGGTTTGTTATAAAATAAAAAAAATAAAACAACAACAACAACTAAATGCAAAATGAATAGCGTCAGTGTAAATTTATATTGTTATTGTACCAAACGTGTAAATTTACTTTATATATATATATAGGTAATAAGTGAATTTATAAATTTACTCAATTATACACAAATTGATGTGAGTCATTTTTAGGCAAACTATGTAAATTCTACATTTTTTTTTCCTATTATACACGAATTGATATGAATGCTCTTTGAAGTATTTGCGCCCAAAAAAAAAAAAAAAAAATAAGAGCACAAATAACGGAATCTGCTAAAAAAATTCATACTTGGAAATAGCTTATTGTTAGAGCATTAGTTTGAAGAATCTGGTAAAAGTTCATACTTTCAAATATTGATATAGATTACAGACTAAACAGCATCTAAACCTATATTCTAACCAGGACTGATTGGGAGCGGATTGGTTGAGACCGGAGGCCTGTCCAGTCAGGTTTGGTCCAGGGTTTTAACAAACCGAACATACTAGAATCTTTAAGATTGAGCCGTGTCAGAGCTCAAAAAAAAGCCCAACAGTAGTGCATAACCTCACTATTTTAAGCCGAATGTAATAAACAGTAGTATGAGGCTATGATAGTCCGGACTGGTTGAGACCGGAGGCCTGTCCAATTCAGGGTTTTAACAGACCGAACATTCTAGTCCGGTCCTAAAAAATGCAAAAGACCAACGCAAATCACAAGTTTGATTAGAATCTTTAAGATTGAGCCATTTTCGAGCCCAAATGAAAAGCCCAGCAACAAAGTGAACAAACATCATTAATTCTACTAACTCTACTAACTATATAAAAGATTCTCAAAAAAAAAAAAAAAAAAATACTAACTATATAAAAAGATGAACAGTAACTTTTGTTTAGTCAAGTTTTTGTCCGTTTGTGGAGGGCTAAACGATGCGTTTGGCTGAATAAAACAATAACAATTAAAGGGAGAGAGGCGAAAGGGTCTCGATTCTCTAGAACTCTCTCTGTATCTCTTCTCTCTCTCTTTTCTCTCTATCATATCAGGATCGACTAATTTTTCCAGTGTCTCTTTTTTTTTTTTCTCCGTTTCTTCAAAATTTCCTTTTTTTTTTCTTTTTTTTTGTTCTTAAGATCTGTGTTTGTATTTATTTCCTTGTGGGTTTCAATCTTTGATTGTTTGCTAATACGGGTCTTTTAGGTTTATGATATTGATCTTAAGTGGGTATTTTGGGTGTCATTGGCTTCTTAAGTAGGTTTATGATAAAGAAAGGAGATTTGGTTCCATTTTGGGTATTTTCGGCTTACACAAGACAGGTAAGCGCTCTCTTTCTCTCTCTCTCTCTCAAATTCCCAGTCTCTTTTTTTTGTTTGGTTTAAATCAAGTTTTTAGGGTGCAAATTAGTTATATTTGGTTAAGCAAAACACTTCGTTTTGCTATTTTTTGCGTGTGGAAGGGAAACAGAGATGGGAGTGGGTGAAAACGACAAACAGAGAGGGGTGAAAGACGAGAGACCTCATCAGTGACAGCAGAGTTGAAAGAACTCTAAGTTTCTCTCACCGATCCGCACTCTATTTGCTGAAAGAGTAGAGAGGACTTTGCCTACTTGGATGGAGAGGGCTTTTCAACTATTATACGAATCAAAGGTCTGGTTTGTGGCTTTGGTTTTTCTCTCAACTCATACCACAGGTATTTACATTCTCTAAATTTATCTTCTTTATGATTTCCTTGATTTCTTCTTTTCATTTGCTAATATGGGTATTTTGGGTTTCTTTTCTTCTAAACTTTTAGCTGCTGGGTATGGAGTTGTGTGTGCGTGGGTTTCTCCTTTCTAAGGTGAGAAGATATTGAAAGAGGGAGAGAGAAGCATATCATAAAGAAAGGGGATTTGGTTCCATTTTTGCCTAATCCCATGTCATTCTCTCTATTTTTAAACAACAGGAAAAACTGGACTGATGATACAAACCTATACACCAGAGACAAAACCAATTTTGCCAAAAAGAAAAGCTGCCTACTTCATTCGATTGTAAAGTTGCTGTTTTTCTATCAATTTCATAGCAAAATTTTTGCTTTATGTTTCTCTCTATACACATAAATGAATGATCCTACCTGTAGAAAGAATTAAAAGAACCATACAAATTATAATGTTCTAGAAGAATATATCAATTGTTGTTGTTTTTGTTTCCGGTAATGGTGGTGGTGATGTGGTTGGTCATGGGGTTTGTAATCTTCCTCTTTTTTATTTTTTTGGTTTAAACAAATTTTTTTGAAGTGCTAATTTGTTATATTCGATTTGCAGCCACCAAGCTGAGCTATTTGATTCAAAAGTAGGGACTAATCTTTTGGATATCATCCTCACAAAGGTAAGGTATGCTTTGTGTTTTTGGTAAAAATGTTAGGTCTTTGAAAAAAAAAATATATATATATATATTTTTTATATTTATTTGTAAATATTTGATATATTGATTCTAGGCATAACGTGATTAGTGATCTGTAATCAAATTAATTGTCACTCAAATTAATCTCTTTTCTTCTTGTTTAATTCATTTTCATCATGGGTTTTGGATTTCATCTCATCTTTCTTCTTTCTAAAAATGCGCTTCTGTCACTCTCTCTTATTTAACTCCATATTTCTGTTATTCTAGAATGTTACTTTCATAGTTCTTGGAATTTTGGGAGGATGATCAATTTTGTTCTTTTATTATTTATTTTAAGCTTAGTTTGACTGTTGATCTAATCTTTATATGTGTGTGTGTGTGTGTGTGTGTATACACTATATTTTAAATTCCTTATATTTTAAATGGGAAATCTTACACTATGTGATCTAAACTTCTGAAGCATATTTGTACATTAAATCGGTGTGTATGACTAAATTTTTTACCCCATCTATGAATATTAATTTTGAACAACATCATCAGAATTCTGTTAAGATGTTTCATCCCTAATTTCTTTGCCTTTTCGTTTGTGAGATTTTTGAGTTGCTAATCCTAATTCTTATCCTAGGTCTTTTTTACAAATTTGGCTTGGAAAATTATTTGCATTAAATCAAGTTAGCATAACTAAAAAGAGCTTGACTAAACCGAAGTGCCAATTTATCCAAATTATCAAGGATCAGATTCTATTAATCTAGGCAAACCCTAACCATGGCAGAATAGGTTCAATCATATCTCATCTCTCTTTCCCCCTAATGTATATTCTGATTCCAAGGCTATTTTTTGTGGTTATGCTTCTAAAATCACCATTTATGTACATTGCAAATGGAGAAGGTGTTCTTGATTCTGCCCAAAGTTTTCCTCACGTAAGATTTCACATTTTTGTTCGAATATAGCTATATCCATGCTTCTTTTCTTTGCTTTGAAAATGTTGCATGTGTGTCTTTTGAGATGAGAATGGTTAAGAGCAAGATTTGGATTTGTTTTCTTTTAATATTCTGGCATTGTCTAATTTAGCCAATTGAAGTTTGTGTAATTAATTGGAAGGCTGTTGGTTACTGAAAAGGGATAAGAAGAAAAGTATAGAGATCTAAATTTCAAAATTCTTAGATCTTTTGGGTTATGTGTGTGTGTGTGTGTGTGTGTGTGTGTGTGTGTGTTTATGTGTGTGTCTATTCAGATATGGGGATAGTGAGGGGTGAGTATTAAAATTTGGATTTGATGTTTTCTGACATTTTCTTATGTAAGCAAATGAAGTTCGTAACATGAATTGGAAGTCTATTTGGTAACTCAGAAAGGATAAGAAGAAAAGTATTAGCGATTTGAATTTTACAATTCTTAGATATTTTGGGTTATAAGTTTTTTTTTTTGGAGTTCAAATATTATCTTTCTCCATTTTGTTTCTATTTGCCTTATCATTTTCTCTTATTTATTTATTTTTATACTTTTTGTAATTTGTAATTAAATTTTTGTTTAAAATAAAAATATCGCATAAATATGTTTTTGTTAATAGTTGTGCAAATGTGTGGTTTTTTCTCATTTGTTACATTTTATAGGAAACTACATAATACTTGCTTGTGGTTTAAGCCTATTTTGGCTTTGGAATATTGCAATTTCATGGTTCACAATTGCCATTAAGACAAATGATATAGTAGATGTTTAATTGAGATTTCTCTTTGCAATTTAAACTCAGTTCAACCATAATTTTGACTCTCTTTTTATTTCTTGCCACCAAGATAAATAGCGAAACGAAATTTAACTTACATGGTTTTTTGAAATTATGCCTTCTTTGTTAAAGCAAGAAATTATGTGAATGTGACTTCTTTAGAAAAATGTGCTTCTTGGAGTTAAAGCTCCTTTCTTGCTTGTCAAGCCACAAGAATTGTAAACAATAATTAGGAAGCCAAAGGAATGGTCAATTTTGATTTATGGCACATCACATAATGATATATAAGGTTGTGTTTGTTTCCTTTGGCCGAATATCATTTTTTTCTAATGTTTGTTTCATGGTCTTTTATATATCACATCTATATGTGTGTGTGTGTTTTTTACTGTAATTTTGGCTTTTTAGATAACAAAAAATAGAAAAGAAAGTGAGCTTTTTACTTGTCATGTTGAAGCTATTAGCTTATGTGAGAATCAAATTATAATAAATCCAGAAGGTGACAAAAGTATAAATTAATGAAATGGTACAAGTTTTGTTATTTAAGGATGTCTTTTGGTAAGAGAAAAATGGAAAAGAAAGTGAGCTTATTACTTCTCTTGTTGAAGCTATAAGCTTAGTTGAGTTGATGTGAGTTCAATTATGAGAAACTTAAGAGGGGTGAAAAAAGAAAAGAAAAAAAAAATAGTCCAGATTGTGTCATTTTGGATTTTGGGTCTTTTAGTAAGAGAAAAAACGGAAAAAAAGCTGAGCTTATTACTTGTCTTGTCAAAAGCTATGAATTTAGGAAGCTGAGGTCAGAGTTAAAATATGAAAATCACAACAGAAGAAAAAAGAATGAATTGCTCAAAATTTTGCTTTCTTTCCTATTCTTAAGTAAACAAAATAAAATTAAGTGAATGTTTTTTTTTTTAATTTGTCAGTAAGGATCAAACTTGGTGCATAATTAGGCTATGAGGTTATTAGAACTTGTGAATAAGTAGCTTACACTCTTGTCTCTTAGCTTGGTAAATTCGGTTGGAAATCAGAAATTGTATTTGAATTGAACTAAAAGTATTATATTGTTTATGTTAAATCTCTCAATGCTGAAATTCAGACAGTTTTCAACCTCATTTAAATTAAGAAGCTCTAAGAAGAATGAAACAAATGCACTTGGAGAAATTAGCCCGGTCACTTGGTGATATTTTTCAACTCTATGATGGAATTTAACTTTGAGAATTAAAAAATTAAATTGATATCTTCATTCTCTCTAGAGAGAGAGAGAGAGAGAGAGAGAGTTTTGTGAATCAATTAGCTCTATTCCTTTTTGATGTTTTGATTTTGTCTCTTACATGTTGTTCAGTTTAGTTTAATATTACAAATGGTTATAGAATTATGAAATTGAAACTGGTTGATTGAATATAACCTTTTTTAAAAATATATATAATTCGATAGTTGTGGGAGAGGCAATTTGAAGTTTGAACCCTTGATGTCTCGGATGAAAACACTAGGAGATGCCAACTAATTAAGTTATAGGGCTCTTGGCTAATTGAATATAGTTTTAGTTTAGTTTGGTTATACCATTACAGTGCATATTAGGCATCCTTTCCAAATATGTGAGGAGAAATGTTTTTAATATATTTATCGGTTTTGTTTTGTTTGTATAAGCATATTAGGCATTCTTTCCAAATATGTAAGGAGAAATGTTTTAATATATTTTCGATTTTGTTTTGTTTGTATTGTATGTAAGGTGTAATAAACAACATTCATTCCTTTAACAGGTGGTCACCTAATGTGCTACGGTGGAGGTGCCAATTCATGAAAGTTTTATGGCTTAACACTACTGATACTTGAGAGCCTAAACCTTTGACAGAGTAGAAAGTGTGGATCAGCAAATGAGATTAAGAGTATAAAAAGTCGAGAGAAAGATCATTGTTTGTAAATTCTTTATGATGTTTTGAATTTTGATAATGTTCAATGTTTTGATGGCATTGAAAAGTACATTGTTTCATGACATAGAATATATGTGTCTTCTTTAATTAGGATTTGATTGTAGAAGTGGGTTTAAAATGCGGCCATAACATCGTCTATAGCCGCGTTTTTAAAAACGCAGCTATAGACCTGTAGGACCTATAGTCGCGGCGTATTGGTCGCATGTACAAATGCGGCTATAGGAAATGCGGCTATAGACCAAATAGGGCTATAGCTCTTGTCTTTTGTAGTGGAAGAAGTCTAGGCCGATGTTTTAGTCTAAGAATTTCAATGTCAACATTAGCTATGCTGCCAAAATACCCTTGAAATCAGTTTCTATTGCGCTCAGAGGAGCTGATGTTGATGTAAATGTAAATGCTAATGAAGCTTTGAGAGTCTTTAATATGTTGGCAAGTTGCTAATAGGTGCCTCCGTCTTTTTTCTTCTTCTTTTTTTTTTTTTTTTTTTTGGTTATCTTTTTTTTTTTATGTTATTTTGAAGCATATTCATATGCCATTATCTTAATTTTCTTTTTAGTCTCGAATTTTTGTTTTATTGTTTCCATTGATGTGTTGTTTTTTTTAAGATGGTTGGCCAAAACTAATATTCTGTTCTATTTCTTCCTTGTTCTTTGCCTGTTTTTATTTTTTATTTTATTTTTATGTGTGTTCTTTGCCATTTCATTTTTCTACATTGTCTGAATGTAGCATATATTATATACTAGTCGCTAACTCGTGCGATGCACGGAAAAACTATTGACTCTGAAAAAAAAAATCCAATAATGAGTAAATAAACATTCTAAAAAAATAATAATTAATTGAAATTAATCAAACAAATAATTAATCAACCAAAAATATAGCTTTTAATAAGAAAACAAAAAATCACATGAACCTAAATAAAAAGCATTTAAGGTGAAGAATTAAGACCAACTTATTGAGATGCAAATACCAAAAACTCCAAGACTTAAAACTTCAAAATTTATAGAATCCCCAAATTCTACTTCAGAATCAAACCAAATTCTACTTCAGAACCAAACCAAATTCAACAAATTTATATATAACATTGTGAGAGTGCCTTTTTTTCTTTAGCACGCAGGGCCAAGGATCCTGGGCCTATTGATTGTGTTTTGGTGACTGGGCTTGGTTCACCGTAGCTAACGGGCTGTTTAAGAACCAAGTGGTGCACAGGGCAACTTCCTACAATACAAATAAACTAACAAGCAGGAATATCTGTATTGAATGACAATGAAAACAGCAAAGGAAATGCAAAGTAATTAAGAAATAAATGGAACAATGGTTAGGGATCTTGGGATGAATGAGAGGAACTTTATTAATTTTCCTTGATCATGCTTACAGTGTGCTCACTAAGACGTGATACAAGGTTTAAACAAGCTCAAAAATTACAGACTTTGATGGCTATTCAAGCCTCTAAGACTTGCAAAGTTTGAATCTTTTTAAATCCGAGTATGTGCTATAGTGGCTATTTCTGGGATACCGGGAGACGCCCCTCTGTTTTTCTTAAGTTTTACAGAGTTCTAATAGCTCTGTTATGATATTCTTCTTGTTACCAAAAAAATCCGCCCCTTTCAACATGGTTTTTCTCTTCCTTTTATAGTGTGATTCTAGGGCTCCGGGGTACTAGTGATTTCTCTCTTTTGTCCCTTAGAGCTCGTGCTATGTCAGTTGCCCATGGGTTGGTCCTTTCCTTCTTTCTCATAATTTCTTTCTTTTGGTGCAACCAAGCTGAAAGCCCCTAGCTGACTTTCCATTCCAAGCTTCCCTCAGGCTGCTGACCTTAGCTATTTGGCCCTCTTCACCTTTTTCAGCTTTTTTGCTGCCTTCCATCCTTGTCATTTTTCCCAAATAGTTGGAATCTCTTACTGCTAAATTGAAAGCTCTCTTACAGCCTCTTCTACTTATGTTTCTTTCTCGTTCTTGGTTCCTTGTGGTACAGCTCCTTTGTTCATGAATGCTTGCTTTATACGTTCTGATTCCTCACTACACGACTAGATGCTGGAGACCCGTTTGTCCTTCGTAGCTGTTTCAATCTTATTTAGACTGTGCTGTGCATCCCAGGGATCCCCGGGCTCTGGCAGTCTCTGGGATCCCGGCCCAGTTCTCCCTATTGGGCTTCTTTTGGCTTATTGATTTTGGCTGGCTGGGCCTTCCCTTTGCTTCATGGATTTTAAAGCCCCTTTTTTCCTTCATGGGTCCTTGGATCCCAATTCTTTGGACTTCATCCTTTTCTTCTTTTCTTTTCCTTTCTCTTTATTAAAGGAGCCCAGCTCTTTTTATTTCTTTAGCTTTATTTCCCATGAAGTTAGCCCAATGTGTTATGCCTTTTTGGGCCTTGGGCTGTGATTAATTTTTTGAACCTCAACAAACATACCAAATAAAAATGTATCGAACCCTAAGCTCGAAGACATAGGTTGCATCTTTGATTTTTTTTTCCCAAAAAAGAGAGATGTTTTATCTACCATGTACAATATAAAAATATAATTAGTAGAAATTTCAACCCAAAAACCAAACCTACAATTATAAACGTGAGTCTAACATACCAAATAAAAATTTATCGTTCCCTAAGCTGTAAGACATAGGTTGCATCTTTGATTTTTCTCCAAAAAAATAGATATACTTTATCTGCCATGTACAATAAAAAAAAAAAATTAGTAGAAATTTCAACTCAAAAACCAAACCCACGATTATCAACGTGAGTCTCTCTTTTTTCAACGTTAGTCTTTTTTTTTTCAATGTTTGAGTTTGAGTTTAAGTTGGACTTGTTAGAGAGATAGAGTTTCACTCATTGTTAAGTTTTGATTAAACAAAAATAATTTTATTTAAAAAAAAATGATAATGATGAGTTTGAGTTTAAGTTGGACTTATTAGAGAGATAGAGTTTCACTCCTAGTTAAGTTTAAACTAAAAAATAATAATTTTATTTAAATATTGTGCTGGCGTGGAAAATAAGTTTTGATTAAACAAAAATAATTTTATTTAAAAAAAATGATAATGATGAGTTTGAGTTTAAGTTGGACTTATTAGAGAGATGGAGTTTCACTCCTAGTTAAGTTTGAACTAAAAAAAATAATTTTATTTAAATATTGTGCTGATGTGGAAAATTATGAGAGATTAAGAGGTTTCAGTTTTATATATATAATAAAAAAATGATAATGATGAGTTTGAGTTTAAGTTAGATTTATTAGAGAGATAGAGTTTCACTCCTAGTAATTAAGTATGAACTAAAAAATAATAATTTTATTTAAATATTGTGCTGACGTAATTGTGAGAGTTTCAGAGGTTTCGGTTTTATATATAAATATATATATATATAATTTATTTATTAAAATTTTGAGCAATGAACTTGTTGACTGTGCTTTTTACTATAGTATTTTTCTTCTTTAGATGCTTTAAAAAAAAAAATGAATAGTATCTCATGTTTTTGATTCATGCCTGAGGTTTAGCTCACTAGCCTTCTAAAATATACTTGGTCTATTTGGTACTTTTTTTTGTAGGCTGTATTAGATATAAGCTTAAATCACGCTACATAGAATGTAGTTACGTGTACTTTAGTGCATTGCTATTCTACCACAGATTGATTATGATACTCTAAAACCGTATTCTCATCCAAGTTATTGATTCTCCTTTCTTTTTCTTTCTTTTTTTCTTTTATAGTATAGCATATTTCTTAGTTTATCTGTTTACTTTCTTTCTAGTGCTAGAAAATGTTTTTCTTATCTCTATTGTTGTTGTTTATCAGGTGGTTGGCTAAAACTAATATTTTATTATTCTTCTTTGTTCCTTTTCTCTTTATTCTGAATTTAGCATATATTTTTTATATTATTATTTTTAAATTTTGGGTAATAAACTTGTTGACTATGCGTTTTAGTTTAGTATTTGGCTTTTTAAAAAATATTAAAAATCCTAAATCCCTTTATATGCTTTAAAAAATTAAAAAGAGAGAGAGAGAGAATAGTGTTTCATGTTGATTCAGGCCGGCCTTGTAAAATATACTTGATTTATTTGGTACTTTATTTGTAAGTTGTGATGCACGCTTATGTGATCCTCCCAGAGTTTTTAATGTTTGAGAATTAACTAATGGTGTAGGAAAAAGATAGCTGCCAATTATGACCTTATTAATGTTGGAAAAAAAAAAAAAAAAAAGCACCTATAGAAATGGTTTTACGTGTATGTTGGGTTTTGATTTTACAATGCCATCAGATATAGGGTCTTTTGGATCATATACTTTCTGCCAATAGCCCTTGGGGGCTCTCAAAATGACCCATTGTTATTATTATTTCTCCGCTTTTCACTTGATTGTTATGGTCACCCGGCCTCGGATAAAGGAAGAGATATGGTCAATATTAAGAAAAGTAGTTTTTTTTTTTTTTTTTTTTTTTTTTTTGAGAAAACAAGAAAAGTAGTGAATGAAGCTGTTGAAATTTGTTATACTGAAAACTTAACCTTTTCATTTCTTCTTTATTGTGGTCTTTGTTCAGCTAATTATTGTAAGGGCGATTGTTTGAAAGAACATGGAATTTTCTGGTTATAACTGATATTGATTTTTTTTTGAACTTTGGTTATTGAATGAATGTACAGGGGCTGTCTTTTGGTAAGGCAGTCCGTTCATGACAACCCATGGGACATCAAAGATGTTGGAGGAGGTGTTATTGGCGTTCAGGGCTTCCATTCCAGCTTCTGTCTAACGAAGGGTGGCTTGTCTCTTAATATGGGTATAACTTTTCTTTTTTTTTCTTGGTTATTGTAAGCTTCAAGTTCATATTATTTAGCTTTCATGGGTTGGTTACCATTGCTTCCGTTATTTCTTTCTGCAGATGTGTCTACAACAATGATCCTAAAACCTGAACCTGTGATTCATTTTATATTAGCTAACCAGGATATAAAGAGCATTAAGTGCATTGACTTGGTAAAGGTAAGAATCGGCTAAACGTTGTGCAAAAGATTCCAGCTTTAGTGTTTAATCCAAAATTTCACTCTTTTGTTCATGTACAGGCTAAGAGAATGCTGAAAATTTTGCAGGATTAAGATAACGCACCAAAGCATAGAATATAAAATAATTGACCCGAGTGATTGATGCAAGGACCAGTTGTATGTGCTTTGTACCGAAAATATTTCCCCATCCTAATGTCCTCAGCCTATTACTACTTGAGACAAAACAAAAACCAAACCCTATCATTGTATCAGCCTTCCTTGATGGAAGGGCAATTCTATATGTCACTCAAATGCCCATTGGTTCTCCTCCGAACCTCCGCTTCTTCTTCTGGAGTGTAATCATTCTTGATGTGGAATGTCTCGCGAATCTCTTGTGGAGTCTTTCCCTTCATCATGTCTGCCACAGTCTTGCAAGTCAAGTCCAACAGCCCCTTAATGTCCAAATAGTTGGCCGCCTAAAAATTGGAACAATAGGAACACCAATCCACCAAGTAAGACAATGAATACAAAATTAGAGAAAATTATAATAATGTCTTATAAACGAGTGAACGTAAATGAAACTGGTCAATACAACATCCAAGGGCATGTACACCACAAATACCAAAAGTTACTAAAGCACAAACTGCATCACAGCATATAAAATACAAGAAATTCTAAGTTATAAATTAGTAGCCCTTTCTATAAAACCAGGCATCATACATTGCTTGCTCAGTTTTTTACAACAAGGATGCATGACTACATAGCAAGTAGCAATGACAGTAAAGTGTAATCAGTTTAGCTTCAAGGTTCTAAATACAATTTGTCAACAATCAAGAGCTGGGAGCTAAGACACCATGACCCAATAATGCTGACATAATATTATGGAGCTAAGACACCATGACCCAACAATGCTGACATAATATTATGCAAGGCTGAAACAATTGACTAATATACCGGATCTGCGAATAGATTGAACAAAAACGGCTGAACATCATCTAGTGTATCTGGTCCTCCTAGATTCAGAAGCAGCACTCCAACCCTCTCTTCTGTGGCATGTGAATTAGATTCAACATCAACTCCGCTGTGCGTGCATACTCCCACAGAGCAAAACGTTTGCCCCACTGGGTTTCTCTTCTCAATGGGGCTTGCAATAATGTGATCTCCCAAGCATGCCATTTCTTTTATCACTTGTGCTAGAACACGAACTCAAAAACACCCGAGATGTAGATTTTTCAAGATCCTGTGATCCCTCAGATAAACGGCATGACCTGCCAACAAGTAAACTAAGTTGAGACCTTAGCTTTTTAGTAAATGAACTATCAAGAAATTTTGAAAAACTTACTCAATAAGTAGAATCACTCGACTCACACAACTATTACAAAACTCAATGCACAAAATTTGCTCTAGCAGTGCTCTGATCTTCCAAAGAACTATTTTTCACAACATTTTCATAATTTGTTAAGGTGTCAAATTGTGATTGGAACAACATCACTTTTTACTGAGTCCACCACGACCACCATTGACACCAGTTTTATTATCCACCAATTGCAACACGCTACGTTAACAACTGTCAAAATTTTCATGTCCCTAGGCTTAATTGTCAAACCATTTACAAATGTAGCCCAGCAATCTCACAATTTCAAGAATGCACAAATGAATCCCAAATAACACAGTGTGATCAATAAAGTTTCTTACAAATACGTTTACGGGTGCGGCTTGTGTGAAAATCATAGGCATTAAATTCATAAATATTTTTTAAGAAAGAACGTGTTATTATATAATAAGAAGAAGTGGAAAAAGGAGGAATTGAATTCTTGGGAAATGATTTTCATTTTCAAGGGGTTAGCTGAAAGGTATAAATGACCCAATTTTTTACAACTCCTGACACGGCTAATTGTGATTTGGAAAACATCACTTTCACTTAGGTCCACTATTAACATTCCTTATATTATGCACCAATTACAACAGGATCATGTCAAGAATTGTAAAAAAAAAAAGTTGTCCTTGAACTTACTATTTGAACACAGCATAAAAGAAGGTTCATAAAACAAAAGGCTAGCATTGGCAACTTCTCCATGGTCAACGAGGCATTTTGAAATTCTTTTCTTTGATTACATGTGTGTGTGGGTGAGTGAGAGAGAGGGACAAAAATAGTTATTGGCGGATGTCACAAAATTGAGATAATGGTTGAAGATAATGGTTGTAATCATTATTATTCTCCATGGTCAAAGAATAATGATTACAAGCAACCTACTTACTTGCATTAACGCCTTCCAAAGATTCTAATAACTAAAAAGTAAAAAATTATGATGCTCCATTAACAAAAAAATAGGTCAATAATAAGACAAGGAACCCATGAGAAGAGTTACTAAGTAATGAAATTTTATAACCGAACAAGAATGTAATATCACCTGTAAAAAGCGCACGGAAATTTCCCATCAACCAAACAGACTCCATCAAAGGGGAAAACAAATTTCTTACTCAACATGCAAACAAACAAAACCCTAAATCGAAAGACTTTGACTTTGAAACCCTAATCCACACCAATCAATCGCATTAAACCCCCCCAAACCCAAAACCAAACAATTTATAAAAAAAAAAATGAATAGGAGCCTAATTAAACCCAAACAAACACACAAAAAAAAAAAAAAAAAAAAATTACCCTTGAGATCAAACTTGTGGCAAAGTTATTTAAAAATCAAAACTTTATAGAGAGAGAGAGAGAGAGAGATCGGAGGACTGTTTTTTTTTTTTACCTTAGGAGTAGAATAGGGACCCGTACGGTTGACGGAGCGGTTGGACAAGCGGGTCCGGGTCCGGATGAGGGTCGGGCGCGGCCTCGGTTGGAGGATCCGGAAGATTGCTTGTTGGTCTTGATGATGTCGTCTAAAGCCATATCATATCTAAAGCTGTAGTCATGTTTGTAGAGAGACAGAGAGAGAGATTTGGAGGGGAAATGAAAGAGGAGTCGAATGAAGATTTGGGATAGATAGATAAAGGGGGACGCACGCAGTTTTATTACTATTTATTAAATATTCTAGATATTTTAGCATCAAGGTGTCGTGGCGTAGTTGGTTATCACGTCAGTCTAACGTATTAAAGGTCTCCGGTTCGAATCCGGGTGCCCCCGTTTCAGTTTTCTTAAATCATTTCTTGGTTTTTTGTGGAGGCACTAAATAGTAATAAAAAAGGTCTTACCACATGAGTGGTAAGGTAAATATTTTATAAATAGTAATATTTAATATTTTATAAACTTAGCCTTTTTTTCATGATTCTTTAACTTGTGGGTTGTTAATACTTTTATCTCAATAAAAAATACAAATTTTTAAATAATTATCTTGATTATGTATAATGATTAGTTTATAATAAAAGTAGTTTCTCTTTAAATAATATTATATATATGTAAAGTAAAATCCATATTTGATATTTCACAATTTACTACTTTAACAACACGGGAGACACATTTAAATTGTATTCTCATTTCCCTAGTTAACATTCAATTGCATTTGTTCTAATGATGTGTTGCTAAGTTCTCACAACTTACTAAATTTAACAAGAAGTGGGACTAATACAAACTGTGTTCCCCAATTAACATTCAATAAAATTAGGCCAAATGACAAAGGTCTTACGCATAATGCATAGGAGGGTGATAATGTGTTATTATATACAACACCAATGTCTTAGTCCCAAATTTTTGGATCAGCTATGGATACTCAATAAATTAGTTAAGATCAATGACATGTTTTCTCTTCCTCAATTCTATACTATCTTAAGTCATAATTTATTACTATATGCAGGTCCAAAACTAGGGAAGTTGCTTGCCCTATTCCCTGTATTATACAATTCAGGGGTACGTGTATCATTCTAATTATTACTGGAGGTAGAACGATGGACCTCATATTCAAAACCCTATGTGATCGGGATGCCATGTGTCATGTTAAATCATTGACAAACACAGAGTGGTTCTTAGTGTTCACGTGCTTAGCAATACTTATAGCCCAACTACCAAACCTGAACTTTATAGCTTGGGTGTCTTTAATTGGGGCTATCACGATCGTTCTATATTCTACTTTGATTTGGGCTCTCTCAATTACCAAAGATAGGCCCATAGGCATATCCTACAATCAATCTGACAAATTGAAATCTAACATGGAAAAATTCAGTGATGTATTGAATGCGCTTGGGATCATTGCCCTTGCATTCAAAGGACATAATGTTATCCTCGAGATACAAGTTAGAATCTCTAACATCCTTTCTACTTTTTTCTTTTCAGGTTCCATTGATAGTTTAATGTTGTTCATGTTAGTGATTTGAACTTCACCTCTTCCTCTCTCAATATTTATCTAACAAAAAAAAAATCCTTTTACTTTTCAATAAGTTTAGAATTACACCTTCTTCTTTTTTTTTTAGTTTTAGGGTAAACAATGGTTTACGAATACATTATTCGCATAGAATTTCATAACTTGTCCACTATTTAAAATAAATCTACCAACATATTTTATATATGATGCTCATGAATACTAGATGAAAGCCTTACTATGTACTCTCCTCACTTCTAATACATGTTAACTTTCCCCCAAACCATTAATTTTTTGTGTTTGAGAAATTGAGAATAATACATAAATATGAAATTATATACATAGTAGCTCGCATAACTTTGCAATCCACATTCATCCCTCCCTTTTTTTCCCCTAAAATTGAATTCAAAATGTTTTACACATGCAATTAGCGTTATTTCATTTCAAAGAAAAATCCTTATTCAAATGCAAGTAACCACAAAAATTATAAAATAACATTTAATAATTCAAACGCAACTTATATAAATAATAAGACAGAGATTCGAGTTTAGGAATCTAAATTGATCCATCCATAATATCATTATACAAGCCATATGTCCACTATTTAAAATAAATCTACCAACATATTTTCTTCATAACGTAATTATCAGTATTATACAGTCGTCGATCACCCACTACAGCAGCATCATAACTCATCATCACAGAACCTAAAATAAATTAAAACTTATGTTAATAGATAGTAAATATATGCACCTTTAAAACAAAATCACAATTCAACTCGTTTACTTCAAATCTCAATAAATAAATAAATAAATATTGTAAACAAATTTGTTAAAGAGAAAAAAAGATGGACAAGCCTTACCTGATTTTTCTACATAAAATACCTCACTTTTGGGCTTACTTGATTGTATCGGCTAACTTCTATATAGATGTCAATTAGAAAAGTTACTGTGAGTAAATTTTCTTTTTAAGGGTGTCAAATATTGAGCATTCACATCCTACCCTTTGTATCATCTTTTAGACAAATTATTGATTAAACAAATTAAAAACACTATCTAAGTAAAACATCCTTCCCCTCTCTCTCACAAAACACAACCAGTTAGGGATATTTACTCCTTTCCATCTCAAATCCTCACTCTCCTCTTCAAACATACACAAGAAATTTGTCCGTGTTTTTGAAATAGGTTCAATTTACACTCTAGTTGTATTTGATTAGACATTGCATAATTATAGAAAATTGGTTCCTAGACTAATTGTGCATGTTCCTAGACTCAATGGGATATATGTGGTCCAAATATTGATATGCAACAAAAATTGGATTTTTTTCAAATCCCAAACTATGTTGTGGGGCTATGCCTATGTTTGCCCCATTTTTTTTTTTTTTTTAGCATAAGCTGGAATTTTGGAATTGTGGATTCAGCCCAAGCTCAAAAATATTACTGGAAAGACAGATTAAATAAATATTTTAATGAAGTAGAAAAGCATAGATAGTGAGATTTACTCAAAACAATTAAAGCATAGAGAGTGAGATATGAGGTGTATTTTAAAAGGTGGTTAGAGTATTGTATAGTAAGAGGATTAGAAGCAAAAACATAAGCACAGGGGTAGAACCACATTAAAGCATGCCCCCTACCCGCTCCACCAAAAAAAAAAAAGAAGGCTCAAATACAAAAGCAATCAGGTTCTATAATAAGTAATCATTTCTCATAAATAGCGCCCTTAAAACAAAACTAAAGAGAAACAAGGACAAAATACAAAAGCAAAACTTTCTTAAAAAAAAAAATACAAAAGCAAAATACTTTAATGTAAATTATATAATTTAGAACTCTAACCTCTATGTCATGGCATGACGTAAAACCCAAATGGTTCCTGGATCAGATAATATTCAAAGGTCTCCTGAAGATGAGACCATCTACCGTGGAAACTTCTAATGATTGCATCCAACATCTTTGTACAATATCCTGGATACCACGCGTGCATGTATTGATCCGCAACTGCATGGCTATGATATCTCTATTATTCAAAACATCAAAATTTAGTGGTTATCAAATCTGTATAATAATAGGCAATTTAAATAAATAAATAAAAAAAGCAAGTTCATAGAAAAGAAAAAAAAGTTTACCCGTTGCAAAAAATGATGATGGGCACATTTAATGTAATGGGGTAATCCATTAGCATCGTCAAACAAATGATGAACCTCAGTCCCATGGGTATAGACCGGCCAAAATTGGGAATTAACACTGATTTCCAAACAATATAATTAGTAGGCACTGTTTCTAAACTATATATTTTACTAACATCTCGTTGCCTGGGTCGCGCAGCCTAGGTCGCGCTGCCTGGGTCGCGCAGCCTAGGTCGCGCTGCCTGGGTCGCGCAGCCTAGGTCGCGTGGACTGAGTCGCGCTATCTGGATCGCGCTGCCTGGGTCTAGCGCGGTGGTGCGGTGGTGGCGTGGTCTGGCTAGATTGGGCGACTGTGGGTTCTTTGGTTTCTGGTCTGATGAGAAGGTGGGGTGAATGGTTTGAGGAGGCTGAATATGTAGGGTGGGCTTGTAAATCGAGTCTTAGAGACTCGATTTCCAGGTGGTCACCATGTGGAAAAAATACCACATCAGACATGATCAGACCATGGAAATTGAGTCTCAAAGACTCGATTTATAGGCCCAAAATCGAGTCTTTTAGACTCAAGATGTTAGTAAAAAACATAGTTTTGTAACAATGCCTACTAATTATATTGTTTGGAAATCAGTGTTAATTCCCAATTTTGGCCGTATAGACCTTATAAAGTGGCCCATAATTAATTCTATCCCACCATTCTCGAAAACCATAGATTTCCTCATCTTCAAGTATAAAATGGGAATAGAAGACTGACTCATTTAACGATTTATAGTTTTCCAATGTGTGGATAAATTTAACGTGGTCTTCAGCACTGTAAAATATAGGATGAAAAAATTGAAACGCTGAATAACAACAAGAGTCAACAGTGAAGATGGGAGAAAAAAAAAGGTTGAAAGGCATCGATAGCAGAGCATTAGGATTTTCGGTTGGAAAGCATCTCATAACTAGCAATGCCACCATTCTCCTAAAATGACTGACGTCACACATGATGCCTGCACGTAGCATCTGGGCATCGTTGGACTGGATAGGTTCAAAGGGCAATTCTGCCAGGAGTTGGCCACCTGGATTCAGATGAATTCTAACCTGGCCTAGCAGGTCCCCCACAAACCATCGCGCCGGTGGTAACTGACAATCGTGCGAGCAAGATCTAAGAACATCCGGCCCGCAAAGAAACTAAAACCTAATAGCTCTCCTTGTGCAGTCATTTCCCATAATCCTGCACTTAAATGGTCCATTCTTAGATACTCGGAGAAAGTCTTTAAAAAAAAAAAAAAATCTACATCAGAGACTAATAATAATTAGTTAAATTAAAACAATTATATTATATCACTTACCAATCCCACAACATGTACGAGATAACACTACACCAAAATAAGTCTATTACATCAAGTGTTAATACAACAAAATTAGTATAGTGGTATTAGACCTAATATCACATCTAAAAATTAAAAGTCGTTACAATAGTAACTTAAAAATAGTAAATTATTACATTAATAATAATTAGTTGTATTAATTTATAATTTTTAGTTGCAATAGAGATTTTAATACTAAATTGAATTTAGAAATTTTTTTGCAATAACTTAAATTGAAGAAATCAATTTTTTTTAATAACTTAAATTGAAGAAACCATTGTAATAACTTGATACCAATTATATATTTTGCGATATATTATAATAGAAATTTCAAAGAGATGGCTTATTGCAACAAATATAACATTGCAATAACTAAAATATCAATTATTTTACAATCTATTGCAATGACAAACATGAAGCTGCAATGAATATATTATTACAATGATCTAATTCCAATTATTTTACAATATATTGTAAGAAAAAATATGAAAAAAATAACTATTACAATAAATATATTGTTGCAATAATTTGAACCCAAATTATTTTTTTGTGCCACTTTATGTGGCACAAGACTTTTCCAATATGAAATCCTAGAAGGACAGACCACAGGGACTCAGCGTAGTGGTTAGACTGTAGGTACTAATTTCCTGAAAGGAAGGAGCTCAGGTTTAATAATTTGTTTAAGGGTATTATAGTACGAAAAATATTAAAACCCAAACAGAGAATCATGTTATTGATAGTATAGATATATACTATATTATTATGTATCTTATACAAATACAAGTAACAAATATCTTATACGTAAATCATACGTATACACAACAAATATATATTTTTACGTCTTTTTTTCTTCTTCTTTTTTTGGCCTATGAAATAAGGCAAGATGGCAAAACTCTTGTATGCACATGAGACATGTCTCATTTGCATTGATTTTACATATGTCTCATTCCCCTCACTTATATAATTCTATTAGTTTGAGGGATTTAGACTTTAGACTTTAGAATTGAATCTTACAAGTTTGATTTTTATTTTTTTGGGAGTGAGGGGTGTATATATAAGTGAGGTGGCAGTAGAGGTAATCTTAGGTTAGTCTTCATGTCTTGTCTCAAAAAAAAAAAAAAAGATTACCTTCTAAAGTTAGTTCCTTTAGATTAAGGTTTGCATTGATAAATTTGGATTTTCGTTTGATACAAACTTAATTCATGGACTTGAATTGGAAAGCCACTCAATAATCTTAGGAATACCGAATACCAAATGCATAGTAATATAGGAATTCAAAGTTAATTGAAAATTTTAAACATGTCAAGACTCAAGAGGAAATGAAAAAATGACTGGGAACGTACTTGTACAAAGTTACTTGAAAATTTTCTACCCCTCTTTCTTTTACCAAGTAGTACTAGTAGGATGACTCTGGTTGTGCCAATGATACAAAAAGGATGTTTCCACAAGCAAGAAAAAAGTTTTCAAGAAAGGTCTAAACTAATAAAAAATTCATTTCGAACGACCTAATCGATGCGGTTGGGAGGACCAGTAAAACTCTTTCAATTCCAAGAAGGCAAAGCTGGACTGAAGAAAATTAATGTGGTCTTCAGAGATAGTGGCTTTAATTGAGAGAATATGAGATTTGTGAGAAATTTTCAACGATGCGTTGATGGCAAAAAAAGTATCTGAAAATGTGAAAAAGCTTTGAAACTCATGTAAGGGGCATTGAATGCCGTATCAGAATGTGAGATCACCCACGACGAAGTTATGTGCATATGTGTAAGTTTGAACTATTAGCTTATGCGTACTCAAGACTTTGCAGAGTTTCCTATCCATATGGAGGTACTGCCGTACTGGTAGGTGAGAATCCTATGCAGTAACCTATCTGCTTATACTAGCTAACACGTCCTTCAATATTTGTAACCAAATCTCATTCGCCACTTGTATTCTTTTGCTCATACATTAATAGCTTTTTATTTTTTGGGTCATGAAAAAGAGTAATAATACCCAATCGATGCGGTTGGGAGGACCAGTAAAACTCTTTCAATTCCAAGAAGGCAAAGCTAGACTGAAGAAAATTAATGTGGTCTTCAGAGATAGTGGATTTAATTGAGAGAATATGAGGTCTGTGAGAAATTTTCAACGATGCGTTGATGGCAAAAAAGTATCTGAAAATGTGAAAAAGCTTTGAAACTCATGTAAGGGGCATTGAATGCTGTATCAGAATGTGAGATCACCCACGACGGAGTTATGTGCATATGTGCAAGTTTGAACTATTAGCTTATGCGTACTCAGACTTTGCAGAGATTCCTATCCATATGGAGGCACTGCCATATTGGTAGATGAGAATCCTATGTAGTAACCTATCTGCCTATACCAGCTAACACGTCCTTCAATATTTGTAACCAAATCCCATTCGCCACTTGTATTCTTTTGCTCATACATTAATAGCTTTTTAATAATAGATGAGAATCCTAGTCAATTACCAAACGAAACTGAGATTTATAAAAATAATAATTAAAAAAAAAAGCTACCACAATTATAAAATAATAATAATAGATGGAGAAAGTGGGAACATGTTTTATATAAGGGGATAAATGGAGAAGCTCCATCGAGTTAGGTATACGAGAGGGCATTCAAAATCTCTATACGTAATCAATGGATTGGGTGCTTCAATTGAGATAAAAGATGAATATTTTAATCACCAATCCTGGTTAAGTAGGAGACGTAGAGTCTAACATAAATTGGTTAATATATTAAAGAAGATAAATGAATAATTTGAGAGTAATGCTCAGGCTTCTCTTATAAAAACTAGCACACTAATTAAAGTTTGTACAGTAAACTCCATGGATGTAGTGAATTAATATATTTTCAGCAAAATCTTTAAATAGTATCCCAATAATAAATGACTAAAAAGAACATTAAAATTTAATAATCATAAGTAAGAATTTAAACTATAACATAAATATGATGTTTATTTCTTTTCATATTTAAGCTCCTAAGGATAAATGGTTCCCAAGGCAGGTTTCATGATATCTACGAGATTCTAGATTCGAAGTCTCTTACTAGCATCTTAGGGCCACCCCCAAGAAATTTCTCCCTATAATAACTTGGTGTGTGTAGAACGGGAGGACTATATACACCTAAAGGAATAGTCAGATACTTGAAGAGTTTTGGAACGGAATCTAGATACCCTCATTTCTCACCCAAAAAAAAAAAAAAAAAACTCCTTAAAACATAACATGTATAATTTGATGTGTTACAACATAGTAAAGTATGATAGGACACTCCTCTCTTATTATGGATTGCAGAGTTAAACACTCTGTCAAATAGTATGTAATGTGATTGATGGTAGGCGTCAACATTAAATGCCAAGGTGATTAGGTATGTAATTGGGAAAGTCTCCATAAGAAATTTGATTCAAAAGAGAAGACACGTGGCTTGTTCATTGACCTAATTTTGTTGGCTAAAAGGAAGCACTTTGGTTGAGTAGTTGCTAAGGAATTTTGAGCTGCATTGATCTTCTTTACCAAATCTTTAGATAGTCGCTCAAGAATGAATGATTAAAAGAACATTAAACTTTAATGCTCATAAGTAAGAATTTAAACTTTAACATAATATAATTCTAAATAAATACGTTTATTTCTCTTTGTATTCAAGCTCTTTAAAACATGACACGTATAATTTGACGTGTTAAAATATAGTAAAACATGAGAGGACACTCCTATCTTATTATGGGTTGCAAAAGTAAAACACTTGTCAGATAGAATGTAATGTGATTGACGGTAGGTGTGAACATTAAATGAACGGCTAAAGAACATTAAAGTTTAATGTTCACAAATAAGAACTTAAACTTTAACATAAATATGATGCTAAATAAATACGTTTATTTCTTTTCACATTTAAGCTCCTTAAAACATGACAAGCATAATTTGACATTATACAATAGACTAACAGAGTAAACATGAGAGGACAATCCTTTCTTCTCTTATTATGGATTGCAAAGTAAAACACTTGTCAAATAGAATGTAATATGATTGATGGTAGATGTCAACATTAAATGCTAAGGTGATTCGGGATGAATTTGGAACGAAAGTCTCCACTAGCAATTTGATTCAAAAGGGAAGATTCATGGCTTGTTCGTTGCCTAATATTTTAGGCTAAAAGGAAGCACTTCAGCTAACTGCCATAGTTGCAGAGGATTTTTGAGCTGGATTGATCTTTACCAAATCTTTAAATAGTTGCTCAAGAATAAATGGTTAAAAGAACATTAAAGCATGAGAGGAGACTCCTCTCTTATTATGGGTTGCATAGTAAAACACTTGTCAAATAGAATCTAATGTGAGTGATGGTAGGTGTGAACATTGAATGAGCTACTAAAGAACGTTAAAATTTGATTCTCATAAATAAGAATTGAAACTTTAACATAAATATGATGCTAAATAAATACATTTACTTTTTTCGCATTTAAGTTCCTTAAAATATGACACGGATAATTTGATGCATTACAAGAAAATAAAACATGGGATAACACTCCTCTATTATTATAGAATGCAAAGTAAAACACTTGTCAAATAAATAGAATGTAATGCGATTCACGGTAGGTGTCAACATTAAATGCTAAGGTGATTAGAGATGTACTTGATGCAAAAGTCTCCACAAGCGATCAAATTCAATAGGGAAAGGCTCATGGCTTGTTCATTTCCTTGCCCTAATCTTGTTGGCTAAAAGGAAGCGCTTCGGCTGACTACACTAATGGTGAAGGGTTTTTGAGCTAGATTGATCTTCTTTACCAAATAGCCTTGATGTAGGTCAGTTGGCTTCAATTCGAGATGGCTAAGCAGGTGGTGGGGAAGCTCTTGATTGTTATCTCTAGTATTGTTATATTAGGGACCTTGAGTTGAGCTTTGTGATTGACTTATTCTTTCTTACTGGTGGACCTTGATCGACTAAGTTCCATAGACCTTTTTTTTTTTTTTTTTTTTTTGAGAAACAAACACACACACACACACACAAGGGAGAGGGAAAGGAGTTCTAACACAAAGGCACACCACAACTTCACTCAAAAGTCATGGTAATTCCATAGACCATTTAGTTCTCAGGGTTGACACCCTCTAATAATTTTAATTAATTAAAAGTTTTAAGGACAATATTGTAGGCTTTGATTTCAAGGAGTATAATCAGCCAATCATGTATTAATAAGACGGAAAAGTCCCTTTTTTATCTAAAAATAAATAAAAAAGAAAAGAACCATAAGATTCACATAGAATGCATTCAATGGTGTTATTATAATTATTATAACAAAAAACACATAATATTGTGTGCCTATCTACTTTTTTTACTATGATTCAATTAGAAGGTGTCACACTCACACACTTTTGGCTGTGGAGCAAACAAGCATTCACTAGAGAGAGAAAGAGAGGCAAATGCCTCTGTGGTCTGTGCTGCTTCTTGTGAGAAACACTTGTCAGCAAGACAAAAACAAATGGGAAGGAGAGTTAGGAAAAAAAAAAAAAAAAGAACCAAAATCTTGGGTCATACCATGAGTGTTTATTGATGTTCCACAAATCGAAACTTGTATGTGGTGAAATAAGATATAAGATTTTATTTAGAAAACCTATATGTACTCAAATAAGCTAAGGCTATATTACAACTATATAAAAGAAATAATTGAGATTTTAAAATCCTGTATGTGGTAAAGAGAAATGATATGTCCACAACATTTTCATAACATTTTTACAACAAATTCTAAGTAGTAGGTTGTTACTGGTTGTTATTATTAGGGTAAAAAAGTAATCTTAGTGTTAGGTTCAAATTTGAACCAATAACAACTAATCACCTGTAATTTGTTGTGAAAATATTGTAGACGTAATATCTCTCATACGGTGAAATAAGCTAAATAAACCCAGGGGAAAAAAAAAGCTTCTCAAAGAAGTGCAAAGACATATATATAATTTTTATTTAAAAATATTATGCAAATACGTTGACGACAAAAAAATATTTTAATATTTGAGTGTGTGTTAGAGCTGGAGTAGCTTAGTTGGTTAGAACGTGTGGCTGTTAATCGGTTGGAGGTTCAAGCCCTTCCTCTAGCAATTATTTTATTATTTTCCCTTTATTTATTGCCTTTTTTTTTTTCTTTCATAAGTCAAAACCACGGTTTCAACCAAGTGACCAACAAATCACAAGGTCCCCTTTCCAAAGGAGGAGAAATAATTGCTTAAAAGTTAAATCCAATCATTTAAAAAAGAAAGAAAGCAGAACGAATCCATTAAACTTTCAAAGTCATATCCAATTTCCTAATTCCACTGAGGTAGTCTTTGCTGTTTCTTTTCACTTTTGCCTCAGCCACAATTACTTTTCCATTAGTTGTTTGAATTTTTTTAAGAATTACAAAGATAAAAACCATAGTCATGGAAGGTTCAACGTGTTAAATCTCATCATGCCTTAATTAGCCTAATGATAAAACAATACTAATAATAAGAAGAAGAAGATTGGAAAGTTCTGGTCCTTGAGTAATGAATCATATTCTACATGGTTTTCTAAGAGCATTCACATTGGATCATGCAAATACCATATGTTGGTATGTTTAGCATCAAAACCTCAAAAACCCCCTCGTTACCCGGACTTATAAACTCAAAAAAATTTACAATTGTATTACAGTACCATCCCAAATATATGATGGTACTGTAGCACAATCCCAAATCTCAGATATTGTTTTTTTATTCCAAATCTCTGTTCTTTCTCTCTCTTTGGTGTCTCTTCTACTCTCCCTCTCTCCAAAACAATCCAAGCTCCTCTCTCTCACAGTGCATTGCTATTCTACCACAGATTGATTATGATACTCTAAAACCGTATTCTCATCCAAGTTATTGATTCTCCTTTCTTTTTCTTTCTTTTTTTCTTTTATAGTATAGCATATTTCATAGTTTATCTGTTTACTTTCTTTCTAGTGCTAGAAAATGTTTTTCTTGTCTCTATTGTTGTTGTTTATCAGGTGGTTGGTTAAACTAATATTTTATTATTCTTCTTTATTCCTTTTCTCTTTATTCTGAATTTAGCATATATTTTTTATATTATTATTTTTAAATTTTGGGTAATAAACTTGTTGACTATGCGTTTTAGTTTAGTATTTGGCTTTTTAAAAAATATTAAAAAAAATTAAAAATCCTAAATCCCTTTCTATGCTTTAAAAAAAATAAATAATAAAAATAAAAGAGAGAGAGAGAGAGAGAGAGAGAATAGTGTTTCATGTTGATTCAGGCCGGCCTTGTAAAATATACTTGATTTATTTGGTACTTTATTTGTAAGTTGTGATGCACGCTTATGTGATCCTCCCAGAGTTTTTAATGTTTGAGAATTAACTAATGGTGTAGGAAAAAGATAGCTGCCAATTATGACCTTATTAATGTTGAAAAAAAGAAAAAGAAAAAAAAAGGCACCTATAGAAATGGTTTTACGTGTATGTTGGGTTTTGATTTTACAATGCCATCAGATATAGGGTCTTTTGGATCATATACTTTTTGCCAATAGCCCTTGGGGGCTCTAAAAATGACCCATTGTTATTATTATTTCTCCGCTTTTCACTTGATTGTTATGGTCACCCGGCCTCGGATAAAGGAAGAGATATGGTCAATATTAAGAAAAGTAGTGAATGAAGCTGTTGAAATTTGTTATTCTGAAAACTTAACCTTTTCATTTCTTCATTATTGTGGTCTTTGTTCAGCTAATTATTGTAAGGGCGATTGTTTGAAAGAACATGGAATTTTCTGGTTATAACTGATATTGATTTTTTTTTTTTTTTAACTTTGGCTATTGAATGAATGTACAGGGGCTGTATTTTGGTAAGGCAGTCCGTTCATGACAACCCATGGGACATCAAAGATGTTGGAGGAGGTGCTATTGGCGTTCACTCTTAATACGGGTATAACTTTTTTTTTTCTTGGTTATTGTAAGCTTCAAGTTCATATTATTTAGCTTTCATGGGTTGGTTAACATTGCTTCCGTTATTTCTTTCTGCAGATGTGTCTACGACAATGATCCTAAAACCTGAACCTGTGATTCATTTTATATTAGCTAACCAGGATATAAAGAGCATTAAGTGCATTGACTTGGTAAAGGTAAGAATCGGCTAAACGTTGTGCAAAAGATTCCAGCTTTAGTGTTTAATCCAAAATTTCACTCTTTTGTTCATGTACAGGCTAAGAGAATGCTGAAAATTTTGCAGGATTAAGACAACGCACCAAAGCATAGAATATAAAATAATTGACCCGAGTGATTGATGCAAGGACCAGTTGTATGTGCTTTGTACCGAAAATATTTCCCCATCCTAATGTCCTCAGCCTATTACTACTTGAGACAAAACAAAAACCAAACCCTATCATTGTATCAGCATTCCTTGATGGAAGGGCAATTCTATATGTCACTCAAATGCCCATTGGTTCTCCTTCCGAACCTCCGCTTCTTCTTCTGGAGTGTAATCATTCTTGATGTGGAATGTCTCGCGAATTTCTTGTGGAGTCTTTCCCTTCATCATGTCTGCCACAGTCTTGCAAGTCAAGTCCAACAGCCCCTTAATGTCCAAATAGTTGGCCGCCTAAAAATTGGAACAATAGGAACACCAATCCACCAAGTAAGACAATGAATACAAAATTAGAGAAAATTATAATAATGTCTTATAAACGAGTGAACGTAAATGAAACTGATCAATACAACATCCAAGGGCATGCACACCACAAATACCAAAAGTCACTAAAGCACAAACTGCATCACAGCATATAAAATACAAGAAATTCTAAGTTATAAATTAGTAGCCCTTTCTATAAAACCAGGCATCATACATTGCTTGCTCAGTTTTTTACAACACGGATGCATGACTACATAGCAAGTAGCAATGACAGTAAAGTGTAATCAGTTAAGCTTCAAGGTTCTAAATACAATTTGTCAACAATCAAGAGCTGGGAGAACATATTTTCTCATCATAAAACTAAATTCCTTTGATACCCAAGAAGTAACCATACATATTAAAAGTTTAAAACCAAAAGCAAATAGCACTGACATCACTATCAAACTGCTACCCATTGTAGCAAACAATCTTTTGGATTTAAAATGACATCTAGGAACAACAATTTACAGAACTTCTACCTCTCAATCAATGTTCATTTTATTCACTATTTATAACAAAATAACCATGAGCTGAACAACACCTAAACCAACAAACCCAACTATATTGAATCTCCACAACCAAGCAAACAATTCATGAAACCACCATAACACAACAAAATCATTAACAACAGGACTGACAACATAATCCCATAACATATGTATGCAGAACACAACTTAATAACATAGAAAAAAGAAGGAAGAGATAGAGGCAGAGCTCAAGATTGACAAGATAATCAACATATCATCAAACAGAACATTCACCTTTTTAACTTGTTTTCTCAGCATCAAAACAGATAAAAGAACCCATCTTTTTCCTTCTCACCTCTTATTTTCTCAGCATCAAAACACATTATTAGTGATTTAAAAAAAAAAAAAATGTACTCAATGCATAACCCCACAAAAAAGACACATACTAATCAAAGAAAAACAGTAAAAAAAAATAAGGGCAAAATATCAATCAGCCCATTGAAATCCCAAAACAAAAACCCTTTTCATTTGAAAAGTATATAACATAACAGGACTCAAATTTCCTGTCTTTTTTCCATTTCACCCTCCTGTTCTCTCAGCATTCAAACAGAGATCCGGAACAAAAATCTTCTTCTTCTTTTTTAACAACAACAAGAACAAAGATTGCATAACAAGCCCAAGGGCTAAAGCATAATGAAGGGCAAAAGAAAACATTCTGCTTATTGAAAACCCCAAAACAAAAAACAAAACATAACTGTACTTAAAGTTCCAATCTTTTTTTCTTCCTTGCTGACAGGTAAAAGAGCTAGTAATGGGTAAAGTTCCAATCTTTTTTCCTTGTCACCCTCTTGTTTTCTCAAGATCCAAACAGAAACTCAAGAAAGAAACTTTTTAAAAAAAATATTAAACTATTAACTAACCAAAAAAAAAAAAAAAAAATTCACAACACAAACAATCAATGAAAGCAGTAAAATAAAGCAGAAAGAATCGCCAAAAGGGTACTTTGAAAAAGGAACGAAAGGTGTAGTACGGACCAGAATGAGGTCGAAGAGAGTGTTCTGGTCGACCTTGACGAACTCAGTGTCCCATTCAGCGAGTGGGTCGGTGGTACTGTTGGAAGTGTAAGAGGACACAGAGGGCTCAGACTCGCCAGCAGCCTCTTTGTGCTTCTTGCAGTACTCGATGACCCGTGAAAGAATGCCACTCGTGACGTTTAGCAATGGTATCTCATTGTTGGCGCAGCCATCTTCGATTATGTGCTTTATGGTCTGTGACTCCATGGCCACGCTCTCGTCCACCTCAAAGGACTCGCCGTCTGAGCTTTTCAGGGTCACCTTCTTCGTGTTCGCCTTCTCCTTCTCCTTGTTACTCACCACCACGCTTGTTGAAGACGACGCCATTGTTGTTTTCACAGATAGAGAGAGAGCTAGAGAGCTGTAGTGTTGGGATGAGAAGATGAAAGAGTGAAGGACAGTATTTATAGAGGAGACGTGGCGCTTAAGAAACTGAGGCGGCATGGTTTTTGTGTTGTGTACTTTCTTTCTTTTTCTTTTTCTTTTTTTTTTTTTTTTTTTTTATGCGTCTTTTTCTTTTTTTGGGAGAAAGGTGTTGTGAAATTTTTTTTTTTTTTTGGCTACAGAAAGGTGTTGTGAACTTAATAGTTAAGTTAATACTAATCCTTTGTCCTCATGGGTTTGGAGAGATTTTTTTTTTTTTTTTTCTTCTTTTTTCTTTCTTTGTAGCATAGGGTTTTTAAAAATTGTATTATTTTAAGGGTTCTAAGGTGAGTTTGGTTCGGCCTATGGAAAAAGTTGTGGTTTTTAAAAGTGTTGCATGAAATTGGGTTTTTTTTTTTAAAAGTAAACCATTTAGTAAAAACTGTTAAAAAGTGCTTTTTGAAAAAGTTGTGTATTTGGCAACACTTATCAAAATTGTTGTTTGAAGTACAAATTACTAAAAATGACAAAATAATTTCACAACATTTTACAATAACTTTTTTTTTTGAGAAATAAACACACACACAATAGAGAGAGAGAAGATTTCAAAATAATTTTATAACAAATTTTAGATAGCAAGTTGTTATTTGTGGGTAAAAAATTTATGTTAGTAGTAGCCCAAATTAAAATTAATAATAATTTACCGCCTAAATTTTGTAGAAAAAATATTGTGAATGTAACATTACTCAAAATATTGTAAATCTATTCGACCCAACCCACCTATATTTAATATATATATTTAAATATAAAAATATATTATATAATTTTGTTATTTATTTTTTTCTCCTCTTCCTAAATAAAACACAAAGCCTAAGTTTTTCTTATATAGTTTGTGTTTGTTTGGCATTATACTTATGATTATTTTTTTATAAATATTTTTTTTATATACAAGATAGAATTTTTACTCTAACCTAATCTAAGTGTATATTTGTGTGAAGCTCCCTTCTAGAGACTTGAACCCCAACCCTTACTCCCCACACCTCACAAGCATTTATACTTGTGAAGTGACTACTACATCAAGAGTGTGCGGTGATTTTATTATAAATATGCTTTTACTTGTAGTGGTGTTGTTCTAATACTCAATTTAATAATAATAATAGTAATTAAAAAAAATTGTCTAACCCAACCCGATCCACATGAGTTGGGTTAGTTTGGGTTAAACCCCTATGATGGGTTGGGTTGGATTTTTTTTAACCCACTATGGTGGGTTGGGTTGGGTTGAAAAAACTTCTCAACCCGACCCATGCACACCCCTAACCACAAGAACCAACCTTTCACCTTTTGAGGGTTATAAAGTGTAATTTCCTCAATAAAAATATTACCAAACTAAAGAAATTAAAGTGCTAGTTATACCTATATATTATAATGAAAAGGTGCTGCCTGTATGATGTATCACACATCTTATTACTTAATAGAAAAACAAATTAGTTGAGGCATTTTATAATTCTAAAATATCAACTAGGCCATTCCAACTTCAGGTCATGACTTGTGATAAAATTAAGTTCACTAAAATTACAATCACAGTAGTAGTACTCATGCCTTCATACCTTCTTCTTCTTCTTCTTCTTCTTTCTTCTTCTTCTTTTTTTTTTTTTTTTTTTGGATCAAACATTATCCTTATAATAATTCCACTTTAAGACATTCAACCAAATATTGATAATATATTTTCTCAAATTTTTTTTTTGATAATATATAAAACAACTAGACTAGTCATAAAACTCCATATCTGTTATGAAGATGAAATATGATCTTAGGTCTATAGTATTTCTTTCTTTCATGTAGGTCGCAAGGTAATATAGTTACACGTGCTTTAGTCTAGATAGCAAAACTTTATTTTTCATTACAAATCTGGTTGGAGTCTGTTCCACTAGATATTTTGTCTTTTGTTTTGTCTGATTTTCCTAATTCATGATTAATAATATATCACGTATTTCTTTCTTAAAAAAAAAAAAGGTCTATAGTACAATGTGAAAATTTATTACCTCTCATTTCTTGTCTTTTCTTTTTCTTTGGGTGGGAAACTAATTACCAAATAAGGGAACAAGGCAACGAGTTTTGAACTCATTAAAATTTTTTGGTGGGCTCTAATTGTCCTTGTTTAATCATTGGGCTTATTAAGGCCCAGATATAAAACTCATATTTTGTTTGACAGTTTTCTTTCGTTAAATGAATTTCATTTTTGTCAATTTCCTTCAGTTATAAGTAGAAGTCATGTGGGTTCCAGTTAGTTCAACTGGTAAAATTTCTAATAGTTGAATAAGAGATTTGGGGTTCAATCTCCGCTTACACTAAAAACCGATTGGTGTCTTGGTCTGATGATAAAGAGCTATTGTCAGGAGCGGATGCCATAGATTAAAACTATCTAAAAAAAAAAATTAGAAGTCATGAACCCATTTGAGTATAGTTATTTTTACTTTTTTGCATGATTTTTTGGACTAATTTGATAGTTTTCCAAATATTAGTGCACCCCAAGAAACAGTTTTCTTTTGTTTTTACATAAAAATTGTAGCTTGACATTTTAATTGATGAGGAATTAATTAGTACAATGTCCATAGCACTTATCCAATTAGCATATAATGCAATCCTTTGTGCAACCCATGTATAATGCCTGTAACACGTATCTCTTTCATTGATTTTGTTTCTAGTTTCTCTAGTAATTTGAATCTTGTTTCTCATTGAGTTAAGAAAAAATTTGACCCAAGTGAAATGAGAGAGCAAAAAGCCCGGTTTTGAGTACGAGACTCGACCCATCTGCGAGACCTTGACCTCATGCAAGCCTTCTTTAAACTTTCAGCTGAGAAAGGCCCACACTAGTCTAGAGCATGCGTGCCAAACAGTGCACTCAGCAATTCAGGTTAGGCGTAAATGCACTTTTAGTCCTTACATTTTGACGTTCTTCCATTTTAGTCCCTACATTTTATTTTTTCCACTTTTAGTCCCTAAACCAATTAACGCGTTCCATTTTAGTCCTTGAAGCACTATTCTGTCAGCCAACTAACGGAGAAACTGACCTGAGCATTAAAATATTATTAAAAAAATTATTTAACATTTTTAAATGCCAAAATTTTAAAAAAAAAATTAATTACTCAATTTAATGTTACTGTAGAAATAATAGAAACCCATTGAATCAAAGAACCCAGCAATCCAGCAACCAAAAGAACATGATCTCAAAGACCCAGCAACCCAGCAATCAAAGAACACGATCTCAAAAATGCCACTTCGCTCAACCCTGGCTCCTGGCGCCCGATCTTCGAACCTGACTCCTCCTCGGCGTCGGCCCCACCCGATCCAATCCCCGCCTCGGAGTCCGATTCGCTCTTGATAGGGTGGCCATGGAGATCGACGCCTTGTAAGGTATCCTTGGCGGGTATCCTTAGCGACTTCAATTCGCTTGAAGAAGACGAAAGCGTAGCTGCAAGAAGAGTAGGAGGTGACACTATCGAGCGCACCATATTGGGCAAAGAGATCCATGAGATCTGAGTCCGCAACATCATTGGCATGGTTGTTCATCATCATCGGAGTCGCCGGCGTCTCCAATTCGTCGGTGTCGCCGCCGATTCTTCCTGGCCTGGTGTTCATCATCATCGATTTGTTGTTCGAAGGCGGCATTTACGGATCTTTTGGGAATTTGGGTCTCACCACAGAGAGAGCGTGATTGGGTTTGGAGAGAGAGAGAGAGAGATAGAGAGATTTGATTTTGGGGAATGGTCTAGAGAGAAAAAAGAGAAGTGGATGAGAGTGAAAAGAGGGGCGGATGAGATTTGATTGGGTTTGGTGGTTTCGGGTTGCTGCTGTGTTTATTTTAAATTTCTGGGTTTGTTTTTTTCCTGTGAATTTTATTATTTTTCTAGGTTTATGGGTTTGATTTGTTAGAGGATTCAGTGGAGGAAAGGGATTTTGAATGAATTTTTGCACGTTTAATTTTCTGGGCAACCTTCATGTTCTTTCCTGAAGAACATGAAGAACATGTTACTTTGTTCTTCCGAAAATAATGAAAAGAAAAAAAAGAAAAAATTTTAATTACTTTTTTTAATTGGTTTATGTTTGTTATTGTGTTCTTTGTGTTTGTGATCTTGTGTTAATGTTTAAATTTGAGTTTGTGTTTTTTGTATTTAGTAAGAATATGAATCATAGACGGGGAAGAACATAAAGACATGAATATGTTCTTCTGGGTTCATCAAAAAAAGAATTTGTTCTTCTGGAAAAAAAATTGGAATAAAAAAAATTTATTTTAATTAAAAGAAAGTAAATTTTTTTGTTTGAAAGAAAATAATTTTTTTTGTTTGTTTTTTTATTTTTTTAATTTAAATTGAGTAATTAAATTTTTTTTTAATTTTGGCATTTAAAAAACGTTAAATAATTTTTTTAATAATATTTTAATGCTCATGTCAGTTTCTCCGTTAGTTGGCTGACGGAATAGTGTTTCAAGGACTAAAATGGAACGCGTTAATTGGTTTAGGGACTAAAAGTGGAAAAAATAAAATGTAGGGACTAAAATGGAAAAACGTCAAAATGTAAGGACTAAAAGTGCATTTACACCTTCAGGTTATTATTCTAGTTAGCTATAATAATATTCAAGCCACCTGATTTTATAGTTATTAAGAGCTACAGTGAGCTACACCATGGAATTGGTGCTTTGTTTTGAAATTTGATGTTTGGAAAATCAAGTTCTCACTTAATACAATTGAGATTGCAAAGACTAATGGTCTATTTGGATTGAGGAGGAGGGAGTGGGAGTAGAGTATAATTGACTCAAAATTAGTCTCCCCCCCAATTCAAGTTTTTCTAGTACCATAAACAAATTCACTATTTTTGTCACAATTCTCCTATATGGCAGACTGTGATTGACATTTTGTAATTTTTATATGGACCACTATCAGAGCCAAGAGCAAAATGGGGCAATTTCCCTTTAACTCATCCTAAAAATCCTTTGAAGTACTGCTATATGTTAAATTATTTGCCATTTTCTAACATTAGAGCAGAAAAACAAAGAAACAATTTCCATTTTTACTATAAACAAACCGAAATATAATAAATAAATAAAATCTCCCACTTAAGAAAGTTTAGAGACAACAAAATTTCATAATATTTTCATGCAACTCTTATTTTTAATTGGGGTAGTTCATGAATAATATATTTTGACTTATAACATGCAAATACCTCAGTTTATTGTGATAACATTGTGAAATTTTGTTATGTTACTAAAAGATTTTCTCACACTTTAAACAAGCCGTGACACCAAAATAAATGCCACCAAGCTCTCATTCCGCTATTAGCATTTTTTTTTTTTTTTTTTGAAAATATACTCTCAACACTTTTAAATTGGTATATGTAAGGTAAGAATTTGTGAATTCCCCCCCACATCTGATTGTACACGCGACGCGGTGCCAGGCGCGGTGCGTCTTTGCCCTCTTCGACCGAGTGCAGGCAAGTCAAGGGGGGTTTCATAGTCTCAGCCCCAAGTCCTGGAATCCCACATCGGAAGGAGGAGCGCCCCACTAACCCTTTATATACCTCTAGGGCTTGAGTTAGTGTACCACTACTCACAAATAAATGCCACCAAGCTCTCATTCCGCTATTAGCATTTTTTTTTTTTTTTTTGAAAATATACTCTTAACACTTTTAAATTGGTATATGTAAGGTAAGAATTTGTGAATTCCCCCCACATCTGATTGTACACGCGACGCGGTGCCAGGCGCGGTGCGTCTTTGCCCTCTTCGACCGAGTGCAGGCAAGCCAAGGGGGGTTTCATAGTCTCAGCCCCAAGTCCTGGAATCCCACATCGGAAGGAGGAGCGCCCCACTAACCCTTTATATACCTCTGGGGCTTGAGTTAGTGTACCACCACCGCGCCTGGCACCGCGTCGCGTGTACAATCAGATGTGGGGGGAATTCACAAATTCTTACCTTACAAAAAGCACTTTTTGGAGTTGGGATGAGCCTTAGCGTCGCGTGTACAATCAGATGTGGGGGGAATTCACAAATTCTTACCTTACAAAAAGCGCTTTTTGGGGTTGGGATGAGCCTTAGCTGCCTCCGCCCCGTCTAATTGTTGTTCGTCCGCGTGGCACCGCGTCGCGTGTACAATCAGATGTGGGGGGAATTCACAAATTCTTACCTTACAATATATTTTCTTAATTTATTTTAAGAAATCAAATTATATGTTTGAACTTTATCTATATAAACTAATCTTTTGGTTTTTTACAATTGTTTACAATTTTAATAGATTTTGTACAATAATTATTGTTGTTTATAATTAATTAATTATTTTTTTACTTTAATATTTTCTTTATCAGGATTTTTTTTACTTTTAATTTTGCCAAAAGTTTTGTATTTATTTGTGCATAGAAAATTTTAAAAGAACCCGTTTTTATAATATCGAGTTCCGTTCAGAACTCTCCTCTTTTCTCACTATAGTCTCTCTCTCTTGAAGGCACGAGCGTCTCTCGTCTCTTCTCAGTCTCTCTCTGTAAGTATATGAACAAATGATTGAATCGTATTGAATTTAGAATTATCAGTCTTGATATTTGTGATTGTGAGATTCATTACCTGCTTAATCTTTGATGCTTCTCTATATCTCTTTGAATATTCCATGCTAAAGTTATGTCCTCTAACTGAAGTATGTACTGAATCTTGCATCATACTGACATGGGTTCTTCATATTTTTCATGAATTTCACCACAAGATTGTTGTTTGGGGTAGTTGGTTAGTTGGTACTGTAATTTCATTTTGCCTTATATCAATCACTAGGTAACATCTGCAAGCTTGGTACAGGTATTTTTTCTCAAAATAGTCCTTATCTAATGGAACTAATGCACCCATTTCTTTGGATCTTACATTTCACCCAAACAAAGTCTTAACTATTCAATTTGAGTGTTGTCTATACCATGGGCTATTTTTTATTTAATAGAATTGGTGATTCAAGATTGCCTAGGAGACTATCTATTGTTGAATCATTTTTGTTCATACAATCATTGATTATCACTTAGGAAGCACGGGCACTTCATTTGGGGTGTCGTATTGGTGTTATATCCGTGTCGCACCAGTGTTGTAACCACCGTTTCATGTTAACATTTTTAAAAAATTGCTCGTGTCACCGTGTTGTACCCATACCAGTACCTGTATCCATGTCCTTGTTTACTAGATTATCACCCTTTAATACTGATCATTTTTGTATGTGCAGCTGTTGGTGCCATATTGTAAGCAATTGATTCAGTTTGCACACTGCAGGTACACGATTTTCATCCTTAATTCCTTATACAAATGTCAGACATGGAAATTGACATGTTTGATAAATGCATGATATTTTTCTCATGTTAAACTTCAAGGTTCTCAATCAAGATGAAACACCCTCATTTTATAGTAGTGTATTCGGTGAGGGAGTGGTGAATGGTGCCGACTCTATCGTGATTTTTAATGCAGTCCAATCACTTGATTTCAGCAGCATCGATTGTCTTATAGCATTAAAGTTGTAGTGGACCTTTCTTTACCCCTTCTTCACTAGTACTGCTCTTGGTATAGCAGTAAGTTGTTTTTGCAGTTGTTTTTTGCGTATTATTATTGCTTCTTCTTTTCTGTATGTAAAGCACACAGTAAACAAGCAAACATGACAATCTTTGTGACATAATTGTGTTGTACTGGATTGTAAAGCATCAAGCTCAAAGGCTTGCTACTTAGTGTTATGTGTCTATGATCATATGTTGGACTTTCTATTTTTGTTTCACTTGAAAGTTGTTTTTGAAAAAATTATTGTTGGCTTGCTAAATTTTAATGAACTTTTTGTGGGGAATTTGGTACACATTATCATCTAACTTCCTATACTGTAACTTTCACGCGGGTCTTATAAGTGCATATATCATAAAGACACTTTACATTGGAAGGTAAAATCAAATGCACTTTGTTTTCAGCCTGAAGTTGTTTGTTCTATGTATCTGTTGCATTCACTTTTAGTACTGTTTGTTCTAGTGCTCCTGTAATTGTAAAGGGAGTATGATTTGGAATAAAAATGTTATGAGTTGAGAATATGAGCTCCTCTTTTGTTTGGTGGCGATGCCAAACACCCTCATGTGTTGATGCCTAGAATTCAGGAAAATTCTAGGTGGTGAAGCCTATGTTTGTTCTGTTTATCCTTTTGTTCTTCTTTAATCCTATTGTTCTACATAACTTTCAGTTGGTTCATCGGTAATATTGTTAATGGATCTATGCCCTGCTATGATCATAAATGGTTATCACCCCCTCACATATAGTTGTTGAATTTATAGCCTTATGTTCAGAAGTCTGATGCATTTGCGTCACTTCAAAGTATGCATGCCATTCATTCTCAGTGCAATTAATATTAATCTGTAACCTAGGAAATCCTTGCAGCTCAATCCTTAGATACTTCTGGTGCTTATATATACATTTACTTGAAGCCAAGTTTGTAATTACAATTATGTACTGAAGACTACATGATTGCACACATTTGAAAGGCATTACGAATTTGGACCTAAACAGAAGCAGAGAGCTAAACGGGAAAGAACAGATGGAACTAAACTAATGAGAAAATTAGTGAACGTGATACAAGGAAAAGATGGGAAAAAGAATGTGGCTTGAGTCAGTGGTAAATGAGAACATGGAAAAAGATTTAGCAGAATCCATGTCTCAAAATTGAGATATGATCGCATTTTTGATTTACCATCTTTTGCATACCTAAATGATTAATTGTGACTTATATGTAAGTCTTGTTATATAATTTGACATTGTTAGCTAGTGCAAGCTTTGTTGGAAATTTCCAAAATGTGGGTCATAGAGATTGCTGGTTTTAGCTGGGGGAATAGATTATTGCTTTCTCATTGAATTTTTATGTGCTTTATAGATTCTACTATGTGCACTTTGGTGGCAGAGATTATATTGTATGAGTAGGTGTGTGACTGTGTATGCATTATTAGTTTTTTTTGGTCGTGTGGAATATTTTTGTGCAGCATTCATTTGTTACCTTTGTTTGGTCGTGTGGAATCTTGTTGTCCTCATTCATGTTGATTTAGGAGTATTAATTGCTGATTTTTTTTTTTCTGCAATAGTATATTGCTCAGTCAATTGTTAATAGTTGAATAATTTTTGGTCTCATAAGGACTGATTATCATTAGTTTTTGAATAATCTATGTAAGGAATATATAATATCAATTGCCCTAGTGACCATACCAATAACTTGGCTTAATGGTCCCTCAAAAAAAAAAAAAAACTTGGCTTAATGCTACCTAATAAAGTTAGCATAACTCATGTGACATTCAAATATAGAAGTTAGTTAAAATACAAACAACCCAGATAACAAAATTTTTATTTATTTATTTAGTTGTGATTTATAATTGCTTATACGTACCTATGTAGTGATGCACATCACAGGCTTATGATGTCTAGTTTTAAGTTTTAACATTTACTTGATATGTACTTTCATTGAAGTTGAACATCATTTGTAACCTATCAACAAAAAAAAAAAAAGTTGAACATCATTTGTAGTGGTAGGGTGTGACATCATCACTGGTAGCTTTCACAACATTGTACTTCCTATTTGATCATAAAACCTTCAAATCTGTTCTAGCTCTTCCTTTTTCCGTATATATATATATATTCTTTAAATACATGTTGCTTCAGTTTTAGAGGCAAAAAAATGTGCTTTCCATCCTAATAATATATACTTAATCCACATCCAGACATCTTAAAATAGACTCAAAAAAGTTTAAATAACCCTAAGAACTGCAGCAGCAAGATGATGATCTCAATATATATAGCTTAGGGGCTTATGCCCAACCCAACACAACCAACCCATTGCCAGGCAATAGTATTGAATTTTAAACTGCCATACTTTCCTTAATAATTTGGAATGTGCTGTGTTTTTAAAAATAATTATTATAATGGTATTTTTCTCACAAGAGGTGCTTTTTTTTTTTTTTTGGTATGTTTGATATGCAGAAAGAAGAAGATGGAGCCAGAAGTGGTGAAAGCAGAGTTAGTGTTGCCAACTCACCTCAGTTTCAAGCAGATTCAAATGTACGAGAAATACCCTAAAGGCCAATCTAGAGGAAGGCACTGGAAACATCTCAAGCAGATCCTTCAGGCCGAGAATTACCAGAATTACCTTCCCGACGAACCCAACTGTAAGTTCTTAGAATGCAAGGAAAAAAAGGGGACTTTTTATTGGCATTCCTTTTTTTTTGAAAAGCATAATGGATTATATATATTAATTACCTGAAAGAATGATGGGACTGTTTTAATGGGAAAATTAAATTTTATGCACTATGCAAGACGCTGTATGACTTATTATGGTGTTGAAAACAATGTTACAACTTGCAATTGCTAAACTAATCGACAATAAATGGGAATCCTTTTATTCATTAAATGATGCATGAATTTCCTACATGTACAGAGTTTGATTCTTGAATTGTGATTGAACAAAAGCCAAGGTGGGAAGACATTCTAGAGCTTAGTAGATTCATGGTTTACACAAATCTCTCCTGCTATGTTCTTATTTTACCTTTTTACATTGATTATGAATCTGTAGAATGTAGGCATTGAAGTAGTTAATGTGTGTTACTATCCATGGACCCATTTTGCTTTGAAAGTAAGAAATCTATGCATGGGAGTCTTGTGAAGCATGATAACGTATGAGGTGGGATGAAGAGTTTACACCTCACTAAGTTACATCAAGGATTAACTTTAGGCATTAGAGTGATTGTGCATTATTTGAAAGCTAGTACTCAGGAAAACTGGGGTCAAAAGAACTGTTTGCTGGTATGACTAGAGAGCATATAAAAGAACTCACTAGTGTTGTAGGAGGATGATTACCGGTCAACCTGATATGATTTAAATCAAGTAGGTTGAGAAAAACAGGCTTGGATTGGCTGCTTTGCTTAACTGTTCAATCATATTGTCAAGTTAAGAACAATGGTTGCCCGTTCCCAGTTTAAATTATATTTTTAAAATTGAGCATTTAAACCACTAAGCTTTTAATCTTTCTTTCTTGTTATAGAGGTTACTCTCAAGTTCCACCGCTAAGTTTTGATCCCTTGATGTCTCCTGTTCTGCAGATGTTAACATTGAGTCACCACCTTCTATGCATCCGTGCAAGAGAATTTGTGATATAACAGGATATGAGGTATGTGGCTTTCTTGATAAGATGTGGTACTATAGGCATAATCAACGCATATCTGATTTGAATGTTAATGGTAGATTCATCTATATGGTTATTTGCATCCAGCTGTTAAAATTTTATTTCCTCAAACAAACTCAGTTCAACTCTCTCTCTCTCTCTCTCTCTCTCTCTCTCTCTCTCTCTCTCAGATCAATGCTAAGAGTTGAAGCTCATGTCCCTCCCCACCCATTTTGTTTTAGGACTTGGGGTTATTGTTTGTGCACATTTTGATTTGCCTTAGCTTGTACTCTGCTTGTCAGGTTGCTGAGTTAAACTTGGATGAGTTATGACTTGAGTCCTTGCTCATATAGCCCTCTATATGTTGTTTGTTATTCTACAGGCCCTAATAGTTATTATATTCTTGTTGCCAAATAGACTTTTAGATTCATTGACAACAGGAATAAGTTAATTGCAAATGCTATGTGTAACACAAGGGATAATCCATCTGTGACTGAATTCCTTTTCTTTCTTTTTTTGGTTTCGATATATTACCTACTTTTGTTCTGTGTAAAGTAATTATTTGTGTATTATGCAGGCACCTTACTATGACCCTAGGACCAATCTTCGTTATGCAAATGCTGATGTTTTTAAGCTCGTAAGATCGCTTCCTAAAGAATATGTGCAAAGTTATTTGGCTCTAAGAAACGCAGTAGTGCTTCTCAAGTAACTTCGGACGAATTTGGATCCGACTGTAGTAATTTAAAAAAAAAAAAAAAAAAAAATTAGTTAGGATAATCCACATTTTAGTTCGTGTTTGTTTGGGTACCATGAAAAATTAAAATTATTTTACTATTCAGCTTATTTTTGTTACTATTTATGGACCCAACTGCACTTTTTGGTACTATTTATGAGCTCCGCTGTACTATTTCAACTAACTTTTACCTTTATCTACAGTATTTTTAGCAATAAGTTTTCAGTTTCAGCAAAATAAGCAGTATCCAAATAGACTCTTAGTAAAATTTGTTCACATAATCCACGTTTTTTGTATAATTTATAGGTGTCCATTTGATATAGCTTTTGTTCTTTTTTAATAAATGGACTATTTGAAAATTTGTACCCAGAAATAAGTGAAGTTCAAAAAAAAGCTATACTTCAAAAAAGTACGGTTTCAAAAGAGGGGTGTTAAACAGACACTAGATCTCTTTTTCGACTAAATAAAGACATCATTGATCAAAACAAGCAAATTGTAAGATGTGTTATTATTAGTTCTTTTATGGCATCACTTTTTCTTGCTATATTAGTAATTAGGAAAATGTAAAGGTTACTACAAGTTTTAGTATATAAGACTTATACATTGACATGGCAGTAAATGTGATTCATGAGCTTTAAGTTTAACTACACATTTTTTTCATTGTTTTGATAAAAGGGCTTCAACTACCTAACAATGTTATTATTATTATTATTTATAACTAACACAAAAGTTTGTAAACTCTATATAATAAAATTTATTAGTATTTCTAGTATTAATGCTAGTAAAGATAAGAGTACGGGCCTTTTGGCAAACAACCTAAGAAGAAAGGTTGTAAATATTCTATGATTGAATTTTTATTTTTATTTTTTTTCTTTTGGGCAAATAGTAAACAACTTCAAGTAAGTTATGGTTGAAAGTTTAGGTTTTTTTTCTTTTTTTCTTTTTTTTTTAGGTATTTCTGTAGAGAGGGAAAATTCCTGACCTATCACAAGCTGACACGTCACACTACCAAGTTCACAAAATACAGCCAATTACAAAGCGCCACATACTGCTGCTAGGTTTTACTATCACTATTCAGAAACCAATAGAAATTTGCCAAGTGTCATGCAAGAACCAATCCAGCCTCGCACGTGTAAGCGATGACATAAGCGAACCAATCAGACTGTGACATGTGTCACCAATCAGACTCCGCCACGTGTTGCTCATCTACCCCAAAACTCTTATAAATAGAAGCCTTCCTGAGACATTTAGGGGGACACCAAGCCATCTGAAGCACAAGCAGCATCAGAGAAGATTCAGAAGTCCAGAAGCTCTGCTGGAATCAAGCCTTGAAGCCTTCAGCAACTTCAAGAACTTCAACCTTCAAATACGAAGAACATTCGAAGCAAAATCATCCAAACTATCTGCCTAGATCCTAAAGTTTGCTGGAATCAAGCTCAAAAGCCTCCAGAAACATCAAAAAATCACAAATCAACGAAACTCTACGGATTCAAGCCTCTAAAGCACCGAAGAACTTCCACCACAAACCTTCAAAGACGAAGAACGCACCAAGAACACGAAGAACATACGAAGAACGTGAAAAACAAAGGATTTCTAACAAGCTCATAGCCAGAGATTCATTGTAATTTCGTTTCAACAATCTTTGATTCATCCCTCAACCAAATTGAAGGATACTTTGTGTTCAAGTCAAAATCACATTACCACAAATCCCATCAATAAATCTTGCAAGGAGATCGAATCAGAGGATCACTCTTTTGTAATCACAGAGAATTGAACCATACAATCATCAATACAAATTCGCATTTGTGAAACTATTTTACTTGTTTGACTCATTTCAAACCGAGAAATTTAGTCGTCCACAATTTCATTCCAAAATATAAACATATTCTTTATATATTTGACATTTCAAACATATTATAAACCTACTTCTTACTCATTGGTTTATCGAGCATCTTGGAATATAAAATAGTATTATAGAAATCTAATTTTTTTAGGATTGAAGAATTGTTACACCCTACTTTTATTAGAAAAGCCTTATTCTTTGTGGGTAAATAAACTAATTATATACTATCCCATTTAGATACTTATAGTATGAAATCCAAACCTTTCCCACACCTTAATGAATTTAAAAAAATTGAATCCAAATCTTTCTAAAACTCATTTAAAAAATATTGGAAAATTCTATAATAAAAAAAAGATATAGTATCAGTGTTCACGAGTCCAGTTGAGTCAGGTTTGGGTTCAACCCGAACTCGACCTGATTAAATCTCTAATGTGAGAAAATAAAATGAATAAGATATACAAGTTGAATAAATCTTTTTTTTTTTTTTGGGGTATATTAATGTTAAATTTCTCACTTAGAATTTGATAGAGTGAGAGGAGGGTTTTGATCTTCATAATAATGTTAATGTTAGATTTAAATTGACACAATTAAAAATATAGAACTATTCATATATATATATATATATATATATGATTTAATTTATATGAACAAAATTTAGCTAGAAATTTTTTTTTTTTGAAAAAAAAAATTAGAAACATTTATTTGTGACTAACTTAACCATGCATATTTTCATAATAATAATAATAATCATAAATTAACCATGCATAACCCCACCCAATCCCATTTAACTGAGCAATTTGATATACCATTTTAAACACATGGTTTCAGTTTTTAAACAATATTATACATATTTTTACGCACTTTTTCACCTACGTGTATTTCCAAAAAAATTGAAAACTGTTGTTAAACGCATGTATCATACGGCAGCTAAGGTTTTTGTCTCTTCAAATCTTTACTTTCTTCTTTCCTCAAATCCCCGTCATACCTAACCTTCTCTGTTGTTGAGTTCTCTTAGCTAACAATGCTGCCTACGATAATGCTACCACTGACATTGTTCTACACCAATATAAAGCCATAAGCAATAGATAATACCAGTTAAATTATGATCAATTAATACAAATTAATGAAATACGAAGAGAAACAAATTTTAAACAAAATGAAATGTGTGTGATTTAGATAAAGAACTAAACTGACACTTGGGTTAGGGCTAGGGTTTTCGGGATTCCCTTGCCAATGTATTTTGACATGGCAAATTTCTGAAAAACACATGAAGGGTCTGTTTAAAATCTGCTTATTTTGCTAAAATTGAAAACTTTTTACTAAAAGTACTGTAGATAAAGGTAAAGGTTAGCTGAAATAGTACTGTGGGACCCATGAATAGTATCAAAAAGTACAATAAGATCCATGAATAGTAGTAAAAATAAGTTAAATAGTAAAATAAGTTGGTAAAAATTATTTTTGCCAAACATACACGAAGTATATGAGATTAGAAATAATCAAAAGCAAAATCGTTGTAAGCCAAAGATCAATATATTGGTAAAGTATAAGAAAGAAGGCAATCCTCTCAATCCAAAATGCGAGAGCCATAGCATCCATTGTCACCTTCATGCTTGCAATAAAAAAAATTAATAATTTTTTTATTAAAAAAAAACTTGTAGTTGGAGATTAATAACTTGCACATCCCACTACATATAATATGTGCAATTAATAACACATTACCTAGAAATACGTGAAATACTTTGAACATGAATCACAAAAATAAGGCCTATGGGATTCTCTTCGGTGTTCATTGTATATCATGGATTTCTATAGATATTTAGATATTGTATTATTAATTTGAGAAAATTTATGGATACAGTAAAATTTCCTAACATCTTTCACAATACTCTTAATTTGAGTTATGGTGGGTTTTAGGTATAATTTATTTTATTTTAACCTATAATATTGTCAAACTTCAGCTCGTTGGAAAAAGGTTCAACTTAATGAAAATTAATAATTGTTATTAAAAGTGAGATGTGAGAACCCATAATTGTGGGTACCTGTATATGAATACCACATACAGTGTAATTAGAAGGACAATAATTTTCCAATTTTGTTCTATTATTCATGAGAGAGGAATGCGTCTTTTTTGTATGACTAATGGAAGGAGTATGCATTTACACTCTGTTTGTTTCTCTAGAAAATCTTCTATAAAAATAGTTTTTCATATTTAATTTTTTTTACTACAATTTTTCTTATTATTTATAATTGTGTGGTTCATTGGTTTCGTTCTTAGCCTAAAAGAGGCTTGAATTTGAATCCTAACGACAACAATATGACATTGGTTTAATTCAAAGACTTTCACCTCCTAAAATCATTAGTTTCCTAGGTGGATTAAGTTCAGGTTATGACTTAACCCACTTGATCGAGCAACCTTGTTGCCTCCAGCCAACATGGGTGGGGCTGAGATAAGATTTAATCCATTATTTTTTTTTAAGAAGGTAGATTTAATCCACTTGATAAAATTTGTATGACCCTATGATAGTTATCAAAACATGAATCGATTTTTGATTTTTTAGTATCGTGAATCGTATCGTATCGTGTATCGTAAAAAACATAAATACTTAATAAAATTTATAAAAAATTATAGATATACATATATAAAGGGTATATTTATTATAAATTTTGAATATATTCAGTTAATGACTAATTTATTCATCACTTATGTAATAGTAATTGTGGGGCCAAGAAATCCTACAACCCAGCCCACTTCGTTCCTGGGCCGAAGGCCCAAGCCAAGGAGGCACCTGAAATCCGAGGATGAAAAGAAGAAGCCCAGGCACAAACAGAACGGGCCAAGGACGACCCCATCGTCGAGCGTCCGAGAACTTGAGGGACAAGCTCGTAACGAGCGGTCACCTCCACATTAAGTGTGCCTGACAACTGCTCTGGCCGCATTGATGAGGAGAGGACTTCACACCAGCGTCGCCTTGGTTGCCGTGACTCTCAAGGAGACTGAGAAGGCGGCTGATGGGACAAGTACCTGAGCAAATGTCCTGATCGCTCAACAAGTGTAGGGCTAGGATTAGTTGGGTAAGGGATATATAATGTAAGGGAATCCCTCAGAAAATGGGGTTCCTGGGAGAAGGAAAAGATGGAGGCCAAAGGGGAGAAAAGCCTCCTCGGCCATGGTCCGAGGAGCCTCCCCCAATTGTAAATTGCTCTAAGCTTTTCATTGAATAAAAAGAGAACGGAGCCCACGCCCCGTGAACGCCGGCCGGCGCCTAGACCTTCGATCCACTCTTTACAAATTCATTGTTCGGGGTCCGTTGGGCCCTTGACCCAGATCCGTTGGGCTCGGGGCGCCAAAAATGCGGTCCCTACAGTAATATTTAACAAGCTAACTAAATAAATAAAACTAGCATGTGTTAATAACATACACAATCAAATTTCTTAAATTCAAAAGTGCTAACCTATTATAAATGACCCAAAAATTAATTTATTTTCATCATATTCATCATATTGGCTAATCAACCCCATCTAAGTTAATGCTATCATCACGTTTATCATTTTGTAAATTTATTTCTTCATTAAAATTTTGGTCATCGTCACAAACATTTACTATCTCTTCTTGTTCTTTTTATTTTAATAATTAAAAAAAAATTCTTCTTGGCATTCTAGTTTCTTGGACTTATAACAATAATGAAAAAAATAAAAAATAATTATATTTTCAATTAATATCTTATTCATAGTATAGAAAATAAATTTGTAAATATTAAAGTGAAGTGTAAGTATATACTGTGTAGTCCAAATTTTATAGAAGAAAGAGAGAGAAAAAAAAAACTTAAGAATATGATATTTTATTAGGTTAAATTAAGTTACCTAATAATTTTGTGTTTAAAACAAGTCTGACAACTTGTTAGATTCAAATAAAAGTACAAATTTCAACAAAAAATCTTAGTTTAAAGCATTTGTCTATGTATCGTACGATACGTACAATTTTACAATATAATACGATTCATATGATATACACGTTATATCGTACGATTCATGAGCACTTATGATATGTCGATACGATACAAAATTTTTTACATACGATATGATACGTATTGTGTATCATACGATATTGACAACTATGCCTATAACCCCCTTTTAGTGGCTTTTTTTTTTTTTTTTTGATGAATAGGGGCCTTTTCTTTAGCTACAATAAATGTGAACGAAACAATTTCCCTTACTATTACTTAATTGATGGACCAGACCAGCCGGTCTTTTTGGCTGTTTATTTGATTTTCAAGAACAATTTCGTTAAAAAGCTTCATTCAAAACTATTTAGGTATTTAACCTCATTTGGAACTAGAGTTTTTGAGAGTCAAGTTTTAATGTGAAGAACTCGATTCTCTTAAACTCGAGTTCCTTAAAAAAAATTTTGGGAACTTAAAAACATCTTAACTCAGGTTTTTTATCCATGGATCTTGAGTTTTTGAAAATTGAGTTTTACTTAGGCAAATGAGACTATATAACTAAATAGTTTTAGATGAAACTTTTTAATGAAATTTTTCTTGAAAATCAAATAATAGGGCAAAACAAGCCAGCCTAAGAACTTGTTTAGATGAGCTAGTGGTGGGTTGAAATAAAGTTATTTATCCGCTTATTTAGTGTATACATATTTTTTTAATTTTTTTTAAGGTAATGTTTAACAAGATATTTGCTCAAATCCAATTATGAATCCATTTAAATAAACTCTCTCAAATAAGTACTAAGCACGTTATTTTTTTTTCTTTAAAAAAAAATATAAGAACTGAGCATGGTTATTAGTATCACAGTTGGTTACTCAAAAGAAAGGTTGAAATTATTAATATGATATAGTAGTTTGTTTAATTGGGGTAGGTTGCAAACTTAACATTTTTTGAAGAAAAGTCTGTTTTACAATAGCATGCAATTTATCCATGAATTGAATCCTTAAAAGGATGAAGATGTATCCATTATATTTTTACCATTTTACTATTGTTCTACTCTATTTATTAAGTTTTGTTTTAGGTTTTTGCTCTGAAATTAATCACATGACAATAATTAATTTTAGAACAAATTACCAATACTATTCTTGTGATATTCCATTCAAATATAGAGTCATATTGAGCTTTATTTTGTTATATTTATCTTTTTTGTAATTAGTTTTATGAGGCATTTTTATTAGAATGATTGAAGTTTGATGATGTGATAAGTACAAACAATTACTATGTAAAAAAATATTTTTAAAACAATTACAAAGCGTCTTGGATTCATATTCTTTCTATGAAAAAAAGAAAAAAAAGAAAAAAAAAGGAGAGATGATTAATTGATTATTTTATATCCAAGCCCACCATTTTTAATTTTTCCAAAATGGGAGGAAACATGAGAGAAAATGTCTTGAATAGGTTATTGACAATATTATCCTTCTAGTTTATTGAAAACAATTTTATACGTTGGATATAAAATAAATATAATACAAGACGCTTTGTTTTCTCTCTACTTTCTACGCCTCTTACCAAACAGTTACAATAGAAAATATTAGTCCCTTCTTTACTTCTATTTTTTCCTATCCTCCGTACATTTCCCAACCAAACAAAAGCATAAATGGTATAAGTACTGTGGTCTATGGAAAGAGCTTCATAATATGGTCATGGGTTATATTTCGTCTAAAATACTATTTTGGGGTCCTTACATTTTTGTAGTTGTCAATTTGGTCTCTACCGTTAACTTACTAATGAGAAACAAGCCAACGGGAGCTTGACTGAGTGGGTAAGGTTCGTTCACTTCGTGTACTACACCTAGGTTCGAATCCCGTTGCTCGCAAGAGTCCGTTGGTGAGCATCCTTAGTGGGGTAACTCCCTGTACAGTGGAACAAAAGAGCCCCCGAGATCGGGCTATCCCGACCGAGGCTACTGGCACTCTGCCTGGGGGTGTAATATAACCATAAAAGCCCCCATTTTATATCCTCAAAAATAACTAATGAGAAACACCTATGTGTCAAATGGCGTACACACGTGATACACTTGACGATGACATGGATAATAAAATAAAATAGAACAAGTCAGCATTTAAAAATATTCTTCTTTTTCTTTAACCTAAATTTTCATTTTTCCTTTTATCTTTCCTGGACTTTACCCAGAACCAAACATATCTAAATGGACTCATTCCTTTTTTTTTTTTCCCTCTTCTGATGATGTCTTCTTCGTCCTGATCCTAATCCACCACCACCATGTACAGCACCTTCGCCAGCTGTCCCATAATTCTGTTCAATGCTTTCTCCACGAACTTTATTTTTCTCTACCTATACATGCATTGAAAAATCACACATAAAGTCAAACACAAATTAAGGAATTAAAAAAAAAAATACTGTTTGGTTATTGTATTGGAAATTATAAGTGCTTAGGCACTTTTCAAACATTAATCCGTAGAACAATGCCAGGAGAAGATCAAACCTCAGAAAATTAAAGGAATCGAAGAAATTTTTTAGAGTACAAAAAAGGAAAGACCGAAAGAAAGGAAAGGAAAGTGATGGGTTAGAATTCAAAGGGTGCCAAAAAATACTCTTTCTTGCATTTTCATTCGTTTTCCAGGATTTCTCAGCCACCAAACGAAGAACAAAGTTCATCACATACAAATAAAAGCCTAACAACCCAGATTTAGAGATTCTCCTAATCTCCTTCAAACTTAGATCCAGAATTAGAGAGTGGAATTAGATCCAGAATTTCCTTTGTTTTCGAGCAATTTTCTCAGCCACCAAACAAAGAATTAAGTTCATCACAAACAAACATAGAGGTAAACAACTTCAATATGTATAAAAAAATTTGATTCGTACAAGCTTGACAACTCAGATTTAGAGATTCTCCTTCAAGTTTAGATCCAGATTTAGAGAGTGGGTTTAGATCCAGATTTCCTTTGTTTTCTAGCGATTTTCTTAGCCACCAAACAAAGAACAAAGTTCATCACATACAAACATAGGGATAAACAACTTCGATCCGTACAAGCCTGATGACCCAAATTTAGAAATGTTTGATTATGGGGAAATTGCAGGAAAGATAAAAGGAAAATTCTGGTTAATGAAAAAAAAAGAACATTTTTAAATGCTGACCTGTTTTTTTTTTTTTTTTGGAGCTGAGTGGCATTTTAATTGTTAAATTAAATTTATTATTATTATTATTTTTTAGTCACGTCAGCTTCAAGCGTGCTACGTTTGCACACCGTTTGACTCATAAAGACCAAATTGATTGGGACTAAATTGATTGTTATGAAAATAATAGGACCAAAATGAGAATTTTTTTTCCTATTAACCTTAAATATCAAACAATTTCGTTAGTTGTCACGTTTTAAAACAATCTAGGGAAGTAGCATCTCGAGTATCTAAAACTTGAGTTTTTAAGTCTCAATTTATAAATGGTGGCATCTGATGTGGAAAACAAATCCACGTGGAACTCAAGTTTTTAAGATTCGAGTTCCACCATTTTATTTCCCTTCTTCTTCCTCGCGTCTGTTCGTTCTTCTTCGTCCACCCAGCATTCTTCTCCTACCAGATCGCCCACCTAACGTCTCTTCGTTATTCTTCGATGCTGCAGATCTGAAGACCAGATCGTCCACCCAGCATCTATTCTTCTCCAACCAGATTGTCTTTCTCTGCTCTTCGGAGCTCCAGATCGTTTTCCTCTTCCTCTGTTCTTCTTCAGATGTGTTCTTCTTCAAGTCTTATAAACCAAGTCTTCAAATTTAGCTAGTTTAATGGAATTTTCCAGATAAAAATCGAGTCTCAAAGACTCGGTTTTGCTTTTTAGAACTCGAGCTTATAAGACTCGAGATCTATGTGGCATCATACTTCCAACTCAGCAAGTGGGAATCGAGTCTTTAAGCCTCGAGTTTTAGATTGAAATCGAGTCTATGAAACTCGAGATGCTAGTTTGCAAAATTCTTTCAAATACATGTTAACTTATTATATTTTTTCCCCTCACTATGCTAGCTTGCAAATTACCTCACCAAAATGGTATCTTTGCCATATATTTGATAGTAGATAAAGTGGGATATAAATGATTGAAACAGCAACTTCTCTACTCTTTGAACCATCAAGGACTAATAGGTAAGTGATTTACAGATATCTATTGCATAAATGGTTTAGTAACACCACCCTTTCTGTAGAAGAGACTAATAATTAAGCAATCCAGTTGGAATGCATGTGGCAGGAGTGTTACTCTTAAGAGATATGACTTCATTATTGTCACATCTTACCCTAGGTTGCATATGAAAGTTTCTTTAACTAAACAAGACGTGTAAGGTTGGTTGATTTTGGCTTTGCCACGTTCAGGGTTGTTCTGAAGCATAGCTTAGCTTGCTTGTTTGTGTTCTAAGACTTCTATTACTGCCTAATAGAGCATTTTATCGTGCCTCATTGGGTTTTATGCTTTTATAGAATCAGGATTGGAACTTAATGTTCAACTTGGCTTTCAGGTTGGTAAAGAAGTTAGTTAAACAACATGCTTATGTTGTTCACGAATGAATTCATGGCATTTGATACACAAGTATGCGCCAAATATAATCCAAAAAGCCTTACTCAAAACTTGGTTTGTGGAGAAAATAAGTGAATACTTGACCAAACTTGCCAATAAGTTATAACTCAATTGGCACCTCCTCCCCCTTATAAGTGCTTGGTTGAGGGTGAGGTCTGTCGTGGGGTTCAAGACCCATCAATAATAATAAAAAAGGAACCGGACCAAACTTGAGTCATTTGTGGTGTATGAGTTTAAGATGGATTTGGTAAAGGAGTTTAAATCAAACTTGCAAGCTTTTATGAATGTAAGAAACGGTTACAGGAGCTATGGAGGTGGTGTATTCATATTGTTTCATGGTTAAAACCTGCTCACTGTTTAAGCTTTCTACCAATCGACATGATTGCATTGCTTCGAATTGCATAAAAATGCATGTTTCTTGTGATGCTGGTAGTCCACTCTGTGTCAAATATGTTGCAACTTTTATGCAGGGAGAGGTAAGGTTTTTTGACCTTGCACTGAATATTGCTTGCAGGGTTTATGACCAAATGCCTGATCCTCGGTGGGTCATCTCTATGGGAAGCTGTGCAAATGGTGGTGGATACTACCACTACTCAGACGCTGTTGTTAGAGGTTGTGATAGGATTGTCCCTGTTGACATCTATGTTCCGGGTTGCCCTCCTACTGCTGAGGCCTTACTCTATGGAATTCTGCAGCTGCAGAAGAAGATTAACAGGCGCAAGGATTTCCTCCATTGGTGGAACAAGTGAGAGAGCATTCATATATCTGGGCAGCTTTGGCTGCATCCTCATGACAATATAATAAGTCAATATGTGGTTATGCTTGCCTTGGCTAAGCGCCATGTAAAGGGAGAACTAGTGTGTTACATGTTATGAACTGTTTCCTGTTGTTTATGGAAGCTGTTAGGGTGGCTCCATATTGTGTAAACCTATTTTTCTGTCTTAAACTTGGAGCTGCATGAATTTTCCTTCATTGTCATGTCTACTCGTTGAAGTGTTAAATTTACTGCTTATAGTTCTTAAAATGGGATTAAATAAAATGCTCATGTTTGTGCAATAGGGAGTTCCTGGTTGTGGAGCTATTTACTTTTAAGCATTCGCTGATTTTGATTTCCAACTTCCTTTGTTTGAATGGACGACTTATGATATTGGATTGTTAGATTTCTAATAGCATAAATTAACCGTCTGCCTTCTATTTAAACTTGAAAGTTGAAAGTCAAGGCTAGCTTTTTGGGCACTAAACATGAAACAGACACCCTCTTTGAACTTTTTCTTGTTCTTGAAAAAGATGTGGCTTCCCCAAACTCCTTTTATCTTCTCAACTTTCATGGAATTTGTAAAGTGGGAATTGTTGAAAGAGCAGCTAAACGTGCAACTTTGCCTTACAAATTACACCTGCAGGATGCACCTTAAAGACCAATGCTTCTCCTATGAGCAGATTTATTTTTTGGCCTACTGATATCTCATCAAGTATGCTCCACCAATAAAATTTAAACAGGTAGACTCTCTCATTAAATGAGATAACTCTGACTTTAACTCTCACATTACTGAAACGTTAACGTTAAAATTCCTTTCTTTTCTTTTTTTCTTTTTTTTCTTCCGCAGCTTTTTTGGACTCCTCTGTTTCCGGCTTTTGATTTCTTTCTTTTCTCTTCTCCATGTGGTTTGAGTCAACAAGAACTTTTGGCTGAGTTTTGTCTCTTGCCGCAGCCTTTGTTTTTGATTTGGACTCTTCCCCTCTATTGTCTCATTATATTACTTTCTCCAAAGTGTTTCCAGCTTTTGCTTTTATTTTTGTATGGCACAGAGGCTCCTTTTGTTTCAACTTTTGAGAGTCTACTGCTGGAAACAAGCAACCTTCAAGGCTTTCAAGGTTTTTTTTTTTTTTTTTTTTTTTTTTTTTTTTTTTTTTTTCTCTTCTATATGTGGTTGACGTCTCAAGTGTTCATCTTCATCCTCACTTCGCCCCGGTTACAGACACATCCTTACTTCATCTTCAAGTGTTCATCTGCTTCTATTGGTTTCTACAAAGTGACTTGTCTATGGTGATAATGGTGTTTGATTTTTGTTCCATTATGAAACATGTGGAAAGAAAAACGTTTTTGGACGATGTAAAGGTTGTAGTCATTAAATAATTGGGGTTGCTGGATTTTGTATTTTACATGTTTGTTGAAATTCTTAAATGAGTGATTGGGACAGGAAGCTCCTCCATAGAAGCTCTCTTATATATATCTTATTGTAGAGATTACAATTTGATTTGAATATACGGATAACATTTTATTTAAATTTCAGATTTCATTATTTTATCAAACTCTATTTGATAAGTACTGACTGGATTAATGGATATCTGCTGAGAATGCTTGGACTGATATTTTACATGTTTCATCTCAAAAAAAAAAAAAAAAAAAAAAAATCTGTTTGAGACATATCCAAATCAAAAACAAAGGCTGCGGCAAGAGACAAAACTCAGCCAAAAGTTCTTGTTGACTCAAACCACATGGAGAAGAGAAAAGAAAGAAATCAAAAGCCGGAAACAAAGGAGTCCAAAAAAGCTGCGGAAGAAAAAAAAGAAAAAAGAAAAGAAAGGGATTTTAACGTTAAACGTGAGAGTTAAAGTCAGAGTTATCTCATTTAATGAGAGAGGCTAGCTGTTTAAATTTTATTGGTGGAGCATGAAGTGGAGCATACTTGATGAGACAGAAGATTTGGACTCAGTTCGGCTTGTGTTGCGTTGCGAAATCAAATACATTGGACACGTGTCCCTCTAAAGGTTTACTAACATTTGTCTAAAAATGGTCATGTGTCCCTCTAAAGGTTTGCTGTCTGCTAATAATATTAAAAAGAAAAAGAAAAAGAAAAAGAAGAAGGCCGTAACCTTTGGCAAAATAATTTAATTAGAATTATCGGTACAAGGGGGTTAGAATGACTAGAGTTAGCTTCAACAAGGTTTTCAGATCCGGACCATTCATTGAACCGTAAAAAGGAGAGGTTTACGGTTTTTGAGGTCGAACCAATGTTAAACTAGGGTCAAATTATAATGACATCATAATTAATTTAATAATTAATTAATATTAAAAAATATATAAAAATTAACAATCTTGTCAAAAATAATATTTAAATAGGTTCAAGTATATCTTAATTAAAGATAAAGTGATATTATTTTACAAATTTAGACAAAAATAATTAAATATTCTTCTATTTCAAATACTTTACCAAATTTGTACAAGATAACAATTTTTCAGTATACTAATATAATTCAAAAAGTAACTTCAAATATTTGGATTACTGTATTCTATTTAAACTTTCAAACGAAATTAAAAAAATCACAACCACAAATGTCTTGTCTTATCTTAAATAATTATTTTAAATATAAAATAGGCAAAAATGCAAAACTGACCCTCTAACTTTCACTCATTTTCATTTCAGTCCTCTAACTTTCAGTTTTGTCAATTCAGTCCTCTAACTTTCAATTTTTGTCAATGTAGGATTCCGTTAAACTCCATAACTGGGCTGCCGTTAACTTTCAGTTTTTTTTTTTTTTTTTATTTTAATTTCGGAATTAAAAAAAAAAAATTCTGTAAAAAAAAAAAAAAAAAAACATTTAAGGTAAGGGGAACGACGTCGACGTTCCCCTTAAATTTTTTTTTTTTTTTTTTTTTACAGATTTTTTTTTCTTTTAATTTTGAAATTTAAAAAAAAAAAAAAAAAAAAAAAAAAAAAACTGAAAGTTAACGGCAGCCTTAACTGGGGTTTAACGGAATCCTGCATTGACAAAAATTGAAAGTTAGAGGACTGAATTGACAAAACTGAAAGTTAGAGGACTGAAATGAAAAAGAGTGAAAGTTAGAGGGTCAGTTTTATATTTTTGCCTATAAAATACTATACCTCTAGACTCTGGACCTGTAAAAGTTGTATTTGAACCTACTCACCTAAGTTTCAAACGTCAGTACAGACAAGGAAAAAAAATATCTATTGCCACACTCCAAACGTATCATCTTATTTAATTAAAAAAACTACACTTTCCTAAGCAACTATCTCACATGTCATGTCACCCTCTCCCCCAATAAAGCGTCAGATCCCACCTCCCTCTCTTAAAGTGTCTTCGTCTTCTTTCTTTTCTTCTCTCACTCTCCCTGTCAGATTCTCTATTCCTCTAATCTATCTTCACCAAAAAACAGATCCATCCTCCCTCCGACCAAATCACCAAACACTCAACAGTAAGATCCAGGGACGGTAGAACAAGATCTAATGATGGTGGAGCTTTTGGCGGAACGAGATATCAAGCCTGGGCTTCCGACGGTGACAACAGATGGACCACCACCGGATTCGATTCTCACGAGTCTGGCTTCAGCTCTGTTCCTCCTGGTTCCGCCTCTCTCTCTCTACACGTTTCGTTTTCTGTATTGAATTTGTTAGGGTTCTCGATCTATATTGAACTTGTTAGAGTTGAGATTTTGTTTTTGTTTTTGAGCTACATGCGTTTCGTGTATTGATTTTATTGATAGCATCTAGGTTTTGGTTACTAGGCTTATTGATCTAGGTTTTGTGTTAGTGTATTAGTTAGCTATAATTGATTCTAGGGTTTTGGTTGCTAGGGTTATTAATTATAATTGAATGTTTATTGAGTAATTATATGAATCTAAATGTTAATGTAAAGCTCCGGTGACTTTGATTTGGTTGGATGGACAGATGTGAAGCCACACACAATGAGTAAGAAGATCGATATTCCAAAAGGTGAAGTTGGTCTTATTATTGGGAAAGGTGGGGAGACCATCGGAAATCTTCCCGATCCTGTCACCCTAACTAGGGTGGTGGAGCTCATGGGTACCCCGGAACAGATTGACAAGGCTGAGCAGTTGATAACTGACGTTCTTTCTGAGCTGGTGCTTATTTGTCCTTGTGCTAACTGTGCCCTCTAGCATTTTTGTGTGTGCGTGTGTTCAATGCTAAATTAAAATTTTGTGTGATATTAATACAGCCAGGGGTTTTTGGCTAGGCTGAAAGTTTTATTGGCATGTTTCAGGATATTATGTGATATGCACCTCATTTCAGGTTGGTCTAGTAATTGGCAAAAGAGGAGAGAAAATTAGAATTATGCAAGATGATACTGGAGCTCATATTCAGGTTTCCTTTCAGAATATTTGTTCTATCTAAACTTTATTTATGTATTTTTTTTTTTAATTGTGGGTTCAAGTGGGGGGCAACCTGATTTTCTGATTATTTACTTTTTTTTTTCTTTGTGCAGTTGATTGGAACTACCCCTGGTGATACATCGACTGAAAGGACATTACAGATTCAAGGGACCATCGCACAAAATCAGACTATTAAACAATTGGTCAATGAAATCATTAGTGAGGTATGTTGGTTATGTGATATCTTGAGAATATAGTGCTCAAGGTTCAGCAGCACTCTTCTTTCAATTAGTAGCTTCTTCGTTTTGTTGAGTACATTCTTATTTCATTCCTGAAAGTATCATTTGTCAACTATGCTTTTCTTGTCCATATCCCGACTATGGTAGGTTCTATGTGTTTTATTGTTTAATGGTTCTAGAGCTTGTGCTAAAGCTACTGGTCTTCATGTTGAAGAAAGGATTCTCATGATTTTGTTAGTAATTTAGTTATAGTGTGTTCTCCTCCTATTGCTCTTTCTGTTAAGAAAGAAATAGGTAATATTTACATTCTTATTTTTCATCCTCTATTAATCTTACTCTTAACCATATATTCAATACTTTTGGATCTTCATTAAGTGGCTATCTGGTTAATTTTCAAAGGATTGGATACAAAATTTAATGGGGCTGAGTGATAGTAGTACTGTCATATTATTTAATTATTTGCTCTCTTTTGCATGTAATCAAAAAACTTTGGAAGAGGAGCTGAGCCTCTGGAATATTAACTGCTTTGATAGGGATTTCTTCAATTGTGTACTGTTACTAATTTTTGAGTTAGGACTCCTGTAGCGCGGTTTGCAATGTTCAATATGCAGCTGGATGGCTCGTAATTTAGTTCTCTATCAAATAATCTTAATTGTTATACCACCATATCATAAATTTGAAAACAATTTATAGGAAAGCAAAAGTACAAATACCGTATTTAGAAAGTTAATGTTTGATTTATGATAAAAAGAAGTGGCAAAGTGCAGATCAAAGACCAAAAGAGTTTGTATTTCAAACAATTGGCAGATTGTGTTATATACCTTTTTATAAAATTCATGCTTATAGTACTGTTGTAATAAATAACAGTCACACTAATAAAAATAAAAATAAAAAATGGAAAGAATTGACTTGTATAATATATATATGGCAAAACTTAAGTACAGTACTTTAGGTTTCTTACTTAAAATTTTGACATCTGTCCAATTTAACTTATCAAGCAAACGGCGTTAAATTTTTTTTTTCCTTTCTTCCTTCTTTTTCTTGTACTACAAACGGCTTCTCTTCCAAACCCAAAACCTTTCTCTTCCAAACCACCTAGGACCATTCTCTTTGAAACCCAAGAAAAGAAAAAAGAAAAAAAGAAAATCTCATATCTCCTCTTTCACTCTCAGTGTGTGTATGTTTCCTTTCTTGTTTTCTAATCTATGATTCTTTCTCTCTCTCGGTGTGGGTGTATCTATTTCCCTTCTTCTTTTCTGATCTATAATTCTTTTTTGATCTATGATTCTTTCTCTCTCTCGGTGTGAGTGTATCTGTTTCCTTTCTTCTTTTCTGATCTATGATTCTTTCTGATCTATGATTCTTTTTGATCTATGATTCTTTCTTTCTCTTGGTGTGTGTATCTGTTTCCTTAAAGAGTGTGGAAGTTTCGGGTATAACTGAACCTTGTGTTTTGGTTTGAAACCCAGTAGATTTGGCTTTTATTTTTTGATCTTTCCTGTTTGGTTAGTGAGAAAATGATGGAGAAAGGTCCCTTTTTTGGTTTGAAACCCAATAGATTTGGCTTATATTTTTTGATTTTTGATCTTACCTGTTTGGTTCTGCATTTTAGCTTCTGAGTTTTGGATTGGAATTTGAAATTCCCTTTATTATCTTCATTTTAGCTTCATCAATCAGAGGCAACTGGAGATTTGAAGCTGTGGTTCTCTTGCAGTTGCAGTATAGGAAAAAGAAGGAAGAAGAGAAAAAAAATAATAATTTAGTTTTAACGCCAGTTTGGGTTGTTAAATTGGATAGATGTCAAAGTTTTAAGTAGGGAACCTAAGGTACTGTACCTAAGTTTTGCTCATGTATATATATAGTTTTGCCCATATATATATATATATATATATATATACGTTTTGAATTGTTCCGTTTGTTTCGATGGAAGATGGAAAATTTTGTGTAAAGATAGTTTTTCATATTTTTCAGTGTTTGGTACCATAAAAAAAATGAGTCAAAGAAAAACCATATTTGGTCAACATAAAAGTATGGCTTATTTTTAGAGATTGTTTTCCATTAATTTTTTTTGGAAAACAGCTATATCTCACAGCAAACTAAATAAGGGAAGTTAAAAGGTTGTTTTTCAACTTATTTAAAGTTGCTACTAAAAATTGAAGAAATTGACTCATTTTCTATAAAATATCATTGCTGAAACAAACAGAGCGTAATATTACTCACACATACACAATCAAAATGTTGCAAAATGGGCATCATTTAAGATAAATTTCATAGCTACAGAATTCCTGTGTCTTGTTTTTTTATTTTGTTCTGGTTTATTGACAAAATTATCAAGTTATGCAAACCATAAACATTATAAAAAAGATAGCAAAACCAAAATAGTGTTTATTTGAAGCAATTTACAACGTAAGCAATTTAAAACGTTACTTCTAGCACAGACCATATTTATTGTGTATTGCTATAATTTACAATATGAGCACATGAAAAATAGTTTGTTGCTTTTGCATTAACTGTTGCCTATAGCAAAATACTAAGCTATTTTATCAAACAATTTGCATGAATATAACTAAAAGGCAATTGCGTCCAAACCAAAATTATAAAGTAAGTAATTATTGGGATTATAGCTTGTTCAACCATCAAATGTGCTTATTGATTCTATAACTATGGGTGGTGATGTTATTGGGAACTATTGTAGGGTTAGTGTGTATTGGACCCTTGGTGATAGCAACATGGAATTCTTTGTGTTGGTGTTCCCTCAGCATCACTCTGGTATGGTTCTAAAACCCAATTTTTGATATTATATTATGGAGTGAAGGTGCAAGTTTCTGTTGATGGAAATACAAGGTTATTGGGTTGAATTATTTGTCATTGGATGAGGACCTTAAGGATTATTGTGTTGATACTGTCTATTACGATGAAGTTCCTTGTGATATTCTTGTTAGTACATTGCTCAACATTAACAACAATTAGAACACCCGGTTTACCTCATTTTAATGTCACATGCCCCCCTTTGTTTCTCTTGATTAGCTGAACAATTTGATTTCATTCTGTCCTATGCATAGTTCTAATTTCTTACATAGTCCTGATTTTGGTCACTGTTTTCAGTCAAAGTAGTCCTTTGACTGTTAGATTGTAATATATTATATTTTTTCAAGTATATTATAAAAATTTTCCAGTTCTAAGAGAAGAATGACAAATGTATGTACACACAAACTTTGTAAGATTCTTTAAAGAGATCTATTTACTTGACCAATGTCTAGTTGGCTCAAAATTTTGACATTCTAGGTTTCCTGTACTCTTATTCTGATGCTTCTGTTTATTAATTATGATGCACAAATGGATATTATTGAAATATACTTTCTGATTTTTGCTTTGTTATGAACTTGTTGCCTCTTCATGGCAATGGAGTTCATATGTCTCTTTTATGTAAAATCTTGTATGGTATTGTGGTTCTATTTTTTTTGTACCCATTCACTTCGAATGGGGAGAGGTTGGGCTTCTGTTGGAGTAACCCAATATCTCCTCAACCAGTACGGTATGTAGGCATTTATACCCCCTTCTTAGTATAGTATGAAATCCAATAATCCTTGTATGGTCTTATTTGCTATCTGTGTTACTCTCTTGAATTTTTGGACCTTTTCCATTCTATGTTGTTTATATGTATATATGTATGCACATCCTGTGGTTTTTTGTATGCACATATGTTCCTAGCATTTTAGAAAAGTTCGTCATGGTTATTTGTGGAAATAATTTTGTGCAGAATCGTGTTAGAAATCCTTCAATGGCTGGAGGGTACCCTCAGCAAGGTTACCAAGCACGGCCTCCTACAGGCTGGGGCACGCCTGGAGCTCCCCCTTTTCAACAACCAGGTTATGGCTTTGTGCAGCCTGGAGTATATGCAGACCCATCTCCCCAGTATAACATGTCTCAGCCTCCTTATTCAGGCTATCCTCCTCAACCTGCGTTTGGTGGATATGCTTCTAATTGGGACCAGTCAGCTATCCCACCATCTCAACAGACTTCTCAGGGAGGTGGTAATGATTATTATAGTCAATAGCCACATTCACAGCAACAGCAAACCCCTGGTGGTCCTGCAGCTCCAACAGATAACTCTGGTTATTTTTTACGTTTTCACTTAGTAACTCTTCACATGGGTACCTTGTCTTATTTTTTACTTTTTAGTAATAACTAAAAAGTAAAAAATTATGATGCTAAATTAACAAAAAATTGGTCAATAATAAGACAAGGTACCCATGAGAAGAGTTACTAAGTAATGAAATTTTATAACTGAACAAGAATGTAATATCACCTGTAAAAAGCGTACGGAAATCTCCCATCAACCAAACAGACCCCATCAAAGGGGAAAAGAAATTTCTTACTAAACATGCAAACAAACAAAACCCTAAATTGAAATACTTTGACTTTGAAACCCTAATCCACACCAATCAATTGCATTTAACCCCCCCCCCCCCCCCCCCCCCAACACACACACAAACCCAAAACCAAACAATTTAAAAAATTGAATAGGAGCCTAATTAAACCCAAAAAAAAAAAAAAAAAAATTAACCTTGAGGTCAAACTTGTGGCAAAGTTATTTAGAAATCAAAACTTTATAGACACTGAGTTTTACTGGTCCTCCCAACCGCATTGATTGGGTCGTTCGAAATGAATTTTTTATTAGTTTGGACTTTTCTTGAACACTTTTCTTGCTTGTATAAACATCCTTTTTGTATCATTGGCACAACCAGAGTCATCCTACTAGTTTATTACATAGTTCTTTGGGTAGGGCTATCCTGTTTTTGTTCTAGCCCAGGCTGGCGTGTAGGCTTGAGTTGCTCAGGCCCTTTATTACTCCTTTGTACTTTCGCATTTTTATAAAAAAATATCAATTCTATCTTCCAAAAAAAAAAAAAAAAAAAGCCATCTTACTAGTACTACTTGATAAAAGAAAGAGGGGTAGAAAATTTTCAAGTAATTTTGTATAAGTACGTTCTCAGTTATTTTTTTCATTTCCTCTGGAGTCTTGTCACGTTTAAAATTTTCAATTAACTTTGAATTCCTATATCGCTATGCGTTTGGTATTCGGTATTCCTAGTATTATTGAGTGGCTTTTCAATTCAAGTTCATGAATTAAGTTTGTATCAAACGACAATTCAAATTTATCAATGCAAACCTTAATCCAAATGAACTAACTTTTTAGAAGGTAATCTTTTTTTTTTTTTAAGACGAGACATGAAGACTAACCTAAGATTACTTTTACTGCCACCTCACTTATATATACTTCTACTGCCACCTCTACTTCATTCAGTCTCTTCCTCTTTCTCTCATTCTTTCTTGATTTTTGTCTTTACAAAATTTTTCAAGAGCAACCCACTGCTACAATACAATGCAAGCCACCAATCAATTACCTAATATTCCTATTTTGACGAACTTGAGCAGACTCCAAGAATTTAACAGAAACCCACTTCGTTCTCCATATGCATTCCCTTATCTCGTATTTGTTACGGGATTGGTAAGTGATATAATATAGTTGTTTTAATTTAACTAATTATTATTAGTCTTTGATGTAGATTATTTTTTTCAGACTTTCTTCGAGTATCTAAGAATGGATTCTAACGCTGGATTATGGGAAATGACTGCACAAGGACAACTATTAGGTTTTAGTTTCTTTGCGAGCTGAATGTTCTTGGATCTTGCCCGCACGATTGTCAGTTACCACCGACGCAAAAGGTTTGTGGGGGACCTACTAGGACAGGTCAGAATTCATTTGAATCCAGGTGGCCTGGCAGAATTGCTCTTTGAACCTATCCAGTCCAAACATAATCCCCAGATGCTACGTGAAGGCATCATGTGTGATGTTCGTCATTTTAGGAGAATAGTGGCATTGCTAGTTATGAGATGTTTTCCAACCGAAAATGGCTACTATCCTTATACTCTGCTATCAATGTCTTTCAACCTTTTTTTTCTCCCATCTTCACTCTTGACTCTTGCCGTTATTCAGTGTTTCAATTTTTTCATCCTATATTTTACAGTTCTGAAGACCGCATTAAATTTATCCACACATTAGAAAACTATAAATCGTCAAATGAGCAAATGTTCTATACCCATTTTATACTTGAAGATGAGTCAATCTATGGTTTTCGAGAATGGTGGGAGAGTATTAATTATGGGCCACTTTATAAGGTCTATACTCGTGGGACTAAGGCTCATGTAACGTTTGACAATGCTAATGGATTACCCAATTACATTAGATGTGTCCATCATCATGAGGGTTGTGGGAGGCATCTAATATAATGGGATAATCCATTAGCATTGTCAAACGTTACATGAGCCTCAATCCCACGAGTATAGACCCTATAAAGTGGCCCATAATTAATACTCTCCCACGATTCTCGAAAACCATAGATTGGCTCATCTTCAAGTATAAAATGGGTATAGAACATTTGCTCATTTAACGATTTATAGTTTTCCAATGTGAATAAATTTAATGCGGTCTTCAGAACTGTAAAATATAGGATGAAAAAATTGAAACACTAAATAACGGCAAGAGTCAAGAGTGAAGATGGGATAAAAAAAAAGGTTGAAAGGCATCAATAGTAGAGTATAAGGATAGTAGCCATTTTCGGTTGAAAAGCATCTCATAACTAGCAATGCCACCATTCTCCTAAAATGACGGACATCACACATGATGCCTTCACGTAGCATCTGGGGATTATGGTTGGACTGGATAGGTTTAAAGGGCAATTCTGCCCGGAGTTGGCCACCTAGATTCAGATGAATTCTAACCTGGCCTAGCAGGTCCCTCATAAACCTTCTGTACCGGTGGTAACTGACAATCATGCGGGCAAGATTCAAGAACATCCAGCTCGCAAAGAAACTAAAACTTAATAGCTGTCCTTGTGCAGTCATTTCCCATAATCCAGAGTTAGAATGGTCCATTCCTAGATACTCAAAGAAAATCTAAAAAAAATAATCTACATCAGAGACTAATAATAATTAGTTAAATTAAAACAACTATATTATATCACTTACCAATCCCGTAACAAATACGAGATAAGGGAATGCATATGGAGAACGAAGTGGGTTTCTGTTAAATTCTTGGAGTCTGCTCAAGTTCGTCAAAATAGGAATATTAGGTAATTGATTGGTGGCTTGCATTGTATTGTAGCAGTGAGTTGCTCTTGAAAAATTTTGTAAAGACAAAAATCAAGAAAGAGTGAGAGAAAGAGGGAGAGACTGAATGAAGTAGAGGTGGTAGTAGAGGTATATATAAGTGAGGTGGCAGTAGAGGTAATCTTAGGTTAGTCTTCATGTCTCGTCTTAAAAAAAAAAGATTACCTTCTAAAGTTAGTTCATTTAGATTAAGGTTTGCATTGATAAATTTGGATTTTCGTTTGATACAAACTTAATTCATGGACTTGAATTGGAAAGCCACTCAATAATCCTAGGAATACCAAATGCATAGCGATATAGGAATTTAAAGTTAATTGAAAATTTTAAACGTGACAAGACTCAAGAGGAAATGAAAAAAATGGCTGAGAACGTACTTGTACAAAGTTACTTGAAAATTTTTTACCCCTCTTTCTTTTACCAAGTAGTACTAGTAGGATGGCTTCTTTTTTTTTTTTTTTTTTTTCATGGAAGAAGATAGAATTGATATTTTTTTTTTATAAAAATGTGAAAGTACAAAGGAATAATAAAGGGCCTGAGCAACTCAGGCCTACACGCCAGCCTGGGCTAGGACAAGAACAGGATAGCCCTGCCCAAATAACTACGTAATAAACTAGTAGGATGACTCTGGTTGTGCCAATGATACAAAAAGGTTGTTTCTACAAGCAAGAAAAAAGTGTTCGGTCCAAACTAATAAAAAATTCATTTCGAACGACCCAATCGATGCGGTTGGGAGGACTAGTAAAACTCTTTCCATTCCAAGAAGGCAAAGCTGGACTGAAGAAAATTAATGTGGTCTTTAGAGATAGTGGCTTTAATTGAGAGAATATGGGGTCTGTGAGAAATTTTCAACGATGCGTTGATGGCAGAAAAAGTATGTGAAAAAGCTTTGAAACTCATGTAAGGGGCATTGAATGCCGTATCAGAATGTGAGATCACCCACGACAGAGTTATGTGTAGAGAGTGGGAATGTGGATGAGGATGAAAACGAGTGGCTGTGGCCCTTGTGGGAGCCTGGCTTGGTTTAATATTACAATAGAGAAGAAAAGCAGAGATGCTTTGCCAAAAATGTGAAAGGTTTTGAGGAGATGCTTTGTTCAATGAAATGAAAACATAATGAAAATATGCTTTCACGCACTTATTGCCTCTGAAAAACATATCTCTTTTATCTGTACTGCAATATCAAACTATGAATGCAGAGAAATCTCGACCTTGCAAATGCAAAAGAGACAGAATCAATCACGTGTCGAAGAAGAGTATGAGAGAGAGCTTGCAGAACATGCAGGTTTCAATGAGTTTGGAGGGACTCAAAAGTAAAGTTGTTAATCTGGGTTGGCTATTATTATTCACGAGGAACATGGTACATGGGAAAGATTAACGCAGATTAGGTACAAAGCCATGGTAATAATTAGATTTAGTGAAAAAAGTATTCTGCTTTGCCCAAGCTTTTTAACATCCCTATTTTGTTACCATAGTAATGGGCTAACCAAACAATTGACTTGTTAAGAAGATAACAATTCATCAAAAATATATATAAACGGTGCCCCTAATGCACAAAAGATGACTCTTGATTTAATAGAGAAAATAGATTACCTTCGTTTTTTGCAAGCTTTATATATCAATCTTTATGTAGTGTATTACAATACTAGATATATTCAAGTAGTTGATGGAGTAGTAGCTTTATACATCAATCTCTCTCTCTCTCTCTCTCTCTCTCTCTCTCTCAGTTAGTATATGTTAACTTGATATTTGATAACACAAAACTGATGAGCCTTTTAGAAAGTTGAAATGTGCATATAAGAGCTCCAGTATGGTTAAATATCTACATTGCTGCAAGAAATCAAGAGAGTAGACCAAGGCTACAAATTTGTTGTAGATAGATGGAAGTTCTACTAAAATTACATACTTCTCAATGTCCAATTTAAGCAATACATTGATTTTTATTTATTTATTTATTTATATTTTTATGAATAAGATATTCTATTGATATTGGAACAAGAAATACAATCCATACAGTATACAAAGACCAAAACATGAATTGCTACCAATACTCCTAAGCTAGAAACCCATTCCACCAATAAAACCTACCAAAAAGACAAAGTTAACATGTACATTAATGGCACAATACTAGAAGATGGTTTTGAATCATAGATGCACTATCCAGTAAGATATTTTCAGTGATATTTCCAAATAATATGAAAATAGAAATAATTGTTATTATTTTATTAGCTAGAGTAAGATAGATAAAATATATTTTATTGGTTAATAGGATTTTTTTTTCCCCATTTAAGGGCCATTGCCTAATCTATATATCTATATACTAATATTTAAAAGCTAAAACATAATATTTATGGTTGCTATGCTCCTATTAAGCCATATCACAACAAAAGTTCTGTTCAATTCGGTCTAGTATAATTTAATTCGGTCTATTTTGGTCCAGTTTAATTCAATTTGGTCCATTCGCCAACTTTGGTCCAGTTCAGTTCACTTCAATCTAGTTCAGTCTAATTTGGTCATTTCAGTCCAGTTTAGTCCACTTTGATTAATTTCGGTCTAGTTCAGTTCAATTCGGTTCACTTCATTTCATTCGGTCCACTTCATTCCATTTGGTTTATTTCGATGCATTCGATCTCCCCTAATTTAATTTGGTCTATTTCAGTCCAGTTTAATTCAATTCAGTCCATTCGGTCAACTTCGGTCTAGTTCAGTCCTTTCAGTCCAGTTTAGTCCACTTTGATAAATTTCGGTCCAGTTCAGTCCAATTCGGTCCACTTTGGTTTACTTAGACCTACTTCGGTTCATTCGGTCCACTTCAGTCTATTTGGTCTATTTCGTTCCATTTGGTCCAATTCGGTCCATTTCCTTGATTCAAGTAGAACTTAATTATTTCTTTGTGGTTTCATTTTGGATTACACTGTATATATGATGAGAGTGGAATTAATCAATGATTTTCCAAAACATGGATAAAGTTTTTTTTTTTTATTCTTTATTTAGTTACATCGCGGATTCTAGAAAAGTTCCTAAAGATATCTATATGGACCACAATATAAATATATATATATATATATATATATATATATATATTTGAGAAACAAACACACGCACACATAAGGGAGATGGAAAAGAGTTCTAATACAAAAGTACACTACAACTCCACTCAAAAGTCATGTTAACTTTTAAGGGAAGATGGGGTAAGTTATATTACACATAACACACTCTCTTAAGCAATGTGGAACAATTACCCATTCTTTTTTTGAGAAACAAACATACACACACAAGGGAGAGGGAAACAGGTATATGGATTGTAGAGAGGGAAAATTTCTGACCTATCACAAGTTGACACGTCACACTACCAAGTCCACAAAATACAGTCAATTACAAAGTGCCACGTATTGCTGCTAGGTTTTGCTATAACTACTTAGAAACCAACAGAAATTTGCCAAATGTCATGCCAAAAACCAATCACGCATCAGCGCATGTAAGCGATGACATAAGTAGCCTCGAACGTGTAAGCAATGACATAATCAGTTCAGCACATGTAAGCGATGACATAAGCGAACCAATCAGATTGTGACATATGTCACCAATCAGACTCCCCCACGTGTTGCTCACCCACCCCCAAACTCTTATAAATAGAAGCCTTCTTAAGGCATTTGAAGGATCCTAAAGATAAAAGGGGATCCTGAGGACCAAGAGACCAAGGCATCTGAAGCACTCAGAAGTCCAGAAGCTCTGCCGGAACCAAGCCCTAAAGCCTTCAAGAACTTCAACTTCGAATACGAAAAACATTCGAAAAGAAATCATCTAAATCATCTTCCTAGATCTTAAAGGTCACTAGAATCAAGCTCGAAAGCCTCCAGAAACCTCAACAAACCACAAATCAACGAAGTTCTACGAATTCAAGCCTCTAAAGCATCGAAGAACTTTCACCACAAACCTTCAAAGACGAAGAACACGAAGAACGTGAAGAACAAAGGATTTGAAACAAGCTCATAGCTAGAGATTCATTGTAATTTCGTTTCAAAGATCCTCGATCCATTCTTCAGCCAAATTGAAGTATATTTGGTGTTCAAATCAAAATCACATTACCACAACTCAAATCAACAAATCTTTCAAGGAGATCGAATCAGAGGATCGCTCTTTTGTAATCACAGAGAATTGTACCACACTATTTTACTTGTTTGACTCATTTCGAACCGAGAAATTTAGTCGTCCACATATTCTGGCACGCCCAGTGGGACCTCTCTGCCTCTCATCTCATTCTCCTTCAAAGAAATAAATTTTCATCATCTTGCTACCAACTTCAATGGCCTCTAGCAAGAACATTCAAGCTTCAACAATAGCTACTTTAGTTAAACTTGGTACGGCTACCACCAACAACTGCATTGGTGTAGTCAATTGTAGCCAACCTAAAGCAAACAATCAACTTAAATATCAATCAACCAAGGAAGCCAAGGTCCAAACAATCATCTCCTTAGACCCTCTTACAAGAAACAAGGTCATCAACAAGGACACCTCCACCTTGGAACACCTTAAGTATGGGGGCAAATCCCCTTCTTCCTTCATAAGAAGTTGGTCGAATGATTTCTCTCCCATCGAAGGGAACCCAAAAAATGAAATTTCACGGGCTCACTTCAATTCACTTCCTTCTCCATCATCTTGGGAAGTTGAGTCAATCATGATGACTAACACCTCTACCATGGAAGAAAAGATGGCTGAAATGGAGCAAAGTGTTGTCCTTCTCACAAAAGCACTTGAAGATAAGGACCTCCAAATTGCAACTCTAATGAATAAACTTGAAATACAAGATCTTGGTGAATCAAGTCATGATCCTAAGTTCCCATTTAGCTTCACTGTAAGAATTATACATGTACGCAGCGGAAAATATATTAAACGGATCTACTTCATTCTCAATTGTTAACATGTGCCATATTAGTTTCAGAATTAGACAACAAGAGAGTGTACCTTGAAGCAATGAAATTCAAAACCTAAATTCAGAAGTTCTTGAGAAGACTTTCAATCTTCACTCTGATTCCACTAACAACCAAGATGTGTGGTCTCTCAATCAGTTATATGAGTTTGTTCTAGAGAGAATAAGAGTGTCCAACACTCACATACATCTCAAAAAATGCACTTGTAATCTTACAAATTTTTTTTTATGTTTCTCTCCTATAACTGATTATCTAATTGGGCCATCCTTTTAGGCATTTCCAATTGGGCTTTAATATATGGCTTGGAGTGGGATCAAAAGGGAACAAATAAGACACTAGCTCTAATGGGCATTGGGCTTTTCTGTCAACTCTTAACAAGTCCAAAGTTACCATTAATTATATTTAATACCACTATATAAATATAATTGCACTTTAGGCCTTATTAATAAATTATATCCCAAAACTTTATTGTACATGTAACCCCTTCATAAAATATTCGTAGTAACACAAAATCATGAATGAAGACTGCCACTTTGTGAATTACTACATTTTAATCCTTGAGTATCCGGTTTAATCCTTTAAGTTATTCATCATATATTTATGAAATCCAATTTCATAAATATATACTTTAGCAACTATTACTAAAGTAGTTAGGCCTAACATTCTGAATAACAAAACCATTAAACTTATCTCAAGGGAATATTTTATATCTCCGTTAAGAGATTATGAATTCCATCTTAAGAATATATGTTCCATCAACACTAAATGTGGCTGCCCAACATACTGAGGTTTTGACCATTGCTTTAGATCTCACTCCTGATATATCAAAGCAACCTACACTTCATGATTAAGTCCATTATTCTCTCAAGATTAAGAGTTCATGTGAATATAAGTCGTGAGATTTATTATTCAATTGATAGTCATTAAAAGAATAATAAATCTGACAGCGGTCCAGTTCAATATGTCATAACTCTTAAAACATATCAACATATCAACTAGAAGTCACCACTTTCATGATCAAGACAAATCATCTTAGTTAATATGTTATAATTTTCGCAGATGAAACGCCCAATTTCATCACCGATTACGAACTAAATTCTGAGTTTACAAAGAACTTGTGATTTATATTTTCTGTGACTTTTCACATAAATCACATACTATGCATCTCATGAACTATATGATAATGTCCAAATATTCATGTTACCATTATTTTAGATAATAATAAAATAACTTTATTAATTACAATATTAAGTCATACATTATGTCATACATAATATCATTCATAGCATCATACTATAGGATTCTAGGGCACTAATCCCAACATTCACTTCTACAAAGAATGACAAAGGGAAAGAAAATCAAAAACCCCTCAACAGGAACAATCTACTTCGGTTGCTTCGTTATCAGTTCAACAATTGCAAGACATGATAACAAATACCATCCGAGCACAATAAGGAGGTTCTTCTATAAGTTCTCTCACATATTCAAAATCTTATACAAAGCGCATTGACAACACGAGAATGCCAAATGGGTATCAACCCCACAAGTTCTTGCAGTTTGATGGCAAAGAAAATCCTAAGCAACACATTGCTCACTTTGTAGAAACTTGTGAGAATGAGGGGACTCAAGGAGGCCTCCTTGTAAAGCAATTTGTCCATTCACTAAAAAGGAATGCCTTTGATTGGTATACAGATTTAGAACCGAGTCAATCGATAGTTGGGAACAACTTGAAAGGGAGTTTCTCAATCGATTCTATAGCACACGGCGCACGATGGGCATGATGGAGCTTACCAATACCAAATAGTGGAAAGATGAGCCCGTGGTTGATTACATCAATCGATGGCGTTCTTTGAGCTTGGATTGCAAGGATAGACTTTCTGAAATTTCTGCTGTAGAGATGTGCATCCAAGGCATGCATTTGGGACTTCTTTATATCCTTCAAGGGATAAAACCTCAAACATTTGAAGAGTTAGCAACTCGTGCGCACGACATGGAGTTGAGCATTGGTAGCCATGGAAGTACAAACCATCCCATACTTAAGGAAAACAAAAAAGAAGTAAGAAAGAATGATAGGAATGCAAAAGTCAACCTCAAAGACCCAATGGTTGTTAACACTGCCGAAATCAAGGTTCTAAGAAGAGGAGCGAAGGCAAATGAAAAACAGCTAGAAGGATGGCAAAAGAACGAGGTGCGTCGTTTGACTTTTAAAGAACGTGAGCAAAAAGTATATCCGTTCCCCGACAACTACTGCAATTGAAACTGATTGAATTGCCAGAATGCAAGCGACCAGAAGACATGGGGAAAGTTGATGACCTTAACTACTGCAAATACCATTGCATCATTTGCCACCCGATCCAAAAATGCTTCGTCTTCAAAGAACAAATCATGAAGCTTGCCAAAGAAAACAAGATTGATCTAGACTTCAATGAAGTTGTCGAGTCAAACCATGTGACCGTTACTTGTGATGTACTTCCAACTCTCAATCAAGGGGCAAACATCAACCAAGCTTACAAATTGATTGACAATGATGGCATATGGATCGGCCCCATCAATGGGAAGTTCCTTAAACACTTCTATGCTTGAAAATCCAGGATTGCTCCTCGGTAAGAGTTTAAACTGCCTACTGTAGCGCTGCAAGAGTACATGATGTCTTCCCAGTACCTTTGAAAGTGTACTAATAAGGAGAAATTAATCCCACTCTATGTCACCAATTGCGAGTGTGGCATAGTGGTTGGATGCCCATGTCGCCCTTGAGGCCAAGGTCTTGGGTTCGATTAGTGGTGATACCCACTATTACACACTACGCCCTCCTTTTTGCAAAAAACAACAACAACAACCAAAAAAAAAAAAATCTTTTGAACTACGTGATGACTTGATCCCTTAACAAGGTACGTAGGCAACTTAGTATTATTTACTGAGTTCAGTCGCATGCAAACAAAAAAAAAGAAGTGGAGAGAATGGTGGAGAAATTAGATAAACGAATGATGCAAAGAAAACTGATTTTATTAGCTGGAAAGAAAGACATGAAATTTCTATGACAAAGAAAACAAGAGAGAGATGCTACAATGATCATTGATTGCAAGTGTAGGTCAGTATTTCCAATTGTAATTCTCTAACTCATCACGTGCTGTCTCCAACCCTTGTTTCAACAACCATAAAGATTCAATGTCAGCATTACTTAAGGAAGGAGCAGTCTCTATGAAAGAAATCTCATCTTGAATGTTAGAGATGATAGCCCTCTGATTTGACAACTTTTCATCATTATTGAGAATCGAAGCTTTGAGATCTTTCTTGTGATTGGGTAGATGTTCCGACTCTTCTTGTAGCTCCACTATCCTAGCTTCAACACTTGCCAATCCATCCCTAAGTGTTTCACCACATGCTAGCAGTTTATTCTTTATAGTTGGCTGCTCAGCAAGGCGAAAGTTACAATCTGCCAATTGCTTGTCACGTTGTTCAGACATCACACTCATAGAAAAGGAGGATTGAAGTGAATCAAAACTTCTGGCCTTCTCGAAATAATCAACAACTAAGCTCTGCAATGGTGATGGATCCATAGCTTTGTTGGCTGCTATGGCATCAAAAATCTTTTGAGCTTCTCCCATTAATGAAGGGGCTTTCTCGAAAGGGGTCCTAGCAATCCTTTGCTGAAGACTTTTCCAAAGGTTTAGTGCAAGGTCAATGCGATTTCTCTGAATCACATCTTCAGCACGATAAACAGAATCTTCAGGGATGTCAGAACTCACGGTCCTCTCCATAAATTTAGTGCTAGGCATCTGAGTTACATTTCCCATTGATACAGCAATAGGTCGTGGGCCAGAAATTGAAGTTTCACTGTCAATAGAGGTCACCTTATCGCTATTGACTGTGTTTAAGGCTTGTTGCCCAGGCTACAGTCAAGAATACGTTACATCAAAAAATGTACGTATATAAAGACTAACAAAAAAATAGTAGAACAATATAAAATAAAATACTTGATCTGCAGAAACTTCAATGTGTTCAAAGGCATAGGAGGTCCCTTCAACGAAAGCAGGTTCGCTAGCAGTTATCAATTTAAGCTTTTTCTTAGCCCGCCTCCAATGACACTCCTTTTCACTGCTCTCACTCACTTTCTCAAGATATGAGTCCATCTTTTCATTAGATGCCATGCACACTCCTGGAGGCCCTTCAACAAGAAAATCTTTAAAGGGAGGCATCCTCGGTCTTACTATGATGTCTTGTGGCTTTACAAATTGAGCCTTGTCAGTCACAGATTTCTGGACAACACGTGTAATGTGATCATTAGACAATTGAATACCCCCTCCATTGTCATTCTTATCACGGTTTATTTGACCCGTCTTCGTTCTTGGTAAAGGAGGACGTGTGCTTGAAATCAAAGATTCTATACCATCTTCAAGGTATGTCCCATGCGTGCTATTCCACCAACGCTCATAACTTTGAGTAGTGTGGTGCTTTAAGTTTGATGGAGGAGCTGGGAAGAATGCTTGCGACATGGTCTTAGACTTGGTGCATGATCTCCAAAGTTCTAAGACTTCATCCAAAGAAGCATGACGAATGTCTTTCTTTATACCGCCTACAATGCTTTGACAAAGTCCAAATTGACGACTGAATCGGCAAGGGCTGTAGGGTTCTATGATGAAATGATCATTTTGTCGCATAGACAAGTAAGATGACCGAATACTGATAAAGTGCGCCAGTGAAGTACGAGAAAGGCTTCCACTGTCTTCAAAAGTTTCATTCGCATTCTTAACAAGCAAATTGGCACCCCACAGCATGCGGTTTCCTTGAATCAACCTTTGGGCTTCATATTCGTCATAATATCTGGCCCCTTTTGCACCAGAAAATATAACCATCTTTGGCCCGATGACTTCCAATTTAACTCCATGATGGGTATCAAAGTAGTGGCCTAGCCATCCATAAACATAGTGCATGGGAAGGCACGCCTTTGAAATACCAACAACAGGAGAATGGGCAAGCTTATTTAATCCTCGATAAAGGCTAGTAAGAACGGGTATGGCAAGACTGAAAGGCCTACCAATAGCCATAAGGCTCGCAACCTTGAATGTTCCTGGACGGATAACATTAAGATCTTCACTCGGTAGCACAAATATGCACAGCCAACAAGATAACAAGGCAGCCAAGTAAGTTTCTTCACATAGTCCTTCTTGAACTTCAAGGTCTGTAAATGCACCTTTCTCTTTTGAAGACCATGCACGGGCCTTACCAAACGAACCGTTAGGATTGTAAGTCTACTTAGGACAACACAACCTTTTTGGCCTTCGAGGAGGTGGCTTCATGTATTTTGGGTCCCCTTTAAACCAAAATTTGATCCAGTCATTTACCGAAACATGTGGCTTCCCTTCTTTTTCATTATGAAGTCGATAAAAAGCGGCAAATAGATATTCACAACTCTTTGGAATGAATCTGCCTTTCTCATCACATCCTGCCATTTCCTTATAACAAGGGATAACTTCATCATAAAAGCTACCAGTGATGGCGAGCCCACCTAGACGATGTAAGTCCCAAAGAGAGATGGACATCTCACCCAACGGGGTATGAAGGGTATTGGTGTCCGGGCACCATGCTTCACAAAATGCATGTATGATGTCATTGTTTCGATCATATGTGTATAAAGATGCAAGGACCACTTCAAATATCTGGGCCTTGATAAGAGTCTTCTTGCTACAAGAGAGGACATCTTCAAGCCATTCCCAATAGTAGGGTGTATAACCAAACTCGCCATTGGTTCTGAAAATTGTGCCCCAACGTGTTTCGCTGGAAATAATGCGTCAGCCAAGAGTCCTTAAAGGACTTGACTCAGTGGTATTCTTGTGGAGAGAAGTACGTAAGGACCATGCTCTAGAAGGAGAATCAGGATTTTGGGAAGTGTCATACGTCCACTCAACAATGTCACCAAGATCATTCTGTTTTGGCCATATTGGTGAAAATTGACCAATAACGGGTTTCTCAACGAGCAATGATAATCCTTTCTCAGGTGCATCATTTTGATCTTTTGAAATAACAAGATACTTCTTGTTAGATGAGGAAATATCTCTGAAGTACACCATATCAAGAAGCAAGTTGCTATCAAAGAAAAGTAGAGTCAGTACAAGTAAAGCATGCTTAAAAAAAAAAAAAAAAAAAAAAAAGGAAGGAGAAAAGGCATGGTTTCTTTGCACTTACGATATTATGTTAGTTACTGAAGGCTACACTTGTGCAACTTAATGCATGGCCCAAATGGCCTTATATAGGAAACTTTTTGAAACTAACAGACAAAAGAGCCAAAAGGTCCAAGCAGTTAAAAATATCATACTTTCAAAAAATACTGCACTGAACCTTGAAAAAAAGGGGGAGAGGGTAAATGCCCATAAATGCATCATGTTGTCAGAAAGAAACTGTGGCACTAGGCCTCAGAAAAATGTTTATAGGCTTACAAAGAATACACATGTGAAGAAACTATTGCACAACACTTGGGATGAAGTTTTAGGCTGCATATTGTTCAAAAAGTGACTGTGCTACCGACCTTGAAAACGGTAAGAGACTCTTGCTGGTTAACCAATCTGCCCAAGATGTCAAAAACTGTAAGAACCACAAAGTAGACCAAGAAGGCTATCAGTCCAACCATGCCAACAGATTTCTCTTTTAGATTTGTGAAAACCCTAACATGATTTTACAAAACTGAATCCACAAGGATCTTCTAGGGACTTCTAGGGACTTCAAGCTACAAAGACCCAGAGAAAATCAAACTCAGTAGACTATCCACGTGCTCCCATGTGCGGCCACGAACTCACAGTGACCAACGGAATATTCTTTCAAAATCTGCGCAAATCTGGCCTTCATTTCACAAAACTAATACCACAGGGCTGTTAAACGGACTTCGATCTACAAAACCCAGAAAGATCATCCACAATGGAGCCACCACGCGCCACCATAAGCTCGCGATGACCAACGGCCTAGTCCTTCAAATCTGTGCAAATCTACCCAAAATTTTAGAAAACTGACAATACCATGGTCTTCCATGATCGACAAAACCCAAAAAAATCGAGACCAAAAAAGCTACCACGCGCCACTAGAGTCTCCGGCGTTCACAGCGTCAGTCTCACGCGCCACCTTCATCAAATCACGCACTCTCGCGCCCCACGCGCCACGCACTCTCACGCGCCATGCGCTTCCACGCACTCTCACGCGCCATGCGCTTCCACGCACCACGTGCTCTCACGCACCATGCTCTGACACACGCCTCAGTTGTATGACGTCACCCAACCCGATTTGACCCACATATCCAGATCCGACCCAGTTTGACCCATTCATCTTGACCCGGTCCGAATTGCCAAAAAAAAAAAAAAAGAAAGAAAAAAAATGCTTTGACCAAGTGGACCTTTGACTTTGACCAAAAAGTCAAAATTTTCAAAAGGACCCTGTCCCACTCAGTTTTTCGCGTACATTCCAAATTTGGAATCCATTTCTTTGTTTGAGACTTAGAAATTGTACAAACTGTCCAATTTCCAGAAAGTTGACTTTTGCACAAATTCAGACCAAAAGTCAAAATTTTAAGAAGGACCTGCCTTGCCCAATTTTTCGCGTAGATTCCGATTTTGGGGTCCATTTCTTCATTTGAGAATCCAAAATTGCTCAAATAGTGTGATTCTGCAGCTGTTGGCTTTCATGTGAACTTTGACCAAGAATTAAAATGTCCAAGCAAAGCTTGTCCTATTCAGACTTTCACATAAATTCTGATTTTGAAATCCGCTTATTTGTTTTGAACTTGGAAACCACCTATTTGACCTACTTCTCCGAAGTACTAGCAATGTCCAAAACTTAAGCTCCAGAGATCAAAGTTTTAGATTCATCCATTTGGTCTGGATTCCCTTATGTGGCGTTTGGTACGGGGTAATGTTTTAGGATTCCCGGGAATGTTTAAAGATTCCCATGTTTGGTTGCAAATTACGTAAGGGAATCAGATGCCAGGGGAATCTGGATTCCCCCCTTAAACCCCTCTCAGTGGGAATGTGGATTCCCTTTGAAACAGGTGGGAATCCAGATTCCCAAGCTTAAAGAAAATTCTATTTTTTATAAATTGACAATTTTAACCTTTTTTTTCTTATCATTTAAGCAATTAAGATAAAATATAAAACAAATCATAAATATTTTTTCTCTTGTCTTTATCTTTTCCCGCCAAAACTTTTCTTTTGTCTTTATCTTTTCCCACTAAAACTTTTCTCTTGTCTTTATCTTTTCCCACCAAAACAACCTAAATAGGATAGACAATTCTATTAATATATTTTTTAACAAAGTTCTATTTAGATTTTACGTGTGGGAAAAAAAAAGTTTGAAGAGGATCCTCCATTATTGCCAGGTATTTACTTTTACTTTTGGTTTTGTTTCATTGCTAGAAATATAGATCTGAATTGGTGGCTTCATCTGGTACTTTTTTTTTTTTTTAAAAAGATTAATGGCTTTGTTTCTAGATTCATATGTTACAGTACATGTCAATAATTTGTATCATATCTAGTGAGTTTGTTATACAATGATACGAAATGCATAGATTTTTAATTTTTATGCAATGGTGTTACCATAGTTAAAAAAAAATCTTCAGCCTCTTGCTACAGTGCACAGATTATGGCTGTACACTGTAGCAAGAGGCTAAAGATTTTTAACTATTAGCTGTTTCACGCTCATTCACTCTTTCTCAAAGCTCTCTGACTCTGTTTACCAAAAAAAGAAAAAAAAAAAAAAAAGCTCTCTGACTCTCACCTCTCTCTCATCCTCAAACTCTCACCGATTCATCCATCATCCTCACCCATCATCCTCCTCACCGCGCCACCGAAGCTCACACACCATCACCGAAGCTCACGCACCATCGCACCGAAGCTCACGCATCATCGCCGACCCGATTCATCATCCTCCTCACCCATCTTCGAAGCCCAGTTCCGTTCATCCATCATCCTTCGTCGACCTGTTGATTTTGCATTTGGGTGTGTGTGTGTTTGCATATGGGTCTCAATTTGCTTTGTTTACCAATGTGTGTGTGTTTGCATTTGGGTTTTTATTGAAAAGATCCTAAATTTGTTGAAGTTTCGTTCGTGATTGGAGAATGATAAGATTGGTAAAATCATGATTTTTGGCAATGTAGTGTGAGTACCCGTGTGTGAGTGGTCTTTGCATTGGGTGAGATTTTTTGCATGTATTTTTGATTAATTGATCATTTAAATCAAAATCATAATTAATTGTTCAGCTGTTTTGTGATGCTTTGGTTTGAGTGTTGTGAAATGTCTGATTGGTGTGTGTATGGAGATTTTAAATCCTACTAGAACATAGTGAACATGAATTTTGTTAGCAGTGGATATAAATTGGTATGTATGTATGTATACATATCTGCCTAGATAATGATTTGTCTGCATAATGATCTGCCTGCATAAGGACTATTTCGAATACACAGGGTGTGTAACCAACCAATCCTAAACACAGTATATGCTATTTTTTTCCAGCCTTGATTCATTGTTTTGATATTATTGTGAGAATATATAATGGAGGAAACTCATTTTACTCTTTTTGCACCGGTCATTTACAGGCAATAGCTAATCTAAGATTAAAAACAATCGATTTTTTTAGCTAATAAGAATTTATTAGTAAGTATCCCAAGTAGTTTTCTTCCATTATATTAGTTACATAGCTATATGTCACACTGGTAGATTGTCTAGTAGCATTTGTTTTAATAATTTGTAATTTTCTTAAATGTCAAGTTTTTATTTCTTGTGTATGATTGCAGTGATGGCTCGACCACCAAGGAATCATAAAAAGAAAATTTTAGTTTTGTTGCTACATCAATTAGATTTACTACGTCAAATGTGGATGATGTTAGTGCACATGTGTGCAATAGTGATTCTTTCTAGGAATAGGAGAGTTGGAAGAATTGGAGGTTGGGGTGACCAAATATTAGAGAGAGCAAATGTGAGAGTTGTGAATATGAATCAAATGGTTTGGATGGATGATACAACATCCATAAACAATGTACGAATGGACAGGAGAGCATTTAAAAAACTTTGTGACATGCTCCACATACACGGGGGTTTGAGGCCATCTAAGAATATGGAAATGGATGAGATGGTAGCGTCTTTCCTACATGTACTTGCACATCATGCAAAAAATAGAGTTATAGCACGACAATTAGCTCGGTCAAGTGAGAGTATAAGTAGAAACTTCAATGCTGTATTGCATGCTGTCCTTCATCTTCATAGCATCCTTTTTAAGAAACCGGAGCCTATACCAGAGAACTGTACTGATGAAAGATGGAAATGGTTTAAGGTACATTACTATTTAGATTAGAGTGTTTCTATGTATTTCTTATTATTGATTTAAATTTAATGAATAAGTCCTATAATAGAATTGTCTAGGTGCGCTAGATGGAACCTATATTCCAGTCAATGTGTCAATTGAAGACAAGCCTAGATATCGAACCAGGAAAAATGAAATAGCCACCAATGTGCTGGGAGTGTGTTCACATGATATGCAATTTATCTATGTATTGCCTGGTTGGGAGGGTTCAGCTGCAGATTCTAGAGTTTTGAGGGATGCAATTTCTAGGAGAAATGGATTGAAAGTCCCTCAAGGTAAATAAATACTTATTAATCACTACTTTTTTTGGACACGTCTATTTAAATTCTTATAGTTTAAAAATGGTGTTAGGTAACTACTACTTGTGTGATGCTGGTTACACCAACGGTGAGGGATTTCTTGCACCTTATAGAGCACAAAGATATCACCTAAATGATTGGAGGCAAGGTCACCAACCTACTTCTCCTAAAGAGTTTTTTAATATGAAACACTCTTCTGCTAGGAATATCATTGAGAGAGCCTTTGGCCTACTAAAAGGAAGATGGGCAATTCTTAGGAGTAGATCATTTTATCCAATCAAGACCCAATGTTGGATCATTTCAGCTTGTGCACTACTCCACAACTATATAAGAAGAGAGATGTCACTTGACCCTGAAGAGAACTTTCCCTTGTCTGACAACTCAGGTGCTCAAGAGTTGGATGGTGAGCATATAAGGTATGTGGAGACATCTGATGCATGGAGTGATTGGAGAGATAAGTTGGCTGAAGAAATATATGAACAATGGAGGGCCTCTAGGCATTGAATTGGAGATGATGTTTACTAGGTATCTTTTCATTCTATTATATAGTTAGGTGTTACTCAATTTGACATTACAGTTACGTAATCTGTAATTTTCTCATTTACAATTTATGTTCTTAATAAATTATGGTTTTTGTTATTTATTTAAAAATTCCAAGAATTTGTTTTATTATATAATTTCAGTTGGTGGTTTTTTTGTCATGTTTTTTGTTCCTTTACACAGTTTGTTGACCTTAATTACCATCATGAATTTCTTGTATAATTTTTTTTCATGGAAATGTAGTACTTACATGTTTATTTGGATAATTATGTATAATGTTCAACTTTTGCATAGACATGGAAAATACATATAGGGAACCTGTCAATGAAGGAAAGAGAGGAACTAAATTTCAATGGACAGCTGAAGAAGATGATAAGTTGGTTGAGTGTTTATTGGAATTGGCTGGCGATGTTAAATGGAAAGCAGACAATGGTTTTAAGCCTGGTTTTACAGCTAAAATAGAGGAATTGATGGAGAAGAAACTGCCTGGATGTGGTATAAAGGCAAGTCCACATATAGAATCTAGATACAAAACTTTAAGAAGACAATATCGGGCAATAGCTGACATGCTTGGTCCAAATGCCAGTGGTTTTGGTTGGAATGATAATGAGAAAATGGTTGTGGTTGAGAAACAAATTTTTGAAGATTGGGTCAAGGTAATGAGTTTTTAATTTTTTTTTTTTTGCCATTCATGTTTTAAAGACCAGTTTTTATTTTATTATTGAATTTATATATTTTTGTTTCCTATCAGGGTCATCCAGATGCTAAGGGATTGCGGAATAAGCGCTTCCCTCATTTTGATGACTTAGCACTCGTGTTTGGTAAAGATAGGGCCAGTGGGGATAGAGCTCAACATGCTATAGATGCAACAGAGGAGTTAGCTAGAGGACAAGAAAACCAAGCTCCTACAAATGAAGCTGAGACAGAAAAAAATGCTGGTATAGGAGAGATCAATGGAAATGATTATGGTTCCCAAACACAAATACCCAATCAAGGTGCTAGCTCAAAGAATCTGAATAAGAAGAGGCCAAGATCCAATGATGAACTCGCTGAGATCTTAATGGAGACAATGAAAGACTTTGGAAAGAAGTATGAAGAAACTAATGGACATTTGGCCACTATTGCATCTTGCTTCAAGATTGAGTCAGAGGAAGCTGAGAGAAGAATGAAAGTATTCAATGAGCTATTGAAAATCGAAGGACTTTCTATTTCAGAAAAAATCAAAGCTGGAGAATTGCTTACAGCTGATACACGTAAATGTGATTATTTTTACTCATTGCCTGGGGATGTTAAGTATGACTATGTTATTCAAGTGCTCACAGATGCAGGGGTGAATACATTATATATGTAATAGATCACATTTGTTTCATTGTTGATGAACTACTTTTACTTTTATTGCTACTTTTGTGGTCTTATAGACCTAAACATTGTCAGTTGTTTTGTTATGGATTAAGCTATTTTAAAAATTATTATTAAGAATAAAGCATTTGAGAATTTAAATAGTTATTTTTATTGAAATGTTAGACTACAGTTTTAATGAATGTGTTGCTAATTAATAGTTTATATTTTGTTTTTCATTATTTATTTAGAGGAATAAATTTTTTTAAAAGACTTGGTATTTCACATTTAAATCTAAGGATAGAATGGGAAAAATAAATAATTCATTGAAGATTCCTGGGAATAAACCAAACACTATTATCTCACATTCCTAGGAATCTTAAAGAAATTCCCAATGAAACCAAACATAGGAATAGCTACATTCCTAGGAATGTGATTCCTAGGAATCACATTCCTAGGAATCTGGATGCCAGGAGTAATGTGGATTCCCCCGTACCAAACGCCACCTTAGGGTTATCCTCCAGACTTCATCAAGGCTTTCCTTTCAAAGTACAAATAAACTCTCACAAGTGTCTCTTGAACTTGAAATTACATTGGGTCACCACTTCAACCTACCATTCCCGTTCGGTGCCTACCAATCTTTAGCCTACCATTCCCCTTTCGGTGCCAAATATTCCCACCTACCGTTCGGTGCCTACCAGTCGGGAATCTACCATTCTCACCAAAAATTCTTAATCGCCATTCTCAACTACCCATCTACGATTCTTCATCTCTCCGCTATAAATAGAAGGATCGGATTCATCAAAAACTCATCAAGAAAAACACACTGAATCATGAAATGAAGATTTGCTTCTTTCAAATTTTCAAGTCCTCCTTCTCACAACCATTTCTCACTATAGCTTCATCATCCTCAGTACCTAGCAACCAATATTGCTTCGTAATCATCTTGAACTCAACAACTTTCTCATGGTTCAATAAAAAACCTCCTCACAACATCATTGTAGTTTTGAGATCCAAACAAGCTTTGTTTCTCCACTTAACAACTACATTTGTCCATAAAATTTCTCATAACATAGCCCGTATCATTGTTCCTTATAGTCTCAGATCTACCTAATCAGGAGATCTAAGGCCAACTAAATCTCCCGTACCCTAGCTCAAGGAGCTTCCTAACTGCTTTGAGAACTCCATAGTCCTTCTCAAGTTGTTTGGTCTTACAGTGAAGGTAGAGGTTCGGAACAAATAGCAACTTGTTTGGTTTCCAAACCAGGTTCACAAGTTAGCTCCATCTTTCATTTTTTTGTGCTTTTCCAACAAGTGGCAATAGATGAAGATGGTAAAAAGTGTTAAGGTATCCTACAAATTGTCTTTCATCCAACACTTGAGACAACCTCCAAGGCACCAGCTCATCAGAATTCAGCCTTTGATACCAGTAGATGGTCACCAAAGCCATATTCCATGTCCCCACCAGTGTGGGACCCAAAGGTCATCGTTGCTGGTACCTCAAAACACATTTTCTGGAATTACTCCAACTTAAATTCAGCTTGAAGTATTTCAGAAGGTACTCTTTTGAAATTACTTCAACTTAACGTCCGTCGGCATGGTCCCATCATGCAAGCACATTCTATGACTTGCCACCAGACCTCATTCAGCATGCAATCAGTCCCATATCCTAAGGTGTACTTCCCAGAAACATCTACACCAGAAGGTCCCCATCGTACATGGCCAACGCCATGGTGGCGTATGTTTCACCCATTCGCTTTGCTTCATTTCCGTCTTCTTCACACCACCACCAGCATACCCAAAATCCATAGGCTTCTGAAATTACCTCAACTTAAGCTGAGTGAAACAATGACACATGCGCATTCAACCACTTTCCCACATGTCCTCGCCATAATCCAAAGTATATTCTTCGGAAATTACTTCGCCTGGACTTCTTAAAAACGCAAGGCTAGCCCCATGACTTTGTATGCTGTACCCAGCCACCATCCTCGCATCTTCCCTATCTTCTACACCCTGTGATCGCCGCCAACGATCCAAAATATTCTTCTGAAATGACCTCAGCTTAACCTCTGCTGAAATGATTCAATCTTGCAAGTACATCTAACTTCTTGCAAATAACTTTTAGCCTCACCAATCCACTTAAAATACCATGAAACACTTTTTTGAAATTACTTCAACTTAACCTCTGCTGAGAAGGCTCAGTCATGCAAGTACATTTAAATACTCGCAGACCCCTTTTCAGTCTCATCAAAGCCTTTCATATGGGTGGGTCTACTCCTCAAAAATTATCTCATCCTGTTGAAAGCTCCACCACCTTCAACAACTTCACTTAAAAAGTCAAGTGTAAAAATCAGTTTTCGAAACTCATTCCCACACCACTCTCAGAAACTGTGTGTGAATGAGTCTCGAGAGGGCTTTTGTAGAGAGGAAAAATTCCCGACCTATCACGAGCTGACACGTCATACTACCAAGTCCACAAAATACAGCCAATTACAAAGCGCCACGTGTTGCTGCTAGGTTTTGCTATCACTACTTAGAAACCAACAGAAATTTGCCAAATGTCATGCCAAAAACCAATCACGCATCAGCGCATGTAAGCGATGACATAAGTAGCCTCGAACGTGTAAGCAATGACATAATCAGTTCAGCACATGTAAGCGATGACATAAGCGGACCAATCAGACTGTGACATGTATCACCAATCAGACTCTGCCGCGTGTCGCTCACCCACCCTTAAACTCTTATAAATAGAAGCCTTCCTAAGGCATTTGAAGGATCCTAAAGACAAAAGGGGACCCAAAGGACCAAGAGACCAAGGCATCTGAAGCACTCAGAAGTCCAGAAGCTCTGCCGGAACCAAGCCCTAAAGCCTTCAAGAACTTCAACTTCGAATACGAAGAACATTCGAAGAGAAATCATCCAAATCATCTTCCTATATCTTAAAGGTCACTGGAATCAAGCTCGAAAGCCTCTAAAGCACAAATCAAGCTCGAAAGCCTCCAGAAACCTCAACAAACCACAAATCAACAAAGTTCTACGAATTCAAGCCTCTAAAGCACCGAAGAACTTCCACCACAAACCTTCAAAGATGAAGAACACACGAAGAACGTGAAGAACAAAGGATTTCAAACAAGCTCATAGGCAGAGATTCATTGTAATTCCATTTCAAAGATCTTCGATCCATTCTTCAGCCAAATTGAAGTATGTTTGGTGTTCAAATCAAAATCACATTACCACAACTCAAATCAACAAATCTTTCAAGGAGATCGAATCAGAGGATCACTCTTTTGTAATCACAGAGAATTGTACCACACATTTATCAATACAAATTCGCATTTGTGACACTATTTTATTTGTTTGACTTATTTCGAACCGAGAAATTTAGTCATTCACATGGACCATAATAGATTCAACTTTTTGTATATACAAGCTATAAGAAATTACCCTCTAATCTTTATAGGATATGCAGTAATTAAAATTTCATTTTCTTTTGGAAAATTTAGTTCTTGAAAATTGATATCTATAAAATAAATGAAATTATCTCTTTTAAAATATTGTTAAAGCGCATTATGTGCCAGTTGACTTAATGGTTGAGCTGTTACTTGCGAGTGAATAGGAGACTCAAGATGATGAGGGAGCTATTAATGTCCTCATATGATCACATTACTCCCTTCAACTTGAAAATGAAACCAATATTCATTCAACCAATATCTATATATATATATATATATATATATATATATATATATAATGTTTTTATTTAATATATGATTTTTTTCAGTTTTCCAATTCATTGTTATAGTCCATGAACGAAATCATTAGCGAAAAAGGACAATCAAAAGAAAGAAACATCCATGTTGAATTATCTAAATGGCATAATTAATAGCATGTTTAAGGTAAAATATAACATTTAAACTAAAATTTGTAATGTATGTGACAATATGAGCAATGAAGTCCAGGAGTATAAATCATTAGCAGAAAAAGACAATTAAAAGAAAGAAACATCCTTGCCGAAAAGAAATGAAACTCCTTTTCACTTGAAAATGAAACCAATACTCATTCAACCCAAAAAAGAAAAAAAATCAGTATTTAATTTTATGTGATTTTTCAGTTTTCCAATTTTCAGGAGTAGAAGTTTGAAATAGATAGAGTCAGCAACTAAATTGTTTAATCCAAATGGATGGTTATGTATAAATCATAAAAATTAGCCCTTGTTAACTCAAGTTACTCAACACAGTTTGGATTTCAAGCTTCAACCAGATTTTTTAATCAACTTCAAAGCTATCAAGATTCGATTTGTCTTTAGAGTTAGAGAATACTATTAAGTATTACAACATTTACCAGTTTATCAAAAAAAGAGTATTAACATTTACCAAATGTTGCTGACATTCACATGGGTAGGCTCAGAAAGTCAGACCTCACCTGTTTCAAGCAATGAAAATCTGATGTCTATGTTTATGTTCTAAGTTTTCACAATAAATCAGGACAAAATTGGCCTTTGCCCTTTTCGGGCAAATTATATAGCCTTATGCCCCCATTTCTAAACTAATTAGAAAAATACCCCTTTTTTGAAACTCGATTTACTCAAAATCGAGTTAAGCTCTATAGTGACATTTTTAAGGACCTATAGTGACGTTTTTAAGGGCCTATTGCGGCATTTTTTAACTCGACTTTCATGAAATTGAGTTATAGGTAAAAAGATTGCCTATAACTTGATTTCATGGAGGTCGAGTTAAAAAACGCCACTATAGGTCCTTAAAACGTCACTATAGATCCTTAAAAACGTTACTATAGGGCTCTAAATTTTTTTTTTTTTTTAACTCAATTTTGAGTAAGTCGAGTTTCAAAAGAGGGGTATTTCCCTAATTAGTTTGGGAATGGGGGTATAAGGCTATATAATTTGCCCGAAAAGAGCAAAGGGCCATTTTGTCCCAATAAATCGAGGTAGGTGTTGGCTCATTCCTTAAGTCACAAACTCACAATACTAATTTATAAATTACACACAATCTTTGTTAAATTTCAATTCAGTCTTATAAATTCTGATGCATTCATTTCAGTGCTATAATTTTGATCTTTATATATTCAATGTAGTCCCTTTTATTACGGTCTATCTAATAAATTGCTCTGTTAAATGCATTAGAAAAATTTTGTTTTCTCAGGGTATAGTGAGAATGAAAATGGAAGAAAAAATGAATTCATTTTCCTTTTCTTTTTCTTTTTTTAGCCATAAAACAACTAAAAAAATCATTTTTATGAAATAATTGATTGAATAATATATATATTTTTATAAAAAAATCATAATATATTCTCTCTTTCCTTATTAAACGGCATGGCTATCCCAAAGCAACAAAAGACAACAATATTACAGGAACAGTAAAATGGAGATAAAGTCATAAAACATGTCGTTGAATCCAAACGACATGCATGGACATCAAAACGTACAGCTAAAAAATCAAATATCATTAGTCAATGAGCAGTAGGGGAACAAAATTCACGTTCAATGAACTAGCATAAATTGAGAATCAAATAGCTGTCAGATTCTACTATTCCCTTATTAAAAAATTAAAACTTGCCTTAATGGATAACAAAACAAATAATTACATAAATGACAATGATAGATCTCAATTAAAATTGGTGAAAGAGGGATGGTCGGCTTATTCTAACCTTTTCATAGTCAAACATGACCCAAACTCTTATATTTGTTAAGTTTATACGCAAAATTTAACGGAGACCATACTAGCAAGTTAAGGAACTTTGACCAACATTTGGATGGCTTGGTTGGTAAGATACTGGGCCAACAAGTTTTAAGATTTGGGTTCAAGCCTCAACAACTAGCTGTGTGTTGGTACTTCTTTCCATTTCAAACGGTCCAAAGAATAATAAGTGAGTTTCTCACAGACTGAGATGATGCAGTCTCACTCAGGAGCGGGTAGGGTGTTACTATGGTCACATCTAGGTAGGAAAGCCACGCTAGTCGCCACTCTCTACCCTTTTTTTTTTTTTTACAAAAAGAAAAGAAAAGTTATGGACCCTTTGTTTACCAAAAAGGGGAAAAAAAAAGTTATGGACCCTTTGATATCGAGTAATTGGTCTAATAGTTATTAAGTTTAAGAGTTTCTGTAAACTCTACCCAACATCTTAGAGTTACTATTAAACAATTCATTCATGAAATTATGTAGTGCGTATGAAAGAGGAGATATATAATATATATCCAAATATAATCAAGTGCTTGAAAAATGTTCAACATTTTGTCGAAAATTTTAAAAGGAAGCTATGGATCCTCTGTATGGGTAATGATATTTTATTTTGTACATCTATAAAGTATCTAACAGGGCACCATATAACACAATTTCGAACTTGATGCCTATGGTATCCAATCTAAGTTGGTACATTTTCATTTCCTTGGATGGTGTTTGGGAAGAACGCACTGCAGTGAAAGAAGTGAAGTGATAGTATCATGTGAAGTCAATTGATAAAAAATGAAATATGGTGACCTTTGCACAACAAGCCAATAAGGCTAAGGCCTAATTTATGGGATATTCTCACTTTCCTTGAGCATATCCTCCCTTTCCTATTATTAAAGTTTATAGAGGAAATTCATTTTACAAAGGTGTTGGAATGGCTTGAATTGTCAAAATTGGTGGCTTGACAATTAGACAACAAACCATCATGAAGTTGCATGAATGTTAAGCCTTGGCCGAAATTATTGACTTCTTGGTTGATAGAAGTCTTGCATTCACATTGGTCTAGAACACTTGAGATGCAGCCGAAATGTATGACTCCTTCGCATTCATGAATTGTCTAGAAAGGGCAAGTTGCCAAATACATGCTAGCCGAAATATGACTTCATTGAATTCATGAATCATCAAGAAGAGTGTGCTAGCCGAATTGTATGAATTCTTTGGCAATAAATGCTTAGCTACTATTGTTGACTTCCTTAACAATAGAAGTCTCTAGTGTGCTGAAATTGTGTGGCATTTCGGCTGAACTTTGGCTATAAATAGAGTTGAAGCAAATGAGAGCAATTTGGGGCAAGCGAGCCACGGAGATAGCAAAATAACTTCTTCTGTGTGTGTGCACCAAAGTGTAGGAAGTTAGTGTCTTGCAACTTTTGCCTAAATACAAAAGGGTGTTCTCTATTTATTTGTGAGAGAACCACGGGTGTATTTGGGGTTTGGGCTTGTGTGAGAGTGTCTTCAAGTCATTGTTGTCATCTTCAAAGTTATAGTGAAAATTTATTCTGTCGCCTCTCGTGGACATAGGCATATTGCCGAACCACATAAATTTCTTGTGTCATATTATCTTCTCTCTCTCTTCTTTAACCTTGTGTAAACAGATTTATTTCACCCAATTCGCACAACAAAAGGTAATATTGTTAAAAGACTGAAGTGACATTTCCTTTTTGTAAGCATGTTTTAGTGTCTTGATGTGGACATGGTGCTTAGATGCAAATATAATATGTGATTATCTTTTAGGATCGTACGACTTATTGGTTTTGAGATATTGCATCTATCATGTTAGTTTGCAGATCATGTGCATTATAAAAGAATTTAACTAGTTTCCAAACCTGTTTTTCCTTTTTGTTGGCTAAAAGGAAGCACTTCGGTTGAGTAGTTGCTGAGGAATTTTGAGCTACATTGATCTTCTTTACCAAATCTTTAGATAGTCACTCAAGAATGAATGATTAAAAGAACATTGATCTTTAATGCTCATAAGTAAGAATTTAAACTTTAACATAATATAATTCTAAATAAATACGTTTATTTCTCTTTGCATTTAAGCTCTTTAAAACATGATACATATAATTTGACGTGTTAAAATATAGTAAAACATGAGAGGACACTCCTATCTTATTATGGGTTGCAAAAGTAAAACACTTGTCAAATAGAATGTAATGTGATTGACGGTAGGTGTGAACATTAAATGAACGGCTAAAGAATATTAAAGTTTAATGTTCACAATGGTTTTATGTTGGGTTTTGATTTTACAATGGTATCAGATACAGGGTCTTTTGGATCCTATACTTTCTGCCAAATAGCCCTTGGGGACTCTATATGGGTATAACTTTGGTGCGTTGTCTTAATCCTGAAATTTTTCAGCATTCTCTTTGCCTGTACATGAACAAAATATTGAAATTTTGGATTAAACACTAAAGCTGGAATCTTTTGCACAACGTTTAGCAGATTCTTATCAATGACCTTAATGCTCTCTATATCCTGGTTAGCTAATATAAAATTAATCACAGGTTCAGGTTTTAGGACCATTGCAACAATGGTCCTAAAACCTGAACCTGTGATTAATTTTATATTAGCTAACCAGGATATAGAGAGCATTAAGGTCATTGATAGCAATGGTCCTAAAACCTGAACCTGTGATTAATTTTATATTAGCTAACCAGGATATAGAGAGCATCAAGGTCATTGATAAGAATCTGCTAAACGTTGTGCAAAAGATTCCAGCTTTGAAAATTTTCAGGATTAAGACAACGCACCAAAGCATAGAATATAAAATAATTGGACTGAGTGATTGATGCAAGGACCAGTTGTATGTGCTTTGAAACGAAAATATTTCCCCATCCTAATGTCCTCACCCTATTACTACTTGAGACAAAACAAAAACCAAACCCTATCATTGTATCGGCATTCCTTGATGGAAGGGCAATTCTATATGTCACTCAAATGCCCATTGGTTCTCCTTCCGAACCTCCGCTTCTTCTTCTGGAGTGTAATCATTCTTGATGTGGAATGTCTCGCGAATCTGTTGTGGAGTCTTTCCCTTCATCATGTCTGCCACAGTCTTGCAAGTCAAGTCCAACAGCCCCTTAATGTCCAAATAGTTGGCTGCCTAAAAATTGGAGCAATAGGAACAACACCCATCCACCAAGTAAGACAATGAATACAAAATTAGAGAAAATTATAATAATGTCGTATAAACGAGTGAACGTATATGAAACTGGTCAATACAACATCCTACTAAGGGCATGCACACCACAAATACCAAAAGTTACTAAAGCAAAAACTGCATCACAGCATAAAAAATACAAGAAATTCTAGGTTATAATCCTATAGTAGCCCTTTTTATAAAACCAGGCATCATACATTGCTTGCTCAGGTTTTACAACATGGATGCATGACTAAATAGCAAGTAGCAATAACACTAAAGTGTAATCAGTTTAGCTTCAAGGTCCTAAATACAATTTGTCAACAATCAAGAGCTGGGAGAACATATTTCTCATCATAAAACAAAATTCCTTTGATACCCAAGAAGTAACCATACATATTAAAGTTTAAAACCAAAAGCAAATGGCACTGACATCACGATCAAACTGCTACCCATTGTAGCAAACAATCTTTTGGATTTAAAATGACATCTAGGAACAACAATTTACAGAACTTCTACCTCTCAATCAATGTTCATTTGATTCACTATTTATAACAAAATAACCATGAGCTGAACAACACCTAAACCAACAAACCCAACTATGTTGAATCTCCACAACCAAGCAAACAATTCATGAAACCACCATAACACAACAAAATCATTTACAACAGGACTGACAACATAATCCCATAACATATATATGCAGAACACAACTTAATAACATAGAAAAAAGATGGAAGAGGTAGAGGCAGAGCTCAAGATAATCAACATATCAACAAACAGAACATTCACCTTTTTAACTTGTTTTCTCAGCATCAAAACAGATAAAACAACCCATCTTTTTCCTCCTAACCTCTTATTTCTCAGCATCAAAACACATTATTAGTGATTTTAAAAAAAAAAAACTATTACTATAGTAAAAAAAAATCCATTCAATGCACAACCCCACAAAAAAAGACACATACTGATCAAAGAAAAACAGTAAAAAAAAAAAAAATTGAAGGACAATATATCAATCAGCCCACTGAAAACCCAAACAAAAACCCTTTTCATTTGAAAAGTATAACATAACAGTACTCAAATTTCCTGACTTTTTCTATTTCACCCTCCTGTTTTCTCAGCATCCAAACAGAGATCCGGAACAATTTTTTTTTTTTTTTTTTAACAACAACAAGAACAAAAATTGCTTAACAAGCCCAAGGACTAAAGCATAATGAAGGGCAAAAGAAAACATTCTGCTCATTGAAAACCCCAAAACTAAAAACTAAACATAACTGTACTTAAAGTTCTAATCTTTTTTTCTTCCTTGCTGATAGGTAAAAGAGCTAGTAATGGGTAAAGTTCCAATCTTTTTTCCTTGTCACCCTCTTGTTTTCTCAAGATCCAAACAGAAACTCAAGAAAGAAACTTTTTTTAAAAAATATTAAACTATTAACTAACCAAAAAAAAAGAATTCACAACACAAACAATCAATGAAAGCAGTAAAATAAAGCAGAAAGAATCGCCAAAAGGGTACTTTGAAAAAGGAACGAAAGGTGTAGTACGGACCAGAATGAGGTCGAAGAGAGTGTTCTGGTCAACCTTGACGAACTCAGTGTCCCATTCAGGGAGTGGGTCGGTGGTACTGTTGGAAGTGTAAGAGGACACAGAGGGCTCAGACTCGCCAGCAGCCTCTTTGTGCTTCTTGCAGTACTCGATGACCCGTGAAAGAATGCCACTCGTGACGTTTGGCAATGGTATCTCATTGTTGGCGCAGCCATCTTCGATTATGTGCTTTATGGTCTGTGACTCCACGGCCACGCTCTCGTCCACCTCAAAGGACTCGCCGTCTGAGCTTTTCAGGGTCACCTTCTTCGTGTTCGCCTTCTCATTCTCCTTGTTACTCACCACCACGCTTGTTGAAGACGACGCCATTGTTGTTTTCACAGATAGAGAGAGAGAGAGAGAGAGAGAGAGAGCTAGAGAGCTGTAGTGTTGGGATGAGAAGGTGAAAGAGTGAAGGACAGAGTATTTATAAAGGAGGCGTGGGGCTTAAGAAACTGAGGCGGCGTGGTTTTTGTGTTGCGTACTTCTGTTTTTGAGAAAGGTGTTGTGATTTTTTTTTTTTTGATAGAATAGTGTTAAGTTAATACTAATCCTTTGTCCTCTTGCGCTTGGAGATTTTTTTTTTTTTTTTTTTAGCATAGGATTTTTAAAAATTGTATTCCCTCCGTCTCACTTTGTTTGTCTTGTTTGAAAAGTCAAACTTTTTAAGGGAATATCATTTATTATTCTGTCTACCTTTTAAAAATGTATAAGTTTTCAAAACTACCCTTAAATAAATTTATCAAAAAATTAAATTTTTAATAAAATAGGGGTATAATGGAAATATTAGTAAATTAATGACTTTTATTTTTAAAAACAGGACAATATTTTGAGATATCCTAAAATGGAATAGAGGACAAACAAAGTGGAACAGAGGTAGTATTATTTTAGGGTTGTTAGGGTGAGTTTGGTTCGACTTTTGGAAAAAGTTGTGGTTTTAAAAAATACGGTATGAAATTGAATTTTTTTTAAAAGCAGAATATTTAGTAAAAATTGTCAAATTGTGCTTTTAAAAAAACTGAGTGTTTGGTAACATTTATCAAAATTTTTGTTTGAAATGACAAAATAATTTCATAACATTTTACAATAAACTTTTTTTTTGAGAAATAAAAACACACACAAGAGAGAGGGAAATAAGATTTCACAATAATTTTATAAATTTTTTTTTGATAGTAAGTAGTTATTGGTGGGTTAAATATTTATGTTAGTAGTAACCTAAATTAAAATCAATAATAATTTACCACTTAAAATTTGTAGAAAAAATATTGTGAATATAACATTATTCAAATATAATTATTCAATTTTTTAATATATTTATTCGCACCCTTGCCCCTACACCCAACCCAACACATTTTCCACTTCCCTTTTTCCTTAGCTACATGTAGGGGTGTGCAACAAACTTGCTAAAACCAACTTGATCCAATCCAACCCACCAAGTTGGGTCGGTTTTTAGGGGTGGTGGGTTGGGTTGGGTCATGAATTTTTTTAACAGTGGATCAGGTTGGGTTTAGGTCATGAGATTTACAAACCCGCCTAACTCGACCCAATCCACATATATTTAATATATATTTAAATATAAATATATACATAAAAAAATATATTATATAATTTTGTTATTTATTTTTTCCCCTTTTCCTAAATAAAACCCAAACCCTAAGTTTTTCTTATATAGTTTGTGTTTGTTTGGCATTATGCTCATCATTATTTGATTATAAATTTGCTCTTACTTGTAGTGGTGTTGTTCTAATTCTCAATATAATAATAATAATAGTAATTAAAAAAATTTGTCTAACCCAACTCGATCCACGTGAATTGGGTTGGGTTGAATTTTTTTAACGATCCATGATGGGTTGGGTTGAAAAAACTTCTCAATCCGACCCATACGCACCCCTAACCACAAGAACCAACCCTTCACCTTTTGAGAAGGGTTGTAAATTATAATTTCCTCAATAAAAATATTACTAGACTAAAGAAATTAAAGTGCTAGTTATACCTAAGAGCACCCACACTAGATGTGGGATATGTGCCAAATGCTAAATATTTGGCACATATCCCACACCAAACCCAATTTTAGCCCATTTAGTAGATGTGGGATATGTTATTTTTTTTGCAACATTGAACAGTACTGTGGCAAATTTGTCACGGTACGGAATGCATGTGGCAAATTTTTTTTTCTTTTAATGTGTAGATTGTGTTAATGAGTTGTAATAAATATTATTTTAATGTGTAGTAAATATTATTTTAATGTATAGAATTGAATTATAAAACATCTGATAAATGGGATGTTGTAAAATGATGTGGTAAAATAATAAAGTAAGCTTTTGGTGTGGTAGAATGGCATAATTTTTAGAACATCTGCTACGGATGCTCTTAGGGTGCTGTGTGTATGATGTATCACACATCTTATTACTTAATAGAAAAACAAATTAGTTGAGGCATTTTATAATTCTAAAATATCAACTGGGCCATTCCAATTTTAGGTTATGACTTTTGATAAAATTAAGTTCACTAAAATTGCAATCCCAGTAGTAGTACTGATGCCTTCATACCTTCTTCTTCTTCTTCTTTCTTTTTTTTTTTTTTTTTTTTCTTCTTCTTCTTCTTCTTCTTCTTCTTCTTCTTGGGATCAAACATTATCCTTATAATAAATCCACTTTAAAACATTCAACCAAATATTAATAATATATTTTCTCAATTTTTTTTTTTTGATAATATATAAAGCAACTAGACTAGTCATAAAACTCCATATCTGTTATGAAGATGAGATATGATCTTAGGTCTATAGTATTTCTTTCATTCATGTAGGTTGCAAGTGCTTTAGCCTAGAGAGCAAAACTTTATTTTTCACTACAAATCTAGTTGGAGTATGTTCCACTAGATTATTTTGTCTTTTGTTTTGTTTGATTTTTCTAATTCATGATTAATAATGTATCACGTATTTCTTTCTTAAAAAAAAAAAAGAAAAAAAAAAAAGATCTATAGTACAATGTGAAAATTTATTACCTCTCATTTCTTGTCTTTTCTTTTTCTTTGGGTGGGAAACTAATTCTACCAAATAGGGAACAAGGCAATGAGTTTTGAACTCATTAAAATTTTGGTGGGCTCTAATTGTCCTTGTTTAATCATTGGGCTTATTAAGGCTCAGATATAAAACCCATATTTTGTTTGACAGTTTTCTTTCGTTAAATGAATTTCATTTTTTGTCAATTTCCTTCGGTTATAAGTAGAAGTCATGAACCCATTTGAGTATAGCTGTTTTTACTTTTTAGCATGACTTTTTGGACTAATTTGATAGTTTTCCAAATATTAGTGCACCCCAAGAAACAGTTTTCTTTTGTTTTTACATAAAAATTGTAGCTTGACATTTTAATTGATGAGGAATTAATTAGTACAATGTCCATAGCACTTATCCAATTAGCATATAATGCAATCCTATGTGCAACTCATGTATAATGCCTGTAACACGTATCTCTTTCATTGATTTTGTTTCTAGTTTCTCTAGTAATTTGAATCTTGTTTCTCATTGAGTTAAGAAAAAAATTTGACCCTAGTGAAATGAGACAGCAAAAAGCCCGGTTTTGAATATGAGACTCGACCCATTTGCGAGACCTTGACCTCATGTAAGTCTTCTTTAAACTTTCAGCTGAGAAAGGCCCACACTAGTCCAGAGCATGTGTGCCAAACAGTGCACTCAGCAATTCAGGTTATTATTCTGGTTAGCCATAATAATATTTGAGCCACCTGTTTTTATAGTTATTAAGAGCTACGGTGAGCTACACCATGGAATTGGTGCTTTGTTTTGGAGTTTGATGTTTGTAAAATCAAGTTCTCACTTAATACGGTTGAGATTACAAAGACTAATAGTCTGTTTGGATTAAAGGGGAGGGAGTGAGAGTAGAGTATAAGTGGCAAAAAATTAGTATATTTTCAACTAACTCTATTCTACTATTCTCCACTCCACCTTTAATTCAAATGATCCCTGATGTGGCTATTCCCCCCCCCCCCCCCGCCCCCTCCCAAAAAAAATTCAAGTTCTTCTAGTACCATAAACAAATTCACTATTTTTGCCACGATTCTCTTATATAGCAGACTGCGATTGACATTCTGTCATTTTTGTATGGACCACTATAAGAGCCAAGAGCAAAACGGGGCAATTTCCCTTTAACTCGTCCTAAAAATCCTTTGAAGTATTGCTATATGTTAAATTATTTGCCCTTTTCTGACATTAGAGCAGAAAGACAAAGAAACAATTTCTCATTTTTACTATAAACAAACCGAAATATAATAAATAAATAAAATCTCCCACTTAAGAAAGTTTAGAGACAACAAAATTTCACAATTTTTTCTTGCAACTCTTATTTTTAATTGGGGTAGTCTATGAATAATTTATTTTGACTTATGACGTGCAAATACCTCAATTTATTGTGATAATATTGTGAGATTTTTTTGTGTTACCAAAGAATTCCTCACACTTTAAACAAACTGTGACACCAAAATAAATGCCACCAAGCTATCATTCCGCTATTAGCAATTTTATTTTATTTTTTTGAGAATCTACTCTCAGCACTTTTAAATTGATATATTTTTCTTAATTTATTTTAAGAAATCAAATTATATGTCTAAACTTTATCTACATAAACTAATCTTTTAATTGGTTTTTTTTAAAGATTTTTTACAATTTTAATAGATTTTGTACAATAATTATTATTGTTTATAATCAATTAATTATTTTTTTATTTTTATTTTTTTTATCAGGATTTTTTTACTTTTAACTTTGTCAAAAATTGTGTATTTATGAATGTTATGAATTCCGTTCCGTTCTAGTCGGAACGGTCGAATATCTCGTACTAATGTGTAAACCAGAATGATAATACCTTCCATTTCACCTCGGATTAAATTTCGCCCCATTTCGGCCTGTTCCGGGCATTCTGGCCAATTTTGGCCGAAATTCATTTCCTGGCCGGTATGAATTTTCGCTTCTTGGAGCTATTTGGTATGACATTTTAAGTAACAGTTTTCAGTTTTTCAACAACATTATACGTATTTCTATACATTTTTTCACCCACACATATTTCTAAAAAATACAAACAACGTTACCAAATGGGGCCAATTTTCTCTTCTTGAACTTAATCGGTGTCCTGTAGCTCCTAGTCTCTCTCATCTCTCACTATCTGACCCTCTAAACTTTGACAGAGAAGTTGAAAATAAAATTGAAGAGCAAGATGAAGCAAAAGTGGCGTGACTTGTGAAAAAAAAAAAAGGAGATGAAGAAAAGAGCTCAGGCGTGGAATGATGAAGAAATACTGAAATCTGCAATAATGGAAGATAGAAGTAGCATTTGAGTTATAGTGTACCAGTCACGTAGGTGGGTCTTGTGTACCATTGCCCAAAATGTGAGTTTTATTTTTAAAAAACCATAAAATAAATGTTTTTTTAAAATAATAATCCTACTTTATTTTAATAGAAAACTATATTAAGTTAATTATTTTACATAATAATAATAATAATAATAATAATAATAATATATAAATATATATTAGCAGCAATTCGAAACGGTACCTAAAATTGACCGCATCCAAATATCCCATTTCAATGGACAACCTGAAATAGATTGCCAAACGGTATTTATAATATTGACATTTATTTGTGCATAGAAAATTTTAAAAGAACCCATTTTTATAATTGCTAGTTTAAAACTCTCCTCTTTTCTCACTCTAGTCTCTCTCTCTCTCTCTTGAAGGCACGAGCGTCTCTCGTCTCTTCTCAGTTCTCAGTCTCTCTCTGTAAGTATATGAACAAATGATTGAATCGTATTGAATTTAGATTTATCAGTCTTGATATTTGTGATTGTGAGATTCATTACCTGCTTAATTTTTTATGCTTCTCTATATCTCTTTGAATATTCCATGCTAAAGTTATGTCCTCTAACTGAAGTAATTACTGAATCTTGCATCATACTGACATGGGTTCTTCATATTTTTCATGAATTTCACCACAATATTGTTGTTTGGGGTAGTTGGTTAGTTGGTACTGTAATTTCATTTTGCCTTATATATCAATCACTAGGTAACATCTGCAAGCTTGGTACAGGTATTTTTTCTCAAAATAGTCCTTATCTAATAGAATTAATGCACCCATTTCTTTGGATCTTACATTTCACCCAAACAAAGTCTTAACTATTCAATTTGAGTGTTGTCTATACCATGGGCCTATTTTTTATTTAATGGAATTGGGGATTCAAGATTGCCTAGGAGACTATCTATTGTTGAGTCGTTTTTGTTCATTCAATCATTGATTATCACTTAGGAAGCAAGGGCACTTCATTTGGGGTGTCGTACTAGTGTCATATCCGTGTTGCACGAGTGTCGTAACTACCGTTTCATGTTATCATTTTTCAAAAATTGCTCGTGTCACCGTGTCGTACCCATACCAGTACCTGTGTCCATGTCCTTGCTTACTAGATTATCACCCTCTAATACTGATTATTTTTGTATGCACAGCTGTTGGTGCCGTATTGTAAGCAATTGATTCAGTTCGCACACTGCAGGTACATGATTTTCATCCTTAATTCCTTATACAAATGTCAGACATGGAAATTGACATGTTTGATAAATGCATGATATTTTTCTCATGTTAACTTCAAGGTTCTCAATCAAGATGAAACATCCTTGTTTTATAGTAGTGTATTCGGTGAGGGAGTGGTGAATGATGCCACCTCTATCGTGATTTTTAATGCAGTCCAATCACTTGACTTCAGCAGCATTGATCATCTTATAGCATTAAAGTTGTTGTGGACCTTTCTTTACCCCTTCTTCACTAGTACTGCTCTTGGTATAGCAGTAAGTTGTTTTTGCTTCTTATTATTGTTGCTTCTTCTTTTCTGTATGTAGAGCACACAGTAAACAAGCAAATATAACCATCTTTGTGACATAATTGTGTTGTACTGGATTGTAAAGCATCAAGCTCAAAGGCATGCTACTTAGTGTTATATGTCTATGATCATACGTCAGACTTTCTATTTTTGTTTCACTTGAAAGTTGTTTTTGAAAAAATTATTATTGGCTTGCTAAATTTTAATGAACTTTTTGTGGGATATTTGGTAGACATTATCATCTAACTTCCTATACTGTAACTTTCATGCGGGTCTTATAAGTGCGTATATCATAAAGACAATTTATGTTGGAAGGTAAAATCAAATGCACTTTGTTTTCAGCCTGAAGTTTTTCGTTCTATATATCTGTTGCATTCACATTTAGTACTGTTTGTTCTAGTGCTCCTGTAATTGTAAAGGGAGTATGATTTGGAATAAAAATGTTATGAGTTGAGAATATGAGCTCCTCTTTTGTTTGGTGGTGATGTGTTGATGCCTAGAATTCAGGAAAATTCTAGGTGGTGAAGCCTATGTTTGTTCTGTTTATCCTTTTGTTCTTCTTTAATCCTATTGTTCTACATCACTTTCAGTTGGTTCATTGGTAATATTGTTAATGGATCTATGCCCTGCTATGATCATAAATGGTTATCACCCCCTCACATATAGTTGTTGAATTTCTAGGCTTATGTTTAGAAGTCTGATGCATTTGCATCACTTTAAAGTATGCATGCCATTCATTATCAGTGCAATTAATATTAATCTGTAACTTAGGAAATCCTTGCAGCTCAATCCTTACATACTTCTGGTGCTTATATATACATTTACTTGAAGCCAAGTTTGTAATTACAATTATGTACTGAAGACTACATGATTGCACACATTTGAAAGGCATTACAAATTTGGTCCTAAACAGAAGCAGAGAGCTAAATGGGAAAGAACAGATGGAACTCAACTAATGAGAAAATTAATGAACATGATACAAGGAAAAGATGGGGAAAAAGAATGTGTCTTGAGTCAGTGGTAAATGAGAACATTGAAAAAGATTTAGCAGGATCCATGTCTCAAAATTGAGATATGATCACATTTTTTATTTACCATCTTTTGCATACCTAAATGATTAATTATGACTTATATGTAAGTCTTGTTATATAATTTGACATTGTTAGCTAGTGCAAGCTTCTTTGGAAATTTCCAAAATGTGGGTCACAGAGATTGCTTGAGAAGTTGGTTTTAGCTGGGGGAATAGATTGTTACTTTCTCATTGAATTTTTATGTGCTTTAAAGATTCTACTATGTGCACTTTGGTGGCAGAGATTATATTGTATGAGTAGGTGTGTGACTTGTGTATGCATTATTAGTTTTTTTTGGTTGTGTGGAATATTTTTGTGCAGCATTCATTTGTTACCTTTGTTTGGTCGTGTGGAATCTTGTTGTCCTCATTCATGTTGATTTAGGAGTATTAATTGCTGATTTTTTTTTTTCTGCAATAATATATTGCTCCGTCAGTTGTTAATAGTTGAATCATTTTTGGTCCCATAAGGACTGATTATCATTTGTTTTTGAATAATCTATGTAAGGAATATATAATATCAATTGCCATAGTGACTATACCAATAACTTGGCTTAATGCTACCTAATAAAGTTAGCATAACTCACATGATATTCAAATGTGGTAGTTAGTTAATATACAAACAACCCAGATAACCAAATTTTTATTTATTTATTTAGTTGTGATTTATAATTGCTTATACGTACCTACGTAGTGATGCACATCACAGGCTTATGATGTCTAGTTTTAAGTTTTAACATTTACTTGATATGTACTTTCATTGAAGTTGAACATCATTTGTAACCTATCAAAAAAAAAAAAAAAAAAGTTGAACATAATTTGTAGTGGTAGGGTGTGACATCATCATCGGTAGCTTTCACAACATTGTACTTCCTATTTGATCACAAAACCTTCAAATCTGTTCTAGCTCTTCCTTTTTCCCTACTCCTAGTTATATATATTCTTTAAATACATGTTGCTTCAGTTTTAGAGGCAAAAAATGTGCTTTCCATCCTAATAATATATACTTAATCCACGTCCAGACATCTTAAAATAGACTCGAAAAAGTTTAAATAACCCTAAGAACTGCAGCAGCAAGATGATTATCTCAATATATATAGCTTAGGGACTTATGCCCAACCCAACACAACCAAACCATTGCCAGGCCTCTAACAGCCCATAATAGCTTTGAATTTAAAACTGCCATACTTTCCTTAATAATTTGGAATGTGCTGTGTTTTTTAAAATAATTATTATAATGGTATTTTTCTCACAAGAGGTGCTTTTTTTTGTTGGTTTTTTTGATATGCAGAAAGAAGAAGATGGAGCTAGAAGTGGTGAAAGCAGAGTTAGTGTTGCCAACTCACCTCAGTTTCAAGCAGATTCAAATGTATGAGAAATACCCTAAAGGCCAATCTAGAGGAAGGCACTGGAAACATCTCAAGCAGATCCTTCAGGCCGAGAATCACCAGAATTACCCTCCTGACGAACCCAACTGTAAGTTCTTAGAATGCAAGGAAAAAAAGATGACTTTTTATTGGCATTCCTTTATTTTTGAAAAGCATAATGGATTAAATGTATTTGGGGAAATTTCACAAACCTACCCTAAGGATTGTGATAATACCAACTAGGTCTAAAACATTCTAAATCCTACCAATTTAGTCCTCAAAAGACTACTTTGTCCCTTACTTTTATTCTTTTTTCTCTCTCTCTTCTGTCTCCAAGTCCAAGACTTCTGTAGAGCAGTCAGTGGCTTTCACTACTTCACTTTCCCAACTCTTTTGGTGTCACTGTACCTTATGCTTGGGTTGGTAATTGTGGAATTCAGTGTCCAGGCATTTGTGCTTATCCATTTGCATGGCCAAGGAATTCAGGTAAGCCACCAGCAAGCACAAATGGAGGCAACAATATAATGCATGCACCTAATGGGGATGTGGGTACTGATGGAATGTTCAGTGTGATTGCTTATGAGCTAGCTGAAGTGTCAAGTAACCCACTTGTGAATGCATGGTATGCTGGTGATGATCCAACTGCACCAACTGAGATAGCAGATCTGTGTGTTTGTGTTTATGGGAGTGGTGGGGGTGGTGGATATGTGGGGAAAGTGTTTACAGACTCATGGGGAAATGGGTATAATGTGAATGGAGTGAAAGGGAGAAGGTTTCTTGTGCAATGGGTATGGAACCCTTTGCAAAGGAGATGCTTTGGGCCTAATGCTGTGGATTAAAGAGTGTTTCATTGTAAATACTTTGCTATCATTTCTTCTACTACTTTACCTCTTGCTCTTATTAGAGAGAGAACTCAGAGAAGAGTGTTCAAGAGAGGGGAAAGGAGCAAGACAGAAGAGAGAAAGGAAAAGAAAAGGAAAAAAAAAAAAAAAACGGATAGGGACAAAGTTGAGGACTAAATTGGTGGGTTTTAGAATGTTTTGGACCTAATTGGTATTATCACAAACCTCAAGGTAGGTTTGTGAAATTTACCCTATATATTAATTACCTGAAAGAATGATGGGACTGCTTTAATGGGAAAATTAAATTTTATGCACTATGCAAGATGCTGTTTGACTTATTATTGTGTTGAAAACATTGTTGCAACTTGCAATTGCTAAACTAACTGACAATAAATGGGAATCCTTTTATTCATTAAATGATGCATGAATTTCCTACATGTACAGAGTTTGATTCTTGAATTGTGATTGAACAAAAGCCAAGATGGGGAAAATGTTCTAAAGCTTAGTAGATTCATGGTTTACACAAATCTCTCCCACTATGTTCTTATTTTACCTTTTTACATTGATTATGAATCTGTAGAATATAGGCATTGAAGTAGTTAATGTGTGTTACTATCCATGGACCCATTTTGCTTTGAGAGTAAGAAATCTATGCTTGGGAGTCTTGTGAAGCATGATGACGTATGAGGTGGGATGAAGAGTTTACACCTCACCAAGTTTAGATCAAGGATTGACTTTAGGCATTAGAGTGATTGTGCATTATTTGAAAGCTAGTACTCAGGAAAATTGGGGTCAAAAGAACTGTTTACTGGTATGACTAGAGAGCATATAAAAATAAAAGAAATCACTAGTGTTGTAGGAGGATGATTACTGGTCAACCTGATATGATTTAAGTCAAGCAGCTTGAGAAAAACTGCCTTGGATTGGCTGCTTTGCTTAACTTTTCAATCATATTGTCAGGTTAAGAACAACGGTTGCCCGATCCAAGTTTAAAATTATATTTTTAAAATTGAGCATTTAACCCACTAAGCTTTTACTCTTTCTTTCCTGTTATAGAGGTTACTCTCAAGTTCCACTGCTAAGTTTTCATCCCTTGATGTCTCCTGTTCTGCAGATGTTACTATTGAGTCACCACCTTCTATGCATCCATGCAAGAGAATTTGTGATATAACAGGATATGAGGTATATGGCTTTCTTGATAAGATGTGGTACTATAGGCATAATCAACGCATATCTGATTTAAATGTTAATGGTAGATTCATCTGTATGGTTATTTGCACCCAGCTGTTAAAATTTTATTTCCTCAAAGAAACTCAGTTCAACTCTCTCTCTCAGATCAATGCTAAGAGCTGAAGCTCTTGTCCCTCCCACCCATTTTGATTTAGGACTTGGGTTATTGTTGGTGCACATTTCGATTTGCCTTAGCTTGTACACTGCTTGTTAGGTTGCTGAGTTAAACTTGGATGAGTTATGACTTGAGTCCTTTCTCAACCAGCCCTTTATATGTTGTTTGTTATTCTACAGGCCTTAATAGTTATTATATTCTTGTTGCCAAATAGACTTTCAGATTCATTGACAACAGGAATAGGTTAATTGCAACTGCTATGTGTAACACTATGGATAATCCATCTGTGACTGAATTTCTTTTTTTCTTTTTCTTTTTTTGGTTTTGGTATATTACCTACTTTTGTTCTGTGTAAAGTAATTATTTGTGTATTATGCAGGCACCTTACTCTGACCCCAGGACCAATCTTCGTTATGCAAATGCTGATGTTTTTAAGCTCGTAAGATCGCTTCCTAAGGAATATGTGCAAAGTTATTTGGCTCTAAGAAACGCAGCAGTGGTTCTCAAGTAACTTTGGACGAATTTGGATCCAACTGTGTTCCTCCCCCTCAAGAACAATATTGTAGAATATAGAGTAATTTAAAAAAAAAAAAATTGAAATTAGTTAGGATAATCCACTTTTTTGTATAATCCACGTTTTAGTTAGTAAAACTTGTTCACATAATCCACGTTTTTTGTATAATTTATAGGTGTCCATTTGATACAGCTTTTGTTTTTTTAAAAATAAATGGACTATTTGAAAATTTGTACCCAGAAATAAGTGAAGTTTAAAAAAAGCTATACTTCAAAAAAGTACGGTTTCAAAATGGGATGTTAAACAGACACTAGATCTCTTTTTCGATTAGATAAAGAAGACATCATTGATCAAAACGAACAAATTGTAAGTTGTCTTATTATTAGTTCTTTTATGGCATCTAATGGTGAAACTTCTCCCACCTGGAAGGAGAAAATCATGCTCACAGTCCTACACCATCTCTCACAGAATGGACTGAAACTTCAAGCTATTAGTGTTCCAAGGATCATTTTGTGTACAGTAACTAACTTAGCTAAGCAAACTTTTAATATGCCTGTCAACTACTGTTGGTTTAATCCAACATTTTGTAATGACTAATATTGTTTCCTGATTTCCTATGAATGGTAACCAAAAAAAAAAAAAGTTCTTCTATGGCATCACTTTTTCTTGCTATAATAGTAATTAGGAAAATGTAAAGGTTAATATAAGTTTAACTATATAAGACTTACAAATTGATATGACAATAAATGTGATTGGTAAGCTTTAAGTTCAACTATATATTTTTTTTCATTGTTTTGATAAAATGGTTTATTGTTGTTGTTGTTATTATTATTATGTATAACTGACACAGAAATTTGTAAGCTCTATATAATAAAATTTATTTGTATTTCTAGCATTAATGCTAGTGAAGAGGGCCTTTTGGCAAACAACCTAAGAGGAAAGGTTGTAAATAATCTATCATTGATTTTTTTTTTTCTTTTCTTTTGGGCAAATAGTAAACAACTTCAAGTAAGTTATGGTTGAAAGTTTAGGTTTTTTTTTTTGGGTATTTCATTAAAAAAAAAACATATTCTATATATTTGACATTTCAAACATATTATAAACCTACTTCTTTCTCATTAGTTGGATCAAGCATATTGGAATATAAAATAGTGTTATAGAAATCTATTTTTTTTTAGGAGTGAAGAATTGTGACACCCTATTTTTATTAGAAAAGCCTTATTCTTTGTGTGTAAATAAAATAATTATATACCATCCCATTTAGATACTTTTAGTATAAAATCCAACCTTTCCCACACCTTAATGAATTTAAAAAATTGAATCCAAATCTTCCTAAAACTCATTTAAAAAATATTGAAAAATTCTATAAAAAAAGATATAGTAAGAGTGTTCATGAGTCGAGTTAAGTCAGGTTTGGGCTTAATTCTAACTCGAACTCGACCCGATTAAATCTCTAATGTGAGAAAATAAAATGAATAAGATATAAAAGTTGAATAAATCTTTTTTTTTTTTGGGGGTATATTAGTGTTATATTTCTCACTTAGAATTTGATAGAGTGAGAGGAGGGTTTTGACCTTCATCATAATAATGATAATGTAAGATTTGAATTGACACAATTAAACATATAGAACTATTCATATATATATATATGATTTAATCTATATGAACAAAATTTAGCCTGAATTTTTTTTTTTTTTGAAAAAAAAATTAGAAACATTTATTTGTGACTAACTTAACCATGCATATTTCCATAAAAAAAAAAAAGAAAAGAAAAAAGAAAAAAAAAAAAGAAACTTAACCATGCATAACCCCACCCATTGCACCCGATCCCATTTAACTGAGAGATCTGAGGTTTGAAGTCAGTTGGTATAAAAAACTCAAAACGTATTTTTCTCTCTCTTTCTCTGCCGTTCGATTGTTTCGGCAACTCAAATTCGAAATTGGGTCTCCAACAACTCAAGAAACTAGTTTTCCCTGGAGTTTCAGCTCTAGGCCTCGCTCCCTCACCGACCCTCTGCTCCAGCTTATTATTCAGGTTTCTGTTTCTGGATTTTTCTTGAAATTACATGTTATTGTTAGAATTTGGATTTTTTCATCAACTATGTGTGTATATATTGATACTTGTCAAAAGCAAAATATGAAAGTGTATATATATTGATGATATGAATGTTAGGTCTATCTAGAACTGTTTAATTTCCGTGGTTTAAGTAATTCCTCACTAGTTTGGAATTGTGCTCAACATGTTTACATTTGGGTCACTGCAAATTTCAAGTTTTTACACCTTTTGAATATTGTCGTCAAACTGTTCGATAAAAGTTCTGAACGAAAACTGAGTGTTCCATATTTTGAATTTCAGATATGGATGTGGAAGTTGATCACTATGTTATTCTTGGGTTGCCTTCTGGTGAGGAAGGTGCTAAGCTGAGTGCGGATGATATTAGAAAGGGGTACAGATCGAAGGCTTTGGAGAAGCACCCGGATAAGAGGCCCGGTGATAAACAAGCCCTTGCTGATTTCCAGAGGCTTCAGTCATCGTATGAGATTCTCAAGGATGAGAAAGCCAGGAAACTGTTTGATGATCTTCTTCGAGTTAAGCGTGAGCAGCAACGTCGGAAGGCAGAGCTTGATTCCAGGCGTGGTTCCAAGCGACAGAAGATGGTTTCGGACCTTGAAGAAAGGGAACGAACCGCATTTGCTCCTGACCCGGAAGCCAAAGCGCGAGAAGATGAGGAGAGAATTGCTAGGAAGTTGAAAGAAGAGATTGCGCGAATACGTGCAATGCACACAAATAAAGGGGCGAATATGGGATCAAATATTAGGAGGGAGTCAGCAGGAGTTGGAAAGGAGAGTATGAGTAGTGCCGGGGCTTCCACAATGGATAAAGAGAAGATGCTTAAAGTTTCGTGGGAGAAGGTTGGGGAAGACTATACGGCCGAGAAGTTGAGAGAGTTGTTTTCAAAGTTTGGAGAGGTGGAAGATGTTGTCATTAAGAGTTCAAAGAAAAAGGGTTCAGCACTTGTGGTGATGGCGGCTAAAGATGGAGCAGTGAGTTTGTTATGACGAATACTAATACTAAGTTAATCCAGTGCACTTGTAGTATTGCTTTTTTCGTTGTTTTGTTTAATCACTGATTTTGGTTTTTCCTTTTTGGCTAGGTTGCTGCTACAGGAAGTGTATTTGGTCATCTTTCTAATCCATTGCTAGTTTTACCTCTTCATCCTCCAATGGCAGCAGAGACTCCGAGTTCTCCCCCAAGATCTGCAGAGCCTAAACTAAATAATTTGGTTGGGGCTGGTTATACTGCATTTGAAGATTCTGTTTTAATGAAACTCCGGAAGGTTTGATTTTTGTTTTTGACTATTTAAGATTCCATATTTTTCTTTTAATGCACTCCATCCAAACTTGCGATGAGCATAAGGGATGTCACAAATTTAAATCACCTTGTTTGATTAACTATTGATTGAGTTGTTGGATTGTGGCCTTCAGGATTCTTTTATCTCAAACTTTCATTTTCTCTATATTTCATTCATTATAGATAGTAACGTTTGCCATTAACTTTGAATGTGTGGTAAGAACTATAGTAGTCCAATTTCAGATGATCATTTCATCCTACTGTAGGGCTCTTTTTACTAAAAATTATATTAGACTTTCTAATTGGCTTCCAATGGCGCATTTTTAATTTACTGTTATTGATGTTTTTGATAAGCATATTGTCATAGATATTAATATGTGGATACATCCATAATGAAGTGATTCAGTTTTAAACTGGTTGTCAACCTACCTTCCTCCTTTTTTCATGCTTGGGACCAGCTGTCATCAAAATACGACACTACATACATACATAGGCAGAGTTTTTGAACTATAAGGCTTGGTTGTTGTTGTTGTTGTTGTAGATGTTAATATAAAACAAATGGCAATATCACATGCAATGGTCTGATACACATATTGATAGCATATAATTCTACCTTTTTTGTCGATACCAACTTCAACTGGCATGATATTGTGATGTAAAAATGTCTCCTGATTTGATTATGTCATTATACTAGTATAGATTAGTTGATGTCAATCAACACTAATCCAAAAAAAAAAAAAAATGATTAGTTGATGTCAATCAACTGGATATGTCATTTGGTAGCACATATATATATATATATATATATATATATTGCTGTGGAAAGTATTGTATCTTGTTATGCTTACATTCCATTACTTTGTTCTTTTTATTTCTTCTTCTTCTTACTTTGTCAACTTTGGTGATGAACAGGCTGCAGAAAAGCAAAAATAGGAAATGCAGAACATCAAAGGAAGAGGTTCCTGTGACTCATGCTCTCCCTGAATTCTAACACTTACCTGATGTAATAATGTAAGAAGAGATCCATATATTTCAGCAAAAAAAGAAAAAGATCCATATATTTAAATCTCATTAGTGTCACTTCTATGTCAGTTTTCCCCCTTTTATTTCTTTGTGGAAATACTAGCTTAGCATCTGCTTAAAGCTCTTGACTGGTTTACTGACTCTACTCCAATTGGGGGCACCATATGTATGTGTTATGGCTGTTGTCCATATGACAAGTACCCTTTATTTTCATCTTACTGGATATGCTTGCTGAGGGCTTAAAAGGGTTGGGATTTGCATTTCTTTGAACAATATTTATGTTATTTTGTAAATGTTGGAATAGGAAAACTTATTTTGCCAGGCTGATATGTCTTAAGTCTTAAATATGCAGGACACCTTTCTGCAAACTGCTTCCTGAAGATTTTGCTGCAGAAAAGTTTCCTATCTTTTACCCGATCTAATGTTACTGACTGCATTCTTTTGATGTAACATCAGCATTTTTTAGGGAGAGCATCTCTTAGTACTTCGTAGGGCTCAGGTTTAAACTGTATATTAACATGTAACAATCAAACTATCAAAGGTTCGAATAAATAAAAAAAATAAGGTTTGAATAATTTCATGTTTGGAAATCATTTTATATTGTATCAAAAGAGAAAAGTGGAAATTACTAGTTTTTGTCTTTGTGTATTTGTGTTAAGAGTCTCTTTGACTGAATTAAGTTCTCAAGACAGTGATTTTCAATTCCAGTGAAAAATCTAAACTGCAATGACTTCGTTCATAATCCTCTGTTTCTTCAATCACTCGACTTTGAGCAGCCTCTTATAAATTATAATCATTTTCCATGGTTTCCAAGGCATGATTTGAAGTGCAATGGAACCCACAAAGAGTACTTTAAGTTTAATGGGTGGTAGCATGTAGAAGAGCGTTATTGAGATTCGATATGGTGGTTTTCAAAGCTTGAAAACTTATATTTTTGAAGTGACTAAACTAATTGGTATAGTTGCAAATGGCTAACAAATTTTTGCTAGCATTGATTTGCTGTGCCGTAATGATATATAGGACTTGTCTTTGAAGTCTCAGATATTTATTACTTACTGCATGTTTAGCTCTCAACTCCAACCTCAATTACTATGATCTCTACTCTGCCATCAATTCCACCATTGTGACCGCAATACTACTTCTATTGTCACCAATAGACGACAACATTAAAATTGATCTAGCACTAAAACTATCATATTAGCAGTAGCTGTGATTACTTACAAATTACAACCCACAATTCAATTCTGGATGTTGCCTCTACCACTCACCATACGTTCATTACTACAATTAACTATCGACATTGATACTATTGCTATCATTGTCATTTAGAGTTCCATTCACTGGCACCATATCTCCCATCAGTTATGCATGTTTTCCCTAATGTCTATACTGTTCACCGCCAGTTCATCGTCACCATCAACTACTGCCAGTTTTTCACCACCAATGATCATATCTTTTATACCTTTACTTCAATACTTTTTTT